>LR738711.1:209972172-210059150 GCA_902687465.1 Secale cereale
AAGGTAGGTTCTGGAATGCTGATTTTTTATATAATTTTTCTGGATTTTTCCTGACAGTTCTCGTAATGTGAAAACCTGAAATACAAAAACAGCCGAAAACAGAAACTGGCACTGGGGT
The DNA here is from genome assembly GCA_902687465.1 of Secale cereale. Taxonomy (NCBI): domain Eukaryota; kingdom Viridiplantae; phylum Streptophyta; class Magnoliopsida; order Poales; family Poaceae; genus Secale; species Secale cereale. The sequence goes on from LR738711.1 coordinate 209,972,291, forward strand.
GCACTGGATTAGTAGGTTAGTCCAAATATGATCAAAAGTGTATGGAAGTGTATAAATATCATAGCAATATCACCCAAAAGTGGCATGGAGCAAGCAGAAATTATAGATACGTTTTGGACGTATCAACAACATACGTTGTTCCCTTTGTCATCGGTATGTTACTTGCCCGAGATTTGATCGTCGGTATCACCAAACCTAGTTAATCTCGCTACCGGCAAGTCTCTTTACTTGTTCCGTAATACATCATCTCGTGACTAACTCATTAGTCATTTGCTTGCAAGGCTTATTATGATGTGTATTACCGAGAGGGCCCAGAGATACCTCTCCGACACTCGGAGTGACAAATCCTATTCTTGATCTATGCCAACACCACGAACACCTTCGGAGACACCTGTAGAGCATCTTTATAATCACCCAGTTACGTTGTGACGTTTGATAGCACACAAGGTGTTCCTCCGGTATTCGGGAGTTGCATAATCTCATAGTCATAGGAACATGTATAAGTCATGAAGAAAGCAATAGCAGTAATACTAAACGATCATAGTGCTAAGCTAACAGATGGGTCTAGTCCATCACATCATTCTCCTAATGATGTGATCCCGTTGATCAAATGACAACTCATGTCTATGGTTAGGAAACATAATCATGGATCAATGAGCTAGTCTAGTAGAGGCATATTAGGGACACTCTGTTTTGTCTATGTATTCACACATGTACTAAGTTTCCAGTTAATACAATTCTAGCATGAATAATAAACATTTATCATGATATAAGGAAATAAATAATAACTTTATTATTGCCTCTAGGGCATATTTCCTTCAGTCTCCCACTTGCACTAGAGTCAATAATCTAGTTCACATCTCCATGTGATTTAATACTGATAGTTCACATCGTTATGTGAATAACACCCATAGTTCACATCGCCATGTGACCAACACCCAAAGGGTTTACTAGAGTCAATAATCTAGTTCACATCGCTATGTGCTTAACACCCAAGAGTAATAAGGTGTGATCATGTTTTGCTTGTGAGAGAAGTTTACTCAACGGGTCTGACACATTCAGATCCGTATGTATTTCGCAAATTTCTATGTCTACAATGCTCTGCATGGAGCTACTCTAGCTAATTGCTCCCACTTTCAGTATGTATCCAGATCGAGACTCGGAGTCATCTAGATCGGTGTTAAATCTTGCATCGACGTAACTCTTTATGACGAACTCTTTATCACCTCCATAACCGAAAAATATGTCCTTAGTCCTCTAAGGATAATTTTGACCGCTGTCCAGTGATCTACTCCTATATAAAAAAATGTACTCCCTTGCCAAAATCAGGGTAGGGCATACAATAGGTCTGGTATACAGCATGTCATACTTTATAGAACCTATGGCTGAGGCATAGGGAATGACTTTCATTCTATCTTCTGCAGTGGTCGGGCATTGAGTCTTACTGAACTTCACACCTTGCAACACAGGCAAGAACTCTTTCTTTGACTGTTCCATTTTGAACTACTTCAAAATCCTGTCAAGGTATGTACTCATTGAAAAAACTTATCAAGCGTCTTGATCTATCTCTATAGATCTTGATACACAATATGTAAGCAGCTTTACCAAGGTTTTTCTTTGAAAAAAACTCCTTTCAAACACTCCTTTATGCTTTCCAGAAAATTCTACATTATTTCTGATCGACAATATGTCATTCACCTATACTTATCAGAAAGGTTGTAGTGCTCCCACTCACTTTCTTGTAAATACAGGCTTCGCCGCAAGTCTGTATAAAACTATATGCTTTGATCACCTCATCAAAGCGTATATTCCAACTCCGAGATGCTTGCACTAGTCCATAGATGGATCGCTAGAGCTTGCACACTTTATTAGCACATTTAGGATCGACAAAACCTTCTGGTTGCATCATATACAACTCCTCTTTAATAAATCCATTAAATAATGCAGTTTTGTTATCCATTTGCCAGATTTCATAAAATGCGGCAATTGCTAACATGATTCGGACAGACTTAAGCATCGCTACGGGTGAGAAAGTCTCATCGTAGTCAACTCCTTGAACTTGTCAAAAACCTTTTCGCAACAAGTCGAGCTTTGTAGACAGTAACATTACCGTCGACGTCGGTCTTCCTCTTGAAGATCCATTTATTTTCAATGGCTTGCCGATCCTTGGGCAAGTCAACCAAAGTCCATACTTTGTTTTCATACATGGATCCCATCTCAGATTTCATGGCATCAAGCCATTTTGCGGAATCTGGGTTCATTATCGCTTCCTCGTAGTTCGTAGGCTCATCATGGTCTAGTAACATGACTTCCAGAACTGGGTTACCGTACCACTCTGGCGCGGAACGTACTCTGGTTGATCTACGAAGTTCAGCAGTAACTTGATCCGAAGTTTCATGATCATCATCATTAGCTTCCTCACTAATTGGTGTAGGAATCACTGGAACTAGTTTCTGTGATGTACTACTTTCCAATTCGGGAGAAGGTACAATTACCTCATCAAGTTCCACTTTCCTCCCACTCACTTCTTTCAAGAGAAACTCCTTCTCTAGAAAGGATCCATTCTTAGCAACGAATATCTTGCCTTCGGATCTGTGATAGAAGGTGTACCCAACAGTCTCTTTTGGGTATCCTATGAAGACACATTTCTCCGACTTGGGTTCGAGCTTATCAGTTTGAAGCTTTTTCACATAAGCATCGTAGCCCCAAAATTTAAGAAACGACAACTTTGGTTTCTTGCCAAACCACAGTTCATAAGGCGTCGTCTCAATGGATTTAGATGGTGCCCTTATTAAACGTGAATGCAGCTGTCTCTAATGCATAACCAAAAACGATAGTGGTAAATTGGTAAGAGACAGCATAGATCGCACCATATCTAATAAAGTACGATTACGGTGTTCGGACACACCATTACGCTGTGGTGTTCCGGGTGGCGTGACTTGTGAAACTATTCCACGTTGTTTTAAATGAAGACCAAACTCGTAACTCAAATATTCACCTCCATGATCAGATTGTAGAAACTTTATTTTCTTGTTACGATGATTCTGTACTTCACTCTGAAATTCTTTGAACTTCTCAAATGTTTCAGACTTGTGCTTCATCAAGTAGATATACCCATATCTGCTCAAATCATCAGTGAAGGTCAGAAAATAATGATACCCGCCGCGAGCTTCAACACTCATCGATCCACATACATCAGTATGTATGATTTCCAACAAATCTGTTGCTCGCTCCATTGTTCCAGAGAACGGAGTTTTAGTCATCTTGCCCATGAGGCATGGTTCGCAAGCACCAAGTGATTCATAATCAAGTGATTCCAAAAGTCCATCACTATGGAGTTTCTTCATGCGCTTTACACCAATATGACCTAAACGGCGGTGCCACAAATAATTTGCACTATCATTATTAACCTTGCATCATTTCGCTTCAATGATATGAATATGTGTATCACTATGATCGAGATCCAACAAACTATTTTCATTGAGTGTATGACCATCGAAGGCTTTATTCATGTAAACAGAATAACAATTATTCTATGACTTTAAATGAATAACTGTATTGCAACAAACATGATCAAATCATATTCATGCTCAACGCAAATGCCAAATAACATTTATTTAGGTTCTACACTAATCCCGAAAGTATAGGGAGTGTGCGATGATGATCATATCAATCTTGGAACCACTTCCAACACACATCGTCACTTCACCTTTAACTAGTCTCTGTTCATTCTGCAACTCTCGTTTCGAGTTACTAATTTTAGCAACTGAACTGGTATCAAATACCCAGGGGTTGCTATGAACACTAGTAAAATACACATCAATAATCTGTATATCAAATATACCTTTATTCACTTTGCCATCCTTCTTATCCGCCAAGTATCTAGGGCAGTTCCACTTCCAGTGACCATTACCTTTGCAGTATAAGCGCTTAGTTTCAGGCTTGAGTTTAGCTTTGGGTTTCTTCACGGGAGTGACAACTTGCTTGTCATTCTTCTTGAAGTTCCGCTTCTATCCCTTTGCCCTTTACTTGAAACAAGTGGTCTTGTTAACGATCAACACTTGATGCTCTTTCTTGATTTCTACCTTCGCCGATTTCAGCATCGCGAAGAGCTCGGGAATTACTTTTGTCATCCCTTGCATATTATAGTTCATCACGAAGTTCTACTAACTTGGTGATAATGACTAGAGAACTTTGTCAATTACTATCTTATCTGGAAGATTAACTCCCACTTGATTTAAGTAATTGTAGTACACAGACAATCTGAGCACATGCTCACTGGTTGAGCTATTCTCTTCCATCTTGTAGGCAAAGTACCGTCAGAGGTCTTATACCTCTCGACACGGGCATGAGTATGAAATAATAATTTCAACTATTGGAACATCTCATATGCTCCATGGCGTTCAAAACGTTTGAAGTCCCGGCTATAAGACGTAAAGCATGGCGCACTAAACTATAAAGTAGTCATCATACCGAGCTTGTCAAACGTTCATAACGTCTACATCTGCTCCTGCAATAGATATGTTACCTAGAGGTGCATCAAGGACATAATACTTCTGTGCAGCAATGAGGAAAATCCTCAGATCATGGAACAAGTCCGCATCATTGCTACTAACATCTTTCAACTTAGTTTTCTCTAGGAACATATCAAAAAAATTATAGGGGAGCTATGACGCGAGCTATTGATCTACAACATAATTTGCAAATACTATCAGGACTAAGTTCATGATAAATTAAAGTTCAATTTAATCATATTACTAAAGAACTCCCACTTAGATAGACATCCCTCTAGTCATCTAAATGATCACGTGACCCAAATCAACTAAACCATGTCCGATCATCATGTGAGATGGAGTAGTTTTCAATGGTGAACATCTTATGTTGATCATATCTACTATATGATTCACGCTCGACCTTTCGGTCTCCAGTGTTCCGAGCCCATGTTTGTACATGCTAGGCTCGTCAAGTTTAACCCGAGTATTATGCGTGTGCAAACTGTCTTACACCCGTTGTATGTGAACGTAGAGCTTATCACACCCGATCATCACGTGGTGTCTCGGCACGACGAACTTTCGCAACGGTGCATACTCAGGGAGAACACTTGTACCTTGAAATTTTTGTAAGGGATCATCTTATAATTCTACCGCCGTACTAAGCAAAATAAGAAGCATAATAAGATAAACATCACATGCAATCAAAATATGTGACATGATATGGCCATTATCATCTTGTGCTTTTGATCTCCATCTCCAAGGCACCGTCATGATCACCATCGTCACCGGCGCGACACCTTGATCTCCATCGTACCATCGTTGTCGTCTCGCCAACTATTGCTTCCACGACTATCGCTACCGCTTAGTGATAAAGTAAAGCAATTACATGACGTTTGTATTTCATACAATAAAGCGACAACCATATGGCTCCTGCCAGTTGCCGATGACTTTACAAAACATGATCATCTCATACAATAATGTATCACACATCATGTCTTGACCATATCACATCACAACATGCCCTGCAAAAACAAGTTAGACGTCCTCTACTTTGTTGTTGCAAGTTTTACATGGCTGATACCATGCTTGGGGATGCCCCCGTGCACCCCCAAGAAATATTCAAGAAGACTCAAGCATCTAAGCTTGGGGATGCCCCCATGCATCCCCTTCTCCGTCAACAATTATCAGTTCGTCTTTCGTTCCACTATATTTTTATCACTTCATGCGTTATGTGCTATGCTTGGAGAGTCTTGCTCTTAGTTTCCTTTTTAGTTTTCTTTAGCTTTGCTTGCTGTTCATAACAAGTTAGAACCCAGCTTTCTTTGTGTGGGAGAGAAACACGCTCCACTTCAACCTAGAACACAACATAGGATTTTCATGCTTAAATTTGTTGTGTGTGTTCTTTGTCTTTCCATAGCTGCTGTCATGTTTAGCTCTTAGTTTTCATGCTTTTCTTTTTAAAAAGCTTTTGTTTAGTTGGTTGCTGAAGTCTCTTGAGTTTTCATGTTTATCTTGTTAAGAGAGCTTGCCTGTTGCACTGAGTTGTGTGTCTTAACTTAAAGTAGGTAATTGAGGTTGCTATTTAATTTTAGTAGTAACTTGCAATAGTTTTGAGGTATTGCCATGAGTAATGTCTGAACTTTTGGTGTCAAGAGCTTTAGCCTATTAGTGATAGATGTCGTATTTTGGGCAATCCGTGTTTATTTTCGAAAACCTACAAAATAGTTGAGAACTTTAGCTACTAGATGGATCACTAATCTTTGGAGGGATCGAATATTAGAGTACACTCACGTACCATGAGTCGAGGATGCGCAAGGATAACCAAACCCCCATACACTCCTCCTCGGGGTACTTGTCACTTTGTGAACCTCCTAATTAGATTGAGAGTTGTCGATAATAAGTGCATGAGTTCTTCGGACTAATGTGAGTATTTGAAAGTTGACACTTCCACCTAGCCATATTTTTCTAGCCTCTTCGGTACCGTGCATTGCCCTTTCTCACCTCGAGAGTTGGCGCATACTTCGCCGGTGCATCCAAATCCTTGGCACGATACGCTCTGTCATCATAAGCCTCATTATATCCTTCCTCAAAACAGCAACCATACCTACCTATCAAGGCATTTCCATAGCCTTTCCGAGATACATTGCCATGCAACATCCATCTTCTCATGACTTGATCTTCATGTCATACATGCTTTTTGCTTGATCGATGAGCTCCATGCTAGTTGGGCCTTGCCCTAATCATTGCTACATGACGCTCTAGTATCATTGCATATCCTGCTACACCGACAGAGGCATACATTTGCATACATCATGATAGTTTCATTTTCTTTATGTTGAGTACTTTTGTAAAGTGTGAAAGATCTTCTATACTTATTGTAATACATAGAGTGTTGCCCCTAAAGTGAGGAAAAGATCCCAAAGAGGACAAAATCAAAAGATCCCAAAGAGGACAAAATCAAAAGATCCCAAAAAGGACAAATGAGAGTTAAATAGAAAGAGCCATTGAGGCCACAAAAAAATAAAAAAAGAGAAAAAGAGAAAAAGAAATAAAAAGAGAGAAGGGGGCACACTACTATTCCTTTTGAGAGATCCACACTCGTACTCCATCTTATACCTTGTACTCCATAGAGATTATCATTCATGCATATAGCTATGTGGGGACCTTCACACTATAGAACTTGGCTTGTATATTCCAATGATGAGCCTCCTCAAAAGAGCTCTAGGTCTTCTTGAGAAAGCAAGTTGGATGCACCCCCAGTAGTTCCATTGGAGAGCTTACCTTAGCTCATATGTGCATCTGTTGCATGGCAATCCCTACTCCTCACATCATATCTATCATTTGGCTTTCTCTCGCCTATGATTGTCCTCATTGATGTGAGCCTTTCACACCTTTTTTTGTCTTCCCCCTCCATCATTTTTCTCTCTTTGCCATCCTAAGTGTCAACGTTCTTGCTTACGCTCATCCATTGCATGAGTGCTCAAAATATCGAAAGGGAGTGGATCATTTGGACTTGTACCTGACTAGTGGTCTGGGGATGAGTCAAGATAAGATTCCAAAGAAGACCAAGTGTGAAACTTTAGTAGATTAAGTTCTCAACAATACAAAAACTATGTTTTACTCTCTCGTATATCCCTATCCCCTTTCTTGCACGCAAACACCATTTGGAGACATTCGAGTCACGGACAGCGAGAGCTCTTGCACCTTTATGTTCTTATGTTGCTTGTTACAATGCTAATATAGACTCTTGCTTGTTATGACTTGAATTGAATTACATGCCTTGATTGCTTTACTTAAAAAGTTCTTATATGGTTGATAGCATGTCACCACAGAAATTATGCTTGTTATCATTTACCTACTCGAGGACGAGCAGGAATTAAGCTTGGGGATGTTGATACGTCCAAAACGTATCTATAATATCTGCTTGCTCCATGCTTCTTTTGTGTGATATTGCTATGATATTGATGCACTTCCATACACTTTTGATCATATTTGGACTAACCTATTAAATCAGTGCACCATAGTGTCAGTTCCTGTTTTCTGCTGTTTTTCTATTTCAGGTTTCCCCCATATTAAAAGTGCTCCAAAAATTCCGAGAAAAATATAGGAAAAATCAGCGTACAGGAAGCTTCGCGAAGAACCAAAGCGGGGCCAGAGGGGAGCCAGGGGAGGCCCAGGTGGCCACCTGGCGCGGCCCCACCCCTTGCCGCGCCAGGGGGGCGCCTGGGGCCCCTGCTCCGCCTCTGGTTGCCCCCTTCGCATATATATTCCTCTCGTCCCGAAACCCTCGAGGACGGAACCCTTTTTCGCGATCTCGCCTCTGTTCCGCCGCCGCAGCGCTCCCAAGATCGGGAGCATCAGGAGAACTCTTCCCGGCACCCTGCCGGAGGGGAGAACCACCACCGGGAGCTTCTCCACCACCATGGACGCTTCTCGGATGAGTCGTGAGTAGTCCACCTTGGACCATGGGTCTATGATCAGTAGCTATGTGATGTTCTCCTCCCCTCTTTGCTCTTCATGGTTTAGACCTCGTGAGCTGCCCTACATGATCGAGGCACATATGTAATCTTTCTGTTGTTGCTCTGCTGAGTTTGCTGGGATCTGATGGATTATGAGACTATGTTCAGATTGTGTTTGAGTAATATATTTGATTCACCTCTTTTATATCTTTTTTCTTGAGTAATTCTTGCATGTTCTCCATTGTTGTTTATTGCTTTGGCCAAGTAGTAGGTAGTAACTCCAAGAGGGAGCGTTATGCTTGATTGTGGGTTCATGCCCCCTGATGACTAGCTTGAGTGACAGAAACATGAGTCTAGGGGATGTGTTGTTGCCACAAGGGGGAAAACAACGGTGCTTGTACTTGCGGGTGCAAGGATTGTTTACTTTACGCAAAGTTCAAAGTTCTTTTAATGCAGTTCTCTGTTGCTTTGAGTTTACACTTTGGGTGGGATTCGCAACTTAATACCAGCGAGATGTTCTGGATAGATATCTCAAGGTGGATGATTAGTAGTAGATGCAGATGGATTTCGGTCTACTTGCCTTGGCGTACCGCCCATGCTTTTGAGCCTCTATCTTTCTTTGCAGCATAGTTAGCATTGGTTTGCGCACATAATCCTGTCAATTGCCCAGCTGTAATTTGTTTACCTCGCTTTGCTGTTTTATCGTCTTTTGGGAGAGAGACATCACTAGTGAACATCATGGGACTCCGGTCCATATTACCACCGCTGATCACACCTTCTATTTACTTCCTGTTTTTATTTCCTAGTTGTAGTCATAGCTATCATTATCATCTCTTGTGTTTGATCCTTTGTAAACAACAAGGCCGGAGGGATTGACAACCTCTCTATACTCGTTAGGAGCAAAGTTATCTGTATCTGTGTGCAGGTCCTGTCAACCGCTAAGTTTCTGGCGCCGTTGACACCTACTTGTCGACCCTCGGAGTCTCACGGGATTCGATCCTTGGTATCTTTGCCAAGGGAAATTTGCCGCTACGCTACATCTCAAACCTTCCACTTGGGGTAGCCAACGAGGGGCGAGAAGCCATCAAGCAAGTTTCTGGCGCCATTGCCGGGGACTCCACTCTTCAAGATAAGGGAGTTGCATGCTATCTTTATCTTTGCTTTTTAGTCTTGTTAGTTTACCTTTCAGTTTTTGCTTTAGTGTCCCTTACCAAAAATCACAAAAATAGTTATCTTGCTTTTAGTTGGCATTATGTCTGGTCCTTTTGCCTTTGGTGAGGCAGAAGTGCTCACCTTTAAACAAAGAGGTGGTGAAAGTCTAAAAGATGCTTGGTATAGTATTAATGATTCTCGAAAAAGAGCCACCAAGAAGCAATCTACTACTATCCTTCTTAGAAATTTTTATGTTGGAATTACTTCTTGGAATAGGTTTATTCTAGATTCTGCTATCAATGGAAATTTCCTAGAAGCCCCAGTTTGGGAATCTCTTAGTATTATGGAAAATCTTGTTGGAAATCCCCCTGTAGTTAGCATTCAAGAGGACATTACCCTAGCTCACGTTATGAAAAAACTTGAAAAGATTGAGCTAGAGATACCAAGCATTAATAAGATAAATGAGTTGGACCGTAAGATCCAAGGGAATTTGAATAGGCTTGATAGCTCCATGCATAAAATTCTCAAAACTTTGGAGACCATCAAATCCCATGACTTGGATTCTTCTAGGATAGACAAGATTGAGGAAATCTTTGACACTTTAGGAACTACTTTCTCCTCAATCAAAGGCAAAAAGGTAGAAACTCCGGCAAAGAAGGAACCTAAGTTCGTTTACGTTCCAAAGGCTCCTCGTTCCAAAAGTAATCCATCTATTGCCAAAGGGGTTGAAACTGTGAAGACTTTGGAAGAAATACCTCTCTTTGATAAATTTATAAATGAATCTCCCATTGACTTTCCGCCTTTTGGTTTTCTCCCTAGAAGTATCTTTATTAGGCCTTTATTTGAAAGTCCTCTTAAGACTAGTTGTACTATTGAAGAGCTTTTTGATGATCTTGATGATGGTTCAATTGATACAACTTGATCTTTTTGCATCATGCCTAGCTTAAAGGCATAAAAGAAAGCGCTTTTGGGAGGCAGCCCACAACAAATTAGGTTTTATTTTGCTTTTGTTGTGTCTTGATGTTTGTTACTACAGTAGCATCATCATTGTATCTTTTCTTTTCAGCTTTGTGCCAAGTTTAGCCGCCGATTGCAAGAAAGTTCAAAAGTTGTGACGTGCTGTCCAGAAAACAGATTCTGTCCTTGGATAGAAAAATTCGAATAAAATCATCAGATCATCTTTTTTATCTGAATTTTTTTTGACAGTGTGCTCTATACAATTGGCTTTCGAGCGTCTGTTCTGAGTTTTTTGATTTGAGTTACAGAAGTGCCCCAAAAAATTATTTACTACCTGCTGGTCTGTTTTTCACAGATTCTGTCCTGTTTTGCCTTTTCTTCGTATTGCAAACCTTGAGCTTGCTTTTTCTTTGCAAAAACCTTTTGGCAATCTTGAGAAACAGTAGCTCTTCAAGATTATCCTTATTTCCAGTAGGGAAAAGTTATTTTATTGTGGGTATTAACCTCGCTAATCAGATTATGATGAGTTATGTATGAAGGGAGTTTTCAAGTGTGCGAGGGAAGATGATAAAAGAAGATTCAGGAGGGTCAAACGCTCAAGCTTGGGGATGCCCCCGTGCACCCCCAAGAAATATTCAAGAAGACTCAAGCATCTAATCTTGGGGATGCCCCCATGCATCCCCTTCTCCGTCAACAATTATCAGTTCGTCTTTCGTTCCACTATATTTTTATCACTTCATGCGTTATGTGCGATGCTTGGAGCATCTTGCTCTTAGTTTCCTGTTTAGTTTTCTTTAGCTTTGCTTGCTGTTCATAACAAGTTAGAACCCAGCTTTCTTTGTGTGGGAGAGAAACACGCTCCACTTCAACCTAGAACACAACATAGGATTTTCATGCTTATCTTTGTTGTGTGTGTTCTTTGTCTTTCCATAGCTGTTGTCATGTTTAGCTCTTAGTTTTCATGCTTTTCTTTTTAAAGAGCTTTTGTTTAGTTGGTTGCTGAACTCTCTTGAGTTTTCATGTTTATCTTGTTAAGAGAGTTTGCCTGTTGCACTGAGTTGTGTGTCTTAACTTAAAGTAGGTAATTGAGGTTGCTATTTAATTTTAGTAGTAACTTGCAATAGTTTTGAGGTATTGCCATGAGTAATGTCTGAACTTTTGGTGTCAAGAGCTTTAGCCTATTAGTGATAGATGTCGTATTTTGGGCAATCCGTGTTTATTTTCGAAAACCTACCAAATAGTTGAGAACTTTAGCTACTAGATGGATCACTAATCTTTGGAGGGATCGAATATTAGAGTACACTCACGTACCATGAGTCGAGGATGCGCAAGGATAACCAAACCCCCATACACTCCTCCTCGGGGTACTTGTCTCTTTGTGAACCTCCTAATTAGATTGAGAGTTACCGATAATAAGTGCATGAGTTCTTCGGACTAATGTGAGTATTCGAAAGTTGACACTTCCACCTAGCCATATTTTTCTAGCCTCTTCGGTACCGTGCATTGCCCTTTCTCACCTCGAGAGTTGGCGCATACTTCGCCGGTGCATCCAAATCATTGGCACGATACGCTCTGTCATCATAAGCCTCATTATATCCTTCCTCAAAACAGCCACCATACCTACCTATCAAGGCATTTCCATAGCCTTTCCGAGATACATTGCCATGCAACATCCATCTTCTCATGACTTGATCTTCATGTCATACATGCTTTTTGCTTGATCGATGAGCCGCATGCTAGTTGGGCCTTGCCCTAATCATTGCTACATGACGTGCTAGTATCATTGCATATCCTGCTACACCGGCAGAGGCATACATTTGCATACATCATGATAGTTTCATTTTCTTTATGTTGAGTACTTTTGTAAAGTGTGAAAGATCTTCTATACTTATTGTAATACATAGAGTGTTGCCCCTAAAGTGAGGAACAGATCCCAAAGAGAACAAAATCAAAAGATCCCAAAGAGGACAAAATCAAAAGATCCCAAAGAGGACAAATGAGAGTTAAATAGAAAGAGCCATTGAGGCCACAAAAAAATAAAAAAAGAGAAAAAAGAGAAAAAGAAATAAAAAGAGAGAAGGGGGCACACTACTATTCCTTTTGAGAGATCCACACTCGTACTCCATCTTATACCTTGTACTCCATAGAGATTATCATTCATGCATATAGCTATGTGGGGACCTTCACACTATAGAACTTGGCTTGTATATTCCAATGATGAGCCTCCTCAAAAGAGCTCTAGGTCTTCTTGAGCAAGCAAGTTGGATGCACCCCCACTAGTTCCATTGGAGAGCTTACGTTAGCTCATATGTGCATCCGTTGCATGGCAATCCCTACTCCTCACATCATATCTATCATTTGGCTTTCTCTCGCCTATGATTGTCCTCATTGATGTGAGCCTTTCACACCTTTTTTTGTCTTCCCCCTCCATCATTTTTCTCTCTTTGCCATCCTAAGTGTCAACGTTCTTGCTTACGCTCATCCATTGCATGAGTGCTCAAAATATCGAAAGGGAGTGGATCATTTTGACTTGTACCTGACTAGTGGTCTGGGGATGAGTCAAGATAAGATTCCAAAGAAGACCAAGTGTGAAACTTTAGTAGATTAAGTTCTCAACAATACAAAAACTATGTTTTACTCTCTCGTATATCCCTCTCCCCTTTCTTGCACGCAAACACCATTTGGAGACATTCGAGTCACGGACAGCGAGAGCTCTTGCACCTTTATGTTCTTATGTTGCTTGTTACAATGCTAATGTAGACTCTTGCTTGTTATGACTTGAATTGAATTACATGCCTTGATTGCTTTACTTAAAAAGTTCTTATATGGTTGATAGCATGTCACCACAGAAATTATGCTTGTTATCATTTACCTACTCAAGGACGAGCAGGAATTAAGCTTGGGGATGTTGATACGTCCAAAACTTATCTATAATTTCTGCTTTCTCCATGCTTCTTTTGTGTGATATTGCTATGATATTGATGCACTTCCATACACTTTTGATCATATTTGGACTAACCTATTAACTCAGTGCACCACAGTGCCAGTTCCTGTTTTCTGCTGTTTTTCTATTTCAGGTTTCCACCATATTAAAAGTGCTCCAAAAATTCCGGGAAGAATATAGGAAAAATCAGCGTACAGGAAGCTTCGTGAAGAACCAAAGCGGGGCCAGAGGGGAGCCAGGGGAGGCCCAGGCGGCCACCTGGCGCGACCCCACCCCTGGCCGCGCCAGGGGGGCGCCTGGGGCCCCTGCTTCGCCTCTGGTTGCCCCCCTTCGCATATATATTCCTCTCGTCCCGAAACCCTCGAGGACGGAACCCTTTTTCGCGATCTCGCCTCTGTTCCGCCGCCGCAGCGCTCCCAAGATCGGGAGCATCAGGAGAACTCTTCCCGGCACCCTGCCGGAGGGGAGAACCACCACCGGGAGCTTCTCCACCACCATGGACGCTTCCCGGATGAGTCGTGAGTAGTCCACCTTGGACCATGGGTCTATGATCAGTAGCTATGTGATGTTCTCCTCCCCTCTTTGCTCTTCATGGTTTAGACCTCGTGAGCTGCCCTACATGATCGAGGCACATATGTAATCTTTCTGCTGTTGCTCTGCTGAGTTTGCTGGGATCTGATGGATTATGAGACTATGTTCAGATTGTGTTTGAGTAATATATTTGATTCACCTCTTTTATATCTTTGTTCGTGAGTAATTCTTGCATGTTCTCCGTTGCTGTTTATTGCTTTGGCCAAGTAGTAGGTAGTAACTCCAAGAGGGTGCGTTATGCTTGATTGTGGGTTCATGCCCCCTGATGACTAGCTTGAGTGACAGAAACATGAGTCTAGGGGATGTGCTGTTGCCACAAGGGGGAAAACAACGGTGCTTGTACTTGCGGGTGCAAGGATTGTTTACTTTACGCAAAGTTCTTTTAATGCAGTTGTCTGTTGCTTTGAGTTTACACTTTGGGTGGGATTCGCAACTTAATACCGGCGTGATGTTCTGGATAGATATCTCAAGGTGGATGATTAGTAGTAGATGCAGATGGATTTCGGTCTACTTGCCTTGGCGTACCGCCCATGCTTTTGAGCCTCTACCTATCTTTGCAGCATAGTTAGCATTGGTTTGCGCACATAATCCTGTTAATTGCCCAGCTGTAATTTCTTTACCTCGCTTTGATGTTTTATCGTCTTTTGGGAGAGAGACATCACTAGTGAACATCATGGGACTCCGGTCCATATTACCACCGCTGATCACACCTTCTATTTACTTCCTGTTTTTATTTCCTAGTTGCAGTCATAGCTATCATTATCATCTCTTGTGTTTGATCCTTTGTAAACAACAAGGCCGGAGGGATTGACAACCTCTCTGTACTCGTTGGGAGCAAAGTTATCTGTATCTGTGTGCAGGTCCTGTCAACCGCTAAGTTTCTGGCGCCGTTGACACCTACTTGTCGACCCTCGGAGTCTCACGGGATTCGATCCTTGGTATCTTTGCCAAGGGAAATTTGCCGCTACGCTACATCTCAAACCTTCCACTTGGGGTAACCAACGAGGGGCGAGAAGCCATCAATCATCCACAACTCACTTGTGTTCTACTCGTGCATATCATCTACGCATAGACCTAGCTCTGATACCACTGTTGGGGAACGTAGTATTTCAAAAAAATATCCTACGATCATGCAAGATTTATCTACCAGATGCATAGCAACAAGAGGGGAGAGTGTGTCTACGTACCCTCGTAGACCGAAAGCGGAAGCGTCTAGTGACGCGGTTGATGTCGTCGAACTTCTTCGCGATCCAGTCGATCAAGCACCGAACGTACGGAGCCTCCGCGTTCAGCACACGTTCAGCTTGATGACGTCCCACGAGCTCTTGATCCAGTAGAACTTTGCGGGAGAGTTTTGTCAGCACGACGGCATGGTGACGGAGATGATGAAGTTACCATCGTAGGGCTTCACCTAAGAGCTACAACAATATGACCGAGGTGTGTTTCTGTGGAGGAGGGCACCGCACACGGTTGGGAGAGATCAACCGATCAACTTGTGTGTCTAAGGGGTGCCTCTACCCCCGTATATAAAGGAGTGGGGGAGGGGGAGGGCCGACCCTCTCTATGGCGCACCCTAGGGGAGTCCTACTCCCACCGGGAGTAGGATTCCCCCTTTCCTAGTAGAACTAGGAGCCCTTCCAAGTAGTAGGAGTAGGAGAGAAGGAAAGGGAAAAGAGAAGAGAAGGAAGGAGGGGGCGCAGCCCCTCCCCCTAGTCCAATTTGAACTAAGCCTTGGGGGGCGCAGCCTCCTCTCTCTTTTTCACTTAAAGCCCAATAAGGCCCATATACTCCCCGGCGAATTCCCGTAACTCACCGGTACTCCGAAAATACCCGAATCACTCGGAAGCTTTCCGATGTCCGAATATAGTCGTCCAATATATCGATCTTTATGTCTCGACCATTTCGAGACTCCTCGTCATGTCCCCGATCTCATCCGGGACTATGAACTACCTTCGGTACATCAAAACACATAAACTCATAATAACGACCGTCATCAAACGTTAAGCGTGCGGACCCTACGGGTTCGAGAACTATGTAGACATGACCGAGACTCAGCTCTGGTCAATAACCAATAGCAGAATCTGGATGCTCATATTGGCTCCTACATATTCTACGAAGATCTTTATCGGTCAAATCGCATAACAACATATGTTATTCCCTTTGTCATCGGTACGTTACTTGCCCGAGATTTGATCGTCGGTATCACCATACCTAGTTAATCTCGCTACCGACAAGCCTCTTTACTCGTTCCGTAATACATTATCTCGTGACTAACTCATTAGTCATTTGCTTGCAAGGCTTATTATAATGTGTATTACCTCTCCGACACTCGGAGTGACAAATCCTATTCTTGATCTATGCCAACACCACGAACACCGTCGGAGACATCTGTAGAGCATCTTTATAATCACCCAGTTATGTTGTGACGTTTGATAGCACACAAGGTGTTCCTCCGGTATTCGAGGGTTGCATAATCTCATAGTCATAGGAACATGTATAAGTCATGAAGAAAGCAATAGTAGTAAAACTAAATGATCATAGTGCTAAGCTAATGGATGGGTCTAGTCCATCACATCATTCTCCTAATGACGTGATCCCGTTG
This sequence comes from Secale cereale, assembly GCA_902687465.1. Taxonomy (NCBI): domain Eukaryota; kingdom Viridiplantae; phylum Streptophyta; class Magnoliopsida; order Poales; family Poaceae; genus Secale; species Secale cereale. Next base: position 209,988,989 of record LR738711.1, read on the forward strand.
ATCAAATGACAACTCATGTCTATGGTTAGGAAACATAACCATCTTTGATCAATGAGCTAGTCTAGTAGAGGCATAGTAGGGGCACTCTGTTTTGTCTATGTATTCACACATGTACTAAGTTTCCAGTTAATACAATTCTACCATGAATAATAAACATTTATCATGATATAAGGAAATAAATAATAACTTTATTATTGCCTCTTGGGCATATTTCCTTCATAATCAAGTAGTTGGAGAGAATCATGAGGCAGTGTACATGGAGAGGAAACTCTCAAACCCCAAGACAATCTCTGGCAGCCTGGCCTCTACTTTGCAGGTGGAATGGGAATTTTAAACCTGAATATCGAGAATAAGGACATGCTATCCAAGCACCTTGATAAGTTTTATAACAAGGCTCACATCCCATGGGTGAACTTAATCTGGAACACATATCATGATGGTGTGGTTCCTCATGCTACTGTCACGTGGGATCTTATTTTTGGAGAGACATTCTTAAATTAAATGAGACCTATATATTGCGCTCTGTCATCAGAATAAATATGGGTGATACTGGTTTGTTCTGGCATGATTCATAGAGTTTTCTTGGATCATCCACACCTATCAAAGATAGGTATCCAAGGTTGTTTTCTTTTGTTCTTGATGATAAGATATCAGTCAAAGACTTTATTGATGACACAAACCATATTGCCTGCTTTTAATTACTTATTTCTTTAGAGGCTATGGAGGAATTTGAAACAATAACTTCTAGTCAGCACACTTTGGATGGAGAAGTTAATATACCAGATAGTTGGTCATGGATGCCAGGAAATGGAGTTTTCTCAGCCAAGTCATACGGCACTATCATGCATGGCCATCTGCCTAACGATGGCCGTTGCAAGTGGATTTGGCAAAGAAGATGCATAATGAAAATTACGGTTTTCTCTTGGTTGATGCTCAATAATAGACTCAACACCAGGGATATGCTTTTGAGAAGGCATTGAAGATCACTAGATGATGACAATTTATGTCCTATGTGCCCCTTCTATTTGTTGGAGGACATGGATCATCTATTTTCCACATGCAATTTCAGTACTAGGGTTTGAATTATTTGCATATTCAGTGGACTAATGGTTTGTCTACCAGAGAATGCATCCGATCTGCTGAAGGGGTTTTAATCAGCCCTTTTCCATGAGTTGGCCTTCCTGGCAGCATGGAATATTTGGATAAACATGAATGGTAAAAAAATCCAGGAATGAAAGGCCAGCTTTTGGGGCATGCATGGAGGGCCAAGTTCATACATGACATCACTTTGCAGTCACACATATTCAAAGCTTATGTTAAGCCCTTGCTTCTAGGATGGATTAACAATCTGCCTTGATGTGTACAACTAGCTTTTTAAAATTTATTTATTGTAAGTACGTAATTTCTTTGTTTTCTTGTTGTATAGTTGTACACTACAATAGTTATAGCTTTACTTTGTAAGACTTTTGGTGGGGCTTAATAAAGGGTTGTGGGGATCTTGCCTCACAGTGTTCAGTAAAAAAATGCATGGTAAAGAATCAACCCCCAAAGTTCATCTTCTTATTTGATAAAAGTGGGATGAGATAGCATAAGTATTACTACGCACACCTCTAAGTTTATCTTTCTAATCATGATTCATAAAGCATGCCCCAATGTCACCTCGCGCAACCCAAAATTTATAGTAAAAAATCAACCCCAGTCAGTGTTGGTTTATGAACTGGTCCCCGTTGAGGTCGCAGGCTCTCCATTTGTACAGTACCCCCAGATTCGTCCGGTTGGTTGTCGATGTACAATCCCCGTTGTTGCCTCGCGTGTGTACACCCACCCCAGTTAGTGTGGTTTATGAATTGAACTCCGTTGAGGTCGTAGGAAGTTTGCACTAAATGAACATGTCCCCGAGGAGGTTGTTCCGCGGTACACCACACCCAGTTGGTAACACAAGAATTCTGCTGGATGCAGCCGTTGGAACCACCGATGAGGGGAGGCATAAACAAAGCAACATAAGTATGCTTGTAAACACTTTTTTGAAATGATGCTTGTAAACACTGATTGACCCTTTCCGTGCCATCTGACTATGGGTGAGACAATGATGACATGCAAATTTGCATGCCTACGTGCTTGAAAAGTTCCTTCCACGGAGAGCTTGTTAATATGTGATCCCTGTCACACACTGGAGCATTAGGTAGCCCATGTAACTTGTACATGTTGGTCATCTAAGTTGTGGCTATGTGTAGACTAGTGAAAGGATGTGACAAGGGCACAAAATGATAATAGCGTGTTAGTTTGTCCACCACAACTATAATGCAATAATATCCTCTAGATTTAGGCATCCCTTCGATGAAATCCAACGTCACCATATGCCATGGATGAGGAGGCATCAGTAATGGTTCAAGCAACCCAAGATATCTCACATGCTAAGGTTTGTTTGATTGCATGTAGTGCATCTAGAGACAAATTGATGCACATCCTTGTTTGCACGTAGTGCATCCAGAGACAAATTGATGCACATCTTTCTTCATACCCGGCCAGGCAAACCGTTTCTTGATTCATTCATAAGTCTCATGCATCCCAGAATGTCTACATGTGGTGCCCGACTGAACCAACTTAAGAATCTGCTCTTGTGTGTGACGGCTGGTCCCAATCCACACTCCGCCCTTATACTTGATGATAACAACCTGCTTAGTATAGCCTGAAGCAATATCATCAGCCCTGAATTTATGCAATAGCTTTCGAGCAGTTGGATCTTGTTGATAACCATGAGCCACTTCATCTAACCATGCTAGAAGAGATAAATAGATAGATAGATAGATAGATAGATAGATAGAGAGAGAGAGAGAGAGAGAGTTGCCCGTTCCCCTTTTGTCAGAACATCTAGCACTTTATCCTCAACTCCTTTAAGGTGCAGAAGGTGATACCTTAAGCCCAACATTTTAGTAAGAGCTTTTTCCTGCCAAGGGGTAGCTAAGCATTGGTCATTGATATGCGTGAAACTTTTTAGTCAGTTTGAATGATGAATTCATTTTGTTGTAGATAATGTCGCCACTAATACACCACTGCTGGGATAGCCATAAACTCCTTTTCATAAGTGGAGAGTCTCATATGTCTTGGACCCAGATGTTTTTTTTAAAAGGCCAATGGATAGCCGTCTTGCATGAAGATTACGCCAATGCCATAATCAGAGGCATCTGTTTCCAGCTCAAAAGGGCGATCGAACCTAAGTAGTGCTAGAAATGGTGCCGTGACCGATGCTTATTTTAAATGTCTGAAAGTTGCATCAGTCTCATCTGTCCATAAGGACACTACATTATTTTTTCAACAAATTGGTCAAAGGTCGACTGATGACGCAAAAGTTGCGAACAAAATGATGATAATAGCATGCCAGACCAAGAAACCCATGCACTTCTCGCACCTTCATAGGAATGGGCCAATTGTGTACTGCCACAATGTTCTTTTAATCTGTCGCCACTCCTTGAGCGTTGACGACATAACAAAAATATGTTAGTTCACTCTGCAAAAAGAGATAATTTGTCCTTTTTATGTGTATTTGGTCTTGATCTAAGAGAGTGAACACTTTCTGTAGTAGCTTGACATGCTCAAAGAGTGTGTTGCTATAGACAAGATTGTCATCCCTGAACACCAAGACCCCTTTTCTTAGGAGGGAAGCAAACACAATGTTCATTGTGTTATGTAACGTTGTTATACAGCCTATAACACCATACGACATCGCATGTGTAATGGCGATGATGTATTTTGAATGATGTCTTATGGTCTCCTTCTGACTTCATACATGTTTGGTGATATCTGACCCGTAAATCGAGACCCGTGAACCATTCCGATACTGTAAGCTCATCCAAAATCTCCTCAATTACAAGCAGGGGACTTGTTCTACACTATGCATGCAGTTGAGTGACGATAATCGATGTATAGGCACCAACTACCATCCTTCTTCTGAGTGATCAGTACTGGCGATGCATATGGGCTACTATTATGTTGCACCACTCTTGTTTTAACATGGTAGTGACTTGTGTTTCAAACATATGCTTCTTTGTTGGTGTATAGCGGTAGGGTATTAGGTTGACCGACTGTGCCCTGGGATTAAGAGGAATCGAGTGATCAAATGGCCGGGAGGGAGGCAATCCAGTCGGTTCTTGAAATGGATGAGAAAATCGTGATAAGGGTGTAGATATTTCTTTTGGCAATGGCGCCTCAGCTGTCAGCCCTTTGATAGAGCATAGATGAACCACTTGTTTGATAATATTACAAGCAAACTATGCCTCCAATTGGTCTACCGAGAGGGCAATACAATGATGCAGTTGAGGTTGTATACCAACCAGATTAACAAATTACGCACCTCTCATAGACACCATGTGCTTATCCCCCCCCCCAATGAACTTTCATAGGACTATGCTTCTCGAGCCAATCCATCTCCCCAATCATATCATAGTAGTACAGAAATAAAACCTTCGGGTTAGTGCATAATTTATGGCATTGCACTGCCCACTAACACTTAGGAATCTCTAAGGAACAATCCAGTTGACCTCCATCTACAATTTAACACAAAGTGGTCGCGCTGCTTTGATCACTCCAGATAATTTCTCAACCAACTCAGTACTTTATGAAGTTGTGCTCCCAAAATCCACGAGGATTAACACTTGTTGCGATTGAATTAGACCCTGTAGTTTTATGGTTCGAGGAGCAACTCGACCATCTAATGCGGCATGTGAAATAAAATGAGCTTCACTTGTTGGTTCAAACATTTGCAACATAGTATCAGAATTTGAAAGCCCCAACACATAGAACAACTCTTGAACGACATGAAGCTGAACTGTTGTTGCCCACTTGTGGTCGTGCAACCATTTGTTGCCGCAGAGATAGTAGAGATCACGCGCCCGTCGGTAGGCACACATAATGGTGAGACGCTCATTTGTGGATGTGCCTTGAGTCACTTTCGATGGTACTACCCAACACTCCTCAGTTGCTATCACTATGGTCGATGGCCGTCCCGGAGAGGGAGGCAGTGGGAGTGCTCCACGCAAATGAGAGCGTCCACCTTGTCCGGTCCTCGATCATTTCAGCTCCCGGTGGTTCAAAATTTTCAATGCTCCCTTTTGAAGATAAGCCAAGGAAATATCATCATCAATGTCTTTCGGAGTATGAACTATGACAACAACATGAATCTCATCCTTCAACCCATCCACATAACATGAAGGAAACATGGCAGGATCCCCACTAGTGCTATGAGCTTAGAGAGAGTGCATCATTTTGTTGATCCGACTAGTGTACTCTACAATTGACTTGGTTAGACGGAGATGAATCAGTTGGTGCAATAACACATTGAACTTGTTACGGCCCAATTGTTCATCCACCAAAGAGAAAAGGATGTCCAATCCAATCCAACATATTCTAACCACAACATAGGTGGACCAGTGAAATGCATGGAAGTAGTTTCTACCCATGACTCTGAATCAATATGAAAAATTGTGAATACGAGTCCCAATTCCTACGCCGACTACAAGGATGTTCCACCCAAAAATGTGGAAATTCCGTATTAGGATGCGAAAGGAATGAGTAACGCGTGTGTTGTGGACTACGATAACATGATGAGTCTCTAAATTATGAACCGAACATATACAATCTCGGGTCTGGTGAACGAGCCAGTGAATGGGAATGGAGATCGGACGATAGTAACATACCCGTAACCGGAGGTGCAACGAGAGCGGTACCACCCCGTTACGCAAACCCCGGGATGATATGTCGTCGTGGCGTCCATCGGATCAAGTTACGTCATCACAGACGCTGATGCGTGCATCGCCAGAGCATGGAAGTAGGGGTGGTAGATCGGTCGTCTTGACCGTCAGGACCGGGTTGTGGGCAATGAGGTCGAGCTCGCGTCGTATGCTGCCGAGCTCTAGCATCAGATCCGTGACCGATTGCTCGAGCATCGATCTCCACTTCACGGGGTCAGGGACGGAGGGCTTGATCTCTTCGAAGAGCACCGTGAATGCCGCCACCGCCTTCTGCTTCTGTATAGCCATCAATGTCGCGGTGAGGTCGTCGATGTGTTGCTCCATTTTGATGGCTTGTCGCTATTGTCGCGTGTAGAGGTGCGATTCTTGAGGTAACCCGGAGCCTTTTATGCCATATGATATGTATGTACTCACATATATTGGGTTATCTGCTGATCAACAAAGTATTTGGAGGGATTTAGTAGCAAATGAAGGAGCAGAGATGGGGACGAGGAGATAGATGAAAGGGGATTGGGAATTCATTTTATAGCGAAGTGATAACGCATACCCTCCACAAACACACACACACATACACACACACACACTCCCATGTTATGGCCCTTTAGTCACAATTGGCAGGTAGTTGGGGTCGAAACGGTGATTGTGCTTCTAATTGTGTTCGGCCCACTTGGGCCTTGTGCTCCTTCGTCAATTTTGTCTAGATACATCCCTTTTTATTTATTTTGATGACAAGTATTTTCAGACGGAGGGAGTAGTTATCAAGGGCTCTAACATCTCAACTCCCATTTGGCACCCTCAGCGCTGGTGAAAAGGATATTCCAGGAACCGGCGCACCTCTCCCCCTCCGTCCTAGGGTCGACCCATTCACTTTATTCTTCTTTTAATCTTCAAAAAATCGACGCACACAACAAGATTTGAACTCCGAACCTCCAGTTAGTTTACAAACCGAGGTAACCAACTTCGACAGCTCACGTGTCCTTAGAAGTTACTTCTTTTTTCTTTCTTTTTTCCGCCAACCGAAGTAACCAACCTTTTCATTTTCATTCTTTTTTCCTTCATTTTTAAATTTCATGATATTTTCATATCCTAGAACTTTACCCAATTTTGTGATTTTTGTTCTTAAATTCACGAACTTTGAAAATTCTTTTATTTTAATTGGTGAACATTTTCAAATTCTTTAACTTTTCAGATTCGTGAACTTTTATCTCAAATTCATGAAAAATAATCAAGTTTGTGAACCTTTTCACTCAAAGATGTGGAAAAATCAATTTCATGAACTTTTTCGTCTCAAATTTGTGAATTTAAAATTCCTGACCTTTCTTTTCACAAATTTGTGAAGTTTTTCCAAATTCATGATTTTTCTAAAATATTTGATTTTCTCAAATTGGTCAACTTTTTTCAAACTCATGAAGATTTATAAAACTTGTAAGCTTATTTCAAATTTGTGATCTTTTTTTCCAAATTCACGAACTTTTTTCAAATTTGTGACCTTTTTTCCAAATTGTTGAACTTTTGAAAAATCTGTGAATGTTTTGCAAATTCATGAACAGTTTTCAAATTCACAAACATGATTGAGATTCCTGAACTATTAGAAATTCATGAGCATTTGCCAATTCATGAATTTTTTTTTACACATTTAGGATTTATTTTTCGTGCTTGTGAATAAAAAATCCACAATTGTTTTTAAAAATCTGTCCATTTTTCCTACTTCAGCAGTAGCAAACTAGTAAGTACAAGGTGACTGAAAAGAAAAAGACAAAGCTGGCGCTTGAGGCGCTGACGAGGAGCTCTCCCGTGACATGACGCCGGCGGTCGATGGAACCTTGGCGTGCCGCACGGTATGGCCAACGTACGTAACGGAACCTTGGCGTGTCTTCGCGCGCGCTCGGGCATACATTTACGCCGCCTGCAACGCACATCCGATCAATCAGTCTCATCCCAGTTGCTCGCTATATCGAGCCGGCCAAGTATACTCCCCCTCCTGCGTGGGCAACAGTGTGCGGCCGCGCTAGGGGCTCTAGGCCATACCCGGCGTGCCGTTCCCCATCGATCCAAGGCATGCGTGTGTGATCCACAGCCCCGCGCGGTCACGGACGGGGGACGGGACGGGACGCACAACGCAGCAGCAGATCTCTCGAATTTCTATTCTCTCTCGTCATCGACGTCGCCGCGATCGAAGCCTGTCAATTCCGTCTTTTCGCGGCACAGGGATTTACTAGTTTTTGGCAAGGCAGGATTAGTGCTAATACCCACCACGGGCATCTTTCCAGTGGCAATCAACGTCCGTAATGGTCTCTGGAATTTGTGTTTCCGGCACTTGAAAACCAATCATGTGATGTGGCAAAAAAGAACGCCAGCTGCTCTTCTGAGTCTCTGCAAACAAAGATGAGTCCCCTGGCCTGAACAGGCATGCTCTTCAAAGGAAACTTCTTTAATTCATGCATCTCGACCGCCTTTGATAATTGTTTGCAGGGATAAGGTGGAATGGCGAGAGACCTAATCATTCCGGGTCATAATCTCCAGTGGTTACCCATGTTTGACTATGTATGTGGGCTGGTACTTCAGGGTCATCCTGTCGCTCTCTTTTCGATACAATGATAATTCCAACTGAATTTCTTGGCTCACATGATTATTGCTCGGTCGATTAAGCACAACATAATGCGCGGTAATTGCGCATTTGAACTAGAATGGGTTTCAACCATTGAGTCAACCACGCACGCACGTGAGTGTACTGCAGTAACATGTCTGAAAAGCTCGGGGCAATGTGGTGCTAATCAGATGCCGAAAACATCTTGAAATGAGGAACAACTACTGTACGTAGTAACATGTAGGACGTGGACCACGTATTTGCGGCAATTCGGTGGTCCTCAGCTGAAGAAAATACCCATTTCTTTCATTCTGCTCACACCAGGTCCAGGTGACACACCCCCATCCTAGTATGAGCTACTATACCTTGTTGCATTTGCGATTTAGTAGGCAGAAACATCAATCTGGCGACGGCGACGGCGTCGGCAGCAAAACACAGACTTTCTGCTTGCACATGCAAGGTGCTGGAAAGACCAAGTATGTAAAAAGTAAAAGATTATGCATGCCATAGGAAAGAGATTCCGGTATACTTTTTTTTTTCTCGCGAAAAAGAGAGGCGTATAGAAGTACATCATCAACGTACTGCCCAAAAGACAACATGTATCGGCCTGCAAGTCCTCAGTTGTCCCTAGAAGATGCCCAAGCTTGTGCAAGGCGCATGATCTTTGTGTTGTGGCTTTGTCCAGGAAAAATCTCAGTAGCTTCATCACACCTTAGCTTCGACAAAGCTATACGTGCACATAAAGGCTAGACGTACTACAGCTCTCGTGCTGGATAAAGCACGTCAAGTGTACATGGGCGTCTACATAATTCAGTTAATTGATTGACATGGGTGAGTTTCTAGTTCTTTCTGACTTCCCGACTGTTTACTTTACAACTAGTGGTGGAACCAGGAAAAAGTATTAAGGGGGCCGAGTGTTGCTTATCCTTGTCAGGGAGGGCCAGCCCACTAAAATACATCATTTTTTTTATAGGAAATAATCACTTGTCCGGCTTCGAAGAGGGTTGGACGATGACGGCAGTCTTCGCTAGGTCGTCTACAAACCAGGATAATTTTACTTCTAGTGTTATTTGTGCTACCTTGAAAGTTGATGAATAGATCAAAAAATTTGAAAAAACAGTGGACCAAGTAGTAATATACTTCCTCCGTTCACTATTATAAAATGTACTCCCTCCGTAAACTAATATAAGAGCGTTTAGAATACTAAAGTAGTGATCTAAACACTCTTATATTAGTTTACAGAGGGAGTACTTCCTCTGTAAACTAATATAAGAGCGTTTAGATTACTAAATTAGTGATCTAAACGCTCTTATATTAGTTTACGGAGGGAGTATTTGATATTTCAATATTACATCTGGACATGAAAAAGTGAACAAACACACTAAAATGTGTATGTAATACATTCGATTCAGAAAAAAAAAATGGTAACGGAGGGAGTAGGTAATATGCAGTTAAACCCAATCTTCATCTCTCAAAAATAAAAGTTAAACCAAATATGTCCAAGGAATATGTTTAGAACGTACGTAGAGCCTGGTGCCAATCTCTTGCAAAACAAACCACAAGGGACCAAACAAGAACGGGCTAAAAGGCCAAGACACCTTTACCCGGCTTCCTCGCACGGCTTAGCTTACAAAATCAATGTACTGTTTGACCAGTCCAACGGCTTTCATCAGAGCTCAAAGCTTTGGAACGGATTAAAAACAAGCTAGTTTCAGCCTTATAGCTCGCCGGTTTGTGGTCCTTTCCTTGTGATTCTGCCGTATACTCTATCAGCTACCACTTTATGAGAAGAATTACAGTTAAGAGTGGGTGCCCTCCTTTTGTATTTCAACTTTAACTATTTACATACAGTATCTTCCATGAAGCCCTCCACTGATGAACGCTTTTCAGCCACGTGCATGTGTAAATTTAACACTTGGTGCTGATAGAGACAATGTGCAAATCCATGTCCCAGCACTACACTACGACTACGTGCATGAGTAGTTGCATAGTATAGTGATTCATATATTTATTATTTTTCTAAGAAAAAATGTATGCTGCATTTGGAGAATCTGCTAGGACTAGAATAGTGTTGGCCACTCACACGACTTGCATCACTAGAGCCCCCAAACCACCTAAAATTTCTACAGCAGGAGCAGGAGATGCCAAACATGTGATTGCTCGGCTCCATCTTTTGAATTCTCTCGGCCTCTCTCTCTCTGGTTTGGCCGGTTGCTGTTTCTACCCAGCGTGGGGTAGCTTTCAAATAGCTGCAAGCACATACCAACAACTTTGTAAAGGTTGCTTCTTTCTTGGGCGTCTCACCCCCTACGACTACTTGCACTTGTCCCTTTCACCATGCCGGGGACTTAGCTAGGCACTCACCTAGACTTGTTGCACAGAAAGGCCTACTCCCTTTTTCAGCCAATGCCACACTTCAAAGTTAATTTGAAAAAAACGTACATAGGTTGCAAAAATTCTTTCATCAATACAAATTGATGATCCCTTCTGTGCATGCAAATAGATTTCAAAAATGATAGTTGGCCAACATTTGCAAGGGCTCGAACTCGAGACCTCCTACAGAGAGGAGCGCACACTTTACCACTTAGACTAAAGCAGGTTTTCACTCATACTCCCTCGGTTCCTCAATATAAGGTGTATTATTTTTCTAAAAAGTCAAACTTCACAAAGTTCGACCAAATTTATACACAAAAATATCAATATCTAGAATACCAAATCATTATCAATAGATTCATCATGAACTATATTTTCACAGTTTATATATTGGGCCTGTTCGGAACGAAGGTACAGAAAACATAGTAATATGTACAAGTAGAGAAACATGAAAGGAAGACAGCTGCAAAACTTTGGATCAAGAAACCACAGGGAAGTCGCATGAAGAGGTGTTCGGTTGGATGTAGCAAACCACGACTGCCATAGGAATAGCATTCTTACAAAATTCCAGTAGAATTCCCGTGCAGCGAACAGGCCCTTAGTATTATAAATATTTAAGACAACGCTAACACCCACAAGTATGGTGAGAGTAAAACCCGCCCACACGCCTTATAACACATAGACTGCGCCACGTCAGCGCATGCATGCATGTGGAGATCTTTTTCAATTTTTAGTTTTTAAAATGTTTTATCTCTTAAATGAAAAATCCGATTGAAGATCTGTTTTCACCATTAAATCCATCACGACGAGATCTTCGAAACTAGATCTCATATCAATATGTTTCGACGACTTTTTTTCAGGTTAAAAGTTGCCATGTCTTTTGCACAAGAATTGCAGTGGTGTTTATACCGAAGTTGCCATGATATGTTTCAGCTATTTTCTTTTACATGTAAAACTAAATTTTGACATATTATAAAATGGGGAATTAAGACACTAGACTTGCCATGAACCATAAACTAAAATTGCCATGATACATGCACTTAAAATTGCCATGGTTCATACAAAAAATAATTTTCATGGTCAAAGTACTGGAATTGCCGTCATCAAAATACTAAAATTGTCATGCTCTACAAGCTAAAATTGCCACATGGTAACTTTAGTTTAAGTACTATGGCAACTACAGTGTAAACATGATGGCAACTTTGGGCAATTTTTTCCGTAGAAACATATCAACATACGGTCTAGTTTTGAAGATCTCGTCGAGACGGATTTAATGGTGAAAACGGATTTTTAATTGGATCTTTTATTAGAAGAAAAAAAATTAAGCCGAAAACCAAAAAAAGTCGCGCTGATGTCATCTGTTCACATGTGGCAAAATGAGTGGTATTGGAGACGTGTGGGCGATGTGGAAGATGCCACATGTGTGGGACATTTTAAAAAACTAATACACCTCATATTTAGGAACAGAGAGAGTATTACCCACTCCTTTGTTATCACCTGTAATGGCTTGACCACGTTCTTTGGGCTTAATAAATGGCTAGTCGACTTGCCACTAAAGATAGCTTCCCCCACCTATTCTCCCACTCCATAAATGACAAGGTTTCAGTGGCAACTGTTTTCAAACCAGCTTAATATCTAACCTAAGGGATCACCTTACTAATACTGCATCTCGATAATTGGACTGTGTGTTGTTCTTGTTGCAGGACTTTCGCACCTCACACGGGCCGGGTGAGAGATCTCTGACGCATGGGCTGCCCCTTTCAGCCAGGACTACTTACAATACTATCTCCACCAACGAATACATCGACTTGCACCATGGCATCATTTGGTCCTCATCTGTGCCCATCAAGGTCAAGATTTTTCCTGGGTATTGTTTGGAGACAGGCTCAACACCAAAGCAAACTTGGCACACAAGCATATTACCCTGTTTGCTGCATGTCCATGATGCTAGGACCAGTGTGAGGATGCAGCACACCTCTCGTGCTTCTGCTCCTATGCTACTCATGTCTGGCAGCTCATTGAACTCACTCCCCCAAATTCTCTGATGGATATCCAAGAAGATGCATCTCTTGCAGGGTTAAACCCCAACATATGGCCTTCTCTAGCCCTAACTATCTTGTGGAAAATTTGGGACTCAAGGAATGCAAGTATTTTCTGGTCTGAAGATCTACCTGCTAGGATCACCTTGAGGAACATTGTTGCTGATTTCTCTCTTTCGGTATTTCGCTTTAAAGACCTAGAGCTTAGAGAATATGCTAGACACTGGCTAAGTTTTCTGGCAGCTAGTATTCCCTCTATATGACTCTCTTTCTCTCACTCTCTCTCTCTCTCTCTCTGTTGTAATCTTTCCCTTGTACCTTCTTTGAGTGGTAATATATTCAGGTGGGGAAGCTCTCCCACCGGTGACCGTTCAAAAAACACATGTTTTTGTTTTTTAAGCTAAATTGTCTTTTTAGGAAAATACACTTTTTCCATTATTGAAAGAGCAAAAATCCCTATTTTTAGAGGGGGATTTCTCTAAACTTGCCATTGCATTTTTATTATAGGTAGCATGAAAATTTTGTAGGTATTTTTTTTAATGTCACCATGGCAAGCTTTTGGGAAATTTTATCACTTATCCATGTCATTTTTTCGGAAATTTGTTTTACTTTCTCACATCACAGTTATATTAATTAACAATATGGCATTTTGATAATTAGTAATGTGGCATATTTATTATTAAGAGAATGGTCATTTTATTATTAAGAGCGTGCCATTTTTATTATTAGTAACATGACATTTTATTATCAATAGGATGATCATTTACGATTGAGAGCATGACATTTTATCATTAATAACAAGCCATCAAAATTATTATCAGGGGGATGGTAATTTTGTTGTTAATACAATGGAAATTTTATTATTGAGAGAAAGGCATTTTTATTTTTGCGGGTATGACTTTTTTTATTATCAAGAGGTTGGCAGTTTTATTATAAAGAGTGCGACAATCTCATTTTTATTGGCATGGCATTTTTTATTACCATATTAAATTTATAAATAAGAGAAATGACAGTTTTATAAAGTAGCATGGTAAGTTTCATATTGAAGATCATGCCGTTTATAAATTTATGTTTCTCTATTTTTATAAGAAAATATGTATTTTTTGGTTCATGGCACTTCTTATCTAGAGGATGACAATTTTAAAGTTTAGCATGGCAATTTTAATTTTCTAGATCACCCCCCCCCCCTTTACCATATTGGTTGTAAATTTATAAATTAGAGAAATGGTAGTTTTATAAAGTAGGATATCATTTTTCATAATTCAGGGGATGCCATTCATAATTTAGTTTTTTAATGAAAAATGCTTTTTATACGTGGTATTTTTTTTAGATAAAAAACAATGAAGTGGGCATTTGGACCAATCGGGGTTCGTCCTGGCCTTGGCCCCTAGGGAATGATCAACGATGGGGCAAAACGTTTTCTGGGAGCCCCCCCCCCCCCCAAATCGTTCGATGGGAGCAGCTCCCTGGCTCCGAGTCACCAGATTTTAGGGTCGATAGATTTATGCTCCAAAGTTTGATGTGTAATACTAGTATCGCCACTAACGACTAACCTTGTTAATCTTAGGATGCCACAAAAAAAGTGTAGGAAAAAACTGACAATCCAATGGTGACCACATTTACCAAGAAATTTCATCTATGACATGTGGACCATGTAGCCAACGATAAAATTATTGTGTAGAACAAACTTAACATATGAAATCATGGCAACCAAGGGAACGTCTAGAACACGGAATCTGTAGAACATAGGAATAGAAAAAGAAGGAAAGAAGATTGTTCCTACACTTCACGTTTCATGGGAAAATAAACGTCCAGTTTGATCTCGTGGAAAAATTCATGTTGCGTCAAACATAATGCTTTGAGGCCCTTCCCCTGGCTATTTTCCCACGCTCTCGCACCAAAATGCCCACATAATTTTCGGGATGAGTACTATCATTGTGTTGTTCCAGCCATCTAGAATTTCTCCTCCATAGAGTACTTTGAGTGCTTCATCTGTAACCTAATTACCAACAGTATTCCAAAATCTTTTTGAAAAAACACTCCCGGCATGCCATCAGGTCCTGGTGCTTTCAGATCCCCAGTGCTTCCTAAAGCATTTTTAACTTCTTCTTATGTGCACTCTGAACAGAGGATGTTATTCAGTTGTGCCGAAACTCTGGGCTTGATTGCATAAAGAATTTCCTCATAATTTTGTCCTGTAGCCGAAGAGAAGATACTAACGAAGTAGTGATGTTGGGTGGAACCCTAATGGCCGATCTTTCACGAAATGGAGGAGATTTCTCGAAGAACATGATGAACACATGAGAGGAAACACTCAAATCAACTAGATCCAATCACACAATGTGCTAGATCCACATACACAAAGAGGCAACAAAGGTCCAAATCCAGCAAAGGGGGACACAAAAGGGGAACTAGTTCATCTCAATCCTTGGAGGAATGAGGTCTTGAATTCTTGGAGGATCTTCCCACAAGGCGGTTTTGAATCCACTTGGGGGATCTTGTCCTAAGAGGTCTTGGTCTCTGTAGGAGTACGGATAAGTGGATGAGCAAAGATCTATCTCAATCTTGAGCTATCATAATGCTAACCGTAAAACATGGCCGGAGTTGGAGTATATATAGTCTAGGGGTAGTGACAGAGTCATGGACTAAGGGGTCCTCGAGGCGCCGGCCCGCTACGTATGGGCCAGACTAATAGGCCACTGTGGCACCCGACTAGAGTACGAATTCGGATGTCGATAGAAGATCTTCAGAGTCATGGTGTGCCCTCCAAGTCAATCTTAGCGTGATCTTTCCTTCATTGTAACCGACCTCATGTAACCCTAACCCTACCGGTGTATATATAAACTGAGGGTTTTAGTCTTTAGGGCTAGAGCTACTTCCACCACCTCATAAACCTAGGGTTTAGCTCGCCTGATCTCGAGGTAGATCTACTCTGTGACCATACCATACATATCAAATACAATCAAGCAGGATGCAGGGTTTTACCTCTTCGAGAGGGCCCGAGCCTAGGTAAATACCGTGTTCATCGTCCCATGTTCCCCATCGATCCTAGATCCATAGCTCGGGACCACCTACCCGAGATCCATCGGTTCTGACACCGACATTGATGCTTTCATTGAGAGTTACGTTGTTGGGTCGCCAAAGGATCGATGGGACGCCTCATATTCGGAGAGGGCGTCAGCTCCGGGGATCTCTTTGTCCCTGGCTAGCTCTTCGCGTACAGCAGCATCGTGATGCATGCCAACCCAACAGGTCATCTAGACCAGGTCAACAATTTTGCTCCTGAACGCCGAATTAGATTCAACAACCTGGAGTACATCATGGATGTCCGAGGTGACCTGATCTTCACCGTTTCGCAGCCTCGTACGATACTCCCATAGGCGCCGCAGGGCTTGCTCCGGAGGCTCCTCCCGACCCGACATACGGATCGGCATCAACCCCTCAAACGACCTTAAACCTAGACGTCTCCATCTCGTTCGGAGACTACTACTTCTTGAGCTTGCGTTGGTTTTTGCCTTGAAGAGGAAAGGGTGATGCAGCAAAGTAGAGATAAGTATTTCCCTCAGTTTGAGAACCAAGGTATCAATCCAGTAGGAGACTACGCACAAATCACAAATACCGGCACGAACAATCAAACAACTTGCACCCAACGCGATAAAGGGGTTGTTAATCCCTTCATGGTTACATGCAAAAGTGATATCTGATAGAGATATATAAACAAAAGGTAAAATATTTTTGGGTTTTTGGTTTATAGATTGGAAAGTAAAAGATTGCAAAATAGTAGATCGGAAAGTAAAAAGATGGAAAGTTGACCCGGGGACCATAGGTTTCACTAGAGGCTTCTCTCTTGAAGGCAAATAATACAATGGGTGAACAAATTACTGTCAAGCAATTGATAGAAAAGCGCAAAGTTATGATGATATCTTAGGCAATGATTATGCCATATAGGCATCACATCCGTGTCAAGTAGATCGAAACGATTCTGCATCTACTACTATCATTCCACACATCGGCCGAAACGATTATGCATCTAGAGTATTAAGTTCATGAAGAACGGAGTAACGGCTTAAGTAAGATGACAAGATGTAGCAGAATTAACTCAAGCAATATGATGAAAACCCCATCTTGTGATCCTCGATGGCAACAATACAATACGTGCCTCGCTACCCCTTTTATCACTGGGTGAGGACACCACAAGATTGAACCCAAAGCAAAGCACTTCTCCCATTGCATGAAAAACCAATCTAGTTGGCCAAACCAAACCGATAGTTCGAAGAGAATTACTAAGATACAAAATCATGCATATAAGAATTCAGAGAAGATTCAAATAATACTCATAGATAATCTGATCATAAATCGACAATTCGTCGGATCTTGACAAACACACCGCAAAAGAAGATTACATCGGATAGATCTCCAAGAACATCGAGGAGAACATGGTATTGAGAATCAAAGAGAGAGAAGAAGCCATCTAGTTACTAGCTATGGACCCATAGGTCTGTGGTAAGCTACTCACGCTTCATCGGAAGGGCAATGGTGTTGATGTAGAAGCCCTCTGTGGTCGAATCCCCCTCCATCAGAGTACCGGAAAAGGCCTCCAGATGGGATCTCACAAAGTCAAAAACCTGCGGCGGTGGAAAAGTGGTTTCGATGCCCCCTCTAGGGTTTTGGGAATATTTGAAAATATATAGTAGAAGGAAGTCAGTCAGGGGAGTTGCAAGGGGCCCACAAGGGTGGGCGGCGCGCCCTGCCCCCCTGGGCGCACTCTCCCCCCTTGTGGCCGCCTCGTGGCTACTATGACTTGGACTCCAAGTCCTCTGGGTGTCTTCTAGTCCAAGAAAAATCATCACGAATGTTTCATTCCGTTTGGACTCCGTTTGGTAGTCCTTTTCTGTGAAACTCAAAAACAAGGAAAAAACCTAAAACTGGCACTGGGCTCTAGGTTAATAAGTTAGTCCCAAAAATTATATAAAATAGCATATTAATGCATATAAAACATCCAAAACAAATAATATAATAGCATGGAACAATAAAAAATTATAGATACATTGGAGACGTATCAAGCATCCCCAAGCTTAATTCCCGCTCGTCCTCGAGTAGGTAAATGATAAAAATAGAATTTTTGATGTGGAATGCTACCTAACATGGATATTCAGATCCATATGATTCAAGAAAAAAACTTTATATTGACATAAAAACACTAATACTTCAAGCATACTAGAAAGCAAATCATAAAGCTTCAAAAATAACATGGATAAAGAAAGTAATCCCTACAAAATCATGTAGTATTTTTATGCTCCCTCTTCTCCACACAAAGTATAAATCATGCCCGCCGCGGTGTTAGTCAAGCAATTGTATTCATACTTTTACATTCTTAAACATTTTCAACTCTTCACACAATACATGAGCGTGAGCCATGGATATAGCACTATAGGTGGAATAGAAGGTGGTAGTAGACAAAAGTATGAAGAAAGTCTCACATCAACTAGGAAAATCAATGTGGACTCAGGAGATGTCCATTAATTGATCTCAATGTGAGTGAGTAGGGATTGCCATGTAATGTATGCATTAGAGCTATAAGAGTATGAAAGCTCAAAATAAAACTAGTGGGTTTGCATCAACTTGCTTGCTCATGGAGACCTAGGGCACTTGAGGAAGCCCATCGTTGGAATATACCCACTAGTAGTATATAAAAATGATGAAATAGGAGAATCTCTATAATGAAGAACATGGTGCTACTTTGAAGCACAAGTGTGGAAAAGGATAGTAACATTGTCCTTTCTCTCTTTTTCTCTCATTTTTTTAGGCTCCTCTTTTTTTGGAGACCCTTTTCTCTTTTTTTGGAGACTCTTTTGGTCTCTTTATTCATAACCTCACATGGGACAATGTTCTAATAATGATGATCATCACACTTTTATTTACTTACTACTTGATACTAGAACAAAGATATGATTCAATATGAATGCCTCCGGCGGTGTACCGGTATGTGCAATGATCTAGCGTAGCAATGACATAAAAACGGACAAGCCATGAAAACATCATGCTAGCTATCTTACGATCATGCAAAGCAATATGATAATGATGGTGCGTTTCATAATAAACGGAACGGTAGAGTTACATGGCAATATATCTCGGAATGTCTATGAAAATGCCATAATAGGTAGGTATGGTGGTTGTTTTGAGGAAGGATATATGGTGGGTTTGATGCACCAGCGATAATTGCACGGTACTAGAGTGGCTAGCAAGGTGGAAGGGAGAGAGTGCGTATAATCCATGGACTCAACATTAGTCATAAAGAACTCACATACTTATTGCAAATAGTTTGTTAGCCCTCGAAGCAAAGTACTACTACGCATGCTCCTAGGGGAGAGGCTGGTAGGAGTTAACCATCGCGCGCACCCGACCTTCACGCAAAGGTAAACAATCAAGATACAATGCGCTTCAATTTGGCTACACAATTAGGAGACCATACGTGCATGCTACGGGAATCAGAAACCTTAACACAATTATTTCTTCAAACCCACAATTTACTACTAGCATGACTCTAATTTCACCATCTTCATATCTTAAAACCATCATAAGGAATCAAACTTCTCATAGTATTCAATGCTCTCTATATGAAAGTTTTTATTAGATCTCTATTGGATGCCCATCATATTAGAACTAAATTCATAACCTAAGCAAATTACCATGCTGTTTAGAGACTCTGAAAATAATATAAGTGAAGCAAGAGAGTTCAACAATTTCTATAAAATAAAACCACTGCCGTGCTCTAAAAAGATATAAGTGAAGCACTAGAGCAAAATTGCCTAGCTCAAAAGATATAAGTGAAGCATATAGAGTATTCTAATAAATCACCATTCATGCGTGTCTCTCATAAAGATGTATTTAGCGAGGATGATTGTGGCAAACTAAAAAGCAAAGACTCAAATCATACAAGATGCTCCAAGCAAAACACATATCATGTAGTGAATAAAAATATAGCATCAAGTAAAGTTACCGATGACGAAGACGACAGAAGGGATGCCTTCCCAGGGCATCCCCAAGCTTAGGCTCTTGTCCGTCCTTGAATATTACCTTGGGGTGCCTTGGGCATCCCCAAGCTTTGGCTCTTTACACTCCTTATTCCATAGTCCATCAAATCCTTACCCAAAACTAGAAACTTCACAACACAAAACTCAACAAAAAACTCGTGAGATCCGTTAGTAAAACAAATGAAATCCTTACAAGTAGGTACTATTGTGAACTCAATCTTATTTTATATTGATGTAATATATACTGTATTTCAACTTTGCCATCGTTCATGCCCCTCGATACTAGCCACAGATGCATCAAAATAAGTAAACAACACAAGAAAACAGAACATGTCTTAAACAAGGTAGTATGTAAAGATGCGAATTGATGTAAAACCTCTGTATCTCTAAAAATTCTGAAAAATTAGGACAAAGTGGGAAATTTGTAGGTCACAGACCACAAAAAAATCAAGAATCTATCACGTTCCAGTAATAAAAAAAAATTCTAACACTCGCGCAAAAGTTTCTGTTTTTTCAGCAAAACCAATCTAGTATCTTCCAAATCATCCCAAAGGTCTTATTTGGCACAAACACTAATAAAAACTTTAAAAACTTCCCTAACCAGAGGCTAGATGAAAAACTCAAAGAAAAATAGGACAACAAAAATCAAGAACGAAAATAAAATTGGGTTGCCTCCCAACAAGCGCTATTGTTTAACGCCCTTAGCTAGGCGTAAAACATAGATCTAAGTATTGCCATCTTTGGTTTTGCTCAACTTAGTGGGATTACTTTCAATTTCCGGAGGTTCTTTACGCTTCCCACCTTTCTCTGAGAGAGAAGAGATTTTTAAGTCCAAAGCGTCCAATCGCTTATTACAAAGAGTAATTAATATGTTCATCCGATGGAGATTCCCACTAATATTTTTGAGTGGTTCATTGGATTTGTGTAAATCAATCAAATTTTTCTACACTTTACTCAAATTTTCCAAAATTGTCATCCCCTGAAGAGCATAATTAGGTTTCTTTTGAGGAGGTTCCCCCATTATTCCCTCTATTATATCATACACGGTATTGGCATCAATCTCAATGAAATTTCCTTTAGCAGCAAAATCCAAAAGTTCCCTATGGGGCATATTTAAACCGATGTAAAAATTACGAAGAAGAACCCTCATATCCCCATTTATAGTGCTGGTGCGAAAAGACTCCACTATTCTGTACCAAGCGTCTTTTAAATTTTCTCCTTGTTTCTGCTTGAAGTGAAGAACTTCAAAGTCCGAAGAGAAAGGAGGGGGAGTAGTGTTGTTCATAGCGAGAAGATAAAGGAAAAATCAAGGCGAACGGTCCAGCACACAAGCGAACGGAAAGACGGACGAAAAAATGACGAATAAAAAGGCAAAGGAAAAGCCAAATCTTTTCGAAAATCCATTTAGAACTGGGGGAGTGGAAAATGAGAGGCAAATGGCAAATAATGTAATGCAAGAGATGAGAGTTTTATGATGGGTACTTGGTATATCTTGACTTGGCGTAGATCTCCCCGTCAACGGCGCCAGAAATTATTCCTTCTACTTCTTGAGCTTGCGTTGGTTTTTCCCTTGAAGAGGAAAGGGTGATGCAGCAAAGGAGAGTAAGTATTTCCATCAGTTTGAAAACCAAGGTATCAATCCAGTAGGAGACAACGTACAAGTTACCAAATACCTGCACAAACAATAAACAACTTGCACCCAACGCGATAAAGGGGTTGTCAATTCCTTCTCGGTTACTTGCAAAAGTGAGATCTAATAGAGATAAGTAAACTGTAAAGTAAATAATTTTGGTATTTTTGGTTTATTGATTGGACAGTAAAAGATTGCAAAATAGTAGATCGGAAACTTATAAGATGGAAAATAGACCTCGGGGCCATAGGTTTCACTAGAGGC
Source organism: Secale cereale (assembly GCA_902687465.1). NCBI lineage: Eukaryota > Viridiplantae > Streptophyta > Magnoliopsida > Poales > Poaceae > Secale > Secale cereale. The sequence goes on from LR738711.1 coordinate 210,010,663, forward strand.
TTCTCTCAAGATAGAAAATATCACGGTGGGTAAACGAATTACTGACAAGCAATTTATAGAAGAGCGCATAATTATGATGACATCTAAGGCAATGATCATGAATATAGGGTTTCTGGAATATATGTGAATATATAAGCGGAAGAAATAGGTCGGTGGAGTCACGAGGGGCCCACAAAGGTGGGGGGCGTGCCCTACCCCCTGGGTGCACCCTCCGTCCTTATGGCCGCCTCGTGGCTTCCCTGATGTGCACTCCAAGTCCTCTAGATGTGTAATGCCCAGGATGGGACTATATCTCCTACGTGTCGAGGCACGACTTAAAGATATAAGCCCATCCTAGAATGATCTCAAGTATGGTATCTTTGCACGACTCATGTAAAAGAGGGATTAAATTGCAAAAAAAGGAGATAGTTGGCTTACACTCGCCACTTCACACAATACAATACATAAGCAATACATCATTCAAAACATCACAACCCGACTACGGGTGAAGATCCAAAAGAAAGATACCAAAACAACATAAAGCCACAGGTCAGGATCGAATCCTAGTAGAAACCACTACTGAGCATCGAAACGTCACAAGCAAACGGCCAAACTCTTCATCGAGCTCCCAGTGAAGAACTTGAACCAGCTTCTGCTTCAAACTCGGCTGAACCTGCATCTGGTGTTGTAGTAACTGTGAGCCACGAGGACTCAGCAATCCCATAACCATGGGTAACAAGACTAGCAAAGCTTTAAGGGTAGGAAGAGGTAAGGTGGTGAGGCTGCAGCAGCGGCTAAGCATAATATGGTGGCTAACTTACGAGTACCAGAATAAGATGAGAAGCTACGCAAACGGTCGCAAAAGAGGTGATCGCTAAAGATCCTAACTACATACGTTCAAACATAACCCCACCGTGTTCTCTTCTCAAAGTGAAAAGAGACAGTCACGGTTACTCACACAGTTGTGTGTTTTACTTCGGATCATCTGTCAAGTTTTCTACAACCGGACATTAACAAATTCCCATCTGCCACATAACCGCGGGCACGGCTTTCGAAAGATCATAACCCTGCAGGGGTGTTCCAACTTAGCCCATCACAAGCTCTCACGATTAGCTGAAGTGATAAATATAATATCATCACTCCTTATCTTAGGGAAAATCCGATCAGGCTCGGAATCCCTGTAGCACAAGTCATTTCGACAATGGTAAAACAAGTCCAGCAAGACCTCCCGGCGTGCCGACACCCTGATAGTAGCCGCGCGTATCTCGTCTCAGGCCACGTCCGGATGAGCAGTACGTACAGATACCGAAGATCCCAGCGAACTGGGTGGTATCCGCAAGTGGCTCTAGTTTGGGACCAACACCATCAGCACTGGCCCCCCCTGTTATGTAGAATTAAGAATCCTCGGGTAGCGCTAACTCCCTATGCAAATTTAATTAATTAATTAAGTTGTTATTATGAGCAAATTAAAACCAATGTTGGGCCTTGCTGGAGGAGTTTTATTCAAAGTCGAACTGTCAAGGGGTCCCCATCCACCCATCGTGTAAGGAACGCAAAAATCAAGGAACATAATGCCGGTTTATCGGCGCCTAAGGTGGCATGAGTGGAACAAAACACCGAGCAAAAGGCCAAGCCTTCCACCCATGCCCAGTATATAGGTGTGTTAATAATAATTATAGATATTGTGATATACCAACAACAAGTTCCCTCCTGGAACAGACTTCATCTTCACCTGCAACTAACAACGCTATAAGAGGGACTGAGCAAGCGAGGCTGAGCAAGCGGTTAACATAGCCAAACAGTGGTTTTGCTAGGAAGGTGTCAAGGTTAGAGGTTTCATGGCAACAAGGAGAGGCTGACATAAAAGATGGGTATCGCGACATGTAACGATAGCATCGAGACAACTAAGCATGGCAATGGTAGTAAAGGTATCCAAGGGTATGATCATCTTGCCTGGGATTCCACAAGGGAGAAGAACGGAGCCACGAAGAAGACGGAGCAACAGTCGAGTGAAACCTCACAACTCCGGAATGAAACCGAAGCTAACAAGAGAAGCAACCGGAAAGAAGAAAACAACACGGTAAACACGCAAGCATAAACATGGCATACGATGCGCAAACAAGTATGATGCATGTCCGGTTTAATATGCATGGCATGGCAAAGTGCACAAACAAATACTACAAGTTAAGTGGAGATCAATATGCAACGAGTTGCATATTGACGAAACACCACATTTAATTATTTAGTTGACTCACATTTAATTACAAGACAAGATTAAATGTCTTTAACATGGCAAGAGGTGAAGCATAATAAAACTACACTATTAGGCATTTTAAATGAGGCCGGAAAATAACAACAACAATTCCGGAAAAATCCCCTTGAGCATGTTTAATAATTATAAACAAACAACAATTAAACATTCAAGGTTGTTAACATGATGCGGATGATATGATCAAGTTTTATGCAATTATTAATTAAAGGTTGACTTAAGAGGATATGAAGTATTGTCACCGTGGTGGAAGAAGGGTGCCACGGCAATGATCCGAAAATGAAGCATGGCAACATCTCGGTTCCGGTAACTCGTTGAGAGTCCGGTGCAAAAGGTAAGATGGCATGAGCGAGTCAAACGAGATGAAGGTGGGGCGATCCCGTCACCGGGTTCCCACGAGTCGGCGACGAGGCAACCGAGGAACATGACAAAAGGGACGAAACGGACACGGGGCACACGGGAAGCAACATTTCATACAACACAACAAGCACAAGCGTTCATCCACGGGGTCGTCTCGGGGTTATACCTTCGAAGCGTGCGTTTCGAGGCGGTTCGAGCTCGTCGAGGGACGTAGGGGAAGTAGTTGTACACGGCCGTAGAGGGAAGTAGACGTTCGGGCGACGGTAGTCGTTCGGGCGACGGTAGACGTTCGGGCCGTAGATGTACTCGGTCGTCGTGGTACACGTTTGTAGATGTTCATCCGTCATCGTGTCGTGGTACTTGTCATAAGGTCGTCGTGGACGTAGTGGAACTTGGTCTCGGCGCATCGAAGGGGTACTTGTCGCGTCGGCGTTCGTAGATGTACTTGTGGTCTCCGAACTTGTCGACGGTAGTGGTACTCGCCGTAGGGGTACTTGGTCGGGTCGCCGGTAGTCGTTCGGGTCGTCGTGGTACTTGTTCCGTAGCCGTTCACGAGCCCGTTTTCCGTAGACGTACAAGGGTCCAAAAGTAGAAAAAACTTGCTGTCTTCCTGGTTAACTGAGATTAACAAAACCAGCACAACAAAAAAAAACAGGAAAAAGAAAGGACTGCGGGGGTTGCGGCTCGGGACGAAGGAAGCCGGCGACGAGGCTTGCAGGGGACGGGCAGAGGAGGAGGCCTCTGGCGCGGCGACCCTGGAGGACGGGGAGGGGCCTGGCTGGCCTCGGTCGAAGCGTGAAGGACGGAGGGCGACCACGGCGCTCGCAGGAGCTGGGAGGGGCCACGGACGCGGAGGTCCAGCGGGCGCCCCTGGCCGCGGAAGGAGAGGCGTCGCTCGCGGGGCGACGGAGGGTGCTGCTGGAGGGGGACGTCGGGGCCCCGGCTTGAGGCAGCAGGGCGAGGCGGTTGGCTGGCCGACGGCGAGGCTGCACTGCAGGCCTCGGGCGCGGCGGAGGGAGCCGTGCTGGCCGCGGGCTCCTGGAGGCGAGGAGATGCGCGAGGACGGAGGGAGCCGAGGGAGTGGCGCCACGGCGAGGCGAGAACCCGGCGAGGCGAGGCCCTGGAGGGCCGCGGCGATCTGGCGCAGAGGGAGATGAGCGACGGGAGGGGTTCGGGACGAGAGGAGGTGCGGGGAGGAGAGGGACTCGAGGGACAAGGGAGTCAGGATCGGGGAAAGCAGAGGGGAACGAGAGGGTGGCGGCGGTCGAGCGGGTGAGGGAGGAGCGAGGCTGGGTCGAGGGAGCATCGGGCTAGGGTTAGGAAAAAAAAAGGTGGGCCTTGGGCCGGCTGGGAAGACTGGAAAGAGGAGAGGGAGACCTGGCTGCGAGCTGGGCCTAGAGAGAGGTTGGGCCAAAGGAGGAGATGGTTGCTGGGCTCCTTTTAATTAAAACTGCTGTTGTTTTTCCAAAAAAAAACAGAAAAAAAACAAACAAGAAGAAGAAAGAAAAAGAGGTGCTAGAAAAAGGCTTAGGACAAGAAGTAATAATCCCTGGACTCACAAAAAAATGTCAGGGATTTAAATAAAATAGAAGGAGGTTTTTTTTTGAAGAACCTCGAAACAACGGAAAAGAATTACAAGGAAGGGTTTTTGAAGGAGAAGCTCGAAGTGAAAAAGACATGGGGAAATAATATGCAAGTGTGTTTGGTTAATTCCAACGAATGGAATAATTAATATATAGCTCCCTAAATATTGAGAGACTTTTATATGTTATAAAGAGAAGACATTCTTCCCTCGATTTAAATGGACCGAAGGTCCACACGGTTTATTTAGGTTGAGATGCAGACTAAATTAATGACATGATGGCATGATGACATGATGCAATGCAAAAAATAAATAACACAAGCAAAAATAAAACACACGGGCAACCCGGAACATCTGGAATCTTCGGGACTCTTCTGGAATCTTCTGGGACGTCGGTCTCGGGCGTCACAACTCTCCCACACTAACAGAGGATCTCGACCCGAGATCCTAGAGATATCACCGGGTAAAAACGGAAGAGGAATGGGTAAAACAAAGTTGCTTCTTTGACAAACGAGTGAAAACCAAAGAACCTTGAGAGTTGAACAAGCTGAAAGAAAGAAATGAATGGAGATGAACGAAGATGAAACACTCCGGTAAGCAGGAGGAACAAGGAACATTATGAGAACCTTGTAGGTGAAAGACATGAAACAAGAGCTCACAGACCAAAAGAATAAGAAACCGCAATGGTATGGCCAAGGAATAAGAATGACAGAATTTCGGCAGCACTCCGTCTGGAAATGGAAGGAATTAACAAGAACTAGAGGAGAAGGATTGATACTTGATGAAAACAACAACACATTGCCTCCGAAACAATTAAAAGAATGGCACAAGGGGTAAGAAAGACTCAGACAGCACTCCAGTTAAGAAGAGAGGCAAAACTAGATAAAAGACGGAACTTGAATGAAGAATACAACACTCCGGTTAAAAGACTAGAAAAGAAAAGAACATGATCTTGAAAAGGAAACAAGATGATGGTTTGGAGAGAGCAACATCACAATGCCTCCGGAATGAAAGAATAGAATGTAGCTCAATGAAAGAATTGAACAGCGAAGAAAATGACAACTTCTCCCAAAATTAAATTTGAAAGAGCATCTTACGAAGAAGGGTGGAATAGAGTTGTTGGAATTTCAACAACGAGAAGAATAAGCTTGATGTGGGCTTATGGAAAACATCTCAAAATTATGAGGTGACAACCAGCCACTAATGGAAAACAATTTGATTGGATTGATATCAACAAGGAGACGATAAACTTATCTCACTGGAATGATAAATGAAGAACTTGGATCATTTATAAGCACCATAATAGCAACATCCTTAGGGAAAAGCTTTTAGGTGAATACAACCCAAGATATCTCCAAGAGATACAATGAGGGGTTGAAGGATCTCCTAAAGAGAAAGAAATGATGGTTTTAAATATCTCATTCCTGACAACTCGTGAATCATGAAACATGAAGGAATTGACAAGAATGACATAACACCACCTCAAAAGATAAGGGAGCAAGAATTATAATTGGAAAGCATGAAGAAGAATGCTTGAGCTCCAACAAGAATCTAGATGAAGACTTCAAGGATGAATTAAATGATGATGAACCACCATGAGAACTCCGGTAATGAAAGCATGAGAAGTGAAAGATGAAAAGAACAAGATTCAAGGCCTGAGATGAATAGATGGAGCTTGAAATGATATAATTGAATAACTTGGAACTCCGGAAAACAAGATGAACAACTTAGGACCAAGGATATGATATGATGAACAAGCTCCAGACAAAAGAATTAAAGAGAGATCTCGCACAAGCTTGGATAAATCTTCAACGAACCACCGGTAGGATTATGAAAAGAACAAATGAATTAAAACGATAACAAGGAAGAGTAAACTTGAATGAACCACCGTAAGAATTGGAGACGAACGAAGAGACATCAATGAAGAATAGTTGGAGGTTGAAGTTGAAAACTGAGAACGAAGAATCTTCTGAAATGATGGCCTTCGGAGGATCACAAGGAAAAGAATTCATGAAATGCTCTGAAAGGGCATGAAAACAATTCCCACAATCGAAAACAATTATGAGGATGGCATGAAGCTAGAACCACGAATCTTCAAGAAGACGGGTCAATATTTAAGAGAAACACTTGTCCAGTCTTCAACTGTTGAGAATGAAGACGAGAATGCCATGAAGAATTGTTGAGATACTCCGGACGAATGACAAGAGGAAGGTGGAGCCAAAGATGGAAATAATTGAAAACAAGCTTGGAGAAGGCATGTGACTGATGGAAATCATTCTTACGTCACACTTTGAAAAGAATTCTCCGGAAAAAGAAGAGTCAGGTAAGATCCTGGGAAAAGACCTGTGGGTTAGGGCCCACTAAAGAAAACACCGTTGGAAAAGATTGCTTAAGAGATATTGCACCGGTTGAATTAAATGGCTTGAATGAGATAACAATCTCAAAATAGTTTGAAAGGATTAAGAATGGAAACACGAATCTTCTGAGATATCTTCAACACTCCGGATAAGAATAGCAAGAGGAGAAAGATTAATTGGTGCACCGGAATAAGAAAGCATTGTGAAAAGAGGAAAATGATAAGATCAACACCGAAATCTTGAATTACATCCACCAGCAGAATTAGAGAACAAAAGAATGATGAACTTGAAGCTCTTGAGCATCTTCCTGAGAATCACCGGATAAGAACATTGAAGGAAAAGAATGAAGAACCATCACATGAATAAAATGCATACTTCATTTGAGAATTCTGGCTCAATGCAGAAAAGGGTGGGAGGGTGGGAAAAAAAACAAAGACAACTTGGGATGAATGAAACAGACAATTCGTCAGATTTCTCAACGACGTCCGTATGGAATAATCTTGAAGAGAAAGCACACCGGTTGAAAAGGATTAACATGACAATCTTGATGGTCAAAAGAATTATCACTCCCATAGAAATATGAGAACACCGATTAGGAAAGGTATGGAATCAACATTTATCATCGAAGCAACTCGAATACCAGAATCAAAACGAAACAAAGGGTAGATGTGTTGCGCATCATCTTCACAATATCATTCGAACAGAGGATTGAACGAATGAATTCCGTAGGTACATCAACTAGTCGAGAAGCCACTTGGAAGAACAAAAGATAAATAAAAAGGAACAAGGATCAGATAGAACAAATACAAGATAGAAGTTTCGTCCGACATATTCGTGCTGAAAGCTCATGGAACGTGTTACAAAAGGGTTTTGCAATCCCCGGATCAGCATAGCCAAGGACCCTTTAAGATGCAACTCCCGATCAGAACAAGTCCATAAAACCACTTCACTCAATGTAAAACCCCAAACTTCATATCGAGCATCCGTTGGAAGAATGCCTAGAACTACTAGATGAACCCACCTATAGATTTCCGAAAGTTTCCAGTTATGCAATCAGGTGTTGGGGATACACGGGAAGCACCGCGCAATCAACTCTAAACCTACATCCAGGTGTATCCATCCTTCAACACATAACCAGTCTTTCTCGGAAACTGTGTACCTCGGACCTTCGAAAAGCATCCACTATAACAAGCTATGGCAATACTCTCGAACTACATCCCCAGTACTGGGTGATGTCGGGGTTATCTTGCCACTGGCCGTATAGGAGAGATTTTCGATGTCGGCCGTCTTAAGTATTTAGTACTGCCGCGATATGCTTGTGTCAATGATACCCCGAAGCTCAACTCCTCGGGAACAGGAGGCATCGAGAACAATATCCTTGTCACAAAAACATCGAAACAATCCCAGAATACTCGCGGGATCCTAAAAAAATTTTGGTGCAATTTTTGAAAGTAGAAGAGAAAAGAGTAATCGTCAGGAGTCGTCACCAGAGAGAAAGGGGATGAGAAGCAAAGAATCCTACTCTCCGATATATATATAGGACTCAAAATATTTTCAGTGTGTGCCTAGACTCAACCGTCAACGATTCGATCAAACAGTGGGGGCTTCTAGGTCGGAGAAGGCTCTGAATACCAACTTGTAATGCCCAGGATGGGACTATATCTCCTACGTGTCGAGGCACGACTTAAAGATATAAGCCCATCCTAGAATGATCTCAAGTATGGTATCTTTGCACGACTCATGTAAAAGAGGGATTAAATTGCAAAAAAAGGAGATAGTTGGCTTACACTCGCCACTTCACACAATACAATACATAAGCAATACATCATTCAAAACATCACAACCCGACTACGGGTGAAGATCCAAAAGAAAGATACCAAAACAACATAAAGCCACAGGTCAGGATCGAATCCTAGTAGAAACCACTACTGAGCATCGAAACGTCACAAGCAAACGGCCAAACTCTTCATCGAGCTCCCAGTGAAGAACTTGAACCAGCTTCTGCTTCAAACTCGGCTGAACCTGCATCTGGTGTTGTAGTAACTGTGAGCCACGAGGACTCAGCAATCCCATAACCATGGGTAACAAGACTAGCAAAGCTTTAAGGGTAGGAAGAGGTAAGGTGGTGAGGCTGCAGCAGCGGCTAAGCATAATATGGTGGCTAACTTACGAGTACCAGAATAAGATGAGAAGCTACGCAAACGGTCGCAAAAGAGGTGATCGCTAAAGATCCTAACTACATACGTTCAAACATAACCCCACCGTGTTCTCTTCTCAAAGTGAAAAGAGACAGTCACGGTTACTCACACAGTTGTGTGTTTTACTTCGGATCATCTGTCAAGTTTTCTACAACCGGACATTAACAAATTCCCATCTGCCACATAACCGCGGGCACGGCTTTCGAAAGATCATAACCCTGCAGGGGTGTTCCAACTTAGCCCATCACAAGCTCTCACGATTAGCTGAAGTGATAAATATAATATCATCACTCCTTATCTTAGGGAAAATCCGATCAGGCTCGGAATCCCTGTAGCACAAGTCATTTCGACAATGGTAAAACAAGTCCAGCAAGACCTCCCGGCGTGCCGACACCCTGATAGTAGCCGCGCGTATCTCGTCTCAGGCCACGTCCGGATGAGCAGTACGTACAGATACCGAAGATCCCAGCGAACTGGGTGGTATCCGCAAGTGGCTCTAGTTTGGGACCAACACCATCAGCACTGGCCCCCCCTGTTATGTAGAATTAAGAATCCTCGGGTAGCGCTAACTCCCTATGCAAATTTAATTAATTAATTAAGTTGTTATTATGAGCAAATTAAAACCAATGTTGGGCCTTGCTGGAGGAGTTTTATTCAAAGTCGAACTGTCAAGGGGTCCCCATCCACCCATCGTGTAAGGAACGCAAAAATCAAGGAACATAATGCCGGTTTATCGGCGCCTAAGGTGGCATGAGTGGAACAAAACACCGAGCAAAAGGCCAAGCCTTCCACCCATGCCCAGTATATAGGTGTGTTAATAATAATTATAGATATTGTGATATACCAACAACAAGTTCCCTCCTGGAACAGACTTCATCTTCACCTGCAACTAACAACGCTATAAGAGGGACTGAGCAAGCGAGGCTGAGCAAGCGGTTAACATAGCCAAACAGTGGTTTTGCTAGGAAGGTGTCAAGGTTAGAGGTTTCATGGCAACAAGGAGAGGCTGACATAAAAGATGGGTATCGCGACATGTAACGATAGCATCGAGACAACTAAGCATGGCAATGGTAGTAAAGGTATCCAAGGGTATGATCATCTTGCCTGGGATTCCACAAGGGAGAAGAACGGAGCCACGAAGAAGACGGAGCAACAGTCGAGCGAAACCTCACAACTCCGGAACGAAACCGAAGCTAACAAGAGAAGCAACCGGAAAGAAGAAAACAACACGGTAAACACGCAAGCATAAACATGGCATACGATGCGCAAACAAGTATGATGCATGTCCGGTTTAATATGCATGGCATGGCAAAGTGCACAAACAAATACTACAAGTTAAGTGGAGATCAATATGCAACGAGTTGCATATTGACGAAACACCACATTTAATTATTTAGTTGACTCACATTTAATTACAAGACAAGATTAAATGTCTTTAACATGGCAAGAGGTGAAGCATAATAAAACTACACTATTAGGCATTTTAAATGAGGCCGGAAAATAACAACAACAATTCCGGAAAAATCCCCATGAGCATGTTTAATAATTATAAACAAACAACAATTAAACATTCAAGGTTGTTAACATGATGCGGATGATATGATCAAGTTTTATGCAATTATTAATTAAAGGTTGACTTAAGAGGATATGAAGTATTGTCACCGTGGTGGAAGAAGGGTGCCACGGCAATGATCCGAAAATGAAGCATGGCAACATCTCGGTTCCGGTAACTCGTTGAGAGTCCGGTGCAAAAGGTAAGATGGCATGAGCGAGTCAAACGAGATGAAGGTGGGGCAATCCCGTCACCGGGTTCCCACGAGTCGGCGACGAGGCAACCGAGGAACATGACAAAAGGGACGAAACGGACACGGGGCACACGGGAAGCAACATTTCATACAACACAACAAGCACAAGCGTTCATCCACGGGGTCGTCTCGGGGTTATACCTTCGAAGCGTGCGTTTCGAGGCGGTTCAAGCTCGTCGAGGGACGTAGGGGAAGTAGTTGTACACGGCCGTAGAGGGAAGTAGACGTTCGGGCGACGGTAGTCGTTCGGGCGACGGTAGACGTTCGGGCCGTAGATGTACTCGGTCGTCGTGGTACACGTTTGTAGATGTTCATCCGTCATCGTGTCGTGGTACTTGTCATAAGGTCGTCGTGGACGTAGTGGAACTTGGTCTCGGCGCATCGAAGGGGTACTTGTCGCGTCGGCGTTCGTAGATGTACTTGTGGTCTCCGAACTTGTCGACGGTAGTGGTACTCGCCGTAGGGGTACTTGGTCGGGTCACCGGTAGTCGTTCGGGTCGTCGTGGTACTTGTTCCGTAGCCGTTCACGAGCCCGTTTTCCGTAGACGTACAAGGGTCCAAAAGTAGAAAAAACTTGCTGTCTTCCTGGTTAACTGAGATTAACAAAACCAGCACAACAAAAAAAAACAGGAAAAAGAAAGGACTGCGGGGGTTGCGGCTCGGGACGAAGGAAGCCGGCGACGAGGCTTGCAGGGGACGGGCAGAGGAGGAGGCCTCTGGCGCGGCGACCCTGGAGGACGGGGAGGGGCCTGGCTGGCCTCGGTCGAAGCGTGAAGGACGGAGGGCGACCACGGCGCTCGCAGGAGCTGGGAGGGGCCACGGACGCGGAGGTCCAGCGGGCGCCCCTGGCCGCGGAAGGAGAGGCGTCGCTCGCGGGGCGACGGAGGGTGCTGCTGGAGGGGGACGTCAGGGCCCCGGCTTGAGGCAGCAGGGCGAGGCGGCTGGCTGGCCGACGGCGAGGCTGCACTGCAGGCCTCGGGCGCGGCGGAGGGAGCCGTGCTGGCCGCGGGCTCCTGGAGGCGAGGAGATGCGCGAGGACGGAGGGAGCCGAGGGAGTGGCGCCACGGCGAGGCGAGAACCCGGCGAGGCGAGGCCCTGGAGGGCCGCGGCGATCTGGCGCAGAGGGAGATGAGCGACGGGAGGGGTTCGGGACGAGAGGAGGTGCGGGGAGGAGAGGGACTCGAGGGACAAGGGAGTCAGGATCGGGGAAAGCAGAGGGGAACGAGAGGGTGGCGGCGGTCGAGCGGGTGAGGGAGGAGCGAGGCTGGGTCGAGGGAGCATCGGGCTAGGGTTAGGGAAAAAAAAAGGTGGGCCTTGGGCCGGCTGGGAAGACTGGAAAGAGGAGAGGGAGACCTGGCTGCGAGCTGGGCCTAGAGAGAGGTTGGGCCAAAGGAGGAGATGGTTGCTGGGCTCCTTTTAATTAAAACTGCTGTTGTTTTTCCAAAAAAAAACAGAAAAAAAACAAACAAGAAGAAGAAAGAAAAAGAGGTGCTAGAAAAAGGCTTAGGACAAGAAGTAATAATCCCTGGACTCACAAAAAAATGTCAGGGATTTAAATAAAATAGAAGGAGGTTTTTTTTTGAAGAACCTCGAAACAACGGAAAAGAATTACAAGGAAGGGTTTTTGAAGGAGAAGCTCGAAGTGAAAAAGACATGGGGAAATAATATGCAAGTGTGTTTGGTTAATTCCAACGAATGGAATAATTAATATATAGCTCCCTAAATATTGAGAGACTTTTATATGTTATAAAGAGAAGACATTCTTCCCTCGATTTAAATGGACCGAAGGTCCACACGGTTTATTTAGGTTGAGATGCAGACTAAATTAATGACATGATGGCATGATGACATGATGCAATGCAAAAAATAAATAACACAAGCAAAAATAAAACACACGGGCAACCCGGAACATCTGGAATCTTCGGGACTCTTCTGGAATCTTCTGGGACGTCGGTCTCGGGCGTCACAAGATGTCTTCTGGTCCAAGAAAAATCCACGTAAAGTTTCATTCCGTTGGGACTCTGTTTGATATTCCTTTTCTGCGAAACTCAAAAACAAGAAAAAAAAACAGAAATTGGCACTGAGCTCTAGGTTAATAGGTTACTCCCAAAAATAATATAAAATAGCATATTAATGCATATAAAAGATCCAAAACAGATAATATAATAGCATGGAAGAATAAAAAATTATAGATATGTTGGAGACGTATCAAGCATCCCCAAGCTTAATTCCTGCTCGTCCTCGAGTAGGTAAATGATAAAAACAGAATTTTTGATGTGGAATGCTACCCTCTACTTTCGAGTCGCTCGACTACTCGCGACTAGCCGTCGACTAGTCGAAGTGTCGCCATTGCAGGAGCGACTCAGGCTCTTGACTGGACTCTTGGCATGAGTCGAGCGACTCGAACGACTAGTCTCGACTAATCATGACTAGTCGCTATGTCTGAGTCGAACGACTCACTTATTTTGGTTCCCCAACTGTTATTTGTCTTTTAACAATATTTTCTTGGCCCATCAGCCCATCCCACCCCTGGAAACCCTATAGAGGATCCATTCCCCCTCACCCTGACCTAACCCTCTCCCTGGCGGCTGCCTTTCCTCCTCCTCTGGTTGCTGCTGGTGGTGTGCTCCTCCCCTCCTCTTCTGGTTGTTGTTGCTGTTGTTGTGCTCCTTCCCTCCTCCTCTGGTTGCTGCTGCTGTTGTGCTCCTCCACTCCTCCCCTGGTTGATGTTGCCGTTGTTGTGCTCCTCCACTCCTCCCCTGGTTGATGCTGCTGCTGCTATGTGCTCCTCCCCTGGTAACTTGGTAAGTACTATAATGTATCCTCTTTCCTCTCTTTTCCTTTTGCTCTGATCTAGATGCTGCTACTGCTGGGAGGACCTCTAGTGTTTCTGCTAGGTAGCTTAGGGCTTGATTTGGTGAAAAAAACAACTAAGTAGAGTTATCTTTCCTTCTATGATTCTATCAAATATTCAAGCAAGCACCATGTCCTCCCAGCCAGAGATAGCCCAAGTTGTTCGATCAGCTCAAGCTGCAGAAGAAGCTGATGAGCACTATGGTCCGTTCAAAGATCCTAAGAGGAGGCCAACAAAGAGCAAGGATCCAACATGGAAATATGCATTCTGGCCAGATGTTAACAAGAGGTTGTTGCTGCAGTGTAATTTGTGCGGCAAGCAAATTACATCTGGACCTTGTAGGATGAAGAAACACCTTGCTGGGGGGTTTACAATTGTGAGTATGTGCACCAAAACAACCCCTGCAATTTGAAAGGAGATGCACGACTACTTGAAGACTCACTCATTCCGTTTCAAAAATCTTGATGGAGATGAAGGTGGTGAAGAAGATGGTGAAGAAGGTGTTGAACAAGAGAACTGTGCAGGAAGTTCAAGAGATTCCAACTCCAACTCCAACGCCTCCACGAAAAGGAAAACAGAGTGGACTACTCATTTGGCAGCGACGGTGGCAAATAAGCAAGGAAAGTCCATTGCAGATCAGATTCGGAAGACACCGGAAGAGGTGGTTGCCGAGATACATATGTTAAAGGGCACTCAAAAGAACATGAAGGATTACAACAAGAAGAGAAAGGAGCAAAAAGATGATGTAGATGGTCATGTAGCTGACTTTTTGTATGAGAATTGCCTTCCACTCAATATTGTCAATTCAAGGAGTTGGGAGATTCTATTGGAATCTATAGGGCAGTATGGCTCTGATTATATATCTCCTACTTATCATCAAGTGAGGGAACCATTGCTTGAGAAGGCAAAGATCAAGACCGACAACTTGAAAGGGAAGCATGAAGATGCATGGAAATAATATGGTTGCTCACTCATATCAGATGGCTGGACGGGCATGAACGGGCGGCACTTGATCAACTTCCTCGTCAATAGTCTAGAAGGTACCTTCTTCTTAGGGACAGCCAATATTTCTTCTGAAACAGTTGATGCAAATCTGGTGGCAAAGCTATTGAGCGAACAAATTGATGCAATTGGCCCTGAATTGGTAGTCCAAGTAGTTAGCGATAATGGGTCTAACTACAAGGCAGCCGGTAGACTTCTAATGGACAAGTATCCTACAATGTACTGGACACCTTGTGCTGCCCACTATTTGTATCTTATGCTAGAGGACATCAGGAAGATCAAAGAGTTCAGCAGTTGCATTGCTAAAGCAAAGAGAACAACCAGATTTATTTATTCCCATGGAAAGGTTCTTGATTTAATAAGAAGCTTGAATGGTAAGCAAGAAATTGTGAGGCCTGGAGCAACTCATTTTGCTACGTCATTCCTTACTTTGGCAAGCACGTGGAAGCAAAGGCAAACATTGAAAACTCTCTTTGCTAGACCACAATGGTATGCAAACAGATTAAAGGACAACGAAGGAGGGAAGGCGGCTGAAGCAAATGTCATCTCCGTGTCATTTTGGCAATCGGTGGAGCATTGCATGAGGGCTTCACAACCACTTCTTAGAGCTTTGAGGATCGCTAATGGTGATGAGACTCCGGCTATGGCAGAAATGTGGGCAACCATGGATTTTGCAAAGACACACATAAATGAAGCTTTAACACATAAGCCAAACCTCCTAGGTCAAGTGGTAGCTATTGTTGATAAGAGGTGGGATAATCATATGGAACAAAAGCTACATGGGGCTGCTTTGTTCTTGAACCCAAATAAATTATTTGCAATTAAGGAGTCCAACAAAAGACAAGCTTCCCGTCTCCGTTCAATGTTCAATGATGTGCTATAGAAGATGGTGCCCGATGATGAGCAGCAAGCAACTATAAGTAGGGAAGCTGATGACTATGAGCTGGGGAGTGAATGTTTCTCGAAGCCATTGTCAATTAAAGACCGTGACAAAAGAGCCCTCGTAAGTATAAATTTTATGGCAGCTTGTGTCTTCTTGTCCAGCTCAATTACTCCACTAATTGCTGGTTATTGTGGCCTACTCTTTAATGTGGGACTTCTTGGTTTTGTAGTTCTTTGGTGGAATGCTTATGGCGGCCTTGCTTTTGACCTCCAAACTCTTGCAAAGCGAATCATTAGTCTATGTTGTTCAACATCCGGCTGCGAGCGCAATTGGAGTGTATTTGCTCATGTAAGTAGCCATTAGTTGGCTAGTTTGATAGGCTAATTGCAGCAGCTTCTCACATATTTGTGTGCTTGCAGATCCACACCAAAGGGAGAAACCGTCTAGAGTACAAGAGATTGAACAAGCTATCATATGTCTCGTACAACCAGAAAATGGAAGCTAGGTTTCAGAATCTGCGTGAGCAAGGCTCTAAAGCAAAGAAATCTAGTCCACTTGTCCTAGAAGAATTCGAATGGGATAATGAATGGGTTGATATCAATGCTGAAATGGTACATGAAGATCAAGATCAAGTCATGGATGGTGAAACACCACTACTTTGGTCTCAGGTTGATGAAGCCATGGGTGCATCAACTTCTCTAGCTGGCCGCAACTATCCTAGGAGAGCTCGTGGTGATCCTAGTGAGTCTATTGCACAACCCATAGGCCCTTATATCACCTACACTCAGAACAACGCAAGAACAAGGCTGGTTGTGCATGATGAAGAGTTGAGGGCTGAATTAGAAGCGAGAGAATATGACAAAGACATGGAGATCAGCGATGAAGACGATGTTGAATCACCAAATGATGAAGACACTGATTTTCAGCTTGAAGACATGGAGCTTGAGGCTTGATTGCTTGAAGATTTGAAGTGTTGAACACTTGAACTTATTTCCTTGCATTTGAATCTGCCATTCATGTTTTGGTGTTGAAGACTTGAAGAACTTGTTTCCTTGCATTTCCATCTGGTTGCATTTACTTAATGTACCTACTACCTACTGCCCTACTACCTACTGCTTAACTCACGTCGACTCGTCGACCGTGATTCACGACTAGTCACAACTAGTCTAGAGTCGCCCCCCCCCCCCCGAGCGACCCGTCGACTCGTCGACTCGAAAACATTGATGCTACCTAACATATTTATCAATGCAATCTCTTTATTGTGGCATGAATATTCAGATCCGTATGTTGTAAACAAAATTTTATATTGACATGAAAACAATAATACTTCAAGCATACTGGACAGTAAATCATTAAGCTTCAAACATAACATGGCTAAAGAAAGTTATCCCGACAAAATCATATAGTCTTATTATGCTTCCTCTTCTCAACACAAGGTAATCATGCCCACCTCGGTGTTAGCCAAGCAATTGTTTCATACTTTTTAACGCGCTTCAGCCTATTCAACTTTTCACGCAATACATGAGCGTGAGCCATGTATATAGCAATATGGGTGGAATAGAAGGTGGTAATAGACAAAAGTGGGGAGAAAGTCTCACATAAACTAGGCAAATCAATGGACTATGGGGATGTCCATCAATTGATATCAATGTGAGTGAGTAGGGATTGCCATGTAACAGATGCACTAGAGCTATAAGGCCAACTCCAGCGCGCGACCCCATCCTGTCCGGGTGCGTTCGTTTGGGGTAGAACGGACGACGCAGCCCAACGTGCGGGCCCAAATGGACAAATGTCCGGATTCCGTCCGTTTTCGACCCATCCCCGGCCAAACTTGCGCCGAGTTTAGGGTGAAACGGACATCACACGGGCGGGCTCGACGCACGCCCTTGCCCCCCCATGGTTCGCCTGTCTGGGACACTAGCAGTCCATTCGCTTCCAACGCCTCCACCCCCTCTCCCCGCCCCACCCCGCCGCCGGCGCCACCACTATTCTCCGACCGCCTCCTCACTGCGCACCCCCCGGTCGTCCATACCAAACCACGTCTCGACATGGCCGCCACCACGCCCGCGCTTTCTCCATAATTTTGGCCGTCGATTGGAGGAGATTTGGTCGTCGTTGTCGTAGCCGGTGCCAGAGGGAATATGACAGCCAACGACAGATATGGACCACAGAAGCTTTCGTCGAGTGCTCCAGAGCGGCCAGTAGCCGGCAGCCAACCACCCCTGCTGCATCGAGGTGATCATCGTGGCCTCTTTGCCACCACGACCGCAAGGTATTTGACACTTTGCCCACAAAGGTATGGACAGTGAAGATGAATTTTTATTCCACCACTTCATTTATTCATCGGACGATTCGTCCTCGGATGATGAATATCTTGTCGTGGCTGCACTGGTCGTTCACGACCACATTGGACGGCAGCTTCCTTGGTACATGGGGTCAGTCCCTGGCCGTGCTCCCAACCTGAACCGCAACAGAGAGAGAGAGGCCACGCCTTGCTCTATGCTGATTACTTTGCGAACACCCCGCTCTTCAAGAAGGATAAATTCTGTCACCGTTTTCGTATGGCAAGGCATGTGTTCAATTGTATCCGAGGGGGAGTGGTTGCTCATGACCCATACTTCGAGTGCAAGAAGGATTCCCTTGGCAATCTTGGATTCACCTCTTAACAAAAATGCACCGCGGCCATTCACATGCTTGCATATGGAATTCCAGGCGATGTGGTGGATGAGTACATGAGGATGAGTGAGTCCACATGTCTATTATTAATGTACAGCTTCTGCAAGGCCGTGGTGGAAATGTTTGGCCCTGAGTACTTGAGGGAGCCGAATGCAGCTGGTACAACAAGGTTGTTGGTGATCAACGCCGATAGAGGCTTTCCAGGCATGCTTGGCTGCATAGATTATATGAATTGGGAGTGGAAGAACTCTCAATTTGCTTGGCACGGCTAGTACAAGGGGCATGTTAAAGCGTTCACTTTCATATTAGAAGCGGTGGCTTCACAGGATTTTTGGATATGACATTCTTTCTTTGGCATGGCAGGTTCTCACAATGATATCAACGTGCTGCAGCGTTCTCTAGTCTTCCCAAGGCTTGTAGAAGGCCACTCCCTACCTGTCAACTTTGAGATCAACGGCCACCAGTACAACAAGGGATACTGCCTAGCTGATGGTATATATCCTAGTGGTCAACTTTTGTGAAGACAACCTCGAAGCCCCAAGGTGAGAAGAGAAAGAGGTTTGCTCAAATGCAAGAGAGTGCTAGAAAGGATGTGGAACGTGATTTTGGTGTGCTTCAATCCCGATGGGGTATCGTTCAAAACATTGCACTGTCATGGGACGAATGGAAGCTTTTGGAGGTGATGACTCCTTGTGTGATCATGCACAACATGATCGTCGAGGACGAGCGTGATAACAACATCTTCGACCAAGGATTTGACTTTCGAGGTGAGAATGTTGATCCCCTGCACCAAGAACCGGCCATGTTTGTACATTTTACCCAATTCCATCAAGAACTGCCCGATTGGCACACTCATTTGGATCTTCAAAATGACTTGGTTGAGCATGTGTGGGCTCATATTGGCAACCAATAGATGTATTGGTTTATGTTCATTCAATACAATTTTGATTTGGTTGTAAAACTATTTTATTAGAGACAATTTCGATTGGGTTGTAAAACTATTTTTATGTTAAGACAATTAAATATTTCGACGTGCACACTAGTTTTGAACATTGAAATATGAATATATGGGCATTTTTGGCCGTGGAGGACATGATGGGGCCGAAGGAGGCGTCCGTGCGCTGGGCGCACGGCCATCGCATCCGAGGACAAGCCCGGACACGACCCCATTGCACTACCCAAATAGACAAAATCCGGGCTAAACGGACGTCCGTTTGGGGTCGTGCGCTCGAGTTGGCCTAAGTGTATGAAAGCTCAATTGAAAACTAGTGGGTGTGCATCAACTTGCTTGCTCATGAAGACCTAGGTATTTGAGGAAGCCCATCATTGGAATAAACAAGCCAGGTTCGATAACGAAAATTCCCAGTAGTATATGAAAGTGACAACACAGGAGACCCTCTATCATGAAGAACTTGGTGCTACTTTGAAGCACAAGTGTGGAAAAAGATAGTAACATTGACCCTTCTCTCTTTTTCTCTCATTTTTTTTCTTTTTTCTTATTTTTTTATTTTGGGCTCTTGGGCCTCTCTTTTTTGTAGGCTTCTTTGGCCTCTTTTATTTATTTGTGTTTCGTTGGCCTCTTTTATTTATAAACTCAGATGGGACAATGTTCTAATAATGATGATCATCACACTTTTATTTACTTACAACTCGATATTACAACTTGATACTAGAACAAAGTTATGACTCTATATTAATGCCTCCGGCGGTGTACCAGGATGTACAATGCTACAGAGTGACATGTATAAAAATATGAATGGTGGCTTTGCCACAAGACTATGTCAACTACATGATCATGCAAAGCAATATGACAATGATGATGCGTGTCATAATAAACGGAACGATGGAGTTACATGGCAAAATATCTCGGAATGGCTATGGACAGGCCATAATAGGTAGGTATGGTGGCTGTTTTGAGGAAAGGTATAAGGTGGTTTGATGCACCGGCGAAAGTTGCGCGGCACTAGAGTGGCTAGCAAGGTGGAAGGGTGAGAGTGCGTATAATCCATGGACTCAACATTAGTCATTAAGAACTCACATATTTCTTGAAAAAAGGTTTATTATCCCTCGAAGCAAAGTACTACTAGGCATGCTCCTAGGGGGAAGGTTGGTAGGAGTTAACCATCGCGCGCCCCCGGCCTTCACACAAAGGTAAACAATCAAGACACAATGCGCTTCAATTCAGTTACACAGTTAGGAGACCATACATGCATGCTACGAGAATCACGAACCTTAACACAATTATTTCCTCAATCCCACAATTTACTACTAGCATGATTCTAATATTACCATCCTCATATCTCAAAACAATCATAAGGAATCAATACTTCTCATACTATTAAATGCTCTATATATGAAAGTTTTTATTATATCTCCCTTGGATGCCCATCATATTAGGACTAAATTCATAAGCTAAGAAAATTACCATGATGTTTAGAGACTCTCAAAATAATATAAGTGAAGCAAGAGAGTTCAAAAATTTCTATAAAATAAAACCACCGCCCTGCTCTAAAAAGATATAAGTGAAGCACTAGAGCAAAATTGCCTAGCTCAAAAGATATAAGTGAAGCACATAGAGTATTCTAATAAATCATGATTCATGCGTGTCTCTCATAAATATGTATTCAGTGAGGATGAGTGTGGCAAACTAAAAAGCAAAGACTCAAATCATACAAGACGCTCCAAGAAAAACACATATCATGTGGTGAATAAAAATATAGCCCCAAGTAAAGTTACCGATAGATGAAGACGAAAGAGGGGATGCCTTCCCGGCGCATCCCCAAGCTTACACTCTTGGCTGTCCTTGAATATTACCTTGGGGTGCCTTGGGTATCCCCAAGCTTAGGCTCTTGCCACTCCTTATTCCATAGTCCATCAAATCCTTACCCAAAACTTGAAAACTTCACAACACAAAACTCAACAGAAATCTCATGAGCTTCATTAGTAAAACAAAGAAAATAACCACTCAGTGTACTGTTGTGATCTTATTCTTATTTTATATTGGGTGTAATATCTAATGTATTACAACTTTTCCATGGTTCATAGCCCCGACACTAGCCATTGATTCATCAAAATAAGCAAACAACACACATAGAAAACAAAATCTATCAAAAACAGAATAGTCTGTAGCAATCTGAGAACTGCGCATCCTTATGTAACTCTAAAAAGTCTGAGAAATTAGGAAGACGTGGGGAATTTTTATATCAATTTTGTGTTAAAAAATTAGAAGGTTTTCACGTTCTAGCGAATTATTGAATTGGTTGCACTAGGCGCAAAAGTTTCTGTTTTTTTCATCAAAATCAAATCAACGATCACTGTAAGCCACCCCAAAGGTCTTACTTGGCTCAAACACTAATTAAAACACCAAAACACAATCACTACATATGTAATAATGGGTGAATACACAAGAACAAAAAAAAGGCAAAAATAAAATGTATTCATTGGGTTGCCTCCAACAAGCTCTTTCTTTATATCCACTAAGATCGGCTTGAGATTTCAATGACGCTCACATGAAATATAAGAATTGAAGCACAAATAGAGCACCATAAAACACGTGGCAAACACATCTAAGTCTAACATACTTCCTATGCATAGGCATTTTATAAGCAAATAAATTATTAAGACAAGCGAAAACTAACATATGCAAGGAAGAAGAAAGAAACAATAATAATCTCAACATAACGAGAGGTAATTTAGTAACATGAAAATTCCTACAGCCATATTTTCCTCTCTCATAATAATTGCATGTAGTATCATATTAAAATTCAACAATATAGATATCACATAAAATTTTCTCTACATGATCCATATGTATGCAAAGTTAACACTCATTCAAAATAGTGGGATTAACATAGAACAAAGTCATTGCTTCTCCAAGGCCACTTTTATCAAAAATTTCATAATATTGATCAATATGCAAAGTAGTGGGATCAAAAGTTGATATTCTTTCAGACCCACTTTCAATATCATGGCAAACATTATTATCAATCTCATATTCATCATGGGGCTTAAATAAATTTTCAAGATCGTAAGAAGCATTACCCCAATCATGATCATTGCAACAAGTAGCGGTCATAGCAAAATAAGCATCCCTAAGCTTAGGGTTTTGCATATCATTAGCACAATTAACATTAATAGAATTTATAATAACATAATTGCAATTATGCTTTTCCTTCAAGTAGCTATCATGAATCACTTCATAAATTTCCTCACAACTTTCAGATTCACGAATTTCAAGCAAAACTTCATAAAGGTAATCTAGTGCACTCAACTCACTAGCAATTGGTTCATCATAATTGGATCTATTAAAAAGATTAGCAAGTGGATGAGGATCCATAAACTTTGTTTTTGATTTTCAATAAACACACAATTATACCAAGCAAACGAGCAAACAAACCAAGTAAGACATAAGGGCAAATAAAACGACGAATGGAAGATGGGCGAAGAAAAGGCAAATCTTTTCGAAAATCGTTTTAGAAGTGGGGGAGAGGAAAACGAGAGGTGAATGGCAAATAATGTAAATGCAAGAGATGAGAGATTTATGAAGGGTACTTGGTATGTCTTTACTTGACGTAGATATCAACGACACCAGAGATTGGCGAGTTGACACAAGACAAATCTTGACTCTTGACTTGGCGTAGATCTCGCCGGCAACGGCGCCAGAAATTCTTCCTGCTACCTCGTGTGCTTGCGTTGGTTTTTCCCTTGAAGAGGAAAGGTTGATGCAGCAAAGTAGAGTAAGTATTTGCCTCAGTTTGAGAACCAAGGTAACAATCCAGTAGGAGACAACGCGCAAGTCGCCAAATGCCTGGACAAACAATAAACGAGTTGCACCCAACGCGATAAAGGGGTTGTCAATCCCGTCACGGTTACTTGCAAAAGTGAGATCCAATAGAGATAAATAAACTGCAAAGTAAATATTTTTGGTATTTTTGGTTTATAGATTGGAAAGTAAAAGATTGCAAAATAGTAGATTCGGAACTTATAAGATGGAAAGTAGACTCGGGGGCCATAGGTTCCACTAGAGGCTTCTCTCAAGATAGCAAATATCATGGCGGGTAAACAAATTACTGCAAAGCAATTGATAGAAGTGCACATAATTACGACGATGTCTAAGGCAATGATCATGAATATAGGCATCACGTCTGTGTCAAGTAGACCGAATCCTGCCTGCATCAACTAGTATTACTCCACACATCGACCGAAATGATTCTGCATCTAGAGTATTAAGTCCATAAAGAACAGAGTAACGCATTAAGTAAGATGACAGGATGTAGAGGAATTAATTGAAGCAATATGATGAAAACCCCATATTGTTATCCTCGATGGCAACAATACAATACGTGGCATGTCCCTTTCTGTCACTGGGATTGAGCACCGCAAGATTGAACCCAAAGCAAAGCACTTCTTCGATTGGAAGAAAAACCAATCTAGTTGGCCAAACCAAACCGATAGTCCAAAGAGAATTACTAAGATATCAAATCATGCATATAAGAATTCAGAGAAGATTCAAATAATATTCATAGATAAGTTGATCATAAATCCACAATTCATCGGATTTTGGCAAACACACCACAAAACAAGATTACATCGGATAGATCTCCAAGAACATAGAGGAGAACATGGTATTCAGAATCAAAGAGAGAGAAGAAGCCATCTATATACTAACTATGGACCCGTAGGTCTGTGGTAAACTATTGACGCTTCATCAGAAGGGCAATGGCCGGTATTGATGTAGATGCCCTCCGTGGTCGAATCCCCGTCCGATAGAGTACTGGAAAAGGCCTCCAGATGGGATCTCGTCGATATAGAAAGTTACGGCGGTGGAAATGTGGTTTCGATGCCTCCTCTAGGGTTTCTAGAATATATGTGAATATATACGAGGAAGAAATATGTCGGTGGAGGCACGAAGGCCCCACAAGGGTGGGGTCGCGCCCTACCCCCCTGGGAGCGCCCTCCGTCCGTGTGGCCGCCTCATGGCTTCCCTAACGTGCACTCCAAGGCATCTAGATGTCTTCTGGTCCAAGAAACATCCTCGCAAAGTTTCATTCCGTTTGGACTCCTTTTGATATTTCGTTTCTGTGTAACCCAAAAAGAAGGGGAAAAACAAAAACTGGCACTAGGCTCTAGGTTAATTGTTAGTCCCAAAAATAATATAAAATAGCATATTAATGTATATAAAACATCCAAAACAGATAATATAATAGCATGGAACAATCAAAATTATAGATACGTCGGAGACATATCAGGGAGCTGCGAGGGGCCCAAAATGGTGGGGGGCGCGCCCTCCCCCCTTGTGGCCGCCTCGTGGCTCCTCTGACTTGGACTCCAAGTCCCCTAGGTGTCTTTTGGTCCACGAAAAATCATCGCGAAGGTTTGATTCCATTTGGACTCCGTTTGGTATTCCTTTTCTGCGAAACTCAAAAACAAGGAAAAAACAGAAACTGACACTGGGCTCTAGGTTAATAAGTTAGTCCCAAAAATAATATAAAATAGCATATTAATGCATATAAAACATCCAAAACAGATAATATAATAGCATGGAACAATAAAAAATTATAGATACGTTGGAGACGTATCAGAGACCAGGAATCCTCTTCGGCCACGCGAACGATGCTCACCGAAGACTCAGCTTCACGCCTCGGTACGGGGGCTGTGTTCGGACTCGAGGAGTCACTCCCAGCCGAACCCACATCTCATGCCACGGATCTGCCCTTGTGCACTGATGACGGGTCGATGCTTGGAAATCAGGAATCATCCTTTGCCAAACTCCCCCTCGCAAACTTGGCTTGAAGCCCTAATATGGAGCAAGCATCCGAGGACCAGGTTTCCTCCTCACCCCCTGCTTATTCGGCCACATATCTGGCCCCGGGCCCCAAGGTTGACTCGACCCTTGGTGGCCAAGGTCCGGCCCAGATCCGGCTGACGTCTCCCTCCGCCGCCATGAAGATCGGTCCCGAACGGCCACCGCACACCAGCTCAGCAAGCCTCGCTCTGCTAAACGAGGCACTCGATCAAATCCGGATGATTGCCATCAAGATAGCTCGCCCCGACTTGCGTACATCAGTCCCTCGAGGCTGAATACAGGGAATTTTACGTCCCACCCACCACCCACCTAGTAGCCACAGTCGAAGACTTAACCGACATGTTGGACTACACTTCGGAGAACAACGAATACATGGACGAGGATCACAGAGCCATGGTCAACATCGATGTCGCTCCCCTTGTCACCGATCGCTGGTCGGCCACATCCACCTACGACATCTACATGATGCACACCCCCAAAGACGGCGGCGGAACGCCAAAGCAGGACAACAACAAACCCAGAGACGGGCCGCCCAAACACCGCAGACAGCGTCGTCGCACTAAGGCATAATGAAGCCATGCAAGTAACATGGACTCTATGGAAAACGGCACCCTCGATAACACGGACTGCCTCACCGGAGCCGCCGCTGATGACCATCAACAACATGACCCCGAGGAGTGTGAAGATCCTCTCAACCTAGAAGACCTCAATGACTCCAAAGACAACAACTACCTCCCGCTCTCCTAAGAGGAGACCAGTCTAGGGGATGAGGATTTCATCGTCCCCGAAGACCCGCTGGAGCAGGAGAGGTTCAAATGGTAGCTCATCGCCACCGCGAGTATCCTGAAGAAGCAACAACATAGAATAAAGACCGAACAAGACACCCTCGATGACTGATGGACCAAAGTCCTAGCCGCCGAGGAGGGGTACGGTCACGAGCGATAGACTAAAAGCTACCCAAAGCGAAAATTACTGCCGTAATTCAACGATGAGGCCGTAGAGCCAACACGTCCATCACACACCTATGCCGAATATCCAGACCACCCCCTCGAGGGCGGGACAGAAGATCTGATGACATCGCATACCCTACCACCTCACCTCACCGTCACGGTAAGGAGACATCGGGACCTACCTACGAATATGACCTCCTTCATGACCTGGATGCTAGAGGAGGTCGTACAAGGTCCATCTACGGACCCAAGGAAAACGCACCTGCTAGGCGAGAGGGACACTACACTTGGCGGAACTGAAACAATAGAGTTCGGGAGCAACAACGGGCTTGGATGGTCGAGGACCTCCGACGCGATGTAGCCCAAGTTCGAGGCATCGCACACCCACCATGTTTCACGGATAGGGTAACGCAGCCCCAATTCCTGGAGGGCTTCAAGCCCGTGAACATCGAACCATACGATGGAACCATAGACCCGGCTATATGGATAGAAGATTTCTTGCTCCACATTCACATGGCGCGAGGAGATGACCTGCATGCCATCAAGTACTTGCCACTAAAGCTCAAAGGACCAGCCAAACACTGGTTAAATAGCTTTCCCGGAGACTCTATAAGTTGTTGGGAAGAGCTCGAGCATGCCTTTCAAGCCAACTTCGAGGGCACCTATGTCTGGCCTCCGGATGCCGATGACTTGAACCACATCACACAATAGCCATGTCGGCGTTTGGGGACCAGGGTACCCAGACTTGCCTGCCTGCGGCCCACTGCATGGCTCCATCAACGGCCTGGTATGACCCATCTTCAGGATCGACAAGACAAGACCCTCACGAGGGGCCAAGCCTCGCGAGGCGGACGACGCCAAGACCTCCAAAGGAAGCGACCTCCTTAGAGCATCTCCAGACGTTGCCTCCCTAGTAGGCATAAAAACAGCCGCCTGGGGGTGTGCCGGCGGTATAATCGGCTCTCGGGGCGGTTTGGCACCCAGCCGTCGCCCCCAGGTCACCCCCACGCGCCGATGCCGGCCCATTTTTCGGCCCATTTTCGGTGAAAAATGGCCAGATATCAGCGCGAATCGGCCCATATTCGGCGAGGTTGGCCGTGGTTCAGCATGAATTCTCAACATAAATAATCCTTTTATCGCATTGTTCATCACATAAAATCAATAGAAATTATATAGTTCAACAACAAATAGTTCAACACAAATTATATAGTTCAACAAATAAAAATCAAATATCATCACACGTCGAGCTAGGTGTCGCCTTTTATCCTCCACACGTGCTCCTCCAGATCCTGCTGTAGTTGTTGATGCACCTGTGGGTCTCTGATCTCCTGACGCATATTGAGGTAGGCAGTCCAGGTTTCCAGTAGCTAGTGATCGACTTGGGCAAGAGGACCCTGCCTGTAGTATGGTTCAGTGTCAAACACTGGCTCTTACTGCTCGCTCTCAATGATCATGTTGTGCAAGATTACAGAGGAAGTCATGATGTCCCACATTTGATCTTTCGACCATGTCTGAGCAGGGTACCGGACAACAGCAAATCGATACTCGAGCACACCAAATGCCCGCTCGACATTCTTCCTGCAAGACTCCTGAACCTTGGCAAAGTGGACTTCTTGCCTCCTGGCACAGCGTTGAGATAGTCTTCACAAATGTCGACCATCTTGGATAGATGCCATCAGCTAGGTAGTACCCCCTGTTGTACTGCCACCCATTCACCTCAAAGTTCACCGGAGGAGAATGACCTTCGACAAGCGTGGCAAAGACAGGGGAGCACTGCAGCATGTTGATGTCATTGTGAGTTCCTAGCATACCAAAGAAGGAGTGCCAAATCCAGAGGTCCTCCGTGGCCACTGCCTTTAGTACCACACTGCAACTGCCTTTGTCGCCTTCGTACATCGCCTGCCAAGCAAATGGACAGTTCTTCCATTTCCAATGCATGTAGTCGATGCTTCCAAGCATCCTAGGGAATCCTCTCGCTGCATTTTGTGCTAGGATCCGAGCAGTGTCTTCCGCATTGGGTGTTCACAAGTATTGCGGTCCAAACATTGCGACCACTGCCCTGCAGAACTTGTAGAAACACTCAATGGTGGTGGACTCATCCATGCGCCCATAGTCGTCGAGTGAATCACCGGGAGCTCCATATGCAAGCACCCTCATCGCAGTCGTGCATTTCTGGATTGAGGTGAATCCAAGTTTGCCGGTGTAATCCTTCTTGCACTTGAAGTAGCTGTCAAACTCCCGGATGAAATTCACAATCCCGAGGAAAAGCTTTCGGCTCATCCGATAACGGCACCAAAATACTTTGTCGCCGTGTAGTGGAGCATCGGCGAAGTAGTCGTAGTAGAGCATGCAGTAGCCTTCCAGACGATGTCGGCTCTTTCCTTTTGTGAGGACCCCGATCCTAGGTCACACAGGTCTAGCCTGTAACACATCATATCACTTTGCGGCCTCACGCACGGTATCCCCACGGGTGCCACCTTACCTGGCCCGGGACCGTTTTCGCATTTTGGCACACGTATATGATAGTGTTGCTAGCATCCATATGACAGAGAACCCGGGCCGACATGACTTGTTATAAACCAAAAGTGGCACTAAATTACAGAGACATGCATACATGACCCAGCAACGAACGTATCGGTCATCAACGTATGAACCCAAGTCGTAGCAAGCTACAAGGACTTAAAGGAAGAACGCTTGACATTTTCCCCTGAGGGACAGTCACAGGAACGAAGAAGGACACATGCCGGCCAGCCTAAGTGTTCCGGAGTAGTAGCAAGCTACCAAGGCTCAGTGGAAGCACTAGGAGACATTTCCTTGTAAGACAGGCTACCAAGGGTAAACAACTAGGTGTCGGATCCCACATATAGCAATACACATTACACGTACGCATAACATGCAAGTATGTGCTGTATAACATGGCATCACAACATAACTCAACAACTCATATAGATAAAGCGTCGGAAGAGCCATCATAACATTTATTACAAACAGAGGTCACATGACCCAATATACAGAGCATACAAGCAACGGAAGCATAACATGTCTGAGTACAGACATCTACAAATGAAAAAGGCTGAGAAGCCTGACTATCTACAGGACCCTCCCAAGGGAACAAGATGGTAGCTGAGGTAACAAGCTAAACGTCGAAGTCGACGCGGAACCAATAGTGAGACTGGAGTCTCTCTACAAAACATAAATTAAGCAAACATGAGTACAAAGGTACTCAACAAGACTTACATCAGAACTAGCTACATATGCATCAGTATCAACAAAGGGGTGGTGGAGTTTGACTGCAGCAAGCCAGCTTTGACTCGGTGGCTATCCTGAACTACGACTGCAAGTAACTCTTTTGAGGTGGCGCACACGAGTCCACATATTCACCAATCAATACACCACTATGGATCCGCTCCCGTCTCCCTACGAGAAGGCCATCCATAGCACTCACGCTTATCTTGCGTGTTTTAGAGTATCCACTTCCACTTGTCTATGAACTGTACAGGTAACCCAGAAGTCCATTTCCGTGGACACGGCTATTCGAATAGATCATATATAACCCTGCAGGGGTGTACTTCTTCACACACGCTCTCACCACTTATCACCATTTATACGACATGTACTCGGCAACCTTCAAGCGGAAGCCCAGCGAGGGTGTCGGCCACGACCTGACTAACCACACAAGTCCCTAGTCCAGGTTTATCGCCTATTTGGGTTCTATCCGTGGGGAGATCCGGCCGGGGTGTCGCTCATGACCCCAAACGATGTGTACAGGGTTTCCGAGTCACCAAACGGGCGACCAGTACACCGTGCCACGTACCTGCCGCGTCACAGCCCACCCCGAGGGTCAGCGCTGTGCACGACCTCCAGTAAACTACAAATACCAGAAACTAGTTGCAACTCCTGGACAGAGGACAAGGGCAGTTAATAAGTCGAGAGGGTCCATTGGTTTCGGGCCCAACGCATGGTAGTAACTAGTCATGGATCAACAAACACAGAACTCAGTTTCTGAGGACGGCTGCAATGAGACAACCCACCATGTACTCCTACATGGCCTCTCATCGCTACCTTTACCAAATCATGTTCACACACTTAGCTCTCAACAGTAGGACATGTTCACAACCTTCCAATTCATCCCCGATGAATCAGACCAGACACAACTCTAAGCAATAGCAGGCATAACCAGAAAGCATGAATGAGTAGGCACAACATGGCTCAAACAACTCCTACTCATGCTAGTGGGTTTCAACTAATTACCGTGGCAATGATAGGTCATGCAGAGGAAAGGGGTTCAACTATCATAGCAGGTAACAGTTAAGGTGTTGTTGTCCTAATGCAGTATAAGAGAGCAAGAGCGAGAGAGTGGTATTGTATCAGAATGCTCAAAGAGGTTTTGCTTGCCTGGCACTTCCGAAGATAGTAATACTCTTCATCGTTGTCATCGAACTCATCGTCGAAGCTACGTCCACTGAGAGGGAACAAAACCGGCAAACAGAGAAAGAACACAATCAATGCAATGCGACAATATGATGCATGATGATGACATGGCAATATGCTGTTGATTGAGCTAATGCAACTAGCAACCATATTAAATCAAGTTGGTTTGAACCAAAGGTTCAAATTCAAACTCCATATGTGATTATTTAAATGTCATTTAATTGATTTGGCATGAACATCAGGTTTAACTTGTTCAAACATGCATGAAAATGCCATAAACAGATTCCTTGAATTTTTCTGATCATTTTTCATATATAAATTATTTTCTTTGGAGTTATAGATTATTTTCTGTGATTTTTAGAAGTTTTGGTTATTTTCTGAAATAAATAAATCATTTAAGATTTATTTTAAATTCGAGAAAACATTACTGCATCAGCATGACGTCTGTGTGATGTCAGCAAGTCAACAGAGCGGTCAGGTCAACCTGACGTGTGGGGTTCACACGTCAGTGACTCTGCTAATTAACAGGGTTAATTAGCACTAACTAAATCCTAAACTATAATTAGACAGGGCAGGGCCCACATGTCAGTGACTAACTAACTAACCAATTAATTAGTACTAACCTAGGTTAATTAACAGGGCGGGCCCCACTTGTCAGCGAGTCAGTGGTTAACTAAGGGCGTGGGGCACATACGTCAGTGTCCCGGGGTGGTCAACCCACCGGTCAAACAAGTCAAAGACGCCGGTGGCGACAGATGCGGCGGAGGGCTCGGGTTTCGTCCCACGGCGACCAAATCGAAGGCCGAGGCCATCTACAGAACGAGGAGACTCGTCCGCGTCGAATGGTGCAAGCGGGAGGAGCTGGGGTGGAGCGGGCTCGCCGGAGTTGAGCTCGTGGCGGCGGCCGGCGTTCGGATGTTGACGGAAACAAGGCCACGGTGCACTAGGGGAGGAGCTGGTGGGTGCTGTGTGCTCCTGGGAGTTCAGCCAACACAGTGACGTGCTCAGCTGCGAGCTGGGGTGGCCCTGGCCGTGGCAGTGAGCTCTCGGGTCCGGTGGTTAGTGTGGCTACGGCACGCAAACGAGGAAGAGAGGAGAGGCGAAACGACGAGATGCTCACAGCTGAGTTGAGGTGGAGCTCAGCAAGCTCAGTGAGGCATCAGGGACGGCGTATGGTCGCCGGCGATCTCAGCGGCCATAGGAGGAAGAAGAGGTCGGGGACGACGCTGTAGGGCTCCCGCGGTCGCATGGGTCGACGGAGGGGATGAGGGAGGCACGACAGAGCTCGGGGGCGCGTCGGAGAGGCGAGGGAGTGGCGGTGGACGCAGCTACGGCCTCGGCGTGCTCACGGGCGCGTCGGCCAGCGTTCTAGAGAGACGAGGGAGGGAGCAAGGGGGCGAGTGAGAGGTCAGCTCGATCCAAACGGCAGTGGGGTGGTCATCCGCGGCGTCGACGTGGCTCGCGGCAAGCAGGAGGTGGAGGCTGGCGCGCGTGCCGTTGCCACGCACGTGCGTGTCCTCCTGGCAGGAGGTTGAAAACGCCCTTGCCCCTGGTGGGCTGGGCCGGTGGCTGTGG
This sequence comes from Secale cereale, assembly GCA_902687465.1. Lineage (NCBI taxonomy): Eukaryota > Viridiplantae > Streptophyta > Magnoliopsida > Poales > Poaceae > Secale > Secale cereale. Next base: position 210,042,389 of record LR738711.1, read on the forward strand.
CAGGTAAGTGCTCTCTCTCTCTCTTTTTCTTTCTATTTTCTATTTTCTTTTCTTTGTTTATTTCTTTTGCCACTGTTTTGAATTTGAACAAATTCAAATAAGTGCCAAAACATCCTCTGAGTATTTTTATGTTTCCCATGGACTTTTCTAGGAGCACATAAATTAATTCAAAGTTATTTGGAAATATATTCTATATATTATGAATATAACTCCAAATTCAAATACAATAATGATTTAAATTCAGTGCCCAAAATATTCCTAAAAATGTTCATTATTTTTGGTTTGGTGCAAAAGCCTTGCCAAAAATATCAATCAATTAATAAGAACACTTTGGAAACATTGAATGCAATTTTTTAACTGGACCTATTTGAATTTTGAAGTGCTAGGGTTTGATCATCCCCATTTCCAAGTTTCTGAGAAAAATAAACATGATGCACATGAACATGCAGAGTCAAGCAAAGGCTAAGCTATAGGGATGTGACAGCTTTCATCTGCCCCGACGCCGAGCCACATCGCCACGACTTTTCATTGCTCGCGAGCAGGCCGGCGAGGGCAGTGAGGACCATGAGATGATCCTCTTCCTGGACGTCGGCATCGGCCTCCTCCTCCAGCAGCGCGGCCTGCGCCTCCTCATTGTCTGAGTCCATTGCCAAGCAGGCAAACCGCCGAACCTTGTGGGCGTGCTGGACGCACACCCGCCGGTGCACTGCTCCTGCGCGGCCGGAACACTGAAAAAATTGCCCGGGCGGTGGTGGAGTGCCTACCGCCGCCGAAATCTCTTCTCTTTTCTGGTGGGGAACGACCAATCTAGAGGTGTGCGGCGCCTGGATTGGCAGGCTTGCGGCCGAGCGTGGGGGGGTGGGGGGCAAATCTAGACGAGCGGCTTGCATTTTCGCCTCACAATGTGTGCCAAGCGTGTTTTACCCTTGCGCCGGACCCCCAAGCGCCCCCAGTGCGCCGGGTTCAGCCTGCGACCGCTGGGCCCAAAAACGGTCCGAGCCGGCAGATTTCGGCGTTTGGGGGCGCGACTGGGGTGTTTTTTCGGCGCCGGCGCCAAAAAAGTCGTCTGGTGGGCCTGTTCGGGGCGGCTGGAGTTGCTCTTAGGCAGCCTCTTGAGGAGCGGAGTTTCCTACACAAGCACCCACCTCATGAGGATCAAGTGACGCAAGCCATGATGACCAAGGCCAGGCGGGCGCCAGCGGGCACAGAGTAGCAGGTTTCCACTTTGGTGCTAAGATGGCAAGCGCAGTCGTGGACTCCCAAGGAATCAGCCAAAGGTTTCCATTCTGGTGCAACAAGAGCAAGACCACGAGGACGGCAGGACGGATGTCATCGGCGAGCGCACCACGGCGTCACGACCAGAAACTTTGCAGGCGAAGACCAACTTCGTTAGGATAACATGTACTTCTTGTCCCCTTTCAAATTGGCCATTGTGGAATCCCTTTCCACCTTCATTTTCAGGGAAGGGGACCGAAGCCACTATAAATACAACCTAGCCACCATCGTAGGAGAGGGAGGAGGATCGGAGGATAGAAACCAAGAGCCCTCACTAGCTCACACTCACTCAAGAACAGACCTCTCGAGGTTTTTCTTCCGCTTGTACTAGTTCATCCAAAACCCTCCGAGAGGCTAATCCACCACAAAGCAGGAGTAGGGTCTTACACCGCAAGGTGGCCCGAACCTGGGTAAACTGTTGTGTCCCTTGTCTTTCTTGTTCATCGAGCTAGGCCGTGAGATCGATGACTTAGTAGGCGAGAGAGGTTGAGTTCTTCGCACACGCCCCAGAGTTCGAACCTTCTTGGGTCTACGGAGCCCTGAATCCGACATTTGGCGCGCCAGGTAGGGGGCGTGTCGAAGGATCCTCTCCACCGTTCGCTCCATCACTACCATGGCAGGGAATCCTCGAGCTCACGCTGACCACTGGGCCGCTCGGCCCGCCCGGCCTGCACCCCCCGCCCAAGAAGCTCTCCACTCCGTGCTCCTTGCGACCCGCACGGCGGCCAGTGCCGTCGGCTATCGGTGGCACGGACCACCTCGTCCCTCTCCTGTGCTGCTCCGCAACCGCGCCACCAAACGGTCTTAGGGCTACGCCGCAGCGTCAACGCTACACACTCGCTAGGAGCAGGAGAACACGCGGGCCGCGCTCATCATGGTGCGGGAGCTGCTACGATGCAGGCTGGCAGAAGGCGGCCACGACGCCTTGCTGGAGCGGGTCACGGAGCTACTCGATTCTGCCTGCGAAGGCGCCGCGCCTTTCTACACCTTGCCAACATCGCAAGCGATGCCGGTGGCATGCGTCGGTGCCCGCTACGCCCGCGTGCCCTTCCTTGGGGGCGCCGAAGGACCTCGCGGCGGCAACCTGGCCCACGACATCGCTTACCCAGTCCAGGATACATTACCCCAGGGTACGGCAGATCGGGAGGCCCCTCCCGGGACTGCGCCGAAATGCCACTCTACGCTCGTCGCGACCGAGCGCCAAGGATGGCAAACAACGGGGCCGGGCAGCCGGGTGCCGACTCAGGGATGGTGGCTCCAGGTGCCCCCGTGCCACCACTGATGGGTTAGCTGTACGCGTCAAGAAGAAGCCCCTACTTGTTCCCCTCGCCAGCCTAGGCATCGGGACCGTGCCAGACCCAGGCCCCTCGCAAGCCACCACGGAGGTTCACCGGTGCCTTCGACAACAACAACCACCGGGTACAACCAATATCTCTGGGGCACGATTACGCTAACCACGGACCGCAGGTGAACCAAGCCGCGACAACGGCCATGAACCTCAGGGCGATGGCCCCACCGCAAGTGGACAGAATGCACTGGGGGTTGCGCGAGGAGAGCCCGGCGCCAGAGCCTCTCCGGCGCCATGCGACGCAAGGTGCCACGCGGTGCAAGGCGCCATCACAATGGTGGCGCACACCATCGAGAGGTAGGTCTTCCACCGGGGAAGGCACCGACAAGCCCTTCCCCCTTGTAGAGGGCATGCGATCGCCGAGGCACTGCCAGCATACCCCCTTGCCCCTTGGTCTCATCATGGTTTTCATATGCCCCAACGATGGTCGAGGGATGCGCGGGGCGGGGCCTTGCGAGGCACCAGGAATACCTGTGAAGATCTTCGATCGTGACACTCTCATGTAACAATGAGTTGGGGCTGTACACGCCATGGAGTCCCCTAAGTGCCGCCCTCGGGCCTCATGGGGGCTCCCACCCACGTCCAAGTGGAAGCACCATGCTCCACGCTGGCAGTCGACACTATCCCCCAATGACTATGCCCACGCCCAGTGGAAGCACTTAGCTCCGCGCTGGTGAGAAGACTAGTCTAGGCGCCGGACGCGGCTGTTTGTTCTTGCCCTCTTTCCGTAACCCAATTTGCAGTCTTTTGAAATGAGATTTGGAGTTTCGTGTGCTTATTAAAAGAAAACGTGGGGACTTTTTCGATTTGCGGTGTTTTCTTGCCTTTTGGTTGGCGTTAAGAAGCAGGGCTCATGCATGCTACCCCCTCCCCCGTGAGCACCCCGCAAACGGGGGCTGGACGTGGTGTGCACGATACGCGCGTGCTTGGGCTAGCCCAAGCGGCATCGAGGCCCCCTCCGGGCCAAGAGCTCGCCGGATGTTATCCAACCCCTCCTGATTGACCACCGTGGACCGCTCCAACGCTAGCTCCAAACCAGGTGCTGGCTCCACGGCCGCGCGGGTTTTCTCCCTCTTCGATTTGGGGGCCATGGCGGCAAGGTGGACTAAACAAGCAAGGATTCCGGTCAGGGCGGCGCAAGCTCGCAGGAAAGGGAGAAGAAGGTAAGTACCCCAAGCAATGAAGACTTTTCTGTGTGCACCTGGCTGTTGTCCAATCGAGAAGGAGCCGGGGCTGCGTGGGGAAGTGGAGACGCCCATGTCCCATCAAGTGCCACGTGTCGGCTCGGTCCACGGGCGATTGGGGCATGCGGCGCTTCGCCCTGGCCTCTTGGCATTGCCTCGAGGCCAAGTCCAACCTTACCTTGGGCCCGGGGGCTACTGTCGGCGTTCTGGGGATCAGGGTACCCAGACTTGCCTGCCTGTGGCCCACCTTGTGACTCCATCAACGCCATGGTATGGCCCATCTTCAGGATCGACAAGACAAGACCCTCGCAAGGGCCCAAGCCTCGCGAGGTGGACGACGCCAAGACCCCCGAAGGAAGCAGCCTCCTTAGGCAGCCTCTTGAGGAGCAGAGTTTCCTATGCAAGCACCCACCTCGTGAGGATCAATTCACGCAAGCCATGATGACCAAGGCCAGGTGGGCGCCAGCGGGTGCAGAGTAGCAGGTTTCAACTTTGGTGCCAAGAAGGCAACCGTAGTTGCGGAGTCCCGAGGAATCAGCCAAAGGTTTCCATTTTGGTGCAACGAGACCAAGGCCGCCAGGATGGCAGGACGGTTGTCATCGCCGAGCCCAGCACTGCGTCACGACCGGAAGATTTGCAGGTGAAGACCACCTTTCATCAGGATAAGATGTACTTCTGGTCCTCTTTCAAATTAGCCATTGTGGATACCCTTCCCGCCTTCATTTTTGGGGAAGAGGACCAAAGCCACTATAAATACAGCCTAGCCACCATCGCAGGAGAGGGAGGGGGATCCGAGGATAGAAACCCAGATCCCTCACTAGCTCACACTCACTCAAGAACATACCTCCTAAGGTTGTTGTTCCGCTTGTACTAGTTCATCCATAGCCCTCCGAGAGGCTAATCCACCACAAAGCAGGAGTAGGGTCTTACAGCGCAAGGTGGCCCAAACCTGGGTAAACTACTGTGTCCCTTGTCTTTCTTGTTCATCGAGCTAGGCTGTGAGATCAACGACTTAGTAGGCGAGAGAGGTTGAGTTCGTTGCACACACCCCAGAGTTCAAACCTTCTTGGGTCTGCGAAGCCCTGAACCCGACAAGCCCAGAGATTCAGCCCGACAATTCTGGAGTTGATTCTTGACAAAGATGAACCAGATTGTTGATTGTCCGGACGCCTTCAAACATAGTGTCAAGGATGAATGGCTTGCGCGACATCTTTGCTAGGAAAAACCAAGGACGATGGCAACACTTACCTCCTTCATGACCCGCTTTTGCGCAGGATAAGACATTTGCCTCGCTCGTAAAAGCACCAACCCCGAAACACCCGATACCTCTGAAGTCCGGGTAGGAAACAGAAAGCCGCGATGTAACAAAAATAAGCGTCGCCACAATGACGGTGACGCCGAGGATATGATAGTAAATGTTGGATTCCACAATCCGAAATCTGGATCCCGGAAGAAGCCCTCTAAAGGCAGCAACGATGGTCCATCCAAGTTAGACGTAGTGTTGGAAAGGCCGTGTGAGATCAGCGGCATTGACGGAAATATGCCCTAGAGGCAATAATAAAGTTGTTATTATTTTATATTTCCTTATTCAGGATAAAGGTTTATTATTCATGCTAGAATTGTATTGATCAAAAACTTAAATACATATGTGAATACATAAACAAATACCGTGTCCCTAGTGAGCCTCTTCTAGACTAGCTCGTTGATCAAAGATGGTTAAGGTTTCCTAATCATAGACATGAGCTGTCATTTGATAATGGGATAACATCATTAGGAGAATGGTGTGATGGACAAGACCTGTCTATTAGCATAGCATATGATTGTTCAGTTTATTGCTACTGCTTTCTTATTGTCAAATACATGTTTCTTCGACCATGGTATCATGCAACTCTGAGATCCAGAGGAATACCTTGTGTGCTATCAAACATCACAACGTAACTAGGTAATCATAAAGATGCTCTACAGGTATCTCCGAAGGTGTCTGTTGAGTTGGTGTGAATCGAGATTAGGATTTGTCACTCCGTATGACGAAGAGGTATCTCTGGGCCCTCTCGGTAATACAACATCACAAGAAGCTTGCAAGCAAAGTGACTGAGGAGTAAGTTACATGATGATGTATGAAGGAACGAGTAAAGATACTTGCCAGTAACGAGATTGAGCTAGGTATGGAGATACCGACAATCGAATCTTGGGCAAGTAACATACCGACAGACAAAGGGAACTACGTATGTTGTCATAAAGGTTCGACCGATAAAGATCTTCATAGAATATGTAGGGACCAATATGGGCATCCAGGTCCAGCTATTGGTTATTGACCGGAGAGCGTCTCGGTCATGTCTACATCATTCTCGAACCCGTAGGGTCCGCACGCTTAACGTTCGTTGATGATATAGTATTATATGAGTTATGTATGTTGGTGACCGAATGTTGTTCGGAGTACCACATGACATCACAGACATGAGAAGGAGCTCTGGAATGGTCTGGATGTAAAGATTGATATATGAGGCCTTAAGACAGTGCAAAAATGGTTTTCTCGGAGGACAGAGGCTAGACGCCAGGGTTCCTGGCGTCTACCCCCGGGCCAGATGCCGGAGTTTGTGGCGTTTACGTAAACGCCTGGAACCATGGTGTTTAGCCCCGGAGTCCGAGAAGGACTCTTCTTTGAGGTGCAAACCGACTTTGGGGAGGCCCTCTCTCCAAGTTTCGACCCCCAGGCTCAACATATAAATAGAGGAGCAAGGCTAGCCCCTAGAACACAAGTTTTGAAGCCTCCTCTAGCTCTTCAAGTTCTAGTTGGTCCTAGTTGACTAATTAGAGTTAGGGTAACCCTATAGTTCTGCTACCTCTTGAGCTTGCATTGTATTCCCTCGAAGAGGAAACGGAGATGCAGCACAATAGCGTAAGTATTTCCCTCAGTTTTTGAGAACCAAGGTATCAATCCAGTAGGAGACCACGCGCGAGTCCCTCGCACCTGCACAAACAAATAAGAACTTCGCAGCCAACACGATAAGGGGTTGTCAATCCCTTTACGATCACTTACGGGAGTGAGATCTGATAGAGATGATAGTTTATATAGTTGGTATTTTTAGTTTAATAAAACAACAAATAAAATCGGTAAAAGTAAAGTAGATGTAGATTGATATGTTGAGAATAGACCCGGGGACCATAGTTTTCTCTAGTGGCTTCTCTCATGATAGCGATATTCTACGACGGGTAAACAAATTACTGTCGAGCAATTGATAGAAAAGCGAATAATTATGAGACTATCTAGGCATGATCATTGTATATAGGCATCACGTCCGAGACAACTAGACCGACTCCTGCCTGCATCTACTACTATTACTCCACACATCGACCGCTATCCAGCATGCATCTAGTGTATTGAGTTAATAAGAACAGAGTCACGCATTAAGCAAGATGACATAATGTAGAGGGATAAACTCAAGCAATATGATGTAAACCTCATCTTTTTATCCTCGATGGCAACAATACAATACGTGCCTTGCTGCCCCTACTGTCACTAGGAAAGGATACCGCAAGATTGAACCCAAAGCCAAGCACTTCTCCCATTGCAAGAACTATAGATCTAGTAGGCCAAACCAAACCAATAATTTGAAGAGACTTGCAAGGATATTATGAGCAAACATAAAAAGTTCAGAGAAGAACCAACTATCTTTCATAGATAACCTTGATCATAAACTCACAATTCATTGGATCTCGACAAACACACCGCAAAAAGAGATTACATCGAATAGATCTCCTCGAAGACCGAGGAGAACTTTGTATTGAGATCCGGAGAGAGAGAAGAAACCATCTAGATACTAGCTATGGACCCGAAGGTCTGTGGTAAACTACTCACAACTCATGGTGAGGGCGATGATGATGATGATGAAGGCCTCCGTGATGGATCCCCCTCCGGTGGAGCTCCGGAATTGGCTCCAAGATGGGATCTCCACGGGAACAGAAGCTACGGCGGTGGAATTAGGGTTTTCTCTCTGTATATGGAGTTTTCGGGATACGTGGACTTATATAGGAAGAAGGAGGGCACCGGGGGCCACTCGAGGGGGCCTCGAGGCAGGGGGTGCACCCTGGGAAGGGGGCGCGCCCCCCACCCTCGAGGGCCACCTCTCTGTCCCCTGACTTGGTCCTCAAGCTCCGCGTGCGTGATTTTCTCCAAAAATATCTCTCGCGAAGGTTTCATTCCGTTTGGACTCCGTTTGATATTCCTTTTCTGCAAAACCCTGAAATAGGCCAAAAAACAACAATCTGGACTGGGCCTTTCGGTTAGTAGGTTAGTCCCAAAAATGATATAAAAGTGAATGATAAAGCCCATTAAACATCCAAGACTTCATAAATAATAGCATGGAACAATCAAAAATTATAGATACGTTGGAGAAGTATCAAGCATCCCAAGCTTAATTCCTGCTCATCCTCGAGTAGGTAAATTAAAAAGAATGAATTTTTGATGTGGAATAACCAATATAGTTTTTCAATGTAATTCTCTTAATTGTGGCATGAATGTTCAGATATGAAAGATTCAAGATAAAAGTCTATATTGACATAAGAAATAACAATACTTCAAGCAATACTAACAAAGCAATCATGTCTTCTCAAAATACTATGGCTAAAAAAAGTTATCCCTACAAAATCATATAGTCTGGCTATGCTCCCTCTTCATCACACAAAATATTCATATCATGCACAACCCCGATTTCAGCCAAGCAATTGTTTTCATACTCTATCTTTTCAAACCTTTCAACTTTCACGCAATACATGAGCGTGAGCCATGGATATAGCACTATGGGTGGAATAGAGGTGGTTGTGGAGAAGACAAAAAGGAGGGAGATAGTCTCATATCGACTAGGCGTATCAACGGGCTATGGAGATGCCCATCAATAGATATCAATGTGAGTGAGTAGGGATTGTCATGCAACGGATGCACTATAGCTAAATATGAATGAAAGCTCAACAAAAGAAACTAGCGGGTGTGCATCCAACTTGCTTGCTCACGAAGACCTAGGGCATTTGAGGAAGCTCATCGTTGGAATATACAAGCCAAGTTCTATAATGAAAATTCCCACTAGTATATGAAAGTGACTAAGCATGAGACTCTCTACAATGAAGAACATGGTGCTACTTTGAAGCACAAGTGTGGAAAAAGATAGTAGCAATTGTCCCTTTCTTTAGGCCTTTCTTTTTTTCCTTTTTTTGCGGAGGGGCTTTATAGATTCAGCCTTTCCTCCCATGGGACAATGCTCTAATAATGATGATCATCACACTTGCATTACAACACGAAATTAAAACTCGATACTACAACAACAAAGTATGACTCTATATGAATGCCTCCAGCGGTGTACCGGTATGTGCAATGAAACAAGAGTGACATGTATGAAGAGTTATGCATGGTGGCTTTGCCACAAATACGATGTCAACTACATGATCATGCAATGGCAATATGACAATATGATGCGTGTCATATAAACGGAACGGTGGATAGTTGCATGGCAATATATCTCGGAATGGCTATGGAAATGCCATGATAGGTAGGTATGGTGGCTGTTTTGAGGAACAATATAGTGACTGTTTTGAGGAAGGATATATAGTGGGTTTATGGCACCGGCGAAAGTTGTGCGGTACAAGAGAGGCTAGCAATGGTGGAAGGGTGAGAGTGCGTATAATCCATGGACTCAACATTAGTCATAAGAACTCATATACTTATTGCAAAAATCTACAAGTCATCAAAACAAAGCAATCAACGCATGCTCCCAGGGGGGAGGTTGGTAGGAGTTAACCATCGCGCGCCCCCGACCTCCACACAAAGGTTGGCACTCTACAAATACCTCATGCTCTAACTTCATCAAATAGTAGTTCACCATACGTGCATGATACGGGACTCACTAACCTTAACACAAGTATTTCTCAATTTCGTAATAACTCCACTAGCATGACTCTAATATCACTATCCTGATATCTCAAAACAATTATCAAGCATCCAACATCTCATTCTATTCAATGCACTTAGTGTGATTTTTTTTTACTACATTGACATTGGATGTCTATCATGTGAAGACTAGTTTCTTTAGCCTAAACACATTACCATGTTGTTTTAATAGACTCTCAAATAGATATAAGTGAAGCATGAGAGTTCAACAATTTCTACAAAATATTATCACCACCGTGCTCTAAAAGTTATAAGTGAAGCACTAGAGCAAAAGCTATTCAACTCAAAAGATATAAGTGAAGCACATAGAGTGTTCTAACAATTTCTCAAATAGGTGTGTCCAGCAAGGATGATTGTGGCAAACTAACAAGCAAAGACTCAAATTATACAAGACGCTCCAAGCAAAACACATAACATGTTGCGAATAAAAATATAGCTCCAAGTATAGTTACCGATGGATGAAGACGAAAGAGGGGATGCCTTCCTGGGGCATCCCCAAGCTTAGGATTTTGATTATCTTGAATTTACTTGGGGTGCCATGGGCATCCCCAAGCTTAGGCCTTTGCTACTCCTTGTTCCATAGTCCATCAAAGCAATACTCAAAACTTGAAAACTTGACAACACAAAACTTAGACAAAAATTCTCGCGAGCTCCGTTAGTATAAGAAAGCAAATCACTACTCAAAGGTGCAGCAATGAATTCATTCTTTGTTTATATTAGTTTTAAACCTACTGTAATAGAACTTCTCTATGCTTCATATCCTCCAATACTACTCATAGATGCATCGGAATAAGCAAACAACACACGAAAAACAGAATCTGTCAAAGACAGAACAGTCTGTAGTAATTTGCAGGGTTCGCCTACTTCTGGAACTCCAAAAAATTCAAACTAAATTGTTAAACTTGCTCAATTTGTCTACCAATCATCTTAAAAAAGAATCAACTAAAAATCACGCTCCAGTAAAATCCCATGACTACTTTAGCGAGCGCTAACGATTCTGTTTTTCACAGCAAGATCATATAAACTTCACACAAGTCTTCCCAAAGGTTCTACTTGGCACAAACACAAAACAAAACATGAAACCACATCTAATCAGAGGCTAGATGCAATATTTATTCCCTAACAGCAACAAAAACAAAAAACATAAAATTGGGTTGCCTCCCAACAAGCGCTATCATTTTACGCCCCTAGCTAGGCACGACAGTTCAATGATGCTCACATGAGAGACAAGGATTGAAGCACAAAGAGAGCATCATAAGACATGTGAGAAACACATCTTAGTCTAATATACTTCCTATGCATAGGCATATTATAGGAAAACAAATTACCAAGAAAAGCAAGATCTAGCATATGCAAAAAAGGAAAGAAACAATAGTAATCTCAACATAACGAGAGGTAATTTACTAACATGAAAATTTCTACAGCCATATTTCCCTCTCTCATAATAATTACATGTAGGATCATGATCAAACTCAACAAAATAGCTATCACATAACATATACTCAACACGATCCACATGCATGCAAAGTTGACACTCTTCCAAAATAGTGGGATTAACATTAACTAAAGTCATGACCTCTCCAAACCCACTTTTATCAAAAAAATATCATAAGATTGAACATTCTCCAAATATGTGGGATCTAAATTTGACACTCTTCCAAACCCACTTTCAATATTATTGCAAACATTATTATCAATCTCATGTTCATCATGGGGCTTAAATAAATTTTCAAGATCATAAGAAGAATCACCCCAATCATGATCATTGCAACAAGTAGTGGGCATAGCAATACTAGCATCCCCAAGCTTAGGGTTTTGCATATCATTAACACAATTGACATTTATAATAGCATCATTGCAATCATGCTTTTTATTTAAGGAGCTAACATGAATCACTTTTTCTTTCAACAATTCCTCACAATTTTCAGATTCATAAATTTCAAGCAAAACCTCATAAAGATAATCTAGTGCACGCAGCTCACTAGCAATAGGTTCAACATAATTGGATCTCTTAAAGAGATTAGCAAGTGGATGAGGATCCATACTTTAGCAAGCGAAGATGCAAGCTAATTGAGCGCACATAGCAACACAAGCAAACAAGAGGCACTCGAACGATAAACACACGACGGAAGAAGGGCAAATAAAACGGCAAGGGTGAAGTGGGGGAGAGGAAAACGAGAGGCAAAAAAAAAGTAATGCGAAGGATAAGGGTTTGCAATAGGTACTTGGTATATGACTTTTGCGTAAGCCTCCCTGGCAACGGCGCCAGAAATGTTTCTTGCTACCTCTTGAGCTTGCGTTCTATTCCCTCGAAGAGGAAAGGGAGATGTAGCACAGTAGCGTAAGTATTTCCCTCAGTTTTTGAGAACCAAGGTATCAATCCAGTAGGAGACCACGCGCGAGTCCCTCGCACCTGCACAAACAAATAAGAACTTTGCAGCCAACGTGATAAGGGGTTTTCAATCCCTTTACCGTCACTTACGAGAGTGAGATCTGATAGAGATGATAGTTTATATTTTTGGCATTTTTAGTTTAATAAAACAGAAAATAAAAGCGGTAAAAGTAAAGTAGATGTAGATTGATATGTTGAGAATAGACCCGGGGGCCATAGTTTTCTCTAGTGGCTTCTCTCATGATAGCGATATTCTACGACGGGTAAACAAATTACTGTCGAGCAATTGATAGAAAATCGAGTAATTATGAGACTAGCTAGGCATGATCATTGTATATAGGCATCACGTCCGAGACAAGTAGACCGACTCCTGCCTGCATCTACTACCATTACTCCACACATCGACCGCTATCCAGCATGCATCTAGTGTATTGAGTTCATAAGTACAGAGTAATGCCTTAAGCAAGATGACATGATGTAGAGGGATAAACTCAAGCAATATGATGTAAACCCCATCTTTTTATCCTCGATGGCAACAATACAATACATGCCTTGCTGTCCCTACTGTCACTCAGAAAGGACACCATAAGATTGAACCCGAAGCCAAGCACTTCCCCCATTGCAAGAACTATAGATCTAGTAGGCCAAACCAAACCAGTAATTCAAAAAGACTTGCAAGGATATTATGAGCACACATAAAAAGTTCAGAGAAGAACCAAATATCTTTTAAAGACAACCTTGATCATAAACTCACGATTAATCGGATCTCGACAAACACACCGCAAAAAGAGATTACATCGAATAGATCTCCTCCAAGACCGAGGAGAACTTTGTATTGAGATCCGGAGAGAGAGAGAGAGAAAAAGCTATCTAGATACTAGCTATGGACCCGAAGGTCCGTGGTAAACTACTCACAACTCATGGTGAGGGCGATGATGATGGTGATGAAGGCCTCCGTGATGGATCCCCCTCAGGTGGAGCTCCGGAACAGGCTCCAAGATGGGATCTCCACGAGACTAGAAGCTACAGCGGTGGAATTAGGGTTTTCTCTTTGTATATGGAGTTTCTGGGGTACGTGGACTTATATAGGAAGAAGGAGGGCACCGGGGGCCACTCGAGGGGGCCTTGAGGCAGGGGGCTCGCCCTGGGAAAGGGGCGTGTCAGGACCCCGATCCTAAGTCACACAGGTCTAGCATGTAACACATTATATCACTTTGCGGCTTCACGCACGGTATCCCCACAGGTGCCACCTTACCTTGCGCGGGAGCGTTTGCGCATTTTGGCACACGTATATGATAGTGTCTCTAGCATCCATATGACAGAGAACCCGGTTCGACATGACTAGTTATAAACCAAAAGTGGCGCTAAATTACAGAGCCATGCATACATGACCCAGCAACGAACGTGTCGGTCAGCAACGTATGAACCCAAGTTGTATCAAGCTACAAGGACTTAAAGGAACAACGTGTGACATTTCCCCTAAGGGACAGACACAGGAACGAAGAAGGACACATGTCGGCCAACCTAAGTGTTCCGGAGCAGTAGCAAGCTACCAAGGCTCAGTGGAAGCACTAGGAGGCATTTCCCTGTAAGATAGGCTACCAAGGGTAAACAACTAGGTGTCGGATCCCACACATAGCAATACACATTACACGTACGCATAACATGCAAGTATGTGTTGTACAACATGGCATCACAACATAACTCAACAACTCATATAGATAAAGGCCCAGAAGAGCCATCATAACATTTATTAAAAGCAGTGGGTCTCATGACCCAACAAACATAGCATACAGGCAAAGGAAGCATAACATGTTTGAGTACAGACAACTACAAATGAAAAGGGCTGAGAAGCCTGACTATCTACAAGATCCTCCCAAGGGTACAAGATCGTAGCTGAGGTAACAAGCTAAACGTCAAAGTCCACGCGGAACCACTAGTGAGACTGAAGTCTCTCTGAAAAAACATAAACTAAGCAAACGTGAGTACAAAGGTGCGCAGCAAGACTTACAACAGAAATAGCTACATATGCATCAGTATCATCAAGGGGTGGTGGAGTTTGACTGCAGCCAGCCAGCTTTGACTCGGTGCCTATCCTGAACTACTACTGCAAGTAACTCTTTTATGGTGGCGCACACGAGTCCACATATTCACCAATCAATACACCACTATGGATCCGCTCCCGTCTCCCTACGAGAAGGCCATCCATAGCACTCACGCTTATCTTGCGCGTTGTAGAGTATCCACTTTCACTTGTCTATGAACTGTACAGGTAACCCAGAAGTCCTTCACCGCGGACACGACTATTCGAATAGATCATTTGTAACCCTGCAGGGGTGTACTTCTTCACACGTGTTTCCACCACTTAGCGTCTGCACACGACATGTGCTCGACAGACTTCAAGCGAAAGCCAACGTGGGTGTAGACCACGACCTAACCAACCACTCAAGTCTCTAGTCCAGGTTTATCGCCTATTTGGGTTCCATCCGTGGGGAGATCCGGCCGGGGTGTCGCTCACGGCCCCAAACGATGTGTACAGGGTTCCCGAGTCACAAAACGGGCGACCGGTATACCGTGCCATGTACCTGCCGCGTCACAGCCCAACCCGAGGGTCAGCGTTGTGCACGACCTCCAGTAAACTACAAACACCAGAAACTAGTTGCAACTCCTGGACAGAGGACAAGGGTAGTCAATAAGTCGAGCGGGGTCATATTTCAGGGCCCAACGTGTGGTAGTAGATGTTCATGGATCAACCAACACAGAACTCAGTTCCTGAAGACGGTTTCAATGAGACAACCCACCATGTACTCCTACATGGCCTCACATCGCTACCTTTACCAAATCATGTTCACACACTTAGCTCTCAACAGTAGGACATGATGGCCACATTCCAATTCATCCCCGATGAATCAGACCTGACACAACTCTAAGCAATAGCAGGCATAACCAGAAAGCATTAATGAGTAGGCACATCATGGCTCAAACAATTCCAACTCATGCTAGTGGGTTTCAACTATTTACTGTGGCAATGACAGGTCATGCAGAGGAAAAGGGGTTCAGCTACCGCAGCAAAAAGCAGTTGAAATGTTTTTGTCCTAATGCAGTAAAAGCGAGCAAGAGGGAGAGAGTGGGATTGTATCGGAATGCTCAATGGGGTCTTGCTTGCCTGGCACTTCTGAAGATATCACTGTGCCTTCATCAGTGTCATCGATCACATCGTCGGAACAGCGTCTACTGAGAGGGGACAAACACCGACAAACAAGAGAGAACACAATCAATGCAATGCGACAATATGATGCATGATCATGACATGGCAATATGCTGTGGTTTGAGCTAATGCAACTAGCAACAATTTAAATGAAGTTGGTTTGAATTCAAGATTCAAATTCAAACTCCATGTGTGCGTATTTATATGGCATTTAATTGATTTGACCTGAACAACAGGTTTAACTTGTTCAAACATGCATGAAAATGCCATAAACAGATTCCTTGAATTTTTCTGATCATTTTTCATATATAAATTATTTTCATTGGAGTTATAGATTATTTTCTATGATTTTCTGAAGTTTATAACATTTTCTGGAATTTCCTGGTTATTTAAAATAAACTAAATCCAGAAAATGTTTTATGTCATGAGCATTACGTCATAGTGATGTCAGCGGGTCAACTGGGCGGCCAGGGTCAAACCTAACGTGTGGGGTCCACACGTCAGTGACATAGCAGTTAATAGGCTTAACTAAACTTAACAAATACTAGTTAGGGCGTGGGTCCCACGTGTCAGTAGCACATTATACTAATCACACTAATTAGCACTTAATTAACAATCTAAGCTAAATTAGTCCAACGCTGGCCCCACATGTCATTGACTCAGGGTGCTCAAACCCTGGTCAAGTTTGGTCAAACCCGCCGGTGACTCGACGCCGGCGAGGTTAAACACGGCGAAGAGGCTCGGGGTTCCTCCTCCAGCGACCAAATGGCCGACAGAGGCCATCTACGTGTTGCTGACGAACTCGCGCATCGAATGGATTAGGTGCTGGATGCTGGGGTGGCCAGAATCTCGCTGGCGTTGAGGTTTCGCGGCGACAGAGCCACGGGCTCGAGGCAAGCGACAGCCGCGGTGCAAAAAACGGGGCGTGGATCGTGGTTTTGGGTTGCTGGGGATGTGCTGAGCACATTCCAATGCTCGGACGCAGGTGATGGCAACTATGGCCGCGATGGTGACATGGCCGGCGGTGAGTAGGCTTTCGGCTCCGGTGAAACGACTGCTACGAGCCGCAAACAAGGCAGCTGCGAGAGAGGTTCGGTGCGGGGGCTCACAGTGGACACGCAGAGCAGAACATCAGGCTCGGGGAGGCGTCGGAGACGGTGAATCGACCGGCGAAGTCCGGCGAGCAGATGCGGTGGTGACGTGCTCGAAGACGATGACGTGGTGATCCTCGGCTTGAGTTCGTCGGCGTGGAGAGTAAGCGGACGATGGCGGGGATGCTGGACACAACGGCAGGACGAGGGGTGGCCGGTGGCCATGAGAACGGCGAGTGGCGGCGACGAGCTTCGCTTAGGTTCTTCTATTCTTGCGAGACAAGGACGAGGAGGAGGGAAGGAGGCCAGGGGTGTCGGGGGGG
>LR738711.1:210066854-210081566 GCA_902687465.1 Secale cereale
GCGCTCGTCGAGGAGTCCAGGGCGAAGGGGAGGCAGCCAAGCAGGGTGGAGGTGGCCGGGGTGCGGTGACCACGCGCCGGGCACGCGCGCTCATCCTCCTGGCAAGGAGGAAGACGACAGGGAAGAGGCGGTGGCGGGCTGGGCCTACTTGCTGTGCTGGGCTGGCAACAGTGTCGGCCACCAAGTAAGCCCAGGTAGGTCTCTCTCTCTGTTCTCCTTTTGTTTCTATTTTCTATTTATTCTGTTATGTTTTGATTTAGAAAAAAAAATACTAAATCATTTGATAAAATCCTGGAAATAGTTAGGGGTGCTTTCTGAAATATTCCAGTGACCCTTGACAATTTCCAACATTTTTGGAGCACCTAAAATATATATAGCATTTAAATAGCTCCAATTCAAATATGTTTGAATTAATTAAAAGTTCAAATATGTCCTCCAAAAATGTGAACCAATTTTGGCAGATGCTTCCACCTTGATCCATAAATGATGAATTTTTTAAAGGGCATTTTGAAAACATTGGAAAAGATTTTTGTTGAACCTATTTGAATTCTTTCTGTGCGAGGGTTTGATCAATCCCCATTTCAACTTTTTGAAAATTTAAACATGATGGAAGCAAGATGCACACACTAGGCTGTACCAGAAGCTAGGGATATGACAGGGCGCGCCCCCACCCTCGAGGGCCACCTCTCTGTCCCCTGACTTGGTCCTCAAACTCCGCGTGCGTGATTTTCTCCAAAAATATCTCTCGCGAAGGTTTCTTTCTATTTGGTCTCCGTTTGATATTCCTTTTCTGCAAAACCCTGAAATAGGCAAAAAAACATCAATCTGGACTGGGCCTTTGGGTTAGTAGGTTAGTCCCAAAAATGATATAAAAGTTAATGATAAAGCCCATTAAACATCCAAGACGTCATAAATAATAGCATGGAACAATAAAAAATTAGAGATACATTGGAGACGTATCAAGTTCCTCCTGCGCTCTAAATCTGTTGTGCTTGACGAAGCCCCGCAGAAATAGTTTCACCACCACCGTCACCCCGCCGTCGTGGTGCCGGAACTCATCCACTATTTGCCCCTCTCGCTGGATCAACTAGGCGATGACGTCATCGAGCTAAACTTGTGCTGAACAGGGAGGTGTCGTATGTTTGGTACTTGATCGGGACAGATTGTGAAGGTGTACGACTAAATCAACCGCGTTGATAAACGCTTCCGCTTTGCGATCTTCAAGGGTATGAAGATGCTCTCCCTCTCTCGTAGCTATGCATCTCCATGGATAGTTCTTGCGTGTGCGTACATTTTTTTCCAGGCAACGTTCCCCAACAGTGGGATCAGAGCCAGGTTAATGCGTAGATGATATGCACGAGTTGAAAACAAGGGATTTGTGGCGGTGATGTACATACTGCTTACCACCAACTTCTTATTTTGATTCGCCAGTATTGTGGGATGAAGCAGACCGGGCCAACCTTACATGTCCACGTATATGAGACCGGTTCCACCGATTGATGCAACTTGTCTTGCATGAGGTGGCTGGCGGGTATCTAGTTCTCTCACTTTAGTTGAATCGAATTTGACTGCGGCCAATCCTTGAAGAAGGTTAAAAAAACAAACTTGATAAATCACCGTTGTGGTTTTGCGTAGGTCAGAACCGTTCTTGCTGGTTGCCCGTAGTAGCCACGTAAAACTTGCAACAACAAAGTAGAGGACGTCCAACTTGTTTTTGCAGGGCATGTTGTGATGTGATATGGTCAAGATGTGATGTGATATACGTTGTTGTATGAGATGATCATGTTTTGTAATATCGATAACCGACAGGAGCCTTATGGTTGTCTCTTAATTATTGTATGAAATGCAAGCGGGGTGTAATTGCTTTACTTTATCGCTATGTGTTAGCAATAGTTGTAGAAGCAATAGTTGGCGAGACTACCCCGACGTAACGATGGAGATCAAGGTGTCGAGCCAGTGACGATGGAGATCATGACATTGCTTTGGAGATGGAGATCGAAAGCACAAGATGATGATGGCCATATCATGTCACATAATTTGATTCATGTGATGTTTATTCTTTATGTATCTTATTGTGCTTAGAATGACGGTAGCATTATAAGATGACCCCTTCACTTAATTTCAAATAACAGTGTTCTCCCTAAGTATGCACCATTGCTACAGTTCGTCGTTTCGAGACACCACGTGATGATCAGGTGTGTTAGACTCTATATTGACATACAACGGGTGTAAGCCAATTTTACACACACAGAATACTTGGGTTATACTTGAAGAGCCTAGCATGTACATACATGGTCTTGGAACACTAGAGATCGAAAGGTCGAACATGAGTCATATAGTAGATATGATCAACATGTAGATGTTCATCATTGAGGACTAATCCATCTCACGTGATGATCGGATATGGTTTAGTTGATTTGGATCATGTATCACTTAGACAACTTGAGGGATGTTGATTTAAGTGGGAGGTCTTTAGTAATTTGATTAATTGAACTTAAATTTATCATGAATTTAGTCTTAATAGTTTTTGCATATCTATGTTGTCGATCAATGTCCCGTGCTACCGTTCCCTTGAATTTTAATGCGTTCCTAGAGAAAGCTTTGTTGAAAGATGATGGTAGCAGCTACACGGGTTGCTGCACTGAAGAATTATGTCCTTGATGCACCGCTAGGAGACCAACCCACTCCCGCTAGTCTAGACGTTATGAACGCCTGACAAACGTGAAATGATGACTACTCGATATTTCAGTGTGCCATGCTTTACGACTTAGAACCGGGGCTGCAAAAGAGATTTCAGCACCACAGAGCATATGAGATGTTCCAAGAGCTGAAATTGATATTTCAAGCTAATGCCCGGGTTGAGAGATATGAAGTCTCCAACAAGTTCTTTAACGGTAAGATGGAGGAGAATAGTTCTGTCAGTGAACACATACTCCAAATGTCTGGGTACCACAACCACTTGACTCGGCTAGGAATTGAGCTCCCAGATGAGTGTGTTATTGATAGAGTTCTTCAATCACTGCCACCAAGATACAAAGACTTCGTGATGAACTATAATATGCAAGGGATGACGAAAATGATTCCCGATCTCTTCGCAATGCTGAAATCGGCGAAGGTAGAAATCAAGAAGGGGCATCAAGTCTTGATGGTTAACAACACCGCTAGTTTCAAGAAAAAGGGCAAGGGAAATAATGGGAACTTCAAGAAGAATGGCAAGCCAGTTTCCACTATCGAGAAGAAGCCCAAAGTTAGACCCAAGCCTGAGACTGAGTGCTTCTACAATAAGGGAAATGGTCACTGTAAACAGAACTATCCCAAATACTTGGCAGATAAGAAGGATGGCAAAGTGAACAAAGGTATATTTGATATACATGTTATTGATGTGTAACTTACTAATGCTTGTAGTACCGCCTTGGTATTTTATACTAGTTCGGTTGCTTATATATGTAATTCAAAACAGAAGTTGCGGAATAAACAAGGATTAGCTAAGGACGAGGTGATGATGCGTGTCGGGAATGGTTCCAAGGTTAATGTGATCGCCGTCGGCACACTACCTCTACATATACCTCCGGGATTAGTTTTAGACCTCAATAATTGTTATTTGGTGCCAGTGTTGAGCATGAACATTATATATGGATCTTGTTTATTGCGAGATGGTTATTCATTTAAGTCAGAGAATGATGGTTGTTCTATTTATATGAGTAACATCTTTTATGGTGATGCACCCTTAGTGAATGGCCTATTCTTGTTGAATCTCGATCGTAGTGATACACATATTCATAATATTGATGCCAAAAGATGCAATGTTGATAATGATAGTGCAACATACTTGTGGCACTGTCGTTTAGGTCATATTGGTGTAAAGCGCATGAAGAAACTCCATGCGGATGTACTTTTGTAATCACTTGATTATGAACCATTTGATACTTGCGAACCATGCCTCTTGGGAAAGATGACTAAAACTCCGTTCTCTGGAACAATGGAGCGAGCTAATGACCTATTGGAAATAATACATACCGATGTATGCGGTCCAACGAGTGTTGAAGCCCGTGGCGGGCATTGTTATTTTCTAACCTTCACAGATGATTTGAGTAGGTATGGGTATATCTACTTGATGAAACACAAGTCTAAAACATTTAAAAGGTTCAAAGAATTTTAGAATGAAGTGGAGAATCATCGTAACGAGAAAATAAAGTTTCTACAATTTGATCGCAGAGGCGAATATTTGAGTTACGAGTTTGGCCTTCATTTAAAACAATGTAGAATAGTTTCAGAACTCACGCCACTTGGAACACCATAGCGTAATGGTGTGTCCCAACGTCATAACCGAACTTTATTAGATATGCTGTGATCTATGATGTCTCTTACTGATTTGCCACTATCGTTTTGGGTTTATGCATTAGAGATAGCTACATTCACTTCAAAAAAAGACACATTCATGACATTTTGGGCCGAATGATTTTTTTCCTGTCATACTTATGACACTTCTATGATGATAATTGTGACAAAAACCAGTATTATTGTAGCGACCAGACCTCAAACAGTCCGATCTCTGTGCATCAGTGTCATCCCTGGATCAGTAATGCTGACACGCACAGTACTTAAGGATTTATAACAGAGTAGCAATCACACACTTATTACATTGATAGTTCCAACGATGAACTTATTACAATAAAAATGGCTTAAGGCCATCTAACACGATAACAGCGGAAGGCTTGGAAGATAAGTGAGTCCATCAACTCCAACGGCATCACTGAGTATAGAACCACGACCTAAAAGGCACCTTACTCGTCGTCTGAAAAGTCTGCAACATGAACGTTGCAGACCGAAAACGGGTCAGCACATGGAATATGTTGGCAAAGTAACACATAGAGAGTAACAAAAGTAAAGCTATACTATATGCAATATGGCTGGTCGAAAGCTCTATGGTTACAGTTTTTACGTAAAGCCAATTTTTCCCTACTTCAAAGGAATATATTTTAATTAACTATCATGGTAGTTGAAACATCGTCGAGAAGATAGACATCCTCTCAACCCCAATTAATAAATCATCATTAAACCCAACAATATTAATTAGAGTAACATGATGAGATTCACATGATATCCAGGTACTAGATACTCAAGACGTCCATAACCGGGGACACGGCTAATCATGATCAGTTTGTACACTCTGCAGAGGTTTGTGCACTTTTCCCCACAAGACTCGATCACCTCCGTTTAATTTCTCGCACTGAATGATGTTTGAGAAACGGATGACCGAGACACAGTCTTTCAGAAGTACTCGCACCTTACAAACGGGTGGACCGTACCAACCTACATCCCCTACATCTGCTAGTCCACCACTGTAAGAGTTCGCACAACTTAGTCAACTATGCTAGAGACCATAATAGCATTGTGGCTGCACACGGAAGTTTCTAGTATGAATAATCTCATGATCCCTTTGAGCCTGGGTGGCGGTCCAAAAGAAAAACAGGCAATCGCTGGAATACCCAGGTGCCTCAATCCACCCAGATGTGTGTTAATGTTGCCACCTTAAGTTGAACCATTAATTTAACAATCTCACATCTGTCATGGATAGACTCGCCCAATCCACGTCTACGAGCATAGCATGGCCAAACAGCAAACGTAGAAGTAACTCCCAAAGGTTTGAATGTAATGCAGGTAATAGGTACTACCTCAATCTACTTCCCAGTCCCACAAGTTAATTGATCCTACTCATGCAATGTGTGAGGGTTTGACTAATGCAATAAAAACTGGGTAATTGGAAAGTATGATCAAAGTGTTACTTGCCTTGCTGATGATCCGCAAAACCTAGAGATTCAAAGTAGCAAGCGGCGCACTCCGGGTACTCTATCGCAAACAAACAAGCACACAATAAGTACTTAAATAATGCACGGGTAGAACTCGAATAAGAGATCTAACCGGAAAGTTCAACTTAAGAACTCCGGTTTGCAAAAGAAACGGCAAAAGAAAAGCAACGAAAGACAAACAGCGAAAGAGGAACAACTACCAAACCAATCTGGACCAAAGTCCAAATTTAGCAGAGGCAAACGCTTGAGTGACTAGGTTAAACGGAAAGAGAATTTCGACATGAAACTCTAGGCGCTTAAATCACCTGATTCCGTTAAACGAGCGAAAAGATAAACTAAAACAAAGATCGGATCAGAGATCGCGATCAGAAAATAAACTAGAAAAAGAAAACTAATACAGCTTAACGAACGAACGTTCGTCAGCTGAGACTAAACGACGAACTCGTTCGTTAGAACGAACGAACGGGTGAACGTTTACTAATTAACAAAACCGAAAAAAACAGAGAACCGATCTAAAGAAAAACCGACTAGGGTTCCAAAAAAACCAACGGTCTTCTAAAAGAAAACCGGGCGGCTACCTCGTCGACGACCGGCGGGCGGCGGCTGCGGCGGGCGGCGGTGGTGGCGGCGGCGGGCAGCAGCAGCAGCAGCGGTGGCAGGCAGCAGCAGCGACGGGCGGCGAGCAGCAGCAGCGGCGGGCGGCGAGGCAGCGGCTGCGGTGACTGGCGGCGGGCGGCGGCTGCGGCGGGCGGTGGCTTGCGGCAGAGGGGGGGCTGCATTTATATAGGGGGGAGGGGGTGCTAGAAGCTTGGGGGAAGGGAAAAAGCAGCGGCCGCAGCAGTCCGGCTCTGCTACGGCCGGCGCTCGCGGGGAAGGCTGTGCGGGCGGCGGCTGGGCCTGGCTCGGCTGGGCTTCGGCCCAGTCGGGTCGGGTCCCCTATTTTTTTTCTTATTTTTTTTCTAATTAACGCCGGCGCTACGAAAAGAAATCTAGAATATAAAGTAAAAATCGAAATTTGCGAGAACAAATTTTCACCGTCTAAATGGAATATTTAGAACAAGATGAACATTTTCTTGGCACTAAAATGCATTTTTTGAAAACATGCAATTTTTCCTAATTCAAATAAAACTCCAAATAAAACGTATTTGATTTTTCTATTAAATCCTCCGTATTTCTTTATTTTTGGGAGAGTCATTTTACTCCCTCTCTCATATATTTATGATAGAAATACGTGAAGATAAAATAAATAAAATCAAATGATCCTATTTTCAAAATTTGAGAAACCTCAAATATGAAAATATTGAAATCCCCAACTCTCTGCGAGGGTCCTTGAGTTGCTTAGGATTTTCTTGGATCACCAAAAGCAAGAAAATATGATATGCATAATGATCTAATGTATAACATTCCAAATTGCAAATTTGGGATGTTACAAACCTACCCCCTTAAGATGAATCTCGCCCTCGAGATTCGGGTTGGCTAGAAAATAGGTGAGGGTGTTCCTTCCGCATGTCTTCCTCTCTTTCCCAGGTGGCTTCATCCTTGGTGTGGTGACTCCACTGAACTTTGCAAAACTTGATACCCTTGCTGCGGGTGACTCGGCTAGCATACTCGAGAATCTTGACTGGTTTCTCTTCATAGGTCAAATCGTTGTCCAACTGAATAGCTTCCAATGGCACAGTATCCCTCAGCGGTATCTCGGTCATCTCTGCGTGGCATTTCTTCAACTGGGATACATGGAATACGTCGTGAACTCCTGACAATCCTTCGGGCAGTTCCAACTTGTAGGCTACTTCCCCCATACGTTCATATTATAGGGTCCTACAAAACGGGGCGCTAGTTTTCCCTTAACTCCAAAACGTTTAACTCCTCGAAGTGGAGATACTCGAAGATAAACTCTGTCTCCAACCTCGTAAACGATCTCCTTGTGTTTTGAATCTGCGTAGCTCTTCTGCCTGGACTGGGCTATCTTGAGCCTATCGCGAATCAACTTCACCTTCTGCTCCGATTCCTTGATCAAATCTGGTCCAAACAACTGTCGGTCTCCAACTTCATCCCACGACAACGGAGTCCTACATCTCCTTCCGTATAATGCTTCAAAAGGGGCCATCTTCAAACTGGATTGATAACTGTTGTTGTAAGAAAATTCGGCATACGGCAAATTGTCGTCCCAACTAGATCCATAATCTAGTGCACAGGCTCTCAGCATATCCTCTAAAATCTGATTGACTCTTTCAGTCTGTCCATCTGTCTGCGGGTGAAAAGCTGTGCTAAACTCTAGTCTGGTACCCAAGGTTTCGTGTAACTGAGTCCAGAACTTTGAGGTAAACTAGGTTCCTCTGTCTGATACGATGCTACTCGGAACTCCATGCAGACATACAATTCGGGTCATGTATATCTTTGCCAACTTTGCACTGGTATAAGTAGTCTTTACGGGGATGAAATGAACTACCTTTGTTAAACGATCGACTACGACCCAAATCGAGTCATAGCCAGAACGAGTTCTGGGTAATCCCGTAATAATATCCATACCTAGCTTATCCCACTTCCATTCGGGTATTGGCAATGGTTGTAACAATCCTGCCGGATTCTGATGTTCTGCCTTCACTCTCTGACATACATCACAAACTGCTACATACTCTGCAATATCTTTCTTCATACCGGTCCACCAGAAAATGTCCTTCAAATCCAAATACATCTTAGTATTTCCTGGGTGAATCGAGTAGGGTGAATCATGGGCCTCCTGTAGAATCAACTTCCTGATCTCCGGGTCATTAGGCACATAAATGCGGTCCTCAAACCATAGGGTGTCGTGTTCATCCTCACGAAATCCTTTAGCTTTTCCTTCGCTCATCCTCTCCTTTATAGAGGCAACCTCCTCGTCAGTTTTCTGAGCTTCTCTGATTTTATCCATCATGGTAGACTGGATCTCTAGTGTTGCTACGTAGCCTCTCGGAACTATCTCCAAACGTAGTTCTCGTAAGTCCTCGGCTAACTCCTTTGTAAATTCTTCAGTCATTAGGGTATTGACATAGCTCTTACGACTTAGCGCATCGGCTACTACGTTAGCCTTTCCGGGATGATAATGCAATCTCATGTCATAGTCCTTAATGAGTTCCAGCCATCTCCTTTGCCTGAGATTCAACTCCTTCTGAGTGAATATATACTTCAAAATCTTGTGATCCGTATATACTTCACAATGGTTTCCGATGAGAATATGTCTCCACATCTTCAATGCATGCACTACGGCTGCTAACTCCAAATCATGAGTGGCATAGTTCAACTCATGAGGTTTCAGTTGTCGTGAAGCATACGAAACAACTCTTCCTTCCTGCATAAGAACTACTCCAAGTCCTCGACGTGAAGCGTCGCAGTACACCTCATAATCCTTATGTTGATCTGGCAGAATCAACACAGGTGATGAGACCAAACATTTCTTTAGTTCCTGGAAACTGGCCTCACATTCTTCTGTCCAACTGAACTTGGTGTCCTTCTTTAACAACTCTGTCATTGGCTTTGCAATCCTCGAGAAATTCTCAATAAATCTCCGGTAGTATCCTGCAAGTCCAAGAAAACTCCGGATCTCTCCAACTGTTGTCGGTGCTTCCCAATGGGTCACAGTGTCCACCTTGGCGGGATCTACTGCTATTCCTTCTCCGGATATAACGTGTCCGAGAAATCCAACTTTCTTCAACCAAAACTCGCATTTGCTAAACTTGGCATACAACTGATGTTCTCTGAGCTTCTCCAATACCAAACGCAAATGCTCTGCATGCTCCTCTTCATCCTTTGAGAAGATCAATATATCATCTATGAACACTACGACGAACTTATCCAAATACTCCATAAATACTTTGTTCATCAGGTTCATAAAGTATGCTGGGGCATTAGTCAGACCAAAAGACATAACGGTATACTCGTATAACCCATACCTGGTGGTAAAGGCCGTCTTAGGTATATCCTACTCTCGAATCTTCAATTGATGGTACCCGAATCGTAGATCGATCTTGGAAAATACCTTAGCTCCTTGCAATCTATCGAACAGATCATTGATCATCGGCAGTGGGTACTTATTTTTGATTGTCACTTCATTCAGTCCTCGATAATCAACAACCATTCTTAACGATCCATCCTTCTTCTCCATTAGAAGTACTGGCGAACCCCAAGGCGAAGAACTTGGGCGTATGAATCCTTTATCCACTAACTCCTTAATCTGTTTCTTAATCTCCTCCAAATCCTTTGCGGGCATCCTATATGGTCTCTTAGAAATTGGCCATATGCCTGGCAAAAGCTCAATCAAAAACTCTATATCTCTGTCAGGTGGCATTCTTGGCAGTTCTTCTGGAAACACGTCAGGTAAATCTTTCACCACTGGTACTTCCTCTTGAACAACTCCTGATAAGGAATTTAATCTGTTCCTTTTCGGCTCATGCCGGGATACATACTTGATCCTTCTTCCTTCTGGCGTAGTAAGCAAAATGGACTTACTGGCGCATTCAATATTGCCTTCATACTTAGATAACCAATCCATGCCTAATATCACATCCAATCCTTGAGATTCCAATACTATTAGGTCCGAAGGGAAAATGTAGTTACCAGTCCTTAATGGCAACTGATCACACCATAACTTAGCCATATACTCAGCTCCTGGTGAGGTTACTAACATGGGCGACCTAAGGGCTTGGGTTGGCATCTTATACTCATCCAGAAATCCCCTTGAAATGTATGAATGCGATGCACCAGTATCGAAAAGAATGAGTGCAGTAAAGGACTTAACTAAAAACTTACCTATTACTGCATCTGGCTGAGCTTCAACCTCCTCCACGCTAACATGATTCACTTGTCCTTTGTTGAAGGGGTTGGGATTCTTCGCGGCGCTTCCATTGCCGTTCCCATTCTTAGCTTCTGGGCAGTCATTGGCATAATGTCCATTCTTCCCACACTTGTAACAGGTGACATGGCTGAAATCCTTCTTGGTGGGTGTGGACGGGGTAGGGCGGCTCTGGTTACTACTTGCTCCATTCCCATTTCCATTCTTAGGGCCATTATGATTGTGCGAGCTACCTCCTCCATGGGTATGTTGAAACTGTCCTACCGTTTTAGGGGTAAAACGGGGCTTCTGTTGTGCTCCAGAATTGTACTTTCCTTGTCCATACTTCCTCTTGCGACTTTCAATCTGTTGGTGCTTCCTTTCAATCATTAGGGTGCGATCAACCAGTTCCTGGTAGTTATTGAAAGTTGCCACCATCAACTGTACACTCATCTCATCATTCAGCCCTTCCATGAATCTCTCCTGCTTAGCGGCATCTGTGGCCACATCATCTAGGGCATAACGAGATAAGGTACTAAACTCATCCACGTACTGAGCCACAGTATGATTGCCTTGGCGCAAATTGCGAAACTCCTGCTTCTTCATACTCATAGCTCCAGTTGAGACATGGGCGGTACGAAAAGCTTGCTGAAACTGATCCCAAGTCACATTGGCTATGGGATAAGTGGCCGTGTAATTCTCCCACCATGTTGCGGCTGGTCCAGACAACTGGTGTGCGGCAAAACGCACTTTCTCAGCATCTGAGCAGTTAGCAGTGGTCAAATCCCTTCCAATTTTGCGCAAAAGTCCTCAGCGACTATTGGTTCGATGCTGCTAGCAAACACCGGTGGTTGCAACCTTAAGAAACGTGTCAGGTTGTCCACGGGTGGTGGTGGTGGGTTGTTGTTGTTGTTGTTCTGGTTGTTCTGAGTATTCTGGACAAGTAGTTGCATCAGGGTGTTCTGCTGCTGGATCAACTGGGTGAGCTCAGAGAGAAACTCAAATCCAGGCTCATGTCTTGGAGGCATCTGATGGGTGTAGAGGGAAGAGATTAGAATAGAATTGAGGTCTAAGGGAAAATCACTACCCATATGCGCATGAGGCAAACACACAATTCATCACACCAAAAATCAATTTCAAACAAGAGCTTACACGGATCTAATCGTTACAAAAGTGATCTAAGTCTACTAAATGGGAAAAACTACTTGTCATAGGAAGGTCGTCTAGAAAGTTTGATCGACAGAGGATTCCATGATATCTGCTCTAGCTTCATCTTAATAGTCTTCTTCTTTGCTATCATCGGGTTCTGAATTCGTGTCGTCAATGATGATGTAGTCTTCCGGTGGAATCTCCTTGGGTTCTTCTTCCTCTTCTTCTTCTCCCATGAGTATCCCTAACTTCCGTGTCAAATCATCATTCTTCTCCACAAGTATTAGCATCTCCTCCTCGTATCCGTCGCGCGTAGACTTGAGTTCCTCTTCTAACTCCAAGTTTCTGTTTAGTGCTTTCTTCAAATCTATCATCCCTGCACACATCTGGTGCTCCTGGCGATGAATGTGATGGTTCAACTCCTGGATGAAGGCTGCAATGGATATCTCCTTCCGGGTGCTGATCATATCCCAATTCTCATCTCGACGTCCACAAATTTGATAGATGGTGTCTTTTAGCTCCTGCTTATAGACTTCTCCAATCCTTCCCATAGCGATGTGGGCTGACATGCTCCTGCCTAGGCTCCATGTAGGTGCATTAAAAGAAAATGTTGTGAGTGCGGTGACGGGCTTGAACGTCCTTCCTGGAACTTGAGCTTGAATCAACCAACGCTCCTCCTCAGGTAGAGTGGCATTGTAGGTTCCGGTGAAACTTGGTAGTCCAATGTTTAGATATCTGGTGACTTCCTTCAGGTGTCTTGCAAATGGTGTATCTTCATCAGGTTGAGTGAACTTGTTCTTTGCATCCACCATCCTAAAAGAGTAGAAAAGATGAGGAGTCAGAAAAGAGAAGAGTGAATAGTGCTCTAGGGCTTTAACTTAGTGGTCGTGTCCTACAGTCAGTGTGTGCTCTGATACCATCTTGTAGCGACCAGACCTCAAACAGTCTGATCTCTGTGCATCAGTGTCATCCCTGGATCAGTAATACTGACACACACAGTATTTGAAGGATTTATAACAGAGTAGCAATCACACACTTATTACATCGATAGTTCCAATGATGAACTTACTACAATAAAAATGGCTTAAGGCCATCTAACACGATAACAACGGAAGGCTTGGAAGATAAGTGAGTCCATCAACTCCAACGGCATCACTGAGTATAGAACCACGACCTAAAAGGCACCTTACTCGTCGTCTGAAAAGTCTGCAACATGAACATTGCAGCCCGAAAACGGGTCAGCACATGGAATATGTTGGCAAAGTAACACATAGAGAGTAACAAAAGTAAAGCTATACTATATGCAATATGGCTGGTGGAAAGCTCTATGGTTACAATTTTTGCATAAAGCCAATTTTTCCCTACTTCAAAGGAATAGATTTTAATTAACTATCATGGTAGTTGAAACATCGTCGAGAAGATAGACATCCTCTCAACCCCAATTAATAAATCATCATTAAACCCAACAATATTAATTAGAGTAACATGATGAGATTCACATGATATCCAGGTACTAGATACTCAAGACGTCCATAACCGGGGACACGGCTAATCATGATCAGTTTGTACACTCTGCAGAGGTTTGTGCACTTTTCCCCACAAGACTCGATCGCCTCCGTTTAATTTCTCGCACTGCATGATGCTCCAGAAAAGGATGACCGAGACACAGTCTTTCAGAAGTACTCGCACCTTACAAACGGGTGGACCGTACTAACCTACATCCCCTACATCTGCTAGTCCACCACTGTAAGAGTTCGCACAACTTAGTCAACTATGCTAGAGCCCATAATAGCATTGTGGCTACACACGGAAGTTTCTAGTATGAATAATCTCATGATCCCTTTGAGCCTGGGTGGCGGTCCAAAAGAAAAACAGGCAATCGCTGGAATACCCAGGTGCCTCAATCCACCCAGATGTGTGTTAATGTTGCCACCTTAAGTTGAACCATTAATTTAACAATCTCACATCTGTCATGGATACACTCACACAATCCATATCTACGAGCATAGCATGGCCAAACAACAAACGTAGAAGTAACTCCCAAAGGTTTGAATGTAATGCAGGTAATAGGTACTACCTCAATCTACTTCCCAGTCCCACAAGTTAATTGATCCTACTCATGCAATGTGTGAGGGATTGACTAATGCAATAAAAACTGGGTAATTGGAAAGTATGATCAAAGTGTTACTTGCCTTGCTGATGATCCACAAAACCTAGAGATTCAAAGTAGCAAGCGGCACACTCCGGGTACTCTATCACAAACAAACAAGCACACAATAAGTACTTAACTAATGCACGGGTAAAACTCGAATAAGAGATCTAACCAGAAAGTTCAACTTAAGAACTCCGGTTTGCAAAAGAAACGGTAAAAGAAAAGCAACGAAAGACTAACGGTGAAAGAGGAACAACTACCGAACCAATCTGGACCAAAGTCCAAATTTAGCAGAGGCAAACGCTTGAGTGACTAGGTTAAACGAAAAGAGAATTTCGAGATGAAACTGCAGGCGCTTGAATCACCTGATTCCGTTAAACGAGCGAAAAGATAAACTAAAACAAAGATCGGATCAGAGATCGCGATCAGAAAATAAACTAGAAAAAGAAAACTAATACAGCTTAACGAACGAACGTTTGTCAGCTGAGACTAAACGACGAAATCGTTCGTTAGAACGAACGAACGGGTGAACGTTTACTAATTAACTAAACCGAAAAAAACAGAAAACCGATCTAAAGAAAAACCGACTAGGGTTCTAAAAAAACCAACGGTCTTCTAAAAGAAAACCGGGCGGCTACCTCGTCGACGACCGGCGGGCGGCGGCTGCGGCGGGCGGCGGCAAGGCGGCGGGGCGGCGGTGGTGGCGGCGGCGGGCAGCAGCAGCAGCGGCGGCAGGCGAGGCGTCGGCGTCGGCGGCTGGCGGAGGGCGGCGGCTGCGGCGGGCGGTGGCTTGC
>LR738711.1:210081714-210309105 GCA_902687465.1 Secale cereale
AGCAGTCCGGCTCGTCTACGGTCGTCGCTGGCGGGGAAGGCGGTGCGGGCGGTGGCTGGGCCTGGCTCGGCTGGTCTTCGGCCCAGTCGGGTCGGGTCCCCTATTTTTTTTTCTAATTAACGCCGGCGCTACGAAAAGAAATCTAGAAAATAAAATAAAAATCTAAATTTGCCAAAACAAATTTTCACCGTCTAAATAGAATATTTAGAACAAGATGGACATTTTCTTGGCACTAAAATGCATTTTTGAAAACATGTAATTTTTCCTAATTCAAATAAAACTCCAAATAAAACTTATTTGATTTTTCTATTAAATCCTCCGTATTTCTTTATTTTTGGGAGAGTCATTTTACTCCCACTCTCATATATTTATGATATAAATACGCGAAGATAAAATAAATAAAATCAAATGATCCTATTTTCAAAATTTGAGAAACCTCAAATATGAAAATATTGAAATCCCCAACTCTCTCCGAGGGTCCTTGAGTTGCTTAGGATTTTCTTGGATCACCAAAAGCAAGAAAATATGATATGCATAATGATCTAATGTATAACATTCCAAATTGCAAATTTGGGATGTTACAATTATCATAGATGTGGTGGGCTCCTACTTCTATGACAAAAAATGGGCTTCTCGTCCTGGGCTGGCCGGAGACGCAGCTGCATGAGATTCTTTGGGCCGTCCATGATGGAAAAAATCGTGGTAGAAGCGAGGGCGAGGAAAATATCGGGGAGTTCCCGATTACGGTGGGTGGTCGAGACCGAGCGATGCACGGAGGGATTGCGCGTTTCTCTCGTACACGTACGCGCGCGTGTGCGAGGCATTGGGCTCTAACTGAACCCGAGCGATTGCACTACAGGCTATGCGTTAATGAACCCGAGCGATCGATCGATTTGGCTGTTAACTAAAGCGGATCAAACCTGCTGCCTCTTGATGAACGGTGAGCGTTGCTGGCCGGGCGTTGGATGAACAGGACCCCGTGGTAGTAGCTAGAGGTCGTTACCGCCAGATGAACATGACCCCGATCGAACCGGTTGGGGTGGATGAACAGGACCCCGTGGAGGGCTGGTTGAACAGTAGCTAGTGAGGGTTGGATGAACAGTAGACGGTGGAGGGGTTGTTGAAAAGTAGCCGGTGGAGGGGTGGTGGAGCCTGGATGAACATGAGCCCGTGGAGGCAGGAGGGAGACGACATGGATGAATAGTCGGAGGTGGAGGCTGGAGGAGGTCGACGGTGGATGAATAGTAGCCCGTGGAGGCTGGAGCGAGGCAGTAGACGATGGATGAACCGTAGCTCGTGGGGTACCGTTTTGCGGTACGCCACACCCCTCCCGATGAATAGGACCTCAGTTTCGACCGTAGGAGGTCGAAGAGAAGTCCGTTTCCTCCATTTTGTTGTATGCCACACCCCTCCCGATCAAAAGGACCCCGTTTCGACCATAGGAGCTCGAACACAAGTCCGTTTCCTCCGTTCGGCGCTATGCCAGACCCTTCCCGACGAATGGGCCCCGTTTCGACCATAGTTCTCGAATAGAAGGTCGTTTTCCTATGTTTTGCGGTACGCCAGACCCCGTTCCGGCTATTCCGTCCAAGCCGGTTGGCTCCCGATGAACACATCGCATTCCGTTGCCTCCTGATGAACATGACGCAGTTTCTCCGTTCCGACCCAGCCGGTTTGCTACCGATGAACATGACGTCGTCACTGCTCTCCGCTGCCTCTCCATGTACACGAGTCCTGGCCGTTCGTATGCGTGAGTAGGCGTTTGACACCCCACCCGTATGTATGTACGTGGACGTATTTACTTTCTTGCACCATGGTTGTACGTACGTGTACATGATATTGACGGGACTGCATGACATGCTGCGTCCGTGCCTCTACTACGACACATGCCCTTCCTTACTTAGCCACGGTTCATCGCTGTAGCCTGCAGACAGACCGATCGACCAGTATGTACATACACGTCCGCGACCAGAATGACAACGCTATGTACGCTTTGACCAGGTGGGTCCCGACTATCAAGGAGGATAAGGAGACACTTCCTTACGTGTGAAGTTATTGATGGTGGGTCACCACGGTCAGGGGGAGAATCATTTTTTGCCCGTAATATGGACGTACTTCCTTGCGTGCGAAGATGTAGCTGGTGGGTCCATCTGTCAGTCTTACCGCGTAGAGTGCTCTTCGGATGGTCGTCGTTCGTTGACCACGTTGATCACGCCATGAGGACAACACCTAGGCGGTGGACGACGGCGAGGCCTAGGAACGGAATGACGCGGAGCCAGGGAAGACAAGGCAGGTGGATGCCCACGCGAAGGGGAGTACGAGGGTTCACTGGTTCAGCTGTGGTGTGAGGCTGCCGTCGCCGGAGAATAACATGAGGTGTTGGTGAGTATAGCTGGGCTAGCCATTTTCAGCTTGAAAAAAAATCTATGCTGGAAATTTGGACGACATAAAATAATAGCCTGGGCTAAACGGGCCACGGCCCGGCCAGTTGATACCCACTCATCTGAACAACAACAAAAACATTGCTGAAGAAAACTCTACTCACACTTCAAAAACACAAATACTGCTCGAGCTGCTGGGTCCCAGCTGTCGGCCGCTCCTTGTGCAATTCTCTCGTTTATTGACTACATAGGTTGACAATGGTGTGGGACCGTGATGTCAGGAAACGAGGAGGAAGCAAAAAAATAGTTGTATATCTATATCTATACCACTACATAGTGTGCCAATAGATTCAAATATTAGACGTTGGATAAGCTTCATCCAACGGTGGAGAGATGGCAAATTCTAGCATTATGATCCGTTGGATAAAGTTTCCAACTTATAGGATTCTGCCACATGGCCTTCTAATTGAACCCCAACTCTACCATCTCATGTTTTCTAGAAGCATGTTTCCACATACTTATCTGATACTTTGTAGAAAGAGACTATAACAATCTGGATTCTAGAGACGTAAGAACCAAGTTGGATCTTGTCAAATAAGATTGTAGGAAAGGAAATACACATTCAAATGTTTCCCATGCTTTTGTATATTTAAATGACGTGCAAAGCACGTACAATTTACTAGTATAATAAGGAGGCACTTGCGTACGTGCGGCTATGGCCCTGGTGGGTCCCCGCTATCATCCTCTCCAGTTAAACTCATCTCCCGATTTCTCATGTTCGTTAACCATGTTGACAACGCGAGACGGCGGCGCCACCGCGAGCGCAACAACTCGAAGGACGACGGAGAGGGCCTCGCGGGCCGTACAGATGGTATAATATACCGCCCGCCGCTCATTTAGGAAGCCATGATCATTGGACCACATGTCCGTGACAGCATTGTCGTTCGCATGTTCGCTGGCGATTCAACCTTCCGCGAGCCGATGATCGTTGCGGAGACGAAGGTTGCAGCACATGTCCTACTGTGCTGGTAGCTCTTCCGCTATTAGGGCATCGAAGTGCGGCCGCACCTGCTCTATGGTGAAGACGACATGAACCGGCTTGGGTGGTAGCGCCGGCTCCTGGTCGGAAGCCACGTCCATCGTCTGATTGTCGTCGCTCAGCTCGGCGAGCTCGCTGGTGAGCCAGCATGTCCGGCTGCTGGACTGGACCACTGCCAAGCACAAGCCTGACCGCCCTGGCCCACCCAGACCGGCTCCCACGCCTGCGCACGCTTTCCGGCCGAAATAGGCCGCGCCGCCCGCGCCGCTTTCCGGTGAAGGCGATTGCTCCGCGTTCAAAGGACACAAGTGACATCCGTCCGTCCGTTTGCCACCAACATTAATGATACGCGGTTGCCGAGGCGACTATTCCGATGCCAACCCGTCCGTCCCTTTGTCGCCCACCATTGCTATATAAATTGCTACACCGGTGAGAGTCGCGGTCATCCGCCTCCGTTCACTTTATCCTATCCACACTACTCCCACCATGGCTTCCTCGTGCTCCAGCGCTCTTTGGGACGAGCGAACAACTGACCAGAAGGAGATGGTAGCCATTGATGCCGACAGGCTGGCAGGTAGGCAGCCGGAGGACGATGACGTCCCAATGAAGAACGTGGTAGTCGACGATCCGGCGCCAACCCCCTCCTCCGCGCCATCCTCGCCGGTCCATTGCACCATGACCATCGGCGAGGCTCGTGCCCAATACATGGACTCGGTGAGGCAGTAGCGTGAGGAGCTATTCCGGGAGGCGCGGGTCGACGCTGCCTACAACCACTATGTCCTCAAGGAACACCTGCAGGCGGAGGAGCAGATCGTCGCAGAGCGGGTGGAGCAGAAGGCGCTCCTTGAGTCATACCACTCCGCACACGAGAGCCGCCTCACGCGCTAGTGGAACCGCATTCGGGTGGCGGAGGTTGCGGCTGCCTACAAGGAGGACGATGAAGCTGGCGAGCTGCTGTTTGGCGACACCGATGACGAGGTGGAGGACTTCGTCGGCTCCGCCGAGGCAACACCTCGCCGGCAACAAGCCGGAGAACTTTGCCGGCTCCGCCGAGGCCCCGCCCCGTTGGGAACGAGGCACAGAACATCGCCGACTCCGCCGATGCCCCTCCAAGCCGGCACAAGCCGGACACGAGAAATGGGCGCCGGAGATTATAGATTACGTTAATTAATTATACCTCTAGCGCACCCCTTTTTAGTTGAAGAATGTATGAAATGTAATGAAATCAGGCATGTTTATATGAAATTCGGCCGTGTATGAACGAATTTAGTTCGATCAGTTTGAATTCTTCGATGAACATGCAAAAGAATACATACTAGCATTATTCCCAGGACATAGAGTGATCACCTCGTTTGCAGCAGTTTCACACGTACTCCCTCCGGTCGTTTTTAGTGTGCATATAAGTTTTGTCTGAAATCAAAGTATTTCTACTTTGACCCCCAATAGAAAACAGAGTTAGTGATGATGGTGTGCCTGCCATCCTGCAATATAAGCCGTCCGATCTATATCTGACGGATAGGAAGGAAACTACGACAATTTTGCATTAAGATACCCGCAATCCTACCAACATTTGCAGATAAGGCCTTCTCTCGTTCTTCCTTATATGCCACAAGATAAACTACTTATTTTGACGGGAATATGGAAATTCCATTATACTTCACGCACATCAATGTCACTGGCTAACAGTTTTATAATGCAATTGGGGGAAGAGGCCTCCCAGAAGGAGTCATCGGACCTAGAATGAATGCCCAGCTTGGCAAGCTCATGGGCTACAGAGTTACAAGTGCGTTGGGTGAAACAAAAAGTATAGGAATCAAAGTTTAGAATGCATAGGCTTCTAGCTTCCTTCACCGACACACCAATGGTTGCCTTGTCATATTCGTTTTCGTTGCTCTTCAAAGCATGTATAAGGGTTCAGGAATCAGACTCGAAGATGATTCGATTTGCCCCAATACTGATCGCACCATCAATGGCAGCAAGGCAGGCTACAGATAAACTACTCATATGCATCTTGATGTTTCGTGCAACGCACAGGCATCTTGCTAGTCTTATACAAAAAAAGTATCAACATTCACATTGTA
Source organism: Secale cereale (assembly GCA_902687465.1). NCBI lineage: Eukaryota > Viridiplantae > Streptophyta > Magnoliopsida > Poales > Poaceae > Secale > Secale cereale. The sequence continues at coordinate 210,087,216 of LR738711.1, forward strand.
AAATCAATGTGAAATGAATGTACTTTCATAGTATATATAGTTTGAGCAGCTTTTTAGCGTGATTGTACATTTTTAGATTCACAATGTAAAAAGGAATAGATAAAGTACTAAGTTTGAGCAGCTTTTTAGCGTGCTTGTACGTTGCAATGAAACTCACAGGCCTACCAATTCATAGAGAACATTCAAAACAATCGATGATTATGCATCTCGGTGATTCACATGTCACAGCAAATATTTACTTCACAACTATTGAATAAAGAAAAATCAATCGATGCCGGTGACAGCAAAGGGCATGCCATTCAAAAATATCAAACGCATGTCTTCTTGCTAACATCAATGAGAAAAAATTGACATGGTTGTCCCATTCCAAAATATCAAATGCGTGTCTTTTGCGTACATCAATGAGCAAATTTGACAAGGTTTTAACATCCAAAATATCAAATGCTTACGATTGTGGAATGGGCGCGGTTTGCAATCAGTTCGAACATTGACATGGCACCTCATGCTAAATAAACAAGCTATTCTTTTTGTGCAGTTCCACCAAAATCAACCAAATACGCGTGTAGCTTGTATGATTTCGCCTTTATATGTTCCAACGCCTTGAACATATCGGCACCTCCTTTCTTGTAGCTAATTTTGTGGCTGGAGGTGGAAATAAATGATTTGAGAATATTTGATGTATTGTGCATGATGAAGTATAATGGGTATGAATCAAGCTGAACACACTTGTTTGCATAAATACAATAGAAGTGATTAGTAAAGCAAACAATATTATGAATTTGCAGTTTACACATGAACCTACATGGTCCATGCAGAGCACACATTTAAAAAAATGGAACTCACCAGAAAGAATCCTAGAACAACATTATACTTGCCCATCACAGCAAAAAAGATGGAAATCTGTGAGTCCTTCTGAGCTGAAGTTAGTTTGGTATTGTGGGGAGTAATGTATCGATCCTTCAACTGCTCCTTCTGATGAGAAGATAGACTGTGCTTCTTCATCCTGGCATAATTGGAATTAGTCACTTCACATACTCCATATTTTTCTTCAGACGAGTAGGATACTGTTGTGCAAAGACAAGAGAACAACTAAATGCTAGCATCGCTGTTTGCTCGGAAAAAAGGAAAGTAAATATTTAAAACATACATTACATTAACCAAGGGAGCAACTGATGAAATGTATAGTCACAAAGAGATGCATCCTCACTGTCCTCATAGGAAATTATATAATACCAAACACAACAACTCAACTTGAACTGTATTAGTGTTATTTATTTTTATCAATGGCTATAACGATGGCAAACCGGTGCATCAATTTATTAGCAGCTTTAGATTAACATGTGAAACGATACCACTTCCTCATGACAGTAGCTAAACAGTAGCACAAAACCAATAAAGATGACAAAAAGCTCAATCATATGGATGAAATCCGTGGGCCGGTACCAACCTTCGTCAGGGGGCTTTCGTGTAGAGCATGCAGATGAAGCACTTCTGCGGAACCATCCGCTATTATCTACTATGGTTGCCAAGCTTACTATAAACTCCTCGATTAGTGTAATGTTTCCAACATCTTGTGCAGTTCCACTAACATATATGTTATCTTCAAACAAGATCCCTGTTAGCACAAGTAGAGACAATTGCATATTACATTAAGGGTGGCATCAAATCTTAGTGGCAAAACAATTGCTCGTTCCAGCCATAGCAATAAATTAAGATGCAAAACTATATCAGTACTTGTGTCGTCATAGTTCCAGTGCTTCATTACAGCACCGGGAGTTGATTTTTGTTCTTCTTCCGCTTGTTCTTCCCCTTCATCACCTGGTTCAATAACAGACAAGTTGCGCCTTCAATGTAAGATTTGGCATGTCAATTAGGGAGCACAAGTATAACACTAGACAACAACATTACTTTTATGAGGACAGTAGCAAAATACTGGCATGCGATTATGAAATATAATTATCTTACCTCAATGGGATATTACGGTACACATACAGATTGGAAGTTTGTTCTCGTTTTGTGCAGTTCACTGAAATCAAGCAACATTACCATATAAGTAGGACAACATATGAAAGCGTACTACACAATCCTGTGGAAGAAGGCCATTACTGACCTCTCATGACGCGGAATGCAAACAACTCACAAGGAGATCTGAAATAAACTTGCCAACACAACTACGAAGTCAGATCTCCACTTGTGCAGTTCCACTAAGATCAAGCAATCAAGCAACATTGTCGATGTGCCATTTTGGTTGAACTTCACAAAACACTCTTAAAGCAAAAGTTTTTTGGCAGTGCAACAAAAGGTCGCAATAGCAACGAGGTGAAGTAGATAACCCTATTTATACAGGTGCAAAGGAAACAATTACTGGTCAATTACGGTGGATGACACAGAAGCCCACGAAAAGAAGCATCTTACTTATCTAAATGGGAAAGAACGCAAGACAGTAGAATTTCTCAAACTGTGGCATTAATTCATATTAACAGAGAGATTATATTAACAATAAAATTCAATAAGCATGTAATTTTCTTTTAACTGCGACATTGCTTGAACTCTCCGGCGGCATCTATTATATATTAAAAGTAATATACGGTGAATTAGGTGGAAGAGAAAAAGGCTAGAAAATCTCACGTTAATCAGAAAATACTAGCCCTTGATTTGGAGGATCTCTTAAAATTAAGATTATCTGTCCGTTCAATCTGTGTAACATATATAACAAGGTGGGCCTAGGAAAACATACGTGACAAATCATTAAGAAATAAGGATGAGTAAAACAACGTACAACCCCACACGTACAAAATAAGGAGAGAAGGATTTAAAAAAGTATTAGGAAAGAAGGAAAAAAGAATTGGACTCTCACGTGGTACAACCCCTAACCGTGTACAACTTTATATTTTAAAACTACTATAATTAAAATCGAGTTTCCGCGCCATTTAATCTGTACAACATATAGTATAACATGGTGGGCCTAAGAAAACTTAGGCGACACATCTTTAAGAAAAAAATGATGAGTAAAGCAACATATACAACCCCCCAGCTTACAATATTAGGAAAGAAGGAAAACAATATTTGGACTCTCACGTGGCTTCAGATCCCACGTACAACCTCCAACTTGAAGAACCAACAAATTAGGCTGTCCAAAATAAATTAAACTCACAACTGAAAAACCAATCTAATTAATGTCGTGCATGAGGATTGAATGGATAGCCATCATATTATATATATTTTTGCAAAAAGATAACTACCTTACTTGGAAAGAAAGACCATAGATGTCCCAACCGTAAAAATAAAGGGAAAAATAAGTATATACACATATACACCTCACAAATTCATGCACCATTGCCATTACCTAAAACCTTATGGCCCTAAATAATTTTCCTCACGTCTAGCTAACAGAATCATGTGTTCACCTAAAAAATATATTCTCCTGTCGGTCTAGCTAAAGAAAATCACGTGTCCAGGTGAAACAAGAAAAACACACGTCCACATGTGTCCAGATCAAAAGAGTCACGTTTGCATGCAAAAAAAAAAACAGCCGTCCATCTAGGTAGAGGCGTAGAGCAAATCGGGTGTCCAGGTGAAAAATATCTCTCGTCCATCTAGCGCAAGGAAATCACGTGCCAGGTAAAAAATATATCACACGTCTAGATTTTTTTTGAATACGTACATCTAGCAGGTCCATACGTACATGTGTTGCATTCTCTTTCTGGCCGCCCGAGGACGAATCAATCAGGTAGTGTGGGTAGCTTTGCATAGTAGGAACCAATCAGCTTTGACGCCACTTGTGTACATGTGTGTTGAGGCTAGCTCAATGCTTCAATCCATAGTGCGTCTCGGCGGCACGTAATCTACAAAACTTTATCAGCATCACCATTAACAATGTAGAACAAGAGGTGGATATTTATCATAGTATCATAGCAACGTGCATACTCTAATGTGAAAGAATCATATCACCATGCACGTACGAGACGTAAATTGTGCTTAAATAATGGTTTCTTAAATATAGAGATTGCTGGGTCAAATTTTCACTAATCGTGGTGATGAAAAACAGGAAATCAAACAAATCACAAGCTCGAAGTTCACAGGATCTAAATGGTCCACCTGAAATTGACCAGAACAGATAACCTCCAGAAAAAATAATTGATTTCTTTCTCGTAAAAAAATGATTTCTCCACCAAACCTGGGTATATCATTTTACCGACTAGCCATTATCGGTCGTATATATCTATACACATACCATTGGGGTAGGAGACAACTTGGTTTTCCGGATGACTATGAGCCCATCAAAAGAAAGGGAAAACTCAAACATAGGGAAGGTGGAAGTAATCAAGATAAATGGAGCATGCAGATGACGTAGCATGCATGTGGACATGGTGTTGTTCTAAACAGTGGCTAGAGAACCAGCTGTATGTATACTGTGATATTGAAAAAGACATGCTAGGATCGTGAACAGGAGCATCTACGCTTGTGCTGGGAAGGACAAGTTGTATCCATCTTGTGAGAGTTCACACAGGAATGATAGAACTTACAGTCCCAAGTAGTAACATTCTCATGCCACTTGATAATAATGCAGACATATCCCGATCCAAACTTTTCTACATTGAGGCATACTGCATGAAATTTTTAATCTTCCTCTTTGCAATATTGCCAGAATACAATGCAAGTTCATTATTTAATTATCATATGAATATATGAGATGTAAATCTGTATGTAGCTGACGACCAGAACTTCATTGTAATTGCATCTATTGAATCACCTCCATCATGGTAATTGACAGAAAAAGAACCATATTCTTCCATCTGTTGTAGTACATGACTTTTAATGGGTTTTTTCTCTGCGAAGGTAACACTCAAATTTTTAGGAGTCATATATTCAAAGGTATACACATATAATTTTCTTTAGAGTGCAAGACTACACAAAACACAATAATTTAACAAATATCCATGATGCTAAATCTCTTTGAAAGATCTAATAGAATTAAACTCCTAAAAATCCAATGTTAGATTTGGAAAATTTCAATAAAATATTAGTACATATGGGTAAAATTTACTTTAATTCTAATTCATTAGGATCTAATTTATCATTACCAATATTTATGTACTAAAAATAATGAACGATAATCAAAAAGTTCAAATGGATTCTAGAATATTTGTAATATCACATTATATAAGAAGATTAATGACAAAATATGATAGGTGGTTAAAATACATTGCCCGCGCATCGAGCGGGCCACTTTTCTAGTTATTAGATTAACAACAGCTAAAGAGTTGTACGGGACAGTGGAAGCGGCACCATGTGCATCTGCCGATGTATAAAGGGGTGATGCACAGTCTGTTGCAACAAAGAACAAATAACAAAGAAGCATATTTGTGTTGGTTCCAGTTTTGTTATCTTTAGACACCTTTCCCTACATGAGGGCAGCAAATCTATCCCCCACCCACGGAAAGACCAGCTCATTACAGATGTGCGTACTGCGTTTGTCATTTTTTTGCCTTTTCAACCAACGTAGGTCCTGGATAGCCAGTCTGTATTACTTTCCCCCCTTACTTTCCTCTTTGAACCATGTCCTAGATTCGTGCTATACTACTTTCCACACTACTTTCTTGTTTGATCCAACACCTAGATTCGAGGGCAGAAGCAGAAAAAAAATCCACATGCAGCTAGAGCAATGCATGTGGATTAAGTAAATTATACCTTAAGGTTCTCGAGGTGTGGCTTAGTGGGCGGCCGGAGGCCGATCTTTCCACACTATGTACGGCAGCGAGGAAGAAGGGGTCGGAGGCCCTCCCGCGCCACCACTGGGTGAAAGAGAACAGTGACGCTGGTAGTGGATTCCCTCCCTCGCTGACGGCGACATCGTTAAGCCTCCTTCCCTTCCCCGGAGGATGGGATCCTTCCGGCTCTTTGACTAGCAGTGAGGGGGAGAGAGACATATGCCAATGCAGTCTTGTTTAGATGTGGAGAGGGTGAGAGAGTGTGAAGATAGCAACTACAAGCGCTGAGGCTCCAGCGTGTAGATATAAAGTGGAGAGAGAGTGTGAAGAGACCAAACCCTAGAAAACAATCGTCGAGGCTGCAACGTGTATATACTTGGAGTGAATTTCTTTTTCTCTCCATAAAATTTGTCTTAAATTGTGCACGAAACGGAACTCTGAAGTGAAGAATACTAGGGCAATGCTAATACATGAAGAAAATTTAACGCTTGAAGGAGTCAACTCGCAATTAACACTGCATGCCTCCCGGTCACGCTTACTATCTTTCACGTGTGGTACACGACCCTCTGAAGTGAACAACAGCTGCCACGCCCACTCCTGATCACCCTGGCCCACCCAGGCCCATCCATCGCCCGCGTGCGCTTCCCGCCCGAAACGGTCAGCGCCCTCCAGAGAATCGGTGCCGCATTGATGCCCGGGCACAGCGGATGCGACCTCTCACTGGCGCATGCGTTGATGGGAGAAGTGGATTCAAGAGTGATGGTTTCTTTGTCCGTCCAACTTACGCCGGGTCTATGTGATTTGATGCCTCACTGGCCATTATTACTGATGCGGTACGACCCTGCCGAGTCTCAGTTGCACTGTACACTTTACTTTGGTGCATGATATATTTGTACGTACTATAATTTCTCAGCGAGATATATTTGTGCAATGCTATAAAGCTTCCAGCTTCTGTTTCATGTATCTTGCGTCCAAGGTTGCAACATTCCATCAAATACAAAGGAGACTAACATGCATGCTATTGGATCTCAATGATTCACATATCATAGCCAACATGTACCACCTCCGTTCCAAAATAAGTGTCTCGATTGTATGCAAAAAAGTTGTAGTACTAAAGTTGACACTTATTTTGGAACAAACACAACTAAAGAAAAAGCGATCCATGCAGTCCCTAGACCTCAAGCCCTAAACCCTAGCCAGGGTTTAATTTGCTGTCGATGTTGAACCTCCGAAGAAATGAAGTTTGCAACCCTTTGACCATCGGATCATTTTGTGTAGTATCACTAAAATCAAGCCGCGCATAACTATGTCAAAGAAATTGAAGAAGCATGATTAGAATAAGACAAGTGGAACTAGTTGATGAGACATAAACTCATCACAAATAGAGTAGAAGCCAGTGGAGGTACATGCGGGGCAAAGAAGTAGAGAAATATCCACATGGAGCGATGTGGGCAGCTGGGGCAGTGGTGCAAGCCGATTGTAAAGGAAGTTGTACCTGAGGGATGTCAGGATGAATCTAGAGGAGGGCGGCGGGAGGGGGCAATTGCCCACGTCGCGGGAGTGAGCAAGGGACGAAGGCAATCACACTGGCTTTGTTAGAGAGAATGGCAGGCACTCCTGATCGGGACGCGCCGACAGTGGGTTCTCGCCATCGGCGACGACGACCGCATCTACACAAAGCATCCACCCCTCCCCTGGCAGACATGATCCGCTCGGATGTTAGAGATGTGGCTACAGTTGTCCTATGCGAGAGAGTGTGAAGTGACCAGCCCCAGGATGCAACCGTGTAGGCTCCTGGCTATGTATATAGGAGAGCGATTTCTTTGTCCCTCCATATGAACCTATTTATATTGCATACGTGCCACTGAAGAAAAAAAACTTTATCTGAAATAACGCGCACGAGGGAGCGGGCGTAGGCGAGCGGTATCATACATGCCAACTAGACTAGTATTTAATGTTGAATCTGCTAAAAGACCTATATTTCAAACAATATGATAATCTCTCTAACCAAGGTAGGGACGAGGAGTATATATACGTCTAATGGAGGGAGTAGTAAAATTTTCTGGTCCTGCGAGCCACGGCGCACATGAGCAAGGGAGCGGGCGTAGGCGAGCTGTATCGTACATGCCAACTAGACTTTTTAGATGATGTGGCGCACAATTAAATGAGGAAAGAGAGGGTATGATATCGTATCTCGATACAAATATTCCCTCTGTCCGAAAATACTTATCATCAAAATGGACAAAAAGGGATGTATCTAGAACTAAAATATATGATACTGACCATTACAACCAGCTTCTCGTCCGGCGAGCCACCGCGCGCGTGGGCGAGGGAGCGGGCATAGGCGTAGTGGACGGGGAGAGGGCGCACTAAGCAAGCTTCTCCTCGTCCTGGGACTTTGCGAGCCACCACACCCATGGGCGGGGGAGAGGGCATACTAAGCAAGCTTCTCCTCGTTCTGCGAGTTGACGGGACAGATCAAAAGTAGCACAGAGCATCTCCAATGTATAGACCCTTGCCTCTATGGTAGGCCCCACATGGTTTGCCTTTTTTTTAAATAACGCATCAAGTCGCAATTTGTTTGTTCACCCATGGTACACGATCCTCCACCAAGTGGACAATCAGTACACGTGTTAAATTACCACGTGGGTGTGGTTGGGAAAGAGAGCTAGCGGAAAGAGACGAGAGTACAATACGTACGCCATGCGTGCACCTCTTCTCTTTGTGCACATCCCCCACCTACGTGGGGGTGTGTGTGAGAGAGATACAAACTTAGAGAGATGGCGTGCGTTCGTGAGTGTATTTTTGTTAGGGGTTTCATGAACGTATTTGTGGGAGTATGTGTTGATGATATCTCAAACAAAAATGTGACACATGCAATGTGTGTGAAATAGAGGCATGTCTATATCATATATAGAGGGGCGATCCACGAGAAGAGAGGGAGGGGTCATAGATATCGATAGAGTCAAAGAGAGGATCAAGTGTGTGGGTGCGAGATCGATGAAGAGAGCCATCGAAATTGTGTGTGTGGACGACAAAGGTATTGGGCGACTGGCCTACCGGAACGTCAGAGGGTGGATGGCAAGTTTGTATGTGGCAGGGAGACATGGCTAGAGCGGTCGATGTATCGGTGTGTGTGGGTGGGGGGAGGCAGAGACCTAACTAAAGAGGTAACTCGTATATGTGTTGAGAAGGAGAGACCTAGCTATGTCTTGAGGGAGATCGGTCGACCTCCATACATATGTGAAGGACGGGAAATAGGTTGGGAGAGAGGGAGAGAGGTTGAGTGCCGAAGAGGGCTACTAGACAAACTGAGGGTACGACTGCAATATCAAGAAGAGAGGGGATGTGTTTCTGTGTGTGTGTGTGTGTGTGTGTGCGCGCGCGCGCGCGTGATAGATGTGTCGAAAGGCATGCATGGATGATGAAGGGGGGCCATGTGTATTTGGTAAGCAGACCTAACTACATTGGTAGATCAATTGTTGTGTGTCGCGGGAAGCGAGAGACATAACTAATGAGTTAGATCAATCGCGACGCATGGAGGAAACGAGTTATAAACGACCTATATAACTATATGTATAGTGCAAAACCGGTTGGTGCATCCATTTGTTAGAGGCAAATAAGGCCGAGAGAGACGGGTAGAGAGAGAGGGATGGAGCTAGGAGGTGGTGCGAGGGGCCTACTATATAGGCGTCAGGGGAGGAGTGTGTGATTGTGAGATCGATGGAAAAGAGGGGCGAGAGTTTACACGCGTGTGGGGCCGTATGAGAGACATGCAAGGCATGGTCAGAGAAAGGATGAGATGGAAAGTGTGTGTGTATGTGGTAGGGAGACATCGCTATAGAGGTTTATTGATTGGTGTGTGTCGGAAAGAAGGAGTTGTGGAGATCATGGGAGAACGACATAAAAAATAAATGAATGTGCGCGATGGATAGAATTATGAGGGAGGGGGAGGGCGAGGAGGGCGTGTGCATGCACGAGAGAAAGTTAGCGCTAGCTACAAAGTTTAGATGATTGTATGGGTGTAAGATACTAACAAATATCATAATTTGATATGAAGGTGGATTCATATATTTGAATAAGAGATCATAGTGTTATATACTTATGCATGCATGAATATAACGGTGATACGCGTGGTGTAGTTTTGGACATGTATTACTATAATGTCATAATGCGCGACGTTTGTAACTCACTGCTAAATATTGAACAATCTAAACCATATTATTTATCGAATAATCTCACACTTTTTTTTAATTTGTGATAATGTGTGGCATTTGCAGCTCACAACTAAATATCGAACAATCTAAACCATACACTATGTGATATCAAACAACCTCACATTTTATTTGAATTCATGATAATGTCTAGTGTTTGCAACACACAACTAAATACTTGTAGGCGTAGAGGCGGGGCACCATACATTATGTGATAAACACATTATACATATGAGACATGATTTAGATTATGAAGGTCTAGCTAGAGCTTGAAATGCACTATGATTTGAAATCAACATAAAGTGGATTCAAAAAATCGAATTCGTGTTCATATACTACACATAGTTCATATCTAACTCGACAGTAGTCATATAGTTCACATAGTTCATATCTAAATCGATAGTAATCGAGTTCGAGTTCATATAGTACACATAGTTCATATCTAACTAGACATTAATCATGTGCTGTGTTGTGAAGATAATATACAAACGATGGTTTAACTTGACAGTAATGATGATTGTATATCTTATTCAAATAGAGAAACGAATTCAAATTTAGTTCATATTGCAGCCGGTAGTATACATTTGGAATGCCCTAAAATGTTCATTCGAGTAGGTTACATGCATTATACAAACATAACATGGATTCAAAGCATTGTATGGCATTTGTAGTCATTCATACAGCAAGTCGGGACAAGAAACTCTCTTGTGTTGTGCGAATTGATTTTGTAGCGTATCGTTCTCCTGAAAATTAACACGCGCCTTGTTATACCGAAAATTCAAGCTATCTCTTTGTCTCGTTGTGCTAGGAAAACTCCCTCCATCTCAACCCGCGCGTTGCCATCCCCAAATTACAACACGCGTGAAAACTCCCACCTCCTGCAAAATGCCAACAAGTGAAATTTCCATGATACCCCCTGAACTGAAAGAACCACCTAGTTCAAATCGGTGGGGGTATTTTCGTAACTTACCCCACATTTCGGACAAGCGTGTCCCTAAGCCATGGTTCCCTCCTCCCATTCCCTCCGCCGCCCCCATTCGACCACCAATGCCGTGAGAACCAATGAAGCCCCACACCCTCCTCCGTCCGCCACCCAGCCAGAGCCTCTTCCCCAACGATGTCGTCCACTGCAACACCTCGACCTCCCTCATCCACCGCACCGGATGAGGATCCGTCGTCGATCTCATCATCCCGCCGGTTCAGCCATCCCGTCCTCCACCTCCAAGGAGCTACTCGACATTCCCCTCGTCTTTCGCGCCACCTCCATTCCCACACCCCCGAAAGAGCAGCATCATCACCGATTCCTTGGATGAAGCTGAGGCCTAATCGGTGCCAACAAAGAGGTTCTACATTAATCACTGCATTTCTTCTTGCTTCGATCTCACGGTGCTGCGGACGCTCGGTCCCGAGCCGTCATGGTGTAGGTCCATCTACGGCGGCGGCGCAGGACACTTCCTTTACGGCGTCACTCCCTCGGCGGCGACGTCCACATTAGCCGGAGCTGCTACTGCTTTGGCTCTCGCTCGCACTGCTGCTCTACTCTTGCTCTCCGGTCCCCTTCCTAGTCTGCTTTTGCTCTTGCTTGCGCTGTTTCTCTTGCTCTTGATCTTGCTTGCGCTGTTGCTCTAGTTTTCCTCACGCTGCTACTGCACGAGCAGCAGATCCTGCTCTCGCTCGAGCCCCTGCAGCTGCTACCCGAGATGCTGCTACATGACCAGCTGCCCCGGCTCTCGCACGTGCTGCAGCTCCGGGCGCTGCTGCTGCTGCTACTGCTTTTCTGCTACTAGTGCATTCAGTTTCAATAGTAAAATTCAGTTTCGACAGTAATATTCAGTTTCGACAGTTAAATTCAGTTTTGACAGTTAAGTTCATAGGCGAGCGGCTGATGTATTTTACAACTAGCACTCCGTGGTTATGTATTTTACATCATCTATTGGATATGCTATTAGAATTCCACTCAGGTTAACGTTGTCTCTCTTGTCCTGCTTCAGCCTCGCCATCGTACTACTCACCGGAGCTGCTCCGACGATGAAACCCTCCATCACAGCCAAGCAGTACCCTTGGCTCCATCTCCAGGCGCCTAAGATCTTCTTCCCCTCCTCCGACTGCGAAATCAGCCGCAGCATCCTCAGCGACCAACCCAATGATGCTGAGATCGACATGGCTTCGCCAAAGAGGTCTTGCTGCATCGCTTTTTTACTCTACATGTTATATATATTGTCCACTGAGCACACTTAGTAATGTGAAATATGGTTAGGTTCTCCTATATAACAAGCAGTGAGGTACCAGGCAACCTAGCTATCCGTGGTGGACTCTCTTGAAAGCCATCATTATTTCTGCGTGTTTGAGCTGTGCATTTCTAGATGGGTCTGGAAGTTGAGCTAGTAGGGAAGTGGCCTGGGTCCAAAATAGTAGAAGTAGCACAAAAACATTGTTCGAGTGTAGGCTCTTCCCTGTTCAAGCCTGCCTACTAGAATCGCCAGTGCTTGAAAGGAAAAATGGCGGAAAACCTAGGAATTGGAAAGTTTCCTATGGTACTACTATTCATGCATTTGGTTCAAAGGAATGGAGCAAAGGAAAATTGTAGGATTTGTTCCTTTAGTGTCTCCTTCATAGAAAAACCGTAGCAATTTTAATATCGACTTGGCCTCCTTTTAAAATTCCTATTCATGAAGCACAAGACTATGAGATAGTAGCATAATAGCATTATAACTATACATTTTCATGTGGTTTGACTTAATTTCACCATCCTTCTTTGCATTCCTGTGATCTTCCAATTCTTGTGAACCGAACACCCAGATTGACAGAAATCTTGTGTATTTAAATTCTCTGTTTTGCACATGCATTCCTATCCTATTCCAGTGTATTTCCTATCCCTGCATTGTTAGAATCCTCCAATTCAAACAAGCCCTTACAGAATTACTTCTGTTATAGATATGTGTCAAAGAAAACCTTGATTTGTTTGTCCCGCTCCTAATGCGCTGTGGTCCACCCTAGCTCAGCCGCTCCAACGACGGAAGGGTTCACCATAGCAGGGATATGCCCTCCAGGCTGTCTTTCGTCGCCTCAGATCTTCTTCCCCGCCACAGGCAGCCATGATAACCGCATTAGCATCATCAACTAAGCAGAGGACCTTGAGGACGACACGGGTCCGCAAGAGAGGTCGCACTCTTTCGTGTCTTCTTACGTTATGCATCGCTTAACATGATGACATGCTACTTTATTGTCCTGTTCACCAATTAGACTCCGAGTCAGGTCCAATCTAATGCTCAAAATTGAGTTTTTAAATGGTTGTGGGGTACATATTGGGGCAGCAATCAATACTATCTCTCTACTATCTGAATAGTCTCAGGTGTCTACTATGAGTTTCATGTTGGTTGGAAACAAACATTAAAGGAGCCATTATCTGTATTTTTTAACTGAAGCTATTATCTCCCTACTATCATTAGTTTTGGGTCTATTCACAGTATGCACTCCTTACATAATCTAACTATGTTTTATTCCTATGCATGTCAGTTATTGTACACAATGGTACTGAACATGTAGAGCAAAAGAGACGAGCCTTGCATGGCAATAATATTTCATGCAAACGTCCCTCCATGGTGGGCACAAAAGCAACCCCCCCCCCATTCTAGACTGTAATCAAGAGGAAGATAACTGTTCAGAGGGGATTCAGAGGGAGCAAAACCCTCCTATTTAACCCCTAAGGTCTTTTGTTTTAACTTGGCATGCTGATGTTGTTCATATCATGCATATGGTGCCTTGCATTCCTTACGTTACACATAAAATATGTCATCTGCTTAGTTTAGACATGTATTGTGTGATTGCCATATGTTTAGTTTCTATATCATATATGTGAACCATACAATGCCATCTTGTTTAGCCAGGCATCATATATGTGAATTTTGCAATGCCATCCTCGTTAGCCAGTCATCTTATATGTGAATTATATCATGCCATCCTTTTTTATTACGTAATAAATCTGTCAACAATGTTAGTACATTCAATTACTCTTCTTGTGCATTAGCCATTCGACATGGTCAAGGAAAAATCTGGTGTGAAAACAAGGTCTTCAGAGCAGACAATGCTATCTCATGAAGCGCATGTCTTGCTGGTTACGGATAGCTCCTTAGAGGAGGATTCAGAGACAGATGACTAGTCCTATTTCCCCCTCGAGGTGCATGCTCTAACTTGGCAGGGTTATATTGCTCATATCGTACATATGATGTCTTGCATTGCCATGTTATTTGCTTAGTTTAGACATGCTTTGTGTGAATGCCACCTGTTTAGTGTCTAGTTACCATATATGTTAATTATGAAATACCATCTTGTTGCAAGACATTATATATGTGAATTATGCAATGCTATCATGTCGCAAGGCATTATATATGTGAATTATGCAATGCCATGTTGTTTAGCCAAGCATCATATATGTGAATTTTATCATGCCATCCTTTTTTGTATTACGTATTCTATTTGCCGACAATGTTTGTACATTCAACTACTCTTCCCGTGCATCAGCTATTTGAATTGGTGATGCAAAAATCTGGCGTGAGAACAAGGTCCTCAGAGCAGACAATGCTACCTGCTGAAGCAGATATCTTGCTGGTTATGGATAGCTCCTCAGAGGATGATTCAGAGATAGATGACCAGTCCTATTTCCCCCCTGAGGTGTATGCTCAAACTTGGCAGGGTTATATTACTCATATCATGCATATGCAATGCTTAGTTTTTACATCATATACACAATATTTGAATGCCATCTGCTTAGTTGACTCATCATATATGCGATTGCCCTCTGCTCACTTGCTTAGTATATAAATCATATATTTGAATTATATCATGCCATGATGTTTACATAGATATCATGTATCTGAATTATGGCATGCCGACCCATTTTCTAAAGAAATAATATAGCTATATCATCTCATATTGTTTACATAGTCATCATATTTTGAATTATGGCATTCTATCCGTGAATTATATCATGCCATCACGTTTCCATCCATATATGTGAATTATGGCATGCCAACCACTTTAATAGACACATCGTATAGTTATATCATGTCATCCTTTTACATAGTCATCATTTTTTGAATTATGCCATTCTATCTTGTTTAGTTAGCCATAATATATGTTAATTTGTCCCATGCTACCCTGTTTAATTAGCTATCATATATGTGAAATTGTGTCATCCTATCCTATTTGGTTAGACAACATAAATGTGAATTATTTCATGCCATGTTTTCTTCCCTACTATCCATTACACCTATCCATCATACAATGTCTGTACATTCAATTACTTTTCTTGTTTATCATCCATTTGAATTGGAGAGGGTGATGGCAGTATCTATGGGAGTAAAAACATGGTCTTCAGAAAAGATCGTGCTACCTATCGATGTAGATAGAACCACCGTTGTACTTTCCCAAGAACCAGCCCCACCACACATAACCTAGAATCACGCAGATTGTACCCCTACCAAGTTGGACAGAGAACCAGCTACACCCCTTCTAACCCCAACCCTAGCAGACAATAACCCAGTTCCAGTTGACACAACACCATCTCCAACACATAGCACCCAAACAAGAGCAATTAGTAAGGCAAGAGTAGTGCCCAAAGCATGAGGACCACCACTCCAAAACCCAAGTCAACGCTTAAAGTAGAAGAAGAATTGTTCTCAGGTCAGGTTTCGTAGCTATGATTTATACTCCTTTGCTCTAGCATCACTGTATTTACTCATACCAACTATTTCAAATTTGAAGCATGCAATTGAAACTCCCATGGTGCAAAAGGTATGTTTTAAACCTGTTTCTTTTGGTTTGTTGTTGTAACTTTCTCTATGTTGATTTTAGTTTCAATTGAATAAACAGTTACGTTCTCATGGCATCCACATTACAAGTGTTGTTAGTGTTGTGTAGTTTCCCACACTTACATTCTGTATATGCTGCTTTATGTAAAACAAATATGATTTGAACTGTCTCTATCTTGATTTGGCAACATAAACTAGAATGATATAGACCATACAGTGATCAAACTACATGGATATATGTTTGTTTCATGTGCTGTTATACTGTCCACCTTACAACCGAAGTGGTTTACCAAAATGAGTTTCATATACAACATGGTAAACATGTGATGTTTCTGCTTGTTCCTCTTGTAGAATGCCGACAGAATATTGGAGAAAAGCACCCCATTATGCAATGGTAGAGAAAGTAATGCAGATAATGTTCAAGATAGTGAGACAGCCTTGTTGGTCTCCAAGAAAGCTGATAAAAACTATCTTGTAGACAGTGAGACAACCCCAAAGTCGTGCCTTGATGTAGTGTTTGAGTTACTGGCCACTACTGTTGGCACATACTCTTCGAACTCGCTGCCTGAATCAGTTCAGCTTCTTGAGTCTCAACTTCAAGTTGAAAGAAATCAATCTGATGTGCTGCGACAGGAAGCCGAAGGACCGAGGAAGTCCCTGCAGAATTCAGATGCATACTTTCTGGTGCAATAGCAAGTGCTGAAGGATTTAAGCGCCAAATAAGAGAAATCTAATAAGCTTGCTAAGCATCTTGCCAGCATGGTGGATACCTAGGATATCGTTTCTTGAGCTCTTGTGAAGTGGTTTCAGTTTTGGACATGTTTTGCTGCAGCGTTTATTTGCACTGGTCGCCAAGTTTGACAACAGTGTATGTAATATGCTGCTTTCTTCCCCATATTTACACTGGTGGCGAACTTTGATGCCTAGTGGTTGTAATATGTGTAATAGCCGTAATAGCCTAAAATATGTTGCTTGCTTATTTGTTTTTTTATTTGCGTGTAGTCAGTGCAGTTCTTTTTCCGTGATTTGCTAGTGCCCGCAATAATCTATTATTTAAAACTAGGCCACAATAACCATGGGCAAGATGCGAACCATTGTCACCATGGAGTTCTACGGGCCGTAGAATCAATGGGCCTTCTACGGGCCGTATGATCGACTGGCCAAATAATGGGCCGCATTATGGGTCGTAAATAGGCTAGAGTGGTAGCCGTCCGTTTATGGGCCGACCATAACTGGCCTTTAAGAGGCCAACAACTATAACGGGCTTAATGCCATCGACATGCATAACGGGTCGTTACTGGGCCGTTTTTGATGACGCTATGCAAACGGCCCAACGGGTCAACGCGCCCCAAACGGGCCACGTTTAACCACGGGCTGAATTTGGCCCACAAGCGGAAAAGGCCAGTAATGGACCGTAAGCTACCGAATGCTGCAAATCAGCCCAAGAATAAATGGGCCCTTAAACGGCCAAAAGATAACACGGGCTGGGAATGGCCCAATGGAGTGATGGGCCGTTAATGGGTATGAAGCGACATACTGTTCATTATGGGCTAGTTTTACTACGGGACGTTAATGGGCCGAGAGTAACAAAGGGCCTCATATGGGTCGAAAGACGCCATGGGCCATACATGGGCCGGAAGTTACAACAGTATGTAATCGTATTGGACGGCCTAGATGAGGCTAGTGGGCGGAATTAGAAAAGGCCATAATGGGTCGTGAGTTATCGGTCCTGAATGGTCTATATGGGAGGAGGCCATTAGCAGGCTTTCGATGGGCCGGCCCGTTATCCTTTGACCAAGTCAAACGGGCCGACCTTTTGACCTGAATGGGCCGTTGTTGGGCCGTGCCACGTGTCGACATATCATTGTAGCATCATGTCCATTGGTTGGTTGACATCTGTCCGCACGTGGAGCTGACACGTGGTTCGTTCGGCCAATGAGAATTTTACACGTGGAAAATCCCCATTGGTCCTAGCTGTTAACGGGTTATCGGATCCAAAACCGGACCCGGCAGGGCTAACGGCGTGCCGTTACGGTAGATGCCACGTGTCCGTTACACTTGACGAAAGAACTTCCATGAAGCGCCATTTATCGTCATGGAAGTGAACACTTCCGTGATGATAATTTTGGTATTGCCATGGAACACATCTATGACAGCACAAGTATGGCTATCTTGATTCTGTCATAAAATCGTCATGGATGTAAATGCATGACAGAAAACATTACCTACTGTGACAAACATGTATAATCACGGAAGTGGTTTTTTTGTAGCGATTCACGTTAAATAGGGCACAATCTAAATCCGTTGAGACGACATGGTATGAACTATGGTTTGGCAATAAATCTAAGCTGTCATTTCTTAAAGTTTGGGGATGCGACGCTTATGTTAAAAGGCTCCAGCTTGATAAGCTCGAACCCAAAGCGGAGAAGTGCGTCTTCATAGGATACCCTAAAGAAACTATTGGGTATACCTTCTACCACAGATCCGAAGGCAAGATCTTTGTTGCTAAGAATTGTTCCTTTCTAGAGAAGGAGTTTCTCTCGAAAGAAGTGAGTGAGAGGAAAGTAGAACTTGATGAGGTAGTTGTACCTTTTCTCGAATTGGGAAGTAACACATCGGAGAAAACTGTTCCCGTGATGCCTACACCAACTAGAGAAAAAGCTGATGATGATGATCATGAAACTTCGGATCAAGTTATTACTGAACCTCGAAGGTTGACCATAACATGTACCGCACCAGAGTGGTACGATAATCATGTCCTAGAAATTATGTTGTTAGACAACTGTAATGCCCAGGATGGGACTATACCTCCTACGTGTCGAGGCACGACTTAAAGGTATAAGCCCATTCTGGAATGATCTCAAGTTCGGTATCTTTGCACGACTCATGTAAAAATAGGGATGAAATTGCAAAAGGATAGTTGGCTTACACTCGCGAAGTCACACAATACATTACATAAGCAAATCATCATCCAAATAACATCACAACCCGACTACGGGTGAAGATCCAAATGAAAGATACCAAATACATAAAGCCACATGTCCGAATCGCCCCTAGTAGAAACCACTACTGATCATCGGGATAGTGCACGTAGTATCGACTACGTTCTTCATCGTACTCCCAGGACAGCTCCGTGCCGTCACCTGAGTAGTTCACCATGGTACCTGCATCTGGTGTGGTGTAGAATCTGTGAGCCACGGAGGACTCAGCAATCCCGTTCCCGGGTAGCAAAACTATCTATGCCTTGGGTGTGGAACAAGGCTGAAGAAAGATAAAAGGTTGCAACGGCACTAGCACTAGCTTACGTGTTAAGAGCGAGAAGAGAAGTGCCACGAGCGATAAAGTGATCACGAAGTGATCCTATCTAAGCATGTCAAACATAACTCCACCGTGTTCACTTCCCGAACCCCTTTCGGAAAATGACCGTCACGGTTACTCACGCTTGTAGTGTGTTCTGAACATGGTGTCAAGTTTTCTCCAACCGGATATTAACAAATTCCCATCTGCCACATAACCGCGGGCACGGCTTTCGAAAGTTCAAAACCCTGCAGGGGTGTTCCAACTTGGCCCATTACAAGCCCACGATCCGCGGAGTCGCAACTCCAAGGTGGGAAGGCCCGAGTATTCTCGGAATCCCGTGCTCAAGATACTCCGTCTAAGGTAAGACTAATCCAGCAAATCCTCCCGGCGTGCCGACATCCTGATAGTAGCCGCGCGTATCTCGTCTCAGGCCACGACCGGATGGGTGATGCTACGGGTTTCTACCAGCCCTCGAGTTTCCTTGAGGTGTCCCCGCAGGACCCCCAGTTTGGACCAACACTCATGTGGAGCACTGGCCCGGGTTGTTGATTAAGAAGAGGGTTTATAACTCCCTATGCAAGTTTTTGGTTGTTTAGGCAAATGGAGTACCAATGTTGGGACTTGCTGGAAAAGACTTAGCGCTAAGCGGTTTATCGAGGGGGTCCCATAACCCCAACCGTGTGAGGAACGCAAAATCAAGGAACATAACACCGGTTTATACGGTTCCTAGGGCGGCATGAGTGGAACAAGTCACAAAGCAAGAGGCTTAGCCTTCCACCCATTACCAATATATAGATGATTTAGTTAAGAGTTTATATAGTGTGATATCCCAACAAACTTCAACATGAAGCAAGAATCTTCGAATCTTCTCCTACAACTAGCAATGCTATAAGAGGGGCTGAGCGAAGCTTACTAAGCCAAACAAAGGTTTGCTAGGTTGGGTGGTTAGACAGATTCATGGTTACAATAGGAGGCTGACAAACAAACATGGGCATCGAGGCAAAATCTAAAGAGCGAGACTTCTAGCAATAGGCATAGATAGAAATGATATCTGGGTCAGGTCATCTTGCCTGTCGAGTCGTCGATGGGATCGTAAGATGGCTCCTCGTTCTCAACCTCGGTAGTAACCTCGTTCTCGTACTCGGTCTCGGCTTCCGGCTCTACTCAACACAAGAACACACGAGGCACGAGATCAAACAAGGTGCAATGCGCAATTCCACATGATGCACGTATGATGCACTTAGGATGCATTGCAGGGGCACTTAGGATGCATTACATGACAACATAGGAAGCACACCAGAACAACACAAGAATAAGACAATATGCTCAAGCAAGTAGGATGCAAGACAGATCTATATAGGATGCAAAACATGGCAAGGTAGGAAGCACAGAGAAACAACACAAGAAACAACAGGTTTAAAAGAGGCCGGAAACTACTTAAGACAAATCCGGTAAGTCCTCATATGCATAGTTTGAAATTAGTCCAGATCTGAACACACCTTAAGTTAAAGTTGTTAAACAGCAAGTTAACATGCATCATGATGATCTACACGAAATTATACTCAAGTTTCATATAAAGTTTGTTTAAAACAGAGCTACGGTCTAGAAGATATGAGCAAAACAAGCTAAGCATGGCAACGGTGCAAGATGCACCCAAACATCAAGTAAACATACTCCAAACACTTTAACAAGATTATATTATGAATCTACATGCAAAATCACACAAGTTTCATGTTGGACACGCTCAAAACGGAGCAACGGACTAAAAGATACACCCGAAACAAGAAACAATGCAAAGCTGAAATTAACAGCCACATAGCAACTTTGGAGCAAGAAATATATACTCTACAGCACTCAAACATGGTGACAAGAAGCATGGACATGAAGTAGACATATCCTATAGCAAACAACTCCATTGGAGCAACTCCATAGGAGGCATGGATCAATAGCAAGAAGCTACAACATTTTGATCATGATGTTAAAAACCTGACAGTAATATTTTATAGCAACTTGGGAGCAAGAATTAAATAAGCTACAACAAGCCATATGAGCAAGTGAGGACATGAATGGATAGACAACAACATATACAACAAGGAATGATCAATGGCCACCCCAAAACTAACATGGATTTGCCTAGGACATCAAGCAAACATTGCATCAGGATATTACAGATTCCAGACTTTGTGAAATTTCACAAAGTGTTAAAACAGTAACATTAGCATGGCATGTTTGCGAGCATGTTTAAGTCATCTTAAAGCATAACATGGCAAATGGTTTCCACCACAGCGAAGATCACTTGATGGAGAATCTAAAACATATGAGCATGCGACATGGGGACAAACACCACAATAGCAACGAGCTCCTCAACTAGGCATCTCGTAACAAGTTACAAAACCTAACAGCCACATACACTTTTACAACAGAGATAAACATGGCAATATGAACTCTAACATGCATGCTATAGCAACCAACATGTAGAGCATCTCATGATGAACATCTTGACATCTCATTTGCTTCATTTGGATAAACATGCACCAAGTTATCACATCTCAAACATGGCATGAAAATAACAAGTAGCAGCAATTTATATCAAGTAGCACTCTTGTCATGATGATTAAGACAACTAGATGGACTCAAACAAGCATGACACAAAGGAACAAAACGTATTACACATCACCACGATCATTTTGACATATCATATGCACAAATCGGACATACACACAACAAGTTATCGCCGTGCAAAGATGCCATCATACAACAAAAACAAAAAGGACTTAG
The DNA here is from genome assembly GCA_902687465.1 of Secale cereale. Lineage (NCBI taxonomy): Eukaryota > Viridiplantae > Streptophyta > Magnoliopsida > Poales > Poaceae > Secale > Secale cereale. Next base: position 210,109,029 of record LR738711.1, read on the forward strand.
AGCAAAAATCAACCTCAGATCTGGTCAACGCGGGTTGCGAGCGGAGCGGGTTGCGGGTCGTGGAGCGGGTCGCGGCCGAAGCGGGTCCGCGGGCCCGCTAGGGTTCGTCCGCGCGGCGGCTGGATCGGGACGCCCGATCCGATCGAGATCGGCGGCAGCTTCGACGCGCCGGCGGTGGCTCTCGGCCCTCCGGCGAGGCGGCCGGGCGGAGAGGCAGCGGGGCCGGCCGGCGAGCTCGGCCGGAGGAGGCCGGCGGCGTGGTTCGGCGGAGGAGGAGCCGCCGGGCGTCGAGGCGCTCGGGCACTCGGGCTCCGGCGGGCGGCGGCCGAGGCGGCGGGCCGGCAGAGCGGAGGCGGGGACCGGCGGGGAAGAAGAAACGGGGCGGTGACGGCGCGGGGCTCGGCCCGGAAGCGGCGTCGGGCCTCACGGGCCGGCGTGGTGGGGCGGCGGCGGCGGGACACGTGGCAGACGGCGAGTGGTCGGTGGCGGCGGGCGGACGCGTCCGGCTCGGTCCGAACGTGTCCGGCGGCGGAGGGAGCGGTGGAACTAGGGTTTTTGGACGAAAAATGGCCATGGGGGACGTTTTTATAGGCACAAGGAGCTAGGAGAGTCCAAATGAGGAGCGGTTTTCGGCCACGCGATCACAATTCGACGACCGAGATGATGGGGAGGGTTGTGCTGGGTTAGTGGGCTGTTGTGGAGGGGGTCTTGGGCCTCAAAGAAGAGGTTCTTTTAGCCCACTAGGTTAACCGTTGGAGTACCAAACGAACTCCAAACGCGACGAAACTTGACAGGCGGCCTACACGTACCAAAACAACATCGCATGACAAGTCTCGCGTCATACCGGAAACGTTACACGGCCACACACCAAAGCTGGACTCGGGGATGCCACGGGCACGTGTGAGAGCGTCGGAACTCGAAACGGACAATGGGAAGAGACGAGTGGGACCGGATGCAAGTGACAACACAAATGCAATGCAATGCACATGACAACATGACATGGATGAAATGCACACACGCACACAACAAAACAAAGAAACCCGAAATGAAGGAAGAACCCGAAACGGAAATGATGAAGCCAAAGTTTATATATTGCCATATTGGGAAAGTGTTACATCTAGGGCATTAGAAACTCTCCTCTACTACGAAAAGATCTCGTCCCAAGATCTAGGACTGGAAGAAGGAAGGATACTCGGAACGAAGGTGATCTTCTCGTTCCCACGTAGCTTCTCGGTCGGTATGGTGGGACCACTTAACTTTCAAGAACTCTATTGACTTGTTGCGGGTCTTGCGCTCGGTTTCTTCAAGAATAGCAATGGGGTGCTCTCGGCAAGACAAGTCTTGTTGAAGATCAATCTCTTCAAACGGAATAGTGCGTTCAGGTGTCTTGAAGCACTTGCGGAGTTGAGACACGTGAAACACATCATGAACATTAGCGAAGTTGGAAGGGAGCTCAAGTTGATAGGCTAGATCGCCTCTTTTGCCAAGGATCTTGAAAGGGCCCACATATCTAGGAGCAAGCTTTCCTTTGATACCGAATCTTTGGGTGCCTTACATAGGAGAAACATGGTGATAGACATGGTCTCCAATGTCGAAAGCCAAATCACGATGCTTGCCGTCATAGTAGCTCTTCTGACGCGACTGAGCGGCCTTGAGATTCTCACGTATGACTTTGCACATTTCTTCGGCTTCTGAGATCAAGTCATTGCCAAGAAGTTGACGTTCACCAGTCTCGGACCAGTTGAGAGGAGTACGGCACTTTCTGCCATAGAGGATTTCAAACGGAGCTTTGCCGGCACTTGCTTGGATACTGTTGTTGTAAGAGAACTCGGCAAACGGAAGGCAATCTTCCCACTTCATGCCAAAAGAGATGACACAAGCTCTGAGCATGTCTTCTAGGATCTGGTTCACTCTTTCGACTTGACCACTAGTCTGAGGGTGAAACGCAGTGCTGAAACGGATCTTAGTGCCCATGGCACACTGAAAGGAGTCCCAGAACTTGGATGTGAACAAACTTCCACGGTCTGAGGAGATAACTTGAGGAATGCCATGTAAGGACACAATTCTGGAAGTGTACAACTCTGCCAGTTGAGCTGCATTGATGGATTCTTTGACTGGAAGGAAGTGAGCTACTTTGGTAAGCTTGTCAATCACCACAAAGATAGAATCATTCCCCTTCTTGGACTTGGGAAAGCCAGTGACAAAATCCATGTCAATGTGGTCGAATTTCCACTCGGGAATAGGAAGAGGTTGGAGGAGACTGGCTGGACATTGATGCTCTGCCTTCACTCTTCTGTAGACATCACATTCATTCACGAATTGGGCAATCTCCCTTTTCATGCGAGTCCACCAGTAAGATTGCTTGAGGTCTTGGTACATCTTAGAACTCCCAGGATGAATCGAGAGGAGGGAGTCATGTGCTTCGTTCATTATGAGCTTTCTGAGATCACCCTTGGGAACCACAAGTTTGTCCTCAAAGAACAATGTGTCCTTCTCATCAATGCGATAGCACTTGTATTTGGGAGTACCCTTTGCAATACCATGTTTCACTTTCTGCACCATAGCATCATTGAGTTGGGCCTCACGGATCTGATCTTCCAAGGTAGGAGCAACTTGAAGATTTGCAAGAAAGCCTTGCGGAACAACTTGCAGGTTGAGCTTCCTGAATGCTTCACAAAGCTCAGGCTGAAACGGCTTGATAAGGAGACTGTTGCAATATGCCTTTCTACTCAAGGAATCTGCAATGACATTGGCCTTGCCAGGTGTGTATTCGATGCTTGGATCATACTCTTGGATCATCTTAACCCAACGAGTCTGGTGAAGGTTCAAGTTCGGCTGTGTGAAGATGTACTTCAAGATCTTGTGATCGGTGAAGATGTCGACTTTTCTGCCCAACAGAAGGTGTCTCCACGTGATCAAGGCGTGTACCACAACTGCTAGCTTGAGATCATGTGTGGGGTAGTTCTTCTCACTTGGCTTCAATTGACGAGAAGTGTATGCCACAATCTTCTTGTCCTGCATTAGCACACCACCAAGTCCTTGAAGAGAAGCATCACAGAATACTTCGTAGGGCTTGGACTCATCTGGAGGAGTAAGAACCGGAGCAGAGATGAGCTTTTGTTTGAGAGTTTTGAATTCCACATCACAATACGGAGACCAGTTGTACTTGACATTCTTCTGCAGCAAGTTGGAGAGAGGCTTGGCAATCTTGGAGAATTTCTCAACGAACCTTCTGCAATAGCTAGCAAGACCAAGAAAGCTTCGGAGTTGCTTGACGTTCTGAGGGGGTTCCCAGTTGACAATCGCTTCAACTTTCTCGGGGTTGACAGCAATATGGCCCAGATACAAGACCTTATCGAGCCAGAATTCGCACTTGGAGAACTTGGCATAGAACTATGTTCACGGAGTCTGTCGAGAACCAGACGGAGGTGATTTTCGTGATCTTCTTCATTCTTGGAGAATACCAAGATGTCATCCAGATAAACAAGCACAAATTCGTTGGTGTAGGGGTTGAAAATGTAGTGCATCATTCTCGAGAAGGTGGGTGGAGCATTAGCGAGGCCAAAAGACATGACTGTGTATTCATAGGAGCCGTAGCTTGTTCTGAATGTAGTCTTGTGAATATCTTCTTCGCGGATACGGATCTGGTGATAACCCATCCGGAGATCGAGCTTTGAGAACACTTTTGCTCCTTTGAGCTGCTCGAACAGTTCATTGATGTTGGGGAGCGGATACTTGTTCTTTATTGTCTTCTTGTTCAATGGTCGGTAATCAACGCAAAGGCGCTCCGTGCCATCCTTCTTCTTGACAAATAAGACACCACAGCCCCAAGGAGAAGTGCTAGGCCTGATTAGACCCATACGCTCTTGCTCATCGAGTTGTTTCTTCAACTCCTTCAACTCTTTAGGGGAAAGCTTGTACGGACGTCGACATGCTGGCTCAGTACCAGGCTCGAGTTCAATGACGAATTCAACTTGACGATGCGAAGGCATGCCTGGAAGCTCTTCAGTGAAAACATCTTCATATTCATTGACCACCGGAATTTGAGAGATGGCATTAATCTCGCCCTTGTCATTGAGAGAGAATAGCCTGATTGTGTTATCTCGAGAGGCGAAGATAATCACGTCTTCGTGGGAATGAGTAATCTTGACTTCCTTATTTGCACAATCAATGTGAGCATCATGCTGGGAAAGCCAATCCATCCCGAGAATAAGATCAATGTCGGAGTTGTCGAGAACAACCGGAGAAGCCAGAAAGCGGTAATCACCCATGCGAATAGATACATTCGGAGCAAATATTTTAGAATGCATTCGTCTCCCCGGAGAAATAACTGATAACTCCCTTGGCAAACTTTTGATGTCAATATTATGCTTGGATGCAAATGGTTGAGACAAGAAAGAACATGATGCACCCGAATCAAACAACACTTTTGCAGGAATTGAGTTAACCGGAAGATTACCAATTATCACATCTGAAGAATTTTCTGCTTGAGCTGCATTCATCAGATTCACTCTTGCATGCTTGGGATTATGCTTGACAATAGCAGTGCTGACACGTGGAGGAGGCGGAAGGCGCCTTGGGTTGGGGCACTTGTTAGCATATTGACCCTTCTGAGTGCACTTGTTGCAAACCAGTTCTGAGAGAGGACGGTGATAAGGAGCACTTGACTTCGAAGCTTGAAAGTGGTTCTTTGACTGATTGCTTGGGTTGGGTGGGTTGGAGAAACCACGACCACCAGAATTCTTGTTGTTGTTGTTGGGAGCTCGGATCACTGGAGGAGGTGGAAGCCAAAACTTCTGTTGCTTTGCGACCACTTGAGAAGAAGAGGAGGAGTGAACAGCGTCTCTGATCCTCTTTTTGGAAGCTTCCATCTTGAGCTGGGCTGCCTCTTGCTTAAGTGCCATGTTATAGAATTGATCAAACTCATCAGGCTCGAGCAAGGTGAGAGCTAGTTGGAGTTCATCCTTCAGACCACCACGGAACTGATAGATCTTGCTCTTGGCATCTGGGACGTCTTTCTTGGCATAGCGGGCAAGGTTCTGGAACTTGACATTATATTGGTAGATAGTCATTGAGGCTTGCTTCAGGTTGCGGAATTGCTCACGCATACCTTCGATGACACTTGTTGGAATGTGGTGAGAACGAAAGTCCTTGCAGAAGTCATCCCAGGAGATTACACGACCCTCTCTAGAATCTTTTTACTGTTGCCAACAATCAGCTGCTTGGTCCTTGAGTTGGAAGGCGGCAAACTTCACATAGTCCTCAGGCCTGACGTTACTGCACTCGAAATGCTTCTTGATATCTGTTATCCAGTCTTCAGCATCTAGAGGGTCCACACAGTAAATGAATGCCTTTGGTTGGTTGGCCAGGAACTGTTTGAGCGTACCAAAGTGAGGTTGGTTGAACAAATTGCCTTGGCCTTGGTTCCCATGAGCACCCTGATTTGCTTGATTTGCTTGAATGTTCTGCATCATTTGCATAAGCATCTGGGTGTTCTGGTTCGTCGCTTGCATAATTGCTCTCCAGGCCTCAGACAGAGGAGGAGGGGAAGGAGGACGATCAGGAACCTCTTCACCCTCTGGGTTAGCATTGGGAACCTTTTCAGGAGCCATCCTGAATGAGATGACAACTATTAGCCATTGATTGAAAGAATATATAAGCTGAATCAACGGCTAGAAATTGCAACATAGTCTTCACAAGCACATTCGAACAAGATGAACGAATGTAATCCACAGTTTAATTATAACAACAATCTTCATGAGAAGCCACTTGGGAGAACAAAAGGTAAATAAAAAAACAACAAGGAGCAGATAGAACAAATACAAGATAGAAGTTTCATTCGACATATTCGTGCTGAAAGCTTATGGAACGTGTTACAAAAGGGTTTTGCAATCCCCGGATCAGCATAGCCAAGGACCCTTTAAGATGCAACTCCCGATCGGAACAACGCCCATAAAACTACTTCACTCAATGTAGAACCCCGAACTCCATATCATGCATTCGTTGGAAGAATGCCTATGAGCTACTAGATGAACCCACCTATTAATTTCCGAAAGTTTCCAGTTATGCAATCAGGTGTTGGGGATACAGGGGAAGCATCGCGCACTCAACTCTAATCCTACATCCAGCTGTATCCATCCTTCAACACATAACCAGTTATTTCCGGAAACCGACTACCTCGGACCTTCGAAACGCATCTACTATACAAGCTATGGCAATACTCCCGAACTACCTCCCTAGTACTGGGTGATGTCGGGGTTATCTTGCCACTAACCGCATAGGAGAGTTTTCGATGTCGGCCGTCTTAAGTATTCCAGAACTGCTGCAATATATTTGTGACGACAACACCACGTAGCTCAACTCCCCGTGACACTGCCACAACCCCTAAATGACAGGAGGCATCAAGAACAATGTTCTCGTCACAAAGACATCGGAACAATCTACACAATACTCGCGAGATTCCTAAAAAAAATTGGTGAAATTTTGAGAGTAGAAGAGGAAAGAGTTATCGTCAGGAGTCCTCACTAGAGTGAAAAGAGATGAGGAGCAAAAGAAATCCTACTCTCCGATATAAATATAGGACTCAAAACATTTTAAGTGTGTGCCTAGACTCAACCGTCAACGATTCGATCAATCAGTGGGGGCTTCTAGGTCGGAGAAGGCTATGAATACCAACTTGTAATGCCTAGAATGGGACTATACCTCCTACGTGTCGAGGCACTACTTAAAGGTATAAGCCCATTCTGGAATGATCTCAAGTTCGGTATCTTTGCACGACTCATGTAAAAATAGGGATGAAATTGCAAAAGGATAGTTGGCTTACACTCGCCACGTCACACAATACATTACATAAGCAAATCATCATCCAAATAACATCACAACCCAACTACGGGTGAAGATCCAAATGAAAGATACCAAATACATAAAGCCACGGGTCCGAATCGCCCCTAGTAGAAAACACTACTGATCATCGGGATAGTGCACGTAGTATCGACTACGTTCTTCATCGTACTCCCAGGACAGCTCCGTGCCGTCACCTGAGTAGTTCACCATGGTACCTGCATCTGGTGTGGTGTAGAATCTGTGAGCCATGGAGGACTCAGCAATCCCATTCCAGGGTAGAAAAACTATCTAAGCCTTGGGTGTGGAACAAGGCTGAAGAAAGATAAAAGGTTGCAGCTGCACTAGCACTAGCTTACGTGTTAAGAGCGAGAAGAGAAGTGCCACGAGCGATAAAGTGATCACGAAGTGATCCTATCTAAGCACGTCAAACATAACCCCGCCGTGTTCACTTCCCGAACCCCTTTCGGAAAATGACCGTCACGGTTACTCACTCTGGTAGTGTGTTCTGAACATGGTGTCAAGTTTTCTACAACCGGATATTAACAAATTCCCATCTGCCACATAACGGCGGGCATGGCTTTCGAAAGTTCAAAACCCTGTAGGGGTGTTCCAACTTGGCCCATTACAAGCCCACAATCCGCGGAGTCGCAACTCCAAGGTGGGAAGGTCTGAGTATGGGTGATGCTACGGGTTTCTACCAGCCCTCGAGTTTCCGTGAGGTGGCCCCGCAGGACGCCCAGTTTGGACCAACACTCATGTGGAGCACTGGCCGGGTTGTTGATTAAGACGAGGGTTTTTAACTCCCTATGCAAGTTTTTAGTTGTTTAGGCAAATGGAGTACCAATGTTGGGACTTGCTGGAAAAGACTTAGCACTAAGCGGTTTATCGAGGGGGTCCCATAACCCCAACCATGTGAGGAACGCAAAATCAAGGAACATAACACCGGTTTATACGGTTCCTAGGGCGGCATGAGTGGAACAAATCACCAAGCAAGAGGCTTAGCCTTCCACCCATTACCAATATATAGCTGATTTAGTTAAGAGTTTATATAGTGTGATATCCCAACAAACTTCAACATGAAGCAAGAATCTTTGAATCTTCTCCCGCAACTAGCAATGCTATAAGAGGGGCTGAGCGAAGCTTACTTAGCCAAACAAAGGTTTGCTAGGTTGGGTGGTTAGATAGATTCATGGTTACAATAGGTGGCTGACAAACAAACATGGGCATCGAGGCAAAAGCTAAAGAGCGAGGCTAAAGAGCGAGACTTCTAGCAATAGGCAAAGATAGTAATGATATCTGGGTCAGGTCATCTTGCCTGTCGAGTCGTCGAGGGATCGTAAGACGGCTCCTCGTTCTCAACATTGGTAGTAACCTCGTTCTCATACTCGGTCTCGGCTTCCGGCTCTACTCAACACAAGAACACACGAAGCACGAGATCAAACAAGGTGCAACGCGCAATTCTACATGATGCACGTATGATGCACTTAGGATGCACTGCAGATGCACTTAGGATGCATTACATGACAACATAGGATGCACACCAGAACAACACAAGAACAAGACAATATGCTCAAGCAAGTAGGATGCAAGACAGATCTATATAGGATGCAAAACATGGCAAGGTAGGAAGCACAGAGAAACAACACAAGAAACAACAGGTTTAAAAGAGGTCGGAAACTACTTAAGACAAATCCGGTAAGTCCTCATATGCATAGTTTGAAATTAGTCCAGTTCTGAACAAACCTTAAGTTAAAGTTGTTAAACATCAAGTTAACATGCATCATGATGATCTACACGAAATTCTAGTCAAGTTTCATATAAAGTTTGTTTAAAACGGAGCTACGGTCTAGAAGATATGAGCAAATGAAAGCTAAGCATGGCAACGGTGCAAGATGCACCCAAACATCAAGCAAGCATACTCCAAACACGTTAACAAGATGATATTATGAATCTACATGCAAAATCACACAAGTTTCATGTAGGGCACGCTCAAAACGGAGCAACGGACTAAAAGATACACCCGAAACAAGAAACAATGGAAAGTTGAAATTAACAGCCACATAGCAACTTTGGAGCAAGAAATATATACTCTACAACACTCAAACATGGTGACAAGACGCATGGACATATAGTAGACATATCCTACAACAAACAACTCCATTGGAGCAACTCCATAGGAGGCATGGATCAATAGCAACAAGCTACAACATTTTGATCATGATTTTAAAAACCTGACAGTAATATTTTATAGAAACTTGGGAGCAAGAATTAAATAAGCTACAGCAAGCCATATGAGCAAGTGAGGACATGGATGGATAGTCAACAACATATACAACAAGGAATGATCAACGGCCACCTCAAAACTAACATGGATTGGCCTAGGACATCAAGCAAACATTGCATCAGGATATTACAGATTCCAGACTTTGTGAAATTTCACTAAGTGTTAAAACAGTAACATTAGCATGGCATGTTTGAGAGCATGTTTAAGTCATCTTAAAGCATAACATGGCAAATGGTTTGCACCACAGCAAAGATCACATGATGGAGAATCTAAAATATATGAGCATGCGACATGGGGACAAACACCACAATAGCAACGAGCTCCTCAACTAGGCATCTCGTAACAAGTTACAAAACCTAACAGCCACATACACTTTTACAACAGAGATAAACATGGCAATATGAACTCTAACATGCATGCTATAGCAACCAACATGTAGAGCATCTCATGATGAACATCTTGACATCTCATTTACTTCATTTGGATAAACATGCACCAAGTTATCACATCTCAAACATGGCATGAAAATAACAAGTAGCAGAAATTTATATCAAGTAGCACTCTTGTCATGATGATTAAGACAACTAGATGGACTCAAACAAGCATGACACAAAGGAACAAAACGTAGTACACATCACCACGATCATTTTGACATATCATATGCACAAATCAGACATACACACAGCATGTTATCGCCGTGCAAAGATGTCATCAGACAACAAAAACAAAAATGACTTAGAGCAAAAATCAACCTCACATATGGTCAACGCGGGTCAACGCGGGTTCCGGGCGGAGCGGGTTGTGGATCGCGGAGCGGGTCGCGGCCGAAGCGGGTCCGCGGGCCCGCTAGGGTTCGTCCGCGCGGCGGCTGGATCGGGACGCCCGATCCGATCGAGATCGGTGGCGGTTTCGAGGCGCCGGCGGTGGCTCTCAGCCTCCGGCGAGGCGGCCGGGCGGAGATTCGGCGGGGCCGGCCGGCGAGCTCGGCCGGAGGAGGCCGGCGGCGTGGTTCGGCAGAGGAGGAGCCGCGGGGCGTCGGGGCGCTCGGGCACTCGGAGCAGAGGCGGCTAGTGGCGGCGGAGGCGGGTGGCCGGCGGAGCGGAGGCGGGAACCCGCGGGGAAGAAGAAGCGGGGCGGCGGCGGCGCGGGGCTCGGCTCGGAAGTTGCGGCGGAGGGCCCGCGTTGGGCCTCGCGGGCCTGCGTGGTGGGGCGGCGGCGGCGGGACACGTGGCAGGCGGCGAGTGGTCGGTGGCGGCGGGCGGACGCGTCCGGCTCGGTCCGGACTTGTCCGGCGGCGGAGGGAGCGATGGAACTAGGGTTTTTGGACGAAAAATGGCCATGGGGGAAGTTTTTATAGGCACAAGGAGCTAGGAGAGTCCAAATGAGGAGCGGTTTTCGGCCACGCGATCACAATTCGACGACCGAGATGATGGGAAGGGTTGTGTTGGGTTAGTGGGCCGTTGTGGAGGGGGTCTTGGGCCTCAAAGAAGAGGTTCTTTTAGCCCACTAGGTTAACCGTTGGAGTACCAAACGAACTCCAAACGCGACGAAACTTGACAGGCGGCCTACACGTACCAAAACAACATCGCACGACAAGTCTCGCGTCATACCGGAAATGTTACACGGCCACACACGAAAGAAGGACTCGGGGATGCCACGGGCACGTGTGAGAGCGTCGGAACTCGAAACGGACAACGGGAAGAGACGAGTGGGACCGGATGCAAGTGACAACACAAATGCAATGCAATGCACATGACAATATGACATGGATGAAATGCACACACGCACACGACAAAACGAAGAAACCCGAAATGAAGGAAGAACCCGGAACAGAAATGATGAAGCCAAAGTTTATATATTTCCATATTGGGAAAGTGTTACGTCTGGGGCATTACAACAACGACGAACCTTCGAACTATGAAGAAGCTCTGATGAGCCTAGATTCTGATAAATGGCTTGAGGCCATGAAATCTGAGATAGGATCCATGTATGAGAACAAAGTGTGGACTTTGGTGAACTTACCCAATGATCGGCAAGCTATTGAGAATAAATGGATCTTCAAGAGGAAGACATACATTGATGGTAATATCACTGTCTACAAACCTGAGTTGTTGCGAAATGTTTTCGACAAGTTCAAGGAGTTGTCTACGATGAGATTTTCTCACCCGTAGCGATGCTTAAGTCTGTCCAAATCATGTTAGATATTGCCGCATTTTATGATTATGAAATCTAGCAAATGGACGTCAAAACTGCACTCCTTAACGGGTTTCTTAAAGAAGAGTTGTATATGATGCAACTATAAGGTTTTGTCGATCCTAAAGGTGCTAACAAAGTGTGCAAACTTCAGGGATCCATCTATGGACTGGTGCAAGCATCTCGGAGTTGGAATATACGCTTTGATGAGGTGATGAAAACATATGGTTTTATACAGACTTATGGTGAAGCCTGTATTTACAAGAAAGTGAGTGGGAGCTCTGTAGCATTTCTAATATTATATATGTATGACATATTGTTGATTGGAAATGATATATAACTTCTGGATAGCATAAAAAGTTATTATTATTTTATATTTCCTTATTCATGATAAATGTTTATTATTCATGCTAGAATTGTATCGACCGGAAACTTAAATACATGTGCGAATACATAAACAAATACCATGTCCCTAGTGAGCCTCTACTAGACTAGCTCGTTGATCAAAGATGGTTAAGGTTTCCTAACCATAGACATGAGTTGTCATTTCAAGATGGGATCACATCATTAGGAGAATGATGCGATGGACAAGAACCATCCGTTAGCATAGCATATGATCGTTTAGTTTATTGCTACAGCTTTCTTAATGTCAAATACAAGTTTCTTCGACCATGAGATCATGCAACTCCAGGATACTAGAGGAATACCTTGTGTGCTATCAGACATCACAACATAACTGGGTGATCATAAAGATGCTCTACAGGTATCTCCGAAGGTGTCTGTTGAGTTGGCGTGAATCGAGATTGGAATTTGTCACTCCGTGTGATGGAGAGGTATCTCTGGGCCATCTCGGTAATACAACATCACAAGAAGCTTGCAAGCAAAGTGACTAATGAGTTAGTTACAGGATGATCTATTATGGACGAGTAAATATACTTTCTAGTAAGAAGATTGAACTAGGTATGGAGATGCCAACGATTGAATCTCATGCTAGTAACATACCGAAAGACAAAGGAAACTATGTATGTTCTCATAAAAGTTCACCGATAAAGATCTTCATAGAATATGTAGTAACGAATATGGGAATCTAGGTCCCGCTATTCATTATTGATCGGAGAGCGTCTCCGTCATGTCTACATCTTTTTCGAACCCGTAGGGTCCGCACGCTTAACGTCCATTGACGATATAGTACTATCTGAGTTATGTATGTTGGTGACCGAATGTTGTTCGGAGTCCCAGATGAGATCACGAACATTACGAGGAGCTCCGGAATGGTCCGGAGGTAAAGATTAATATATAGGATGATATGGTTGGGCTAAGGGGTAAGGCCCACGAGGCCTTAAGACAGTGCACAAAGGGTTTTCTCGGAGGGCAGGGGCTAGATGCGAGGGTTCCTGGCGTCTACCCCTTGGGCCATACGCCAGAGTCCGTGGCGTTTATGTAAACGCCAGGAATAGTGGCGTTTAGCCCCGTAGTCCGAGAAGGACTCTTCTTTGAGGTGCAAAACTACTTTGGGGAGGCCCTCTTTCCAAGTTTCAACCCACGGGCTCAACAGATAAATAGAGGAGCAGGGCTAGCCCCTAGAACACAAGTTTTGAAGCCTCCTCTAGTTCTTCTAGCTCTAGCTGGTCCTAGTTGACTAATTAAAGCTAGGCTAATCCTATAGTTCCTCCTCCACTCTAAATACGTTGTGCTTGGCGAAGCCCTACGGAAATAGTTTCACCACCAGAGTCACCACGCTGTCGTGCTGCCGGAACTCATCTACTACTACGCCCCTCTTGCTAGACAATGAAGTCGAGGACGTCATTGAGCTGAATGTGTGCTGAACGCGAAGGGGCCGTACGTTTGGTACTTGATTGGGACAGATAGTGAAGGTGTACTACTACATCAACATCGTTGATAAACGCTTACGCTTAGCGATCTTCAACGGTATGCAGATGCTCTCCCCCTCTCGTAGCTATGCATCTCCATGGATAGATCTTGCGTGTGCATAGAACTTTTTTGTTTTCCATGCAATGTTCCCCAATAGGCACATCAGAGAAACCCGCCAACTACTCCAACCGTAACTGTTGGGTGATAAAACAGGCGGGCAAGCTCACAGCTGAAGACTCTGGCAAAGGCCCTCGAAGCAAGGACAATGAGGAGCCCCGCAGGCTGAATAGTGGAGGCCCAAAACCATTCCCTTCCTAAGTCAAGACAGTGAACATGATCTACACCACCCATATGATGGAGATATGCTCTAGAGGCAATCATGTATGATGATATTTCCTATGTGTTTATGAATAAATATAGTGCATGGATGTAATCAATGATACTTGTTGGCAAGCACGTGACTTGTTTGTGAGATCTTGTGTTGTATGATACATCCTAAATGGTCCCTAGTCATATGTGACGTGTGGGCACGCGTCAGACTAGACTAGCATGCAATACGGTGGATGGCTTTGTCTCACTAGCCATGAAGCATGTGATGCTGCCGAACTACATGGATCTGTTCGGATCCAAGTTAGGAACCGAGGTGACTGAAGCCAAGCTCGGATGGATACGGATTGGACAGACAACTAAGAGACACAATGATATTTCATATGTGAGTCTCTAGTGCAACATACGTTCTATGTCCTAGACCTGAACCTGAGCTGACGCATGTACTCAGGATGGTGACAGACTTGCTTTGGGCCGACCAAACGCTACTCCGTAACTCCCTAGTACGCGTCGGTGCTATACAAAAGGTTTTTAACCCCTTTCCACGACGGCATTTGGAACCGTCGCCTAGGGAGTGTGGGTGATAGGGGGAGTCCTTCCCACACGACCCAGAAATCGTCGGGGATAGGCCCTCCTGGGACACCAAATGAGCTCGTGTGCGATCGGGAGAGGCATCGAAACCCAATCATTTCCGTAGTTATGTACATCCCACATGGTGAATCCCAGAAAAAACATTTCCGTAGGTATGTACATACCACACGGCGAATCCTAGAAAAACATTTCCGTAGGTATGTATATCACAAACAGTCAATCCAAGGAATACGTTTCCGTTCTTATGTACATCCCATACAGTCAATCCAGGGAAAACGTTTCTGTTTGTATGTACATCCCCACATAGTTTTATGTATACGCTCGTGTGTGAAAGCTGTAACTATCACACACGCTCTGCCTTGGTTAACTGTTTGCTTTTATGAACTACATCACACATGATTTGATGTAGAAAACTATGTGGCATTAGGCTATCCATCACAAGCGCTTTTACTGCCAGAACCGTTTCCCAAGTTCCATGACCCTCTGTTCTCTTTTTATTTTTGCCTGTAATTTATTACTCGATTTGGAAATTTTGAAATATGAAACGTGCAATTCAAATTCTAAGCACAATGGTTCAGCAACGAATAAATAAATAAAATTGCCAGTATAATATATTCAGTAATTATAGGAGTGTAAATCGTTTTGACTGTTGACGGTGTTGAAGAAGCGGAATGCCCATAATGTTCCTTCCTGCATGCCATAGGCACGAACCACTTTTGTCCAACCCCTTGTGACGAGCCCACCCATCCTTCATAGCCTCCAGGAAGACTTCTAGAGCATTATCATGGTAGCATGAATTATATACTTTAACCTTAGTTGCCTCCACTCCGATCATGTAGTTTGCAAGGTAATCATTAGTAAATAGCTTCAGAAACCAGTGAAAAGAAAAAAATATCAGATACTGGGGTCTAATAGAGTAACTTGTTGTGGGCAGGTGGAAAAGGGAACGCATTACTTACCATCCTAAAGTTCAGTGTTGTCTTCGACAAAGTGTAAATAAAGAGCTTAATTCCAATCACCCGTTTCTTTCGCCTACCAATCTTTCTTAGGTTCTTCACTTGACGCTTGTTCATGAATATCTCATTGCCCCATACGCAAAAGGGATCGAAGCGTGGATCAGTACCGCTCATATATGTACCTACAAGCAACCAGTAAATGTTAGAAGCTAAACTAAGATTGCACAAATGATGTAAAATACATCTACCTATGTTCCTAAGTGCAAGTATTTTTTTAGATTTCAATGTGAACTACATACATATGTATATAGAATTATAGATATAGTTTAGATTACAATCTAGTTTCACTCATTTTGCTCCTTATGTAGTCTATATAGGAATCATTAAAAATACTTATATTTGGGAATAGATGGTGTATAAGACATGTGATGCAGCTAACCTCGAAGGAAAACAACAACATCGCCCATGGAAAGCCAATGTTAACTACAACAGGGTTAACATCCACCAATAATAGCAAATGGTAATAAAACGACAACATCTGTAGTGATATCTTCATTGCGAAAGAGTAGCACGGTAGAAAAGGGACGGATTAAAAAATGGATACAACTGTTAATTACAACACGCTTAACAACATCCTAATTCGTGTTTTGTAAGTTTGTAGCCATTGAAATACAACTCTTTAAAAATGGATACAACTGTTAATTGCAATATGCTTAATGGCCAATGAAACCGGTACTGATAAAAATGCAATTGGCCGAGTTAAACATCACATGGCACGTGCTGCTAGAGTAGATAATTGCCCAGATGTCTATAAAAAGGTAGGGAAAATAGCTAAAACATGTTACACATGTTTACTACAACATTCTTAATACATCTAACGTACAAAACATAGCCATTAGTTTCAACTGGTATTGGTAAGATTGAACTGGTGAGTACTAAGTACATACTTGGTAACTCATGAATGGTAGTTGCTGGGGCACTTCATCTTGGCCAGAGCCCGACCAAAGTCAGCGGCCGCGGAGGCGAGCTGTTCCTCCGGGTCGAAACGTGGATCAGTGCCACTAACATGTGTACCTATAGGCAACCAGTAAATGGTAGAAGTTAAACTGTAATTGCACAAATGATGTGAAATACTGTAAGACATGGGATGCAGCTAACCTCAACGGCAAACAACAACATCAGCCGTTATGACCCTGCGTAAGTACACGGACAAGCATGTTAAGTAGAACAGGGTTAGCATCCACCAAAAATAGCAAATGAGCAACATCTATAGTATATCTTCATTACGGAGAGTAGCATGGTAGCAAATGGACAGATTAAAAAATGGATACAAATGTTAATTACAACAGGCTTAACAGCATCCTAAGTCATTTTTTGTAAGTTTGTAGCCATTGAAATACAACTTTTTAAAAATGGATTCAACTGTTAATTGCAACAGGCTTAATAGGCATTGAAACCGGCACTGATAAAAATGCAATTGGGATAATTAAACATCACAAGGCAGGTGTTGCTAGAGCAGAGAATGGCCCAGATGTCTATAAAAAGGTAGGGAAAGTAGCAAAAATGTGTTAGGCATGTTTACTAGAACATGCTTAATACATCGACCGTACAGAACATAGCCATTAATTGCAACTGGTATGGGTAAGATTGAACTGGTGAGTACATACATGGTAAGTCCTGAGAGGTAGTTATTGGGGCACTTCATCTTGGCCGGAGCCCGCCCAAAGTCAGCGACGACGGAGGCGAACTGTTCCTCCGGGTCGAAGCATGGATCAGTGCCACTGACATGTGTACCTACATGCAACCAGTAAATGGTAGAAGTTAAACTGCAATTGCGCAAATGATGTGAAATACTGTAAGACATGGGATGCAACTAACCTCGACGGCAAACAACAACATCGGCCGTTATGACCTTGCGTAAGTACATGGACATGCATGTTAAGTACAACATGGTTATCATCCACTAAAAATAGCAAATGGGCAGCATCTCTAGTGATATCCTGAGTCGTGTACTTTAAGTTTGTTGCTGGTATTGGTGGAATTGAGCTGGACACTGTAATATTTGAACATCACACAGTGTGTAGTACTGAAATAAACAAGGCTCGAACATGCTTAATACATCAACCATACAAATCATAGTCGTTGCAAGTGGTATTGGTAAGATTTAGCTGGTCAGATCTTACCTGTTAAGTCTTGGGGTGTAGCCACTGGGGGACTTCATCTGGGCCAGAGCCTGCACCATGTCGGCGGCGGCGACGGAAGCGAGGTATTCCTCCGGTCAACACGCACAGCGGCCATCGCACCGTAGACCACCATCAGCTCCTGGCTGTGGGGATTTGGAGGCATGAGGATGTTTCGCATGCGCCATTTAAGCAATCAGGCCGGGCCATGATGTAGATCGGTGAGTTACCTGACTGAATCCAAGAAGAACGTAGATGTGGTTGAAGCTGTGGTTGCAGCGGCGGCGGTTTGAGATGCCGGTAGGGGAAGGTGCGAGGGGGGGTGGGATACTGAGGGTGAGGATGTGGTTGGAGGAATAAATTCTGAAATCACGCGCCTAATGGAAATTTCGCTGCGAAACTTGAAACTTGGGCGGGGGAAACACACAACACAGACGAAACACGTAAAATACCCGTGTGCGAGAAAAAAGAAAGTTCGCAGATCCCATCTCCAAAAAAAAGTACACGTGTACTTGATTTTTTTGGTCAATGGTACGCCTTGTTTATTAGGAAACATCGCACAGGTAACTGACTTATGCATGAGCTCAACGACAAACAACAACCGAAATTTTGCTTCCCTTACAAATTTGCTCGTTCATTATCGCACATGGTTCATCTCCGTTGCTTCCGAAAATAGTGTGCGCTGAGCCTATTGTGTGTTGCGTTATGAGTGGCCGGAACCGCAGCCACGCGGATCGCGCAAGTGCACCGTAGGATGCGCTGCGATCGAACGGCAATGCACTTCCCTCACATCACACCCGTGCACCTGTAGATGGATTGGATTTATATGCACTAAATGCCTAGAAAATTCCCATAATCTCCTAAATATGATAAATAAGCCCGGAAAATGCCAAATTTGAACACAGTGATTTGCAGGGTGTATGTTCGTCGTAGAAAAAAAGTCCAGGGCAAAGAAAGAAGAAAATTTGGATTCCCCTTTAATCTTGGTGATTTCCCTCTTGAAAGCATGGAACTTCTTTGGTGATGGTTCGATTTATGAAGGCCGTGCATGACGACATAAGCCAAACCTTCTCTAATTTTTACTAGTTATGACATCCCAATTTTCACGTTGGATGTTATCACAGATCATTCATATGCATTCATAATTTGAGTATTTTGAATTTGAGTTTATCTAAAAATTGATCCAAAATTTTAAGCAACTCAAGGACCCAAGTGAGAGAGTTGGAAGTTTTCCCAAAAGAAACCCACTATTTTATTATTTACAAGTGGGGTTGGATCAATAGTATTTTTGCCAAATTTCAGTTTTTAAATATTTAAAATAAATGAGAGAAGATAATATGACTTCTTCAAAAACATAATAAAAATATTGGAATTTGATTTTCGAGTAAAAATAATTCTTATTGGATTTTTATTTGCAATTTTAATATTTTAAAAATTGCATTAAAAAGTTATTTTATTTTTAACCATTTTGATTTCAGAAAAATGTTCACTTTGTTCCAAATATTAGGTGGGAACGAGGAAAATTGTTTCTGACATTTATAGGATATTTTTTATTTGAATTTTTATCTCTTCGGCCAAATTTGTTTTTAAGAAAACAAATCGGACCGACCGGGCCGAAGGCCCAGCTGGCCCAGCCGCCACCGCCTCCGCCCCGCCGTGCCGCCGCCGGACTTCGGGAGTCTGACTCCCGCACGCCGTCGTCACCCCTCGCCTAAGCCACCGCCTCGACCCAGCCCCCTTTAAAAGCCGAGCCGTCCCCCTCTCGCCTCGTCCCGCACCGCCGCCACCCTCCGCGTCGTACGCCGCCGCTAGCCGCTGACGCCGCCGGTCTTCGCCACCGCCGCAGACACACGCCACCGCCGCTGCCGGGCCACCGCCCTCGCCGCCTAACGCTCGCCGCCGGAGCCGCCGTCCGTCGCCGCCGTGCCCGTCCCCCGACCTGCGAACCCGCCGCCCGATCCGCGATCCAGACCCGATCCGACCTGCGAGATAAAATCGGCCGTTTCGTTTTTTATTAGTTTTGATTTTTTTTTTAAAAAACCTAGATCGATTTTTTAGAAAACCTAGATTCGTTTTTTTGGTTTTATAAAACAGCGAACGCCCCTGTTTAGCTTCACAAAATGAACATTCGCTATTTAGATTTTTTTTTTCTTTTTCTCTTATTTTTTTCATAAGGGACCTATCCGTGATTTAAGGTTTTACCGATCAGCCCCTCGTTTTCAAACGATCGTTACTTTTACTCGTTAGTCGGAATTAGATGAAACCAACGCCACTTTCTTCGTTTTGATCTTATCTTTCTTGTAGCGCAACTCAAATTTGATTTTGAACATTTTAAACTTTGTTTTCAAACATATTTGAATCTGAACTTCGTTTGATCATAACTTGAGTGTAACTCCGTGTGAGTTGATTCTTTTTGCAAATCGAAGCTCTTGACTCAAACTTTCTGATAAGGCCAAATTCACTTAATTTTGGTACTGTTGGAAATTGTTACAAGAGCCGTTTTCTCATTTTCAAAGTCTCTCGAGTTTCGTTTTTGATTCTATTGCATGATTGCTTATGTATACTATTGTTTGATTGCGATAGAATTCCCGGAGTGCGAAGCATGCTACTACGAGTCTCTAGGTTTCAACGATCATCAGCAAGTTTTGATCATACTTTCCAATACCCAGATTTTATTGCATTAGTTCTATCCTCAAAGATTGCATGAGTAGGAATTGATCACATGTGGTATTGCTTAGTAGTTCATGAGGTAGGAACCCAATGACTTGAGATCAACCCAAGGGAATATACACTTTTTTACTTATTGCTTAGCCATGCTCTTAGACGTGGATTGGTATGTGAGATTTCATGAAAGTTGTGAGTGTAACAACAACTAAGGGAATGTTTAAGGTGGTAACTTTAATACACCACTGGGTGGATTGGTTCCAGGGCACTTGGAGAATCTAGTGTTGTCCTATGAAATCCCGGAGGACCCGTGTGATTATCCTATGGAATGCCACCCAGGCTCAAAGGGATCATATATCATTCATGCCTAAAAACTTCCGTGTGTAGCCACAAGCCATTATGGGCTCTCGCATAGTTGAGTATGTTGTGTGTGCTCTTTCAGTGGTAGACTAGCAGATGTAGGGGAAAGTAGGTGTACCGGTCTACCCAGGGTAAAGAGTAAATGCTTCTGAAATACTGTGTCTTGGTCATCCGGTTCTCAAACACCATGCAGTGGGAGAAATTAAACGGAGGCGATCGAGTCTTGTGGGGAAAGTGCACAAACCTCTGCATAGTGTAGAAACTATTCATGAGTAGCCGTGTCCCCGGTTATGGACATCTTGAGTATCCTGGTATTTGAAATATGGACTGATCTCAACACTCTATCTAATTAATTTGTTGGGTTATTAATGACTTCGGTTATTTTTGGATTGAGATGGAGGACCCACTCCCAATAATGCTTAATACAACTGAGTAGTAAATAAAAATTTATTCCTTTGTTGTAGGAAAAAAATTAGCTTTATACAAAAATTAAGCTTACAGCCTCCACAAGCCAAATATGCATATAGTTATAGACATTGTTCATCGTTATTACTATAGTGTGGTCATGCCAACATATTCAATGTGCTGACCAACATGGCTGCAACGTATCATGTTGCAGAGTTTTCAGACGAAATATTAAGGTGCGATAGGTCGTTGTCATACACTCAATGTTTGTCGTGGAGTTGGATGGACTCAACTACTCTTCATAGCTTCCGCAGTTTATTATTTTTAGATGGGCTTCAGCCATATTCGTGTAAAGGATATTGCCTCTTCGAGGACATTCGATGTAATAAAGTGTGATTGAAACTCTGTTATAAATCCTCGAGTACTATGTTTGTCAGCATACCGATCCAGGGATGACACTGAGCACAGAGACTTCAATTCATTGGAATCGTGGTCGCTACACCAGTGCATGGTGAGGTCATACCATGGCACACCATGCATGGCGTCATGTTTTTCAAGCATTTATTTATTTTTTCTATAGTTGAAAACCCAAGAAACAAACGTTTATGGTTGACTATTGCCACACATTTCATCAAAATAAATGTCCCTTCCTTGTAAACGGCATGAGAATTTACTAAATAGCACGAGCATGGTTTTCTAGGCCGTTCTTGTGCACCCTTTCATGCACTGATTGTTTGAACTTGAATTGTGTGCATTAATGCCTGGGAAATGCACATAATCCCCTAAGTATGGCAAATGAACCCGGAAAAGTGCCTAATTTGAACACGATGATTTACAGGTGGTATGTTCATTGTAGGAAAAACCTCATGGACAAAGGACAAAGGAAATTTGAACCCCCCCTTCAATCTTGGTGATTTCCCCCTCGAAACCATGAAACTTCGTCGGTGATGGTTCTACTTATGAAAGGCGTGCATCATGACATAAGGAAAACATTCTCCAATTTTTACTAGGGCATGGTGAGGCCATACCATGGCACCACGCCGGGCGTCATGTTTTCCAACCATGTGTTTCATTTTTTGTATAGTTGTTAACCCAGTAAACAACGCGTTTATGGTTGACTATTGCCACACATTTCCTTGAAATATCTGCCCATTCCTTGTAAAAGGGATGAGAATGTACTAAATAACACGAGCATGGATTTCCAGACCGTTCTTGTGCACCTTTTCATGCACCTATTGTTCGAATTTGAATTATGTCCATTAATGCCTAGAAAATGCACATAATCACATAAATATGGTAAATGAGCCCGGAAAAATGTGAAATTTGAACACGTTGCATTTGACGCGGTGTGTTGATCGTTGGAAAAAAAGTAAATGACAAACTAGGACAGAAATTTGGATTCTCCTTCAATCTTGGGTATTTCCCTCTCGAAAGCATGGAACTTCCTCGGTGATGGTTCGATTTATGAAGGGCGTGCAATACGACATAAGCCAAACCTTCTCTAATTTTTACCAGGGCATGGTGAGGCCATACCATGGCACCACGCTAGGCGTCATGTTTTCCATGCGTTTATTTCATTTTTTCTATAGTTGAAAACCCAATAAACAAATGTTTGTGGTTGACTATTGCCACACATTTCCTTAAAATATCTGCCCATTCCTTGTAAAAGGCAAGAGAATGTACTAAATAACATGAGCATGGTTTTCGAGACCGTTCTTGTGCACCTTTTCATGCACCGATCGTTCGAATTTGAATTATGTCCATTAATGCCTGGAAAATGCACATAATCCCATAAATATGGTAAATGAGTCCGAAAAAATGTCAAATTTGAACACGTTGCATTTGAGGCGGTGTGTTGATCGTTGGAAAAAAACTGAATGACAAACTAGGACGAAATTTGGATTCCCCTTCAATCTTGGGTATTTCCCTCTCGAAAGCATGGAACTTCCTCGATGATGGTTCGATTTATGAAGGGTGTGCATGACGACAGAAGCCAAACCTTCTCAAATTTTTACCAGTGCATGGTGAGGTCATACCATGGCACCATGCGAGGCGTGATGACCCTCAACCGTAAGGGATCTGTTGCAGCGTTTTCAGTAAGTAAGAGTGTCGAACCCAACGAGGAGCAGAAGGTATTGATAAGCGATTCTGAGCAAGAAATTACTGGAAGCACTGAAAGATAACTTTTAGGGGTTTTCTCGATATAAGCAACAGGAATGTAAAGGCAAGTACTGTAAAAGGTACTGAGAGTAACAAGTGGCCCAATCCTTTCTTAGCAAAGGAGAGGCCTAGCAACTGAACTTATAAAGACTAAAGTGTTCTTGAGGACACACGGGAGAGGTAGTCATGTGCTTTCGCCATATTCCGTATCGATACTATCTTATGTGTTGATAAGTGTTGGTGGGTGGATCTATGCTAGTGCACTCTCTAGACTAAGAGGAATGCACTCTTATGATTAAACACCTTGCAAGCATCCGCAAATACAAGATAGAATTTAAGGCAAAAGCCTAACCATAGCAATACGATCGAGGATCCATTATTCCCTTATGCAAAAGCGTGCGAACTGGGGTTCAGGTTTCTGTCACTCTGGCAACCCACCATAAGCATTCTTTATACACAATGTATTCTCCTAGGTCCTTAATAAGGCGAAGTGTTGGGTGTTCGACTCACACAACACCACTAGTAGAATGAAAACACAACTTAAGTATCAAACAACACATATTACTTCAACAGCATATGACTAATAACAACAAGACTTTCCCCATGTCCTCAAGAACTAAGGTAACTACTCACAAGACATAAAAGAGATCATGATCAGTGGGGATAAATATGTGATAAACAATCTGGACATAATAATATTTCTCCAACAAAACTCAATAGCATTCACCACAAGGTAGTAATTAACACCGATGGAGTAGAGAGGATAGGTAGTACAAGTTACAACACGAGTCACGATGGAAAGATGAGATTTGGATGAAGATGGAGATGGTGCTGGTGTTGGGGATGATGTTGATGATGATCTGGATGATGCTCGTGATGATGGTGATGACGATGGCGACGATCTCCCCTTCCGGGAGGTGATCTCCCCGGCGGAATCTGCCCACCGGAGATGCCCTTTTCTTCTCTGTAGGTTTCCGCCTCGAAGCGGCGGCGGAACTCCGTAAAAAGTCCCGTGCCTAGGGTTTTCGGAGGACGGGGAACATATATGCAAAAGGGGGCGACCAGAGGTGGGCCAGGGGATCCAGGCGCCCCCCCCCCCGGCGCGGCCAGGGGGGGCGCCCCCAGGCCGCCTGGGCACCCTGTGGCCCCCCTCTGACTCCCCTTTTGCGTGTCTTCGTTATTCTTCCGAAAAATACCTCCCGTCAATTTTCAGGTAATTTGGAGGTGTTCTTCTTCAGCAACTCAATATCCACTTTTTCCTGCTGAATTTTGCGTCTGCTGTTCCGGCACCGGAAAGTTGCAAACTGTGTAAAATAGACCAAAACAACATAAGAACATCATCATAACGTGAAATATATCAATGAATAAGGATAAATTATAATACAAAATAGTGATGCATTTTGGACGTATCAACACCCCCAAGCTTAGACCTCGCTTGTCCCCAAGCGAATATGAACTCGGTAAACCTGTCCCCAAGTTTAGAGAGTGAAGTGTCGATAAATAGAATACGGACAAGAAGCATCATAGCCTCTTCACCAACTCAAATATTCTAAGCAACAATCTTCAATTCATAAGGCTCTTATGAAAGAGTGTCAGCACTTATATTCGAAAGTAAGACCAATGGGAACTCATTATATCATGGCAAACATGTCCTTTGGTCAAAGAACAACAAATAATTTTAACTTTTGCTTTTGACGGGATTAATTGAAGCTTTTTGAAATAACAAGTTAATAAGCAAGAAGTGAAAGTGTTAACACGAAGGAAGATATTTGCCTTAGCTGGGCATGACAAACAACTTACTTATCAAATGATAATGTCAACAAGGATATGATATGACAAATCTTAATGCAGCTTTATATGAATGAATCCCTATCAACATCAAACGTCTTCTCTCTTTGAGAAATAGAGGGAAGTAGAAATAACTGACTCAACTTAAAATTAAAAGATAGGCCCTGCTCTAGGGTAGTAGGGAAAACTCATGTGCTATCCTCAAATCAAACAGAATGAAAACAAGTCTTTGAGAGGTGCATGATTCATCAACGAATGCTAATAGATAACTCAATTACTTCTTGAACTGGACAAGTTTCGAGGAACGGCTCCCGTATGAGGACGATAACATCCTCTTATTCTCCTTTGTTTATCACTGCCAAAGTTTTCTGATTTCTCATGAACAAAGCGTGAAGGAGGGTTTGTTTGTTATATTATTTATAAGCCGGGCGCACTCCATGCCAGTTCCTTTTCGTATTATGGGTTTGCACATTATACATGCAATCCCGGGGTGAAGCTTGTCCAACTCAAAAAGGTCATGAAGTAGCTACTACTTCCTCATGAGCTAAAGCAGAGGCACAAAATAAAAGATTTTGAACATTTAAGGATAACACATAAATTATATACTTTAGGAGGTGGTAGTGGAGCACCACGAGTAGGTAGGTATGGTGGACTCATATGGAAGGTATTGGCTTAAGGGTATGGATGCACAAGCAGAATTCCGCTTAGTGCAGAGTTAGGCTAGCAAAGGTTTGAAAGAGCAGACAACTGATGATGTCTAAGATGCAAAGCAATATAAAGCATGAACATTGAAATAAGCATAACACATCAAGTTGTCTTCCTTGTCAACATAACACTTCAAGCATAATAACATAAAGGTTTTGGCTATGTTGATACTTTAAGAACATCATGCTTGTTGTTATGACCAAAGCTATGTTTGCCAAGATTAAATAAAGTTTCATAGCCATACCTGACATAAGGTCAACACTCCCCATAAGAATCATCATATAAGGTCGATTGCGTGAAGAGAATACCGAGTGCAGCAAAAAGGAACCGATAAACTTCTCATTAATATTCCATCATAAACGACTCCACACACACGGATACAATTCTTCACCGAAGGGGTGATAGACCTCAATGCACACACCTATCTCATATAATAACCTCCCTAGACATGATACGACTCTACTTGACTTCTGAAAGACAAAAGGTAAAAGATAAAGATACCGGGCACTCCCCCAAGCTTGGAACAAGCCAAGGGAATTCCATTACCCACGGAGATCTCACTCATCATCCTTGTTGGCGTTGATCAAGTAGTTCTTGGCGAAGCTCTTCCATGGAAGGGGTTCTCCAGTCTCATATGAGAAGCTCGTCTCCTGGATCCTGCATTCAGCACCCATACCCATGTGTAGAAACCTTAGTTCATACTCACAGTTCTGGTTATGTAGATCATTAATTTGCCCTTGGAGTTCTATGATTCTGTCTTCAGACGCGGCGATTCTTTCCCACATCTCCTTCATCTCCTTCAGAAAGTAGTTCTTCAGCTCGTTGGTGATGTCAAAGTTAGCTTCGACACCACGCTCGGTCATCTTCTTGTACTCGAAGACTTCTTGCTCCACTTCTTCCAGCCTGGCCTGGACGCTCCCCTCCTTGATAGGTCCCTTCAGATCTTCTTGATGAAGGACTCCCTCCTTCATCTGAACAACCTGAGGGTGCTTCTTCACCTCAGCGAGGTAAGGGTTGATGACGTTGACGACGAACGTGTCCTTGGGGGAACTTGGAGAAGCCATGGCACCTAAATTAGCTGAAAGATTTCCTGGCAAAAACAGATCGAAGAGAAAACACGCGAAATCGCAAGATACGTTGCCGGAACACCCCGGGCAAATATATAGGAAAAATTTATGCACAGAAAGGAAGGTAACGGACCAAAGCGGGGTCGGAGACGGGCTCCGAGGTGCCCAGGCGGCCTGCCGGCGCGGCCCAGGGGGGGCGCGCCAGGGGGGGCGCCTGGACTCCCAGGTGGTCGTCTCCGGCTCCACTTCGACTCGGAATTTTACTAATTTTACAAAAACTCGTAATACGGAACTTTTATGATGTTTTGCGGTGTTTTCTTACCGTACTACATACCTTTTCTCTATTCTGCTTCTGCTGGCGTCTGAAACAGGGCTGCAACATGTTCTTTGTGGGTTGTTGTGTATATTATATTCACATCAACATCGACAGGATCTCCTGCTATGTAATGTTTAAGCCTTTGCCCATTCACAACTTGAGGTTTGGTGCCTTCAAAATTATTAATCTTAATTGCACCAGACCGATAAACTTCTTCAATATGAAATGGTCCTTCCCACCTGGAAAGTAGTTTACCTGGAGAAAACCTGAAACGGGATCTAAACAACAAAACTTTATCACCAACATTAAATTCACGTTTCAGAATCTTCCTATCATGCCACCTTTTTACCTATTCCTTGAACATTTTAGCGCTCTCGTAAGCTTCACTTCTCCATTCATCTAGAGAAGTCAAGTTCATGAGACGCTTCTCACCAGCTAGTTTTGGGTCAGCATTAAGCTCTCTAACAGCCCAGAAAGCTTTGTGCTCTAGCTCTAATGGCAAATGGCAAGCCTTGCCGTATACCATCTTATAGGGGGACATGCCCATGGGGTTTTTGTAAGCAGTTCTATATGCCCACAAAGCATCTCCTAATTTATTTGACCAATCCTTCCTATTTCTGTTTACTGTTTTCTGCAAGATCAACTTAATCTCTCTATTGGTAAGCTCAACTTTCCCACTAGTTTGAGGATGATAAGGTGAAGCAATTCTATGATTAACATCGTATTTAGCCAAAGCTTTTCTAAAAGCTCCGTGTGTGAAGTGTGATCCTCCATCGGTCATGAGATACCTTGGTACACCAAACCTAGGAAATATTACATCCTTAAGCATTTTCAAAGATGTTTTGTGATCAGCACTTTCAGTGGGGATTGCTTCAACCCACTTGGTCACATAATCAACAGCTACTAAAATGTGAGTGTACTTGTGCGAAGAAGGAAAAGGACCCATAAGATCAAAACCCCAACAATCGAAAGGTTCAATCACTAGTGAGTAATTCATAGGCATCTCATTCCTTCTACTAATGTTACCAACTCTCTGACATTTATCACAGGCTAAAACATAATTTCTAGCATCTTTAAAGAGAGTAGGCCAATAAAAACCTGATTGAAGAACCTTATGTGCAGTCCTCTCACCGGCATGATGTCCTCCATAGGGACTATCATGGCACCGTCGGAGAACGTCCTTCTGCTCATGTTCCGGAATGCATCTTCTCACGATCCCGTCGGGACCTTCTTTGAAAAGATGTGGGTCATCCCAAAAGTAGTGCCTCAAATCATGAAAGAACTTCTTCCTTTGCTGAAATGTTAGACCTGGAGGCAAATATTTTGCAACAATAAAATTAGCATAATCTGCATACCAAGGGTCGGAAAGAGGTTGTATTTTTACAACGGCAAGTTGCTCGTCTGGAAAACTATCGTTAACTGGGATGGGGTCATGCGGTATATCTTCCATTCTTGAAAGATTGTCTGCTACCGGATTGTCCTCCCCTTTCCTGTCAACAATCTGCAAATCAAACTCTTGGAGAAGGAGTACCCATCTGATAAGCCGTGGCTTGGCATCCTTCTTTGTCATAAGATATTTAATGGCAGCATGATCAGTATGAATAATAACTTTGGAATCAACAATATACTGCCTAAAGCTATCACAAGCAAAAACTATAGCTAAGAATTCCTTCTCAGTAGTAGCATAATTTCTTTGAGCACTATCAAGGGTTTTACTAGCATAATGTATAACATTCAATTTCTTATCAACCCTTTGTCCTAAAACAGCTCCAACAGCTAAATCACTTGCATCACACATAATTTCAAAAGGTAAATTCCAGTCAGGTGGTTGTACTATAGGAGCAGTTATTAAAGCTTTCTTAAGGATTTCAAAAGCTTCCTTACAATTTTCCTCAAACGCAAAAGGAACATCCTTCTGGAGAAGATTAGTGAGGGGTCTCGAGGTTTTAGAAAAGTCTTTAATAAATCTTCTATAAAAACCTGCATGACCGAGAAAACTGCGAATACCTTTGATGTCCCTTGGATAGGGCATCCTCTCAATAGCTTCGATCTTGGCTTTGTCCACTTCAATTCCCCTTTCGGAAATCTTGTGACCAAGAACAATTCCTTCATTAACCATAAAGTGGCACTTCTCCCAGTTGAGTACCAAATTTGTCTCCTCGCATCTCTGCAAAACTTTATTAAGGTTGTGAAGACAATGGTCAAATGAAGTTCCATAGACGGAGAAATCATCCATGAAGACTTCCATAATATCCCCGCAGAAACCATGAAAGATAGCAGACATACACCTTTGAAAAGTAGCAGGGGCATTACATAAACCAAAAGGCATATCTCTGTAAGCATAAGTACCAAAAGGACAAGTAAAAGTGGTCTTCTCTTGATCGGCAGTGTTAACATGAATTTGAGAGAAGCCAGAATAACCATCGAGATAACAAAAGTGGGTATTTTTGGATAACCTTTCAAGCATTTGGTCGATGAACGGCAACGGGTAGTGATCCTTCCTGGTTGCCTTGTTCAACTTCCTGTAATCAATACACATTCTATATCCAATAATAATTCTCTGAGGTATTAGTTCATTTTTATCATTAGGAACCACAGTTGAACCTCCTTTCTTAGGAACACAATGTACCGGACTTACCCACTTACTGTCAGCTATAGGGCAGATGATACCTGCGGCTAGAAGCTTGAGAATCTCAGTTCTCACGACATCCATCATCTTCGGGTTCAACCGTCGTTGATGATCAACAACTGGTTTAGCATCAGGCTCAAGGTTGATAGTATGTTGACAGATAGATGGACTAATCCCCTTAAGGTCATCAAGGGTATAGCCAATTGCGCCTCGGTGTTTACGAAGTACTTCCAATAATCGCTCTTCTTCATATCCTGAAAGGTTAGAATTGATAATAACAGGATATACTTTCTTTTCATCTAAATAAGCATACTTGAGCGTATCGGGAAGAGGTTTAAGATCGAACACCGGGTCTTCTTTCGGTTTTGGTAAAATTCCCAAAGGTTCAACCGGAAGGTTGTGCTTCAGGATAGCAGGCTGTCTCAAGAATATTTCATCTAGTTCATTTCTTTCCTGCATATGCAAATCATTCTCGTGGTCCTCCATGTATTGCTGCAAAGGATCATCAGGGGGAATTGCAATAGAGGCAATACTTTCAATAATTTTATCATCACTAGGTAAATCAGTACCACGAGGCTGCTTAGAGAACTTAGAAAAATTAAATTCATATGGCTCACCATTGAATTCAACAGAAACTTTACCTTTCTTGCAATCTATTATAGCTCCACAAGTTCAAAGAAAAGGTCTACCAAAAATGATGGGACAAAAATTGTCCCTGGCTGAACCAAGTACCAGAAAGTCGGTAGGGTATTTTACCTTTCCACATAGGACTTCAACGTCCCTCACAATTCCGATAGGAGAGATAGTTGATCTATTTGCAAGATGAATAGTAACGTCAACTTCTTCAAGTTCACAAGGGGAAATCTCACCGATGATTTCTTCATAGAGTGAATAAGGAATAGCACTTGCACTAGATCCCAAATCGCATAGCCCATAATAATTGTGATCTCCTATTTTAACAGATACCACCGGAGTACCTAAAATTGGGCCTTTGTTCTTGGCTCTGACAAGGTTAGTGGAAACAACACAAAAAGTTATATTGGAATCCAAAACATCATCAGTAATAAGGTCTTTAATCAATGCAACTCGAGGATCGACCCTGATCTGGTCCTCAGGTTCATCAACTTTTCTCTCACTTTTATTTATTATGCCTGTCACAAGAGAGTGCTCCTTTATCCTCGTGGGAAAAGGAGGCTGTTCATATATAACTGCAGGTAAAATAGGCTCAGCAACATAAATATCAATAGGTTTTTCTTTAAAAGGTGCATGGTGCTGGTCTCTATTCTTTTTAAAAGAATCAACATGAGAGGCAAAATTCTTACATAAATCAATCACTAGATGGGAATCAAGACCAATCTTAGAGCAAAAAGTATTGAAGTAATCAGTTTCTACATAGCTCTCAATATAGTCATGTTCATAATTTATAGCGGGTTCAATACCTTTATCAATTTCCCAATCTTCAGTATTCCTTTGGATTCTTTCAAGGAGATCCCACCTTTCTTCAACGCTCTTCTTCTGAAATACCCCACTAGAGGAGGCATCCAGCATCTCCTTATCCTGACGAGAAAGACTGGCATAAAAATTTGTAAGTATGATTTCCTTGGGAAGCTTATGAATTGGGCATTTGAGCATTAGAGACTTCAGTCTCCCCCAAGCTTGAGCAATGCTTTCTCCGTCACGAGACCTAAAGTTATAGATAAAATTCCTGTCTCGATGAATTTCATGAAGAGGATAAAACTTAGTATAGAAAAGAGACATAAGCTCCTGCCAGTCCAGCAAATGTGAGTTATCGAGAAGCCCATACCAATCTGAAGCTTTATCTATAAGGGATACGGCAAACAATTTCCTCATGACAAACTCCCTCAATACACCTGCATGCTTAAATAATGAACATAGTCGTGACAAATATAGCAAGTGCTCACCAGGATGTCTGTCTCCTGCATATCGATTAGCCAAAACATAATTGATAATGCCAGCTGGTATTTTGTAAGGCACAATTTCAGTAGGGGGAGGATCAACCACCACAGGTGTGGGGTGTCTTCCCGTAAGTAACGCTCCAATAATAGGGTTATCCATAGGGACAAAGAATAGCAATAGCAAAAATAAAAACAGAATTATAAAAAGACTTTCTTACCAGATTCACTTTACCAATAGCGCTACGCTCCCCGGCAACGGCGCCAGAAAACGGTACTTGATGACCCTCAACCATAAGGGATCTGTTGCAGCGTTTTCGATAAGTAAGAGTGTCGAACCCAACGAGGATCAGAAGATATTGATAAGCGATTCTGAGCAAGAAATTACTGCAAGCACTGAAAGATAACTTTTAGGGGTTTTCTCGATATAAGCAACAGGAATGTAAAGGCAAGTAATGTAAAAGGTACTGAGAGTAACATGTGGCCCAATCCTTTCTTAGCAAAGGAGAGGCCTAGCAACTGAACTTATAAAGACTAAAGCGTTCTTGAGGACACACGGGAGAGGTAGTCATGTGCTTTCGCCATATTCCGTATCGATACTATGTTATGTGTTGATAAGTGTTGGTGGGTGGATCTATGCTAGTGCACTCTCTAGACTAAGATGAATGCACTCTTATGATTAAACACCTTGCAAGCATCCGCAAATACAAGATAGAATTTAAGGCAAAAGCCTAACCATAGCAATACGATCGAGGATCCATTATTCCCTTATGCAAAAGCGTGCGAACTGGGGTTCAGGTTTCTGTCACTCCGGCAACCCACCATAAGCATTCTTTATACACAATGTATTCTCCTAGGTCCTTAATAAGGCGAAGTGTTGGGTGTTCGACTCACACAACACCACTAGTAGAATGACAACACAACTTAAGTATCAAACAACACATATTACTTCAACAGCATATGACTACTAACAACAAGACTTTCCCCATGTCCTCAAGAACTAAGGTAACTACTCACAAGACATAAAAGAGATCATGATCAGTGGGGATAAATATGTGATAAACAATCTGGACATAATAATATTTCTCCAACAAAACTCAATAGCATTCACCACAAGGTAGTAATTAACACCGATGGAGTAGAGAGGATAGGTAGTACAAGTTACAACACGAGTCGCGATGGAAAGATGAGATTTGGATGAAGATGGAGATGGTGCTGGTGTTGGGGATGATGTTGATGATGATCTCGATGATGCCCGTGATGATGGTGATGACGATGGCGACGATCTCCCCTTCCGGGAGGTGATCTCCCCGGTGGAATCTGCCCACCGGAGATGCCCTTTTCTTCTCTGTAGGTTTCCGCCTCGAAGCGGCGGCGGAACTCCGTAAAAAGTCCCGTGCCTAGGGTTTTCGGAGGACGGGGAACATATATGCAAAAGGGGGCGACCAGAGGTGGGCCAGGGGCTCCAGGCGCCCCCCCCCCCCCCCGGTGCGGCCAGGGGGGCGCGCCCCCAGGCTGCCTGGGCACCCTGTGGCCCCCCTCTGACTCCCCTTCTGCGTGTCTTCGTTATTCTTCCGAAAAATACCTCCCGTCAATTTTCAGGTAATGTGGAGGTGTTCTTCTTCAGCAACTCAGTATCCACTTTTTCCTGCTGAATTCTGCGTCTGCTGTTCCGGCACCGGAAAGTTGCAAACTGTGTAAAATAGACCAAAACAACATAAGAACATCATCATAACGTGAAATATATCAATGAATAAGGATAAATTATAATACAAAATAGTGATGCATTTTGGACGTATCAAGGCGTCATGTTTTTAAGCATTTATTTCATTTTTCTATAGTTGAAAACCCCACAAACAAACATTTGTAGTTGACTATTGCCACACATTTCATCGAAATATATGTCCCTTCCTTGTAAAAGGCATGCGAATTTACTAAATGGCACGAGCATGGTTTTCTAGGTCGTTCTTGTGGACCCTTTCATGCACCGATTATTTGAACTTGAATTATGTGCATTAATGCCTAGGAAATGCACACAATCCACTAAATATGGCAAATGAACCCAGAAAAGTGACAAATTTGAACACGATGATTTGCAGGTTGTATGTTCATTTGTCTTCAGGCGATGAATTGGTCGAGTACCTTCCACATCACCTCCAGGACTCCCCGGACTATTTATGTGTGTTGCTGGTGCTGCAACTAGAGATCCCAAAAGGTGGACCACAATATTTTCATTGAGGACACACCTTCACTTGAGAGATTACTTGTAGTTGATCAACAAGGTCCAACAAGAATCAATGTCATTTCTGTGCCGAAGTTGATAGCGGTGGGCTACTCGTCTGTCACATACTACTACTTTCAGGTACAACAGTCGCCTTATACCTCTCCTTATTGATATCAACATTATTTCTAGTTTTGAAGATGTATGTTCGTTTGTCATCCAGCAAAGCTTCACCCAAATTTTGGGTACAGTGAAGGTCTTAGCACTAGAATCTGTCAGCCCCAACCTGGACCAAGTTGTCAATTGCCTGAGATGCTTTTCGTGCCTAATGAAGATGTATATCGAGGGGATGTTCCTTTCCTATTAAATGTTAACCACAAGGGAGTTCAATTTTTTGCCCCTTATCCCAAATTTTGGAGGATTTCAGGGCATAAACCCCCACTCCATATTGGTTGCTTGATTCATATGGTTACAATCCATAAGCATTTCAATGGATTCATCTGTACTAGTTTTCTTAGGGAGTTTTTCATCCAATCCATCCTCTTGTGAAGAAGGCTACATTTTTCTAGATTGTAATCAAATGTCCATGTTAATCATGTCAGATCGAAGATGGCATGTTGGTGCATTTTACAAATCCTGCAAACCAAATAGGTGTGTAGTACTGTTCAAAACTGCATGTAGGCACTAACACGTTCTCTTCTTTTGCAGATAATAATAGGCCCAGAGCTGGATAATGTTTATCACGACAATCGCATCGAATGCCTGGATCTGCATCTCTCAAATATTACTTTGAACTCCTACCGAGGGACCTTATCGGAGATTACACTCGCCAGGTTTTTTCTTGCCAGAGCAAGGGAGCTGAGGGTACTGAGGTTGAACACACATTTAATTAGGAAAGATGAATGGTATGCTGATCAGAGCCGGCAGGCACTGCAGAATGGAAGAGGCTCCAAAAAAGCTAAACTTCGTATTGGAAGAGCATATGATAGAGTAATTGGAAGTCATTGTGACAAACCAACACATGACTTGTCAGCAGCTGATCCCTTTGCCGAAATGATGAGGTTTGCAATGTTTGAATTTGGGCATTATAATCTTTGAATTTGAACCTTGCAATATTTATGGTATTTGTTATATAACGTAATTGGATGTATAATTTGGTATTGTAATCATGTCATGTTACAAGTATATATAGGTTGTTCTTCTGTACACAGAGCATAGATGTTGTGTAGACATAGCATATCACATCACATGCGGACCGCACTAGGTAACCCGTCAGTGATGAGTTCATCAATCACAAACAGTTATATACAAGCAAACGTTTGCCCACAACAACACACACG
Organism: Secale cereale; assembly: GCA_902687465.1. Taxonomy (NCBI): domain Eukaryota; kingdom Viridiplantae; phylum Streptophyta; class Magnoliopsida; order Poales; family Poaceae; genus Secale; species Secale cereale. The sequence goes on from LR738711.1 coordinate 210,143,843, forward strand.
GCTTATTCCATTACAAACAGCTCAGATGGATCAACTGTATGCCATGTATCGCACACGCAACTCTAATCTGATTCATGCTTGATGTGTCCAACATCGCTCGCACAGTTCATCATATTTGCCACGTATCACTATGTCCGATCGAGCCACAAGCAGAGCAAGCGTCACAAGAAGTAAATGATGATCAGCTGATCATTTATGCTAGTTAATCATGCATGTAATATATAGTTTACTTTATCGATATGTGGAAATATCATGTGTGTAGTAGCCATCTATGTAATTATGCATGTAATAGTTTACTTTGTGTGTGCAAATGCAATGGTTGTAGTAGCCACCTATATAAGTGGCTGTTTAATTTGGTTATGCAACCATGTCCTTATAAGTGTGTGTGTCTATATATATATATATATATATATATATATATATATATATATATATATATATATATATATATACACACACACACACACAACCGGTCTATTCTCATAACATTATGAGAATAATATTCTCATAACACTTTCGAACTGCTTTGTTTTACTGCATTGGAAAGCTATGCGCACTGCACAGATACTGCAACAGAACCTCATGTTTGAAAAAACTGTACGTGTTGTTTTTCGGTACCTTTTTTGCTCTAGTTTTTTAACCATTTATCGTAATTATGCGTGTAATATACCGTTGAAAAGCTATGGAGTAGACGCAACTTCGTCATGTTGAACACTTTTCAAAATTCATCATAGTTTAAGAGGCAGTTTTGAAAATCGTGCGGCTCACAACGAATGACAGCGAGCGCTTTTTTGCGTTTTTTTCTAAACCGCTCGTCGGAATAAAACGTATGATACACCGTTGGAAAGGTATCGTCGGCGCGCATCTTTTTCATATCTATTATTTTTTCTAATTCGCTACGGTTTAAGAGCAGTTTTGAATTTACTAAATCGCGGAATTGTATTTTTTTCGAATTTTTTCAAATTTTCGGTACTGTTTTCACTCTAGTTTTCTAACCGTTTGTCGAAACAAGGAGTGTAATATACTGTTGGAAAGCTACAAACGAGGCGCAACTTTCATATGTAGAAATGTTTTTGAGATTCCTTACGGTTTTTAGTTAAATTTGAAGATCGTGCGGCTGACTACGAAGGGCAGTGGCCGTTTTTCATGAATTTTTTACAAAACGTTGGTCGAAATGATCCAAATGATACACCGTTGGAAAGATATCGTCGAGACGCTACTTTTCCATGTAGAACACCCCCTCTAATTCATTACGGTTTAAGAGCAGTTTTGAAATTAAAAAAACGCGGAAACTCTGTTTTTCGCGACACCCAAATCGACCCTTTTTTTGCGCTTCCGAACTGCATGTTACTGCAACACAGCGACCAGTGAACTGCATGTTTGAAAAAACTGTACGTGTTGTTTTTTCGGCACCTTTTTTGCTCTAGTTTTTTAACCGTTTATCGGAATTATGCGTGTAATATACCGTTGAAAAGTTATGGAGTAGACGCAACTTCGCCGTGTTGAACACTTTTCAAAATTCATCATAGTTTAAGAGCAGTTTCGAAAATCGTGCGGCTCACAACGAATGGCAGCGAGCGTTTTTTGCGTTTTTTTTAAACCGCTCGTCGGAATGAAACGTATGATACACCGTTGGAAAGGTATCGTCGGCGCGCATCTTTTTCATATCTATTATTTTTTCTAATTTGCTACGGTTTAAGAGCAGTTTTGAATTTACTAAATCGCGGAATTGTGTTTTTTGAATTTTTTCAAATTTTCGATACTATTTTCACTCCAGTTTTCTAACCGTTTGTCGAAACAAGGCGTGTAATATACTGTTAGAAAGCTACGAACGAGGCGCAACTTTCATATGTTGAAATGTTTTTGAAATTCCTTACGGTTTTTAGTTAAAATTGAAAATCGTGCGGCTGACTACGAAGGACAGTGGTCGTTTTTCGTGAAATTTTTACAAAACGTTGGTCGAAATGATCTAAATGATACACCGTTGGAAAGATATCGTCGAGACGCTACTTTTTCATGTAAGACACCCCTTCTAATTCATTACGGTTTAAGAGCAGTTTTGAAATTAAAAAAATGCGGAAACTCTGTTTTTCGTGACACCCAAATTGACGCGTTTTTTTGCGCTTCCGAACTGCATGTTACTGCAACACAGAGAATAGTGAACTGCATGTTTAAAAAACTATACGTGTTGTTTTTTGGTACCTTTTTTGCTCTAGTTTTTTAACCGTTTATCGGAATTATACGTGTAATATACCGTTGAAAAGCTATGGAGTAGACGCAACTTCGCCATGTTGAACACTTTTCGAGATTCCGCACGGTTTAAGAGCAGTTTTGAAAACGGTGAACTGCATGTTTAAAAAAATTGTACGTGTTGTTTTTTCGGTACCTTTTTTGCTCTAGTTTTTTAACCGTTTATCGGAATTATGCGTGTAATATACTGTTGAAAAGCTATGTAGTAGACGCAACTTCGCCATGTTGAACACTTTTCGAGATTCCACATGGTTTAAGAGCAGTTTTGAAAACGGTGCGACCGATGAATAATGGCAGCGAGCGTTTTTTTTGCGCTTCTGAACTGCACAAGAAAACCGCACTGCATCAGGGTAGGAGCTGCGCGACGGTGCTGGGGAAGGAGGCGGGGCGGCAGCGCGGGGGTAGGAGGCGGGGCAGTGGTTGCTGTCCTCGGGGCGCTCCGCGCTAAAAACCTATTTAAGTGGGGTTGTTATGAGAATAAGGTTTTTGTTATGAGAATAAGGTCTTAAGGGGTGTAATGAGAATAGACCCACCCTATATATATATATATATATATATATATATATATATATATATATAAAGTGTTACTACTCATCACCAAGGGTGCAGAATAAGTTATTTTTCACCCGAGGTAATTTTACGATCATTTCATAAATAAATTACTTTTGAAATAAAAAATATTTACATTCATCTTGATTCATTACCTAAAATTTGGCATAAGAAAACAAAAATATAGGTCATAAGATCAGAAAAATGCATTTTATCTATTTTTTACAGTATATTTTTACGTTTGTAATTTTACGTAACATAAAATATTTTTTACGGCGACTATTTATTTTCTTACGATCTATTTTTACGTATAAAATAAGACAAAATTTACGGAACGTAAAATTACAGTGCATTGCTATTAAAATAGAGAGGGGGTGAAGAATAACTATTCCTCACCGAGGGTGACGAATAATCAATCACTATATATATATATATATAGCCGGTCTATTATGCTAATATTAGCAGAATAACTATTCTGATAACACTTCCGCACTGCACGCGTAACGCGAGAGCACTGCATTCTCAGTAGCAGAGGTATTGCAACACAGCGACGTCTATTATGTACATCGCACACGCCTTCATCTGGCAGCTTGTTTGTTTTGTTCCTCCTCATCGCAAACAGTTAATTGAACTGAACCATATGCCCTGCATTGCACACGCAACTAAAATCTGAACCGTGTTTGATGCATCCATCATTGCACACCGCGGATACTGCCAGATGAAACTGTGTGCGATGCAATAATCACAAACGATGGTGTAAAAAACCCGCCAAAAAAGGTGAAAAACGTTTGCGATGATGGATGCATCAAACATGGTTCAGATTTTAGTTGCGTGTGCAATGCAGGGCATATGGTTCAGTTCAATTAACTGTTTGCGATGAGGAGGAACAAAACAAACAGGCTGCCAGATGAAGGCGTGTGCGATGTACATAATAGACCCACCCTTTTTGACGGGTTTTTTACACCATCGTTTGTGATTATTGCATCGCACACAGTTTCGTTGAAGGGTCTCTGATCGCAGGTTCGCGTTAGCAGCTGATACGTCTCAAACGTATCTACTTTTCCAAGCACTTTTGATATTGTTTTGGCCTCATTCTTGCATGATTTGGACTAAACTAACCCGGACTGACGCTGTTTTCAGCAGAGCTGCCTGTATGGTTTATTTGTGTGCAGGAAAACGGATTTTTAGGTACCTCAGAAAAATCCACGAAAAATCACAGAAAATCCACGCACCCGAAGGAACCAGGAACCAGAAGTGGGGCCAGAGGGGGGCCAGGGGGTGCCCAGGCGCCCTGTGGGCGCCCCCCCTGGGCCGCGCCGGGGGGGCGCCTGGGTGGGCCCCACGCCCCCTGGTGCCCTACTTTAGCCCGTATTTTTCCTCCCGACGCAGAAACCCCAGATCGGAAGTTCTTTCGTAGTTTTTCGTCGCGGAGCCGCCACCACCCTCTGTTCTTCCTCGGGAGGGCTAATCTGGAGGCTGAATTGGCCTCCGGAGAGTGGAGATCGTCGCCATCGTCATCATCATCACCACTCCATCATCCCTCCATGACTTCTCCCTCCATGTGTGAGTAATTCCCCCGCTGTAGGCGAAGGGGATTGTAGGGATTGGATGAGTTAGATCATGTAATAGTTTATCAGATTGTTGGGGGCATGTTGCCTATCATCTACTATGGTGTTTATCATCTTTGCTTCAACTTGTTATTCTTAATGCTTGACACTTAGGGCCCGAGTGCCATGATTTCAGATCTGAACCATATGTGTTTGTATGAATATATTTGTGTTCATGATCCTATCTATGAGTTGTTTGCACCTGTTACGGAAAGTGACAGCTTGGGACACCAAAGGGGATGATCCGTAGTTTGAGAATTACATGTATCCATTGAGTTCATTGCTTTGTTCCGGTGCTCTTTGACAGGAGCACCTTAATATCCATAAGTTCCTTTTGGCCCCGTTGGTAGCGGGATGGTAGGACAAAAGATATTGTGCAAGTTCTTATTGCAAGCACGTACAACTACCTACGGGATACATGCCTAATGTTTGATATTTGCCTAGATGATCATTACTTTTCCATGTGCCGTGCCCCAAGTTAGAATCTATCTCATCCATGCAGCGCCCAACCATCCATCTCCCTAGCCTACAGTGTTTTAAATCCTGCTTGTCACTAGTTGCTACTTTTGCCATTTACTACTGCTATTTACTTTTGCTGTTTACTTTTACTATTACTATCATCACTATCATATCACTGTTACCACTTATCTTTTGTTGCAAGTATGTATATTTCAGGTGCGGTTGAATTGACAACTCAACTGTCAAAGCTTATAAATACTCTTTGGCTCCCCGTATGTCGAATCAATAAATTGGGTTATTCTTACCCGCAAAGACTATCTCAATCCCTTACGGTTGAGGGTTATCAGCAGCACCTTGAAGTAGTGACTAGGGAGTTACAAAGGTAGGTTTCGGTCTTGTCCAGACCCATGCTGTGTGACATGGTTGAGTAAGATGAGATTTTCCACTCCGACCAGGAGAGATATACCCTGGGCCGCTCGTGTGATCCGACCAGGATAAGCATGGCCCGGTTTGGGTTGGCATCACTGGAATGAGAAACAGGTTGGGCTACCACAAAGATGACAGACTCGCCCTGATCTCGACAACATATATCGTGTGGCAAAAGGAATGGAAGTGTGATGTATAGGTTCACCTAACCAGCTTCATAGTCTGCTTGGTGGTCGACACGCCTTGCAAGAGGCCGCTACCAACCGTGTAGGTCGGAGGTGATCCAAACTACGACCAAGCCGACTTGAACCTAAGGGGTCGCGCGCTTAAGGGAAGGAACCTACGAGGTCGGTTCTGAGGACACTGGTCGGATGTGATCTGAGATGGACTTGGAACGTGACCGAGTAGACTTTGGGCTTTAGAATCTGTGCGAGGCCCAAGTGTTGAGCCTGCGACGAATGCTAATATATAGTGGAGGTGCAGCACACTTATTGAGTTGATCGCTCCGGCGTCGTCATTAGGGCTTTGCATGTGTTGCGACTAGCCACCTCCACTCGCCGCCGGTTGTGTGACCGGACCTAGCAGTCCGCCGCACGATGTTCCACCTGCACGCGCGGATACTGTTAGAGGCGGTGCACTTCCACCGCTCCGGTGAACCTGTTCGCGGGTTCCGATCATCTACGTGGGAGATCGACGAGGAGGAGACGACTACGGAGATGCGCTGCCCCAACTCTACTTCTGTTGCACGCAGTGCGTGTCTAGTGGTAACGATCTGTGATCCATCTCCCTTAGCATGTTCTTGGATGTTCTGCACGTAGGAAATTTTAATTTGTAGTCGACGCACCATACGGCATATCCCAACACCACATACCAAGGAACAAGAGGAAGCAAGCGCTGCGGGACGTATACGCTCTCGAACCCCAAGTGCCAAAGTTTAACCCATGGTCGGCTTGCCCAATCACCTTCGACCACATGGACCACCCGACCAGTATCCGTCACGGACGGAGGCAGGAGCCTCAAACTGATTTATGAAGACACAATGAGGAAGATGGGGATCGATCTATCAAGGATCAAACCTGTAACACAACCTTCAAGGGGGCCATTCCGGGAGACGAGGCCCGCTGCATGGGTACGGTGACTCTCGAAGTAGCATTCGGCTCACTAGACAACTTTCGAAGCGTAGACTTCATCTTCGATATTGCCCCTTTCCGCAGCGGCTACCATGCCCTCCTCGGCCGAACGACGTTCGCCAAATTTTACGTCGACCCACACTACGCGTACCTCAAGTTGAAGATGTCTGGTCCCTCGGGTGTCAACAATCAATGCCAGCACGGAACACTCACTCTGAACCTAGGAGCACACTACAGCCCTGGCAGCCGAAGACCAAACTGGCGCCTATGGACTCCGGTATCGGCCTGCCATAAAGGTCCGTGACAACAGTAAACGGGTCCGAACCCGCTCCCAATCATGGGAACCCGCCCGCGTTCACTGCAAATACGGCCGCGTGACCCACGGCATGTCCAACATAGTCGCACTCCATGTACCTCATCAGCACAACTTCGCGTTCAAGATACCATGTGCAGCCATGAGGCCTATATCAATAAAGCAGCACCACATGTTCGACTAAACTGGACTACGTGGTTACAGCATCCCCGGACAGCAAGGGGTACAACTCCAGACTCCCCCAGCATCAAGCTGTGACGATAGGGCCACCCCATCAAGGTCCCATTGAAGGTCCCATCCCCTTCACCTTGCAGATGCAAAGGTGCAGACGTGAAGTAGGGCACAGTTGAGGCTTCGACACACGCATTAAGGCCATATATAAACCTTTACTCTGTAAACCTTTTTCCCTTTTACTTATAATAAATGCCTCGGCAGTTTGAATTGTACGGATAGACGTCATGTGCTTATGGAAAATAAATAAAAACACCTTTATGGTGTTCGGGTATCCATATTGTGTGACCCCTTGATACGTCCATTTTCCATCATGTTTTCCTACTATTATTCATAAAAATTTTATGCGTAGTAATGCCTTTTGGAGTAATTCTAATGCCTTCTCTTTCATAATATGCAAGGTTTACATCAAGAGGGAGAATACCGACAGCTGGAATTCTGGACCAGAAAAAGCAACGTCATTCCACCTATTCTGCACAACTCCAAATGAGCTGACACCTCATTGGGATTTTTATGGAATATTTATGAATTATTGGAGCAAATAAGTACCGGAGGGGGCCCACCAGGTGGGCACAACCCATCTGGGCGCGCCAGGGCCCCCACGCTCGCCCTAGTGGGTTGTGCCCTCCTCGGCCCACCTCTGGTGCCCATCTTCTGGTATATAAGTCATTTTGACCTAAAATAATTAAGGACAAGACTTTCAGGACGGCGAGCCACCGTCTCGAGGCGGAACTTGGGAGGAGCACTGAGCGATTCCGCCGGGGGAACTTCCCTCTCAGAGGGGGGGAAATCATCGTCATCGCCATCACAAAGAACCCTCTCATCTTTGACAGGCCAATCTTCATCAACATCTTCAACAACATCATCTCCTCTCAAACCCTAGTTCATCTCTTGTGTTCAATCTTTGTACCAAAACCTCAGATTGGTACCTGTGGGTGACTAGTAGTGTTGATTACATCTTGTAGTTGATTACTATATGGTTTATTTGGTGGAAGATTATATGTTCAGATCCGTTATGCTATTTAATACCCCTCCGATCTTGAGCATGTTTATCACTTGTGAGTAGTTACTTTAGTTCTTGAGGTCATGGGAGAAATCATGTTGCAAGTAATCGTATGAACTTGATATGTGTTCGATACTTCGATGATATGTGTGTTGTGATTCCCTTAGTGGTGTCATGTGAAAGGCGACTACATGACACTTCATCATATTTGGGCCTAAGGTAATGCATTATAGAGTAGTTATTAGATGATGGGTTGCTAGAGTGACGGAACATTAAACTCTTGTTTATGCGCTACTCCGTAAGGGACCGATTTGGACCCGGATGTTTAATATTATGGTTATATTTTATCTTAATAATTTTCTCGTAGTTGTGGATGCTTGCGAGGTGGTTAAACATAAGTAGGAGGTTTGTTCAAGTAAGAATAGCACCTAAGCACCGGTCCAACCACATATCAGATTATCAAAGTAACGAACACAAATCAAGCCAATACGATGAATGTGACTAGATGAAATTCACGTGTGCCCTCAAGAACAATTTGCTTATTATAAGAAACTGCTTTGGCCTGTCTTTTGCCACAAAAGGATTTGGCTATCTTGCAGCATACTATTTACCGTTATAGTTTGTTGCTCGATACAAATTATCTTGCTATCAAACTATCTGTTACCGACAATTTCAGTGCTTGCAGACATTACCTTGCTAAAAACCACTTTTCATTTCCTTCCGCTCCTCGTTGGGTTCGACACTCTTAATTATCGAAAGTACTACGATTGATCCCCTATACTCGTGTGTCATCAAGACTCTTTTTTGGCGCCATTGCCGGGGAGTGAAGCACTCTTGATGCGTGGAGATTGGTAAGGAAAAATTATTACTATGTGCTGAAATTTATTGTCACTTGTCACTATGGAAAACAAACCTTTGAAGCATTTGTCCGTGGTATCTTCACCCCGACCGGAAGCACAATTAGTAGCCCCTCAAATTTCTGCACCTACTGAAAATTTTGAATCTGAAATTCCTTCGGGTATGATAGAACAACAACTAGCTAATCCTTATGTAGGAGATGGAACTGAACATCCTGATATGCATTTCATATATGTGGATGAAATTTGTGGATTATTTAAGCTTGCAGGTTTACCCGGAGATGAAGCTAAGAAGAAGGTTTTCCCTTTATCTTTGAAGGGAAAAGCTTTGGCATGGTATATGCTATGCAACGATATTGGATCTTGGAATTGGAATCGCTTGAAACTGAAATTCCACCAAAAACATTATCCTATGCATCTAGGTCATCGTGATCGGAATTACATATATAATTTTTGGCCTCATGAAGGAGAAAGTATCACTCTAGCTTGGGGGAGGCTTTAGTCAATGTTATATTCATCCCCCAATCACGAGCTCTCGAGAGAAATTACTATTCAGAACTTTTAGCTCGGCTTTCTCGTAATGATCAATCCATGCTTGATACTTCTTGTGCCGGTTCTTTTATGAAGAAAACTATTGAGTTCAGGTGGGATCTCTTAGAAAGAATTAAATGCAACTCCGAAGTTGGGAACTCGATAAAGGTAAAGAGTAAGGTATTAAGATTAAGTTTGATTGTGTTAAATCTTTTATGAATACCGATGCTTTTCGAAAGCTTAGCACTAAGTATGGACTGGACTCTGAGATCGTAGCCTGTTTTTGAGAATCTTTTGCTACTGATGTTGATCTCCCTAAAGAGAAGTGGTTTACGTATCACACCCCAAATAAAGAAGAAATCAAAGAACCAGTAGTTGCTAAAGAAGAAACAACCATTTACAATGTTGATCCAGTTGTTCCTACAGCTTATATTGAGAAACCACCTTTTCCTATTAAGATAAAGGAGCATGCTAAGGTTTCAACTGTGGTCCATAGAAGTAATATTAAAGCACCGAAACACCGTGAGGAAATCGAAGTAGAATCTAGTGTTGATATGGTTAAGGATCTCTTGGTCGATAATGTTGATGGGCATGTTATTTACTCCATCGGTGGGGAAACAAGAATTGATAAACCCGATACAAAAGACAAAGATAGACATGTTTTAGGCATGCATGTTGTCTTAGTTAAAATAGGAGATCGTTGTTATCATGGTTTATGTGATATAGGTGCTAGCGTAAGTGCTATCCCTTTTAATCTCTATCAAGAAGTTGTGAATGACATAGCACCCACTGAAATAGAAGACATAGATTTTACTATTAAACTTGCCGATAGAGATACCATCAGTCCACTTGGGAATGTTAGAGATGTTGAGGTATTGTGTGGGAAAACAAAATATCCTACTGATTTTCTAGTCCTTGGTTCCCCACAAGATGACTTTTGTCCCATAATATTTGGTAGACCTTACTTGAACACCGTCAGTGCTACTATAGATTGTACTAAACAAACTGTCGGTGTTAGCTTCAGTGATGAGTCTCATGAGTTTAATTTTTCCATGTTTAGTAGAAAACCCCATAAAAAGAACTGCCTAGTAAATATGAAATAGTTGGTCTTGCTTCTATTGTTGTGCCTCCTACTGATCCCTTAGAGCAGTATTTGCTAGACCATGAAAATGACTTGCATATGCATGAAATAAATGAAATAGATAGAATTTTCTTTGACCAACAACCTCTAGTTAAGCACACAACTTACCTATTGAAACTCTATGAGGTCCTCCTCCACCTGAAGGTGATCTTGTGTTTTAATTAAAGCAATTGTTTGACACTTTGAAATATGCTTATCTTGATGTGAAAAAGATATATCCTACTATTATTAGTGCTAACCTTTTAGAACATGAAGAAGAAAGATTATTGAAAATTCTGAGAAAGCACCAAGCCACTATTGGATATACTCTTGATGATCTTAAGGGCATTAGTGTCACTCTATGTCAACACAAGATTAATATGGAACCTGATGCTAAACCCGTTGTTGATCACCAATGTTGTTTAAATCGGAAGATGAAAGAAGTGGTAAGGACGGAAATATTAAAACTTTTGGAAGTAGGTATAATCTATCCCATAGATGATAGTAGATGGGTAAGTCTTGTTCATTGGGTCCCGGGGAAGGGAGGAATTACCATTGTTCCTAATAATAAAAATGACTGATTCCACAAAGAATTGTTATAGGCTATATAATGGTAATTGATTTCAGAAAATTAAACAAAACAACTAGAATAGATCATTACCATGTGCCTTTTATTGATTGAATGCTAGAGAGAATATCTAAGCACACACACTTTTGCTTTCTTGATTGAATGCTAGATATTCTAGTTTCTCTCAAATACATGTCTCACAACCATATCAAGAAAAGACCACTTTTACTTACCCCTTTGGAACCTATGCTTATAGGCGTATGCCTTGTGGTTTATTGTAACATCCCAAATTTTCAATTTGGAATGTTATACATTAGATCATTATGCATATCATATTTTCTTGCTTTTGGTGATCCGAGAAAATCCTAAGCAACTCAAGGACCCTCGAAGAGAGTTGGGGATTTCTAAATTTTCATATTTGAGGTTTCTCAAATTTTGAAAATAGGATCGTTTGATTTTATTTATTTTTCTTCAAGTATTTCTATCATAAAAATATGAGAGAGGGAGTAAAATGACTCTCCCAAAATAAAGAAATACAGAAGATTTAATAAAAAGATGAAACAAGTTTTATTTGGATTTATTGAATTAGGAAAAATTTGCATGTTTTCAAAAATGCATTTTAGTGCCAAGAAAATGTTCATCTTGTTCTAAATATTTTATTTAGACGGTGAAAATTTGTTTTGGCAATTTCTAGATTTTATTTTATTTTCTAGAGTTATTTTATTAGCGCCGGCGTAATGGTTAAAAATATATATATATAGGAGGACCGACCCGACTGGGCCGAGGCCCAGCCGAACCGGCCCATCGGCCCGTCGCCGCCTTCCCCGCGTCGACCGCCGTGGCCGACTCGGACGCCGCCGCCGACCGCCATAGTCTTGCCCCTCCCCCAAGCTAGCACCACCTCCTATATATAGCCAGCTACCCCCCTCCAACCACGCCAACCCCGCCGCCTCGCCAAGCCACCGCCGCCGCGACGCCCGCACCCCGCCGCCAGCCGCCGCCCTCGCCGCCGCCGCGACGCCCGCACGCCGCCGCCGCTACCGCCCGCACGCCGCCGCCGCTGCCGCCCCTCGCCGCCGCCACCCCACCGTCGCCGGAAAGCCGCAGCCGCCGGCAGTTCCCGACGAGGTAGCCGCCGCCAGTTTCTTTTAGAAAACCGCTGGTTCTTCTTTTAGAACCCCTAGTCATTTTTTTATTAGATCGGTTTTATTAGAACGGTTTTCTGTTTTTATTTTTTCTGGTTTAGTTAAGTAGTTAACGTTCACCTGTTCATTCGTTCCAACGAACGAATTCGTCATTTAGTCTTAGCTAACGAACGTCCGTTCGTTAAGCTGTTTTAGTTTTCTTTTTCGCAGTTATTTTCTTATCGCGATCTCTGATCCGATTTTCTTTTTAGTTTAACTTTTCGCTCGTTTATCGGAATCAGGTGATTCAAGCGCCTGGAGTTTTGTATCGAAATTCTCTTTCTGTTTAACCTAGTCGCTCAAGCGTTTGCCTCTGTTAAAATTTGGACTTAGATCCAGATTGGTTCGGTAGTTGTTTCTCTTTCGCCGTTTGTCTTTCGTTGTTTCTTCTTTTGTCGTTTCTTTTGCAAACCGGAGTTCTTAAGTTGAACTTTCTGGTTAGATCTTTTATTCGAGTTTTACCCGTGCATTAGTTAAGTACTTATTGTGTGCTTGTTAGTTTGCGATAGAGTACCTGGAGTGCGCCGCTTGCTACTTTGAATCTCTAGGTTTTGCGGATCATCAGCAAGGCAAGTAACACTTTGATCATACTTTCCAATTACCCAGTTTTCGTTGCATTAGTCCAAACCCTCACACATTACATGAGTAGGATCAATTAACTTGTGAGACTGGGAAGTAGATTGAGGTAGTACCTATTACCTGCATTACATTCAAACCTTTGGGAGTTACTTCTACGTTTGCTGTTAGGACATGCTATGCTCGTAGACGTGGATTGGGTGAGTGAAATCCATGATAGATGTGAGTTTGTTAATTAATTGTTCAACTTAAGGTGGCAACATTAATACACATCTGGGTGTATTGAGGCATCTGAGTATTCCAGGGATTGCCTGTTTTTCTTCGGACCGCCACCCAAGCTCAAAGGGATCATGAGATTATTCATACTAGAAACTTTCGTGTGCAGCCACAATGCTATTATGGGCTCTAGCATAGTATGAGTAAGTTGTGCGAATATCTACAGTAGTGGACTAGCAGATGTAGGGGATGTAGGTTGGTACGGTTCACCCGGTCGTAGGTGCTAGTGCTTCTAAAAGACTGTGTCTCGGTCATCCGTTTCTCAAACATCCTAAAGTGCGAGAAATCAAACAGAGGAGATCGGGTCTTGTGGGGAAAAGTGCACAAACCTCTGCAGAGTGTACAAACTGATCATGATTAGCCGTGTCCCCGGTTACGGACGTCTTGAGTATCTAGTACTTGAATATCATGTGCATCTCATCATGTTACTTTAATTTAATATTGTTGGGTTTAATGATGAACTTTAATTGGGGTTGAGAGGATGTCTATCTTCTCAACGATGTTTCAACTACCATGATAGTTAATTAAAATGTATTCCTTTGAAGTAGGGAAGAACTGGCTTTACGCAAAAACTGTAACCATAGAGCTTTCCACCAGCCATATTGCATGTAGTATAGCTTTACTTTCATTGCTTTCTTGTGTTACTTTGCCAGCATATTCCATGTGCTGACCCGTTTTCGGGCTGCAACGTTTCATGTTGCAGACTTTTCAGACGACGAGTAAGATGCCTTTTAGGTCGTGGTTCTATACTCAGTGATGCCGCTGGAGTTGATGGACTCACTAATCTTCCAAGCCTTCCGCTGTTATCGTGTTAGATGGCCTTCAGCCATTTTTATTGTAATAAGTTCATCGTTGGGACTATCGATGTAATAAGTGTGTGATTGCTACTCTGTTATAAATCCTTCAAGTACTGTGCGTGTCAGCGTTACTGATCCAGGGATGACATGGATGCACAGAGATCAAACTGTTTGAGGCCTGGTCGCTACAATATGGTATCAGGGAACACGCTGACTGTAGGACACGACCACTAAGCTAAAGCCCTAGAGCACTATTCACTCTTCTTTTTTCCGACTCCTCATCTTTTCTACTCTTTTTGGATGGTGGATGCAAAGAACAAGTTCATGCAACCGGATGATGATACACCATTTGGACGACACCTGAAGGAAGTCACCAGATATCTAAACATTGGACTACCAAGTTTCACCGGAACCTACAATGCCACTCTACCTGAGGAGGAGCGTTGGCTGATTCAAGCCCAAGTTCCAGGAAGGACGTTCAAGCCCGTCACCGCACTCATAGCATTTTCCTTTAATGCGCCTACATGGAGCCTAGGCAGGAGCATGGCCGCCCACATCGCTATGGGAAGGATTGGAGAAGTCTACAAGTAGGAGCTAAAGGACACTATCTACCAGATTTGTGGACGCCGAGATGAGAATTGGGATATGATCAGCACCCGGAAGGATAGATCCATTGCAGCCTTCATCCAGGAGTTGAACCATCACATTCGCCGCCAGGAGCACTAAATAGGAATTTGGAGCTGGAGGAAGAACTCAAGTCTACACGCGACGGATACGAGGAAGAGATGCTAATACTTGTGGAGAAGAATGATGACTTGACACGGAAGTTAGGGATACTCATGGGAGAAGAAGACGAGGAAGAAGAACCCAAGGAGATTCCACCGGAAGACTACATTATCATCGACGACACGGATTCGGAACCCGATGATAGCAAAGATGAAGACTATGAAGATGAAGCTGGAGCAGATATCATGGAATCCTCTGTCGATCAAAATTTTTAGAAGACCTTCCCTTGACTAGTAGTTTTTTTCCCCTTTAGTAGACTTAGATCACTTTTGTAACGATTAGATCCGTGTAAGCCCTTGTTTGAAATTGATTGGTGTGATGAATTGTGTGTTTGCCTCATGTGCATATGGGTAGTGATTTTCCCTTAGACCTTTTTCTATTCTAATCTCTCCCCTCTACACCCATCAGATGCCTCCAAGACATGAAATTGAGTTTCCCCCTGAGCTCACCCAGTTGATTCAGCAGCAGAACACCCTGATGCAACTTCTTGTCCAGAATACTCAGAACAACCAGAACAACAACAACAACAACAACCCTCCACCACCATCCGTGGACAACCTGACACGTTTCTTAAGGTTGCAACCACCAGTGTTTGCTAGAAGCATCGAACCAATAGTGGCTGATGACTGGCTACGCAAGATTGGAAGGGATTTGACCACCGCCAATTGCTCGGATGCTGAGAAGGTGCGATTTGCCGCACACCAGTTGTCTGGACCAGCTGCAGCATGGTGGGAGAATTACACAGCCACTTACCCCATAGCCAATGTGACTTGGGATCAGTTTCAGCAAGCTTTTCGTACCGCCCATGTCTCAACTGGAGCTATGAGTATGAAGAAGCAGGATTTCCGCAATCTGCACCAAGGAAATCGTACTGTGGCTCTGTACGTGGATGAGTTTAGTACCCTATCTCGTTATGCCCCAGATGATGTGGCCACAGATGCCGATAAGCAGGAGAGATTCATGGAAGGGCTGAATGATGAGATGAGTGTACAGTTGATGGTGGCAACTTTCAATAACTACCAGGAGCTGGTTGATCGCACCCTAATGATTGAAAAGAAGCATCAACAGATTGAAAGCCACAAGAGGAAGTATGGGCAAGGAAAGTATAATTCTGGAGCACAGCAGAAGCCCCGTTTTACCCCTAAAACGGTAGGACAGTTTCACCATACCCATGGAGGAGGTAGCTCGCACAATCACAATGGCACCAAGAATGGAAATGGGAATGGAGTAAATGGAAACCAGAGCTGCCCAACACCGTCCACACCCACCAAGAGGGATTTCAGCCATGTCAATTGTTTCAAGTGCGGGAAGAATGGACATTATGCCACTGACTGCCCAGAAGCTAAGAATGGGAACGGCAATGGAAGCGCCGCGAAGAAGCCCAACCCCTTCAACAAAGGACAAGTGAATCACGTTAGCGAGGAGGAGGTTGAAGCCCAGCCAAATGCAGTAATAGGTAAGTTTTTAGTTAAGTCCTTTACTGCACTCGTTCTTTTCGATACTGGTGCATCGCATTCATACATTTCAAGGGGATTTGTGGATAAGTATAAGCTGCCAACCCAAGCCCTTAGATCGCCCATGTTAGTAACCTCACCAGGAGCGGAGTATATGGCTAAGTTATGGTGTGATCAGTTGCCATTAAGGATTGGTAATTATATTTTCCCTTCGGACCTAATAGTATTGGAATCTCAAGGACTGGATGTGATATTAGGCATGGATTGGTTATCTAAGTACGAAGGGAATATTGAATTTGCCAGCAAGACTATTTTGCTTACTACGCCAGAAGGAAGAAGGATAAAGTATGTATCCCGACATGAGCCGAAGAGGAACAGATTAAATTCCTTATCAGGAGTTGTTCAGGAGGAAGTACCAGTGGTGAAGGATTTCCCTGACGTATTTCCAGAAGAACTTCCAGGAATGCCACCTGATAGAGATATAGAGTTTTTGATTGAGCTTTTGCCAGGCACAGGGCCAATTTCTAAGAGACCATATAGGATGCCCGCAAAGGATTTGGAGGAAATTAAGAAACAGATTAAGGAGTTACTGGATAAAGGATTCATACGCCCAAGTTCTTCGCCTTGGGGTTCGCCAGTACTTCTAGTGGAGAAGAAGGATGGATTGTTAAGAATGGTTGTTGATTATCGAGGGCTGAACGAAGTAACAATCAAGAACAAGTACCCACTGCCGATGATCAATGATCTGTTCGATAGATTGCAAGGAGCTAAGGTATTTTCCAAGATCGATCTGCGATCAGGGTACCATCAATTGAAGATTCGAGAGCAGGATATACCTAAAACGGCCTTTACCACTAGGTATGGGTTGTACGAGTATACCGTTATGTCTTTGGTCTGACTAACGCACCGGCATACTTTATGAGCCTGATGAACAAAGTGTTTATGGAGTATTTGGATAAGTTCGTCGTAGTTTTCATAGATGATATTTTGATCTTCTCGAAGGATGAAGAGGAGCATGCAGAGCATTTGCGTTTGGTATTGGAGAAGCTCAGAGAACATCAGTTATATGCCAAGTTTAGCAAATGCGAGTTTTGGTTGAAGGAAGTCGGATTCCTCGGACACGTTATATCCGGAGAAGGAATAGCAGTAGATCCCGCCAAGGTGGACACTGTGACCCATTGGGAAGCACCGACCACAGTTGGAGAGATCCGGAGTTTTCTTGGACTTGCAGGATACTACCGGAGATTTATCGAGAATTTCTCAAAGATTATAAAGCCAATGACGGAGTTGTTAAAGAAGGACACCAAGTTCAGATGGACTGAGGAATGTGAGGCCAGTTTCCAGGAATTAAAGAAACGTTTGGTCTCATCCCCTGTGTTGATTCTGCCAGATCAACATAAGGATTATGAGGTGTACTGCGACGCTTCACATCGAGGACTTGGAGCAGTTCTTATGCAGGAAGGAAGAGTTGTTTCGTATGCTTCACGATAACTGAAACCTCATGAGTTGAACTATGCCACTCACGATTTGGAGTTAGCAGCCGTAGTACATGCATTGAAGACGTGGAGACACTTTCTCATTGGAAACCATTGTGAAGTATATACGGATCACAAGAGTTTGAAGTATATATTCACTCAGAAGGAGTTGAATCTTAGGCAAAGGAGATGGCTGGAACTCATTAAGGATTACGACATGAGATTGCATTATCATCCCGGAAAGGCTAACGTAGTAGCCGATGCGCTAAGCCGTAAAAGCCATGTCAATACCTTAATGATGGAGGAATTTCCAAAGGAGTTAGCCGAGGACCTACGAGAACTACGTGTGGAGATAGTTCTGAGAGGCTATGTAGCAACACTAGAAATCCAGTCTACCCTGATGGATAAAATCCGAGAAGCTCAGAAAGCTGACAAAGAGGTTTCCTCTATAAAGGAGAGGATGAGCGAAGGAAAAGCTAAAGGATATCGTGAGGATGAACACGACACCTTATGGTTTGAGGACCGCATTTATGTGCCTAATGACCCGGAGATCAGGAAGTTGATTCTACAGGAGGCCCATGATTCACCATACTCGATTCACCCAGGGAATACTAAGATGTACTTGGATTTGAAGGATATTTTCTGGTGGACCGGTATGAAGAAGGATATTGTGGAGTATGTAGCAGTTTGTGATGTATGTCAGAGAGTGAAGGCAGAACATCAGAAGCCGGCATGATTGTTACAACCATTGCCAATACCCCAATGGAAGTGGGATAAACTAGGTATGGATTTTATTACGGGACTCCCGAGAACTCGCGCTGGCTATGACTCGATTTGGGTCGTAATTGATCGTTTAACATAGGTAGCTCATTTCATCCCCGTAAAGACTACCTATACCAGTGCAAAGTTGGCAAAGATATACATGACCCGAATTGTATGTCTGCATGGAGTTCCGAGGAGCATCGTATCAGATAGAGGAACCCAGTTTACCTCAAAGTTCTGGAATCAGTTACATGAAACCTTGGGTACCAGGCTAGAGTTTAGCACAGCTTTTCACCCGCAGACAGATGGACAGACTGAAAGAGTCAATCGGATTTTCGAAGATATGCTGAGAGCCTGTGCACTAGACTATGGATCCAGTTGGGACGACAATTTTCCTTATGCAGAATTTTCTTACAACAACGGTTATCAATCCAGTTTGAAGATGGCCCATTTCGAAGCATTATACGGAAGGAGGTGTAGGACTCCGTTGTCGTGGGACGAAGTTGGAGACCGACAGTTGTTTGGACCAGATTTGATCAAAGAGTCTGAGGAGAAGGTGAACTTGATTCGAGATAGACTGAAGGTAGCTCAGTCCAGACATAATAGTTATGCAGACTCGAAGCGGAAGGAGATAGCCTATGAGATCGGAGATAGAGCATACTTGAGAGTATCGCCTCTGCGAGGAGTCAAACGTTTCGGAGTTAAAGGAAAGTTAGCCCCGAGATTTGTGGGACCCTATCGTGTTTTGGAACGCATGGGAGAGGTTGCCTATAAGTTGGAATTGCCCGAAGGATTGTCAGGAGTGCACGATGTGTTTCACGTTTCGCAGCTTAAGAAGTGCCACGCGGAGATGTCCGATATACCGCTTAGAGACACAGTACCCCTGGAAGCGATTCAGTTGGACAGTGACCTGACCTACAAGGAGAAACCTGTTAAGATCCTCGAATATTCGAGCAGAGTTACCCGCAGCAAGGTTATCAAATTTTGCAAAGTTCAGTGGAGTCACCACACCGAGGAAGAAGCCACCTGGGAACGAGAAGATGATCTACGCAAGGACCACCCTCACCTATTTTCTAGCCAACCCGAATCTCGAGGGCGAGATTCATCTTAAGGGGGGTAGGTTTGTAACATCCCCAATTTTCAATTTGGAATGGTATACATTAGATCATTATGCATATCATATTTTCTTGCTTTTGGTGATCCAAGAAAATCCTAAGCAACTCAAGGACCCTCAGAGAGAGTTGGGGATTTCTAAATTTTCATATTTGAGGTTTCTCAAATTTTGAAAATAGGATCATTTGATTTCATTTATTTTTCTTCAAGTATTTCTATCATAAAAATATGAGAGAGGGAGTAAAATGACTCTCCCAAAATAAAGATATACAGAAGATTTAATAAAAAGATCAAACAAATTTTATTTGGAGTTTATTTGGATTTATTGAATTAGGAAAAATTTGCATGTTTTCATAAATGCATTTTAGTGCCAAGAAAATGTTCATCTTGTTCTAAATATTTTATTTAGACGGTGAAATTTTGTTTTGGCAATTTCTAGATTTTATTTTATTTTCTAGAGTTATTTTATTAGCGTCGGCGTAATGGTTAAAAAATATATAGGAGCACCGACCCGACTGGGCCGAGGCCCAGCCAAACCGGCCCAACGCCCCGTCGCCGCCTTCCCCGCGTCACCCGCCGTGGCCGACTCGGACGCCGCCGCCGACCGCCAGGGTCTTGCCCCTCTCCAAGCTAGCACCCCCCTCCTATATATAGCCAGCTACCCCCCCTCCAACCACGCCAGCCCCGCCGCCTCGCAGAGCCACCGCCGCCGTGACGCCGCCAGCCTGCCCCGCCGTCGCGACGCCCGCACCCCGCCGCCAGCCGCCGCCCTCGCTGCCGCAGCGACGCCCGCACGACGCCGCCGCTGCCTCCCCTTGCCGCCGCCACCCCGCCGCAGCCCACCGCCGCTCGCCGTCGCCGGAAAGCCGCAGACGCCTGCAGTTCCCGACGAGTCAGCCGCCGCCGGTTTCTTCTAGAAAACCTCTGGTTCTTCTTTTAGAACCCCTAGTCATTTTTTATTAGATCGGTTTTATTAGAACGATTTTCTGTTTCTATTTTTTCTGGTTAAGTTAAGTAGTGAACGTTCACCCGTTCGTTCATTCTAACGAACGAATTTGTCGTTTAGTCTCAGCTAACGAACGTCCGTTCGTTAAGCTATGTTAGTTTTCTTTTTCGCAGTTATTTTTTCATCGCGATCTCTGATCCGATTTTCGTTTTAGTTTAACTTTTCACTCGTTTATCAGAATCAGGTGATTCAAGCGCCTGGAGTTTCGTATCGTAATTATCTTTCCGTTTAACCTAGTCACTCAAGCGTTTGCCTCTGTTAAAATTTGGACTTAGATCCAGATTGGTTTGGTAGTTGTTTCTCTTTCGCCGTTTGTCTTTCATTGTTTCTTCTTTTGTCGTTTCTTTTACAAACCGGAGTTCTTAAGTTGAACTTTCTGGTTAGATCTTTTATTCGAGTTTTACCCGTGCATTAGTTAAGTACTTATTGTGTGCTTGTTTGTTTGCGATAGAGTACCCGGAGTGCGCCGCTTGCTACTTTGAATCTCTAGGTTTCGCGGATCATCAGCAAGGCAAGTAACACTTTGATCATACTTTCCAATTACCCAGTTTTCATTGCATTAGTCCAAACCCTCACACATTGCATGAGTAGGATCAATTAACTTGTGGTACTGGGAAGTAGATTGAGGTAGTACCTATTACCTGCATTACATTCAAACATTTGGGAGTTATTTCTACGTTTGCTGTTAGGACATGCTATGCTCATAGACGTGGATTGGGTGAGTGAAATCCATGACAGATGTGAGTTTGTTAATTAATGGTTCAACTTAAGGTGGCAACATTAATACACATCTGGGTGGATTGAGGCATCTGGGTATTCCAAGGATTGCCTGTTTTTCTTCGGACCGCCACCCAGGCTCAAAGGGATCATGAGATTATTCATACTAGAAACTTCCGTGTGCAGCCACAATGCTATTATGGGCTCTAGCATAGTATGAGTAAGTTGTGCGAACATCTACAGTGGTGGACTAGCAGATGTAGGGGATGTAGGTTGGTACGGTTCACCCGGTCGTAGGTGCTAGTGCTTCTGAAAGACCGTGTCTCGGTCATCCATTTCTCAAACATCCTGAAGTGCGAGAAATCAAACAAAGGAGATCGGGTCTTGTGGGGAAAAGTGCACAAACCTCTGCAGAGTGTACAAACTGATCATGATTAGCCGTGTCCCCGGTTATGGACGTCTTGAGTATCTAGTACTTGAATATCATGTGCATCTCATCATGTTACTTTAATTTAATATTGTTGGGTTTAATGATGAACTTTAATTGGGGTTGAGAGGATGTCTATCTTCATGACGATGTTTCAACTACCATGACAGTTAATTAAAATGTATTCCTTTGAAGTAGGGAAAAACTGGCTTTACGCAAAAACTGTAACCATAGAGCTTTCCACCAGCCATATTGCATGTAGTATAGCTTTACTTTCATTGCTTTCTTGTGTTACTTTGCCAGCATATTCCATGTGCTGACCCGTTTTCGGGCTGCAACGTTTCATGTTGCAGACTTTTCAGACGACGAGTAAGATGCCTTTTAGGTTGTGGTTCTATACTCAGTGATGCCGCTGGAGTTGATGGACTCACTTATCTTCCAAGCCTTCCGCTGTTATCATGGTAGATGGCCTTCAGCCATTTTTATTGTAATAAGTTCATCGTTGGAACTATTGATGTAATAAGTGTGTGATTGCTACTCTGTTATAAATCCTTCAAGTACTGTGTGTGTCAGCATTACTGATCCAGGGATGACACGGATGCACATAGATCAGACTGTTTGAGGTCTTGTCGCTACATTTATGTAATGCACCGGCTACATTTCAAAGATGTATGTCTGCTATATTCTCTATTTTTTTGAAAATATTGTTGAGGTTTTCATGGATGACTTTTCTGTTTATGGGAAGTCTTTTGATGATTGTTTAAGCAATCTTGATCGAGTTTTGCAGAGATGTGAGCAAACTAAATTTGTCTTGAATTTGGAGAAGTGCCACTTTATGGTTAACGAAGGTATGTCTTGGGCCATAAAATTTCTGAAAGAGGTATTGAGGTGGACCAAGCTAAGGTTGATGCAATTGAGAAAATGTCATGTCCTAAAGATATTACAGGTATTCGTAGTTTCTTAGGTCATGCTGGTTTCTATAGGAGATTTATCAAAGACTTTTCTAAAATTTCTAGGCCTCTTACAATTCTTTTGCAAAAGTATATTCCATTTGCTTTCGATGATGATTGTGTAGAAGCCGTTGAAACACTCAAGAAAGCCTTAATTTCTACACCTATTGTTCAACCACCTGATTGGAACTTGCCTTTTGAAATCACGTGTGATGCTAGTGACTATGTTGTTAGTGCTGTTCTAGGACAAAGAGTTGATAAGAAACTAAATGTTATTCACTATGCAAGTAAAACTCTAGACATTGCACAAAGAAATTGTGCTACTACTGAAAAAGAATTTTTAGCAGTTGTGTTTGCCTGTGATAAATTTAGATCCTATATTGTGGACTCAAAGGCAATTGTTCACACTGATCATGCTGCTATAAAACATCTTATGGAAAAGAAAGATGCTAAACCTAGACTCATTAGGTGGGTTCTTTTGCTAAGAGAATTTGATTTACATATTACTGATAGGAAAGGAGCTGAGAACCCCGTAGCTGATAGCTTGTCTAGGTTGGAAAATATTCTTGATGACTCACTACCTATTGATGATAGTTTTCCATATGAGCAATTGGCTGCAATAAATGTTTCTAATAGAACACCTCGGTATGCTGACTATGCTAATTATATTGTTGCTAAATACATACCTCCTAGTTTCACTTATCAACAAAAGAAAAATTCTTCTATGATTTAAGACATTTATTTTGGGATGACCCACATCTTCATAAAGAAGGAGTAGATGGTATTATTAGATGTTGTATACCTGAGCATGAACAGGAACAAATCCTATGGAAATGTCACTCCGAAGCTTATGGAGGACATCACGAGGGAGGCAGAACTGCTCACAAGGTATTACAATCTGGTTTTTATTGGCCTACTCTCTTCAAGGATGCTCGTAAGTTTGTCTTATCTTGTGACGAATGTCAAAGAATAGGTAATATCGGTAAGCGTCAAGAAATGCCTATGAATTATTCACTTGATGTTGAACCATTTGATGTTTGGGGATTTTATTATATGGGACCTTTTCCTTCCTCTAATGGGTATACTCATATTTTGATAGATGTTGATTATGTTACTAAGTGGGTAGAAGCTATTCCAACTAGTAGTGTTGATCACAACACCTCTATTAAAATGCTTTAAGGAAATTATTTTCTAAGGTTTGGAGTCCCTAGATATTTAATGACCGACGGTGGTTCACACTTTATTCATGGTGCTTTCTGTAAAATGATTTCCAAGTATGATGTTAACCATATAATTGCATCCCCCTATCATCCTCAATCTAGTGGTCAAGTTGAACTTAGCAATAGAGAAATAAAATTAATATTACAAAAGATTGTCAATAGGTCTCGAAAGAATTGGTCCAAGAAATGGGATGATGCACTTTGGGCCTACAGAATAGCTTATAAAAATCATATGGGTGTGTCTTCTTATAAAATGGTTTATGGAAAGGCTTGTCATTTACCTCTTGAGTTATAAGATAAAGCTTATTGGGCTATTAAAGAACTCAATTATGATTTCAAACTTGCCGAAAAAATACGTTATTTGATATTAGCTCTTTGGATGAATGGAGAACCCAAGCCTATGAAAATGCCAAGGTTTTTAAAGAAAAATTTAAGAGGTGGCATGATAAAATAATTCCAAAGAAGGAATTCAAAGTGGGTGAATATGTTTTATTGTAAAATTCTCGTTTTAGATTCTTTGTAGGAAAACTTCTCTCTAAATGGGAAGGACCTTATGTTATCAAAGAGGTTTATCGTTCTGGAGCCATCGAAAAATAATAATGCTGAAGGTACAAACCCGAAGGTGGTGAATGGTCAAAGAATCAAACATTACATCTCACGTATGCCTATCAATATTGAAAGCAATATTATTCAAACCATGACACCGGAGGAACGTATAAAAGAAACCTTCCGGAACATCCCAGAACCATGAAATAAAGGAGGTACATAATGCGCTAAGTAAACGGACTCCGATAAATCCGTAAAAATATTTTTTGTCAGTTTTGGAATTTTTTTTAGGAAAATAAGAAGAAATCAGGAAGGCACCCCTGGTGGGCACAAGACACCAGGGTGTGCCTGGCAAGCCAGGCATGCCCAGGTCGGTTGTGCCCACCTTGGGTACCTTCTGGATTCCGTTTTTCTCCCGTTTGCTTGTTTCCCAAGATAAAAAATATCTTTATATACCCCTTGAACCTATTGACCACAGTATCACGGAGAAATCCTCTGTTCTTCTTTCTTTCTGTTTTCTGCCAGATCTGTCAAGCCAAGCATTATGTCTTCTTCCACCTCCAACAACGTAGAAGACTATGCTTGGCTGATGAAGATAGAATTAAAGAGGGAGGAGCCAAAGAAAGCTAGCAAGGATGGCAAGAGCAAGGAAGCTGCTGGAGACCAAGTACAAGTAGTAGAGCAAGCTCTGCCCGCAGAGGAAGAAGATGATATCCTCCAACCTTATTATAAACATCTTACCCCCGCTAAAATTGAAGCTTTTTGGATCATTGAAACGGTTCGTGTTCAAAACAAATATCTCACTCGTGAAAACATTCTATTGCAATAGCATATCATTTCCCTCCAGAGCGTCATCCGTAGATTGGAGAACCTTCTGGTCCTGAAGAGCAAGCTCGCTAGTACCTCATCACCTCCACCAACACCTTCTTCACCACCAAAGGAAAATTGAGTATCGGGTATGGGCACTCCCCTTGGCTTAAGCCAAGCTTGGTGGAGTTACCCCGGTATCGTATCACATCACTATCTTTTTCCTTTATCTACCTTAGTTCGATCTTTAGTCATCTTTTGCATTAGTTGAATAAAAGTCTAGTTCGATCTTTCTTTGAAAGTTTGCTTAGCTATCTATCTATGTAATCGTGTGCAAGATATATAATAAAGCTTAGTTTTAGTTTTGATTTATTTACTTCCTTGTTACAATAAAAATAAAGGAAATAAATAAAAAAGATCATATGCTAATATTATGGTAAATAATGACATCACATAAGGAAAAGTATAAGTAGTAAAATTTATTGCAGATTGACAAACATAGCATTGGTCAATGATGTAATTCATGAAATAATTAATTGGGGAAGAGAAGATTAACATGAAAATATACTATCTTGGACATCTTTTGTGACTATGAGCCCCCGTCAAAATATTATATGCCAAAACAGTTGACGTTGGACAATGAAGACAACGTAATGAATTATGTTTGTTCATATTCACATAGAAGTTATATCGTCATAGATCCTTTAACATGTGGTGCTTGCTCAATATATTTTCTAGCCAAAATTTTTGCACTAAGTAGATATAGTACTTGTGCATCCAAAAACCCTTAAACCCAAATCTTTTTTGGAGAGTCCACCATACCTACCTATGGATTGCGTAAGATCCTTCAAGTAAGTTGTCATCGGTGCAATAAGGCAATAAAAAATGCTTCTAAATGTGTTAGATCATTTAGTGTAAGAGAAAATTGAGCGTTGTACGAACTTGTGATGTCAAAATAATAAAGGCAACAGACTGCATTATAAAGGTTGCCATCATAAGGGGCAATATGATGTGACGTTCTTTTGCACTAAGAGATTGAGCATACAACCAAAAAGTGCATGGCAACCTCTGCTTCCCTCTGCGAAGGGCGTATCTTTTTTACTTTATCTATTTACGTTTATGCAAAGAGTCAAAGTATTTGTCTGTTTCCCTTTTTATTTATTCCTTTGGCAAGCACCATGTAGTGAGGAAAGATCTAGGCACATATATCCAATTGAATGTCAGTGAGCATGAATTATTATTGTGGACATCACGCTTGAGGTGAATACGTTGGGCGGCGAAACCATAAGCCCCTATCTTTCTTGTGTCCAGTTGAAACTTTTTGCTCATGTGTATGCGGTGAGTGTTAGCAATCATACAATACTATATGATAGTTGAATATGTGGACTTGCCTAAAGGCTCTAATACGTGACCCTTCCTGAAAAGATGATGAATTGTAGTTGCAAAGTTGAGCGAGAACATAGTTTGTTGGTTTTCAATAGAGTTTATGCTTTATACTTCAATAGTGTGGTGAATTGTTACTTGCTCATGAGAAGTTATATGATAGAGCTATGTTATATTATGTTCTAGTGAAGTTTGTTGATGTTAAAATAATATAAATGATGCTTCTATGTCTGTATTTTGTTTTATCGACACCTCTCTCTCTAAGGATGTGGACATGTTTTTCGATTTTGGTTTTTCGCTTGAGGACAAGCGAGGTCTAAGCTTGGGGGAGTTGTTACGTCCATTTTGCATCATATTTCCTACTGTTATTTATAACGTTTTATGCATAATAATGCCTTTTGGAGTAATTCTAATGCCTTTTCTATCATAATAAGCAAAGTTTACATAAAGAGGGAGAATGCCGGCAGCTGGAATTCTTGACCTGGAAAAGCAACGCCAGGCCACCTATTCTGCACAACTCCAAATGAGCTGAAACTTCACGTGGATTTTTTTATGGAATATGTAAGAATTATTGGAGCAAATAAGTACCAGAGAGGGCCCAGAAGGTGGGCACAACCCACCTGGGCACGCCCTCGTGGGTTGTGCCCTCCTCGGGCCACCTCCGGTGCCCATCTTCTGGTATATAAGTCATTTTGACCTAAAATAATTAAGGAGAGGACTTTAGGGACAGAGCACCGCCGTCTCGAGGTGTAACTTGGGCAGGAGCACTTTTGCCCTCCGGCGGAACGATTCCGTCGGAAGAACTTTCCTTCCGGAGGGGGAAATCATCGTCATCGTCATCACCAACAACCCTCTCATCTTTGGGAGGATAATGTTCATCAACATCTTCAACATAACCATCTCCTCTCAAACCCTAGTTCATATCTTGTGTTCAATCTTTGTACTGGAACCTCAAATTGGTACCTGTGGGTGACTAGAAGTGTTGATTACATCTTGTAGTTGATTACTATATGATTTATTTTGTGGAAGATTATATGTTCAGATCCATTATGCTATTTAATATCCCTTTGATCTTGAGCATGTTTATCACGTGTGAGTAGTTACTTTAGTTCTTGAGGTCACGGGAGAAATCATGTTGCAAGTAATCATATGAACATGATATCTGTTCGATATTTCGATGATATGTATGTTGTGATTCCCTTAGTGGTGTCATGTGAACGTCGACTACATGACACTTCACCATATTTGGGCCTAAGGGAATGCATTGCGGAGTAGTTAGTAGATGATGGGTTGCTAGAGTGATAGAAACTTAATACTTTTATCGTAGTTGTGGATGTTTGCGAGGGGGTTAATAATACGTAGGAGGTTTTTTCAAGTAGGAATAGCGCCTAAGCACCGGTCCACCCACATATCAAATTATTGAAGTAACGAAGACAAATCAAGCCAATGTGGTGAAAGTGACTAGATGAAATTCCCGTGTGCCCTCAAGAACATTTTGCTTATTATAAGAAACCGTTTTGGCTTGTCCTTTGCCACAAAAGTATTGTGCTATCTTGCTTACCGTCATCGTTACTTGCTCGTTACAAATTATCTTGCTATCAAACTATCTGTTACCGATAGTTTCAGTGCTTGCAGACATTACCTTGCTGAAAACCACTTGTCATTTCCTTCTGCTCCTCAATGGGTTCGACACTCATACTTATCGAAAGGACTACGACTGATCCCCTATACTTGTGGGTCATCACTCCTCCCCCTCCTTTTCCATTTTCCTGCTATTCGAACAGCCTGGCATGAAAAATGTATGTAGTAAATACAAACTGGTAAACTGACCAAGAGCCAGATTTCTTCATCAACTCCACGTACCAAGTCCGGCACCAATTTCCGCTTAGTGTTCGACGTCTCGGATGTTGCACTATATGCATCAGTTCCGAAGTATGTGTTGGCTCAATAGTTGGGCCGTCCGGCTCCTGTGCTTACCTTCTTACGCTTCGCATGTTCGACTAAAAAGGTAAAGGGAGAGCCCCTGCGAGTGTACTTCTGGCTAGTCCAGTTAAGTATCTTAGGAGGAGAAAGCCAAAAAAACTATCATAGTAAGCGAGAACTGGTCAGCGATCCGATGATGAGCATTAGACTCAAAAATTGTTGGCGATTTCTCCGTGTCACACGCATGATTTATCTTAGGACAAGCCACGTGATCACAAAATGTAGGCCCCGGCTTCCAAGTATATCCCACCATTAAGGTCCTATGACTAAGTGAAAGCAATAAAACCGAATAGTCTGATTGCATAGTCTCTCTCACGCACTACCGCCTTCCGGTATCGAGAAGTTGTCTAAGGCTAACAATGCGGAGACGAAACATCCCATGTGACATTCACCTGGGGGATGAAGCCGACGAATGGTAACTTTTAGAATAAACACACGGCCGCACATGTGTCAAAATAAAACCATCGTATTTTAAAACATGCAAATAGGTCGCGTTATAAAGCTTAATGTCCAGTTGAAAACTCAGTACACTCATTCAATGATTACATCCTTTGAGCACTGGCCCTCTATCGCCCTACGCTATTCATAACCTGCGCAAAGTACAACTCAGGGTGGCGATGCTCCTTTCTAGCACGCGGAGGACCAGTGGCCATGTCCATCGGCTTAATCTTAGGCCAATGAACCTAGGTCTTCGCAAACGCTAGCCTAGCCCCCTCAAGGCACATAGAGCGCTTCATGGCATCAATCTGGGGCGACACCTTCCTCAGCCTTCACACCAGGCCGAAGTGTCCGTAATAGGATCCATGGGCCACAGCCGGACACAGAGATCCTTCAAAGCCAGCTCAAACGTCCATTTCACCTCCATCAGCTGCTTCATATGGTTGCTAAGGAGGGGAGGGTGTTCGGAAGCCGAAAACTTTGACCAGAGGATCCGTTATTCGTATTCCTCTTCGAGAACGACACAGCTCCGCTGCAGCCGCCACACTCCTCGGAAGGTCGGTGAAAATGCATGCAGAGTGCCAGACTCGCGTCAGCAAGGCGAACATGTTGCCGCCAAAAACACTCTGAAGTAAGTATATCTTACCATCCGCAGTTAGCTTCACCTGATGGAGCTCCTCCCGAACACCCCGCTCCTCTGTCCTGGCCTCTTGGAGCTCCTACTCCGCTTTGGATTGCTTGGAGGATTGCTCGTTTTGCATATTCTCAAGGTCCTCACATTTTGTGATGGCATCCTTGAGCTCCACCTGCACTTCGGCCACTCGAGCCTCGTGCTTATCGTTGGCGGCCTTTGGTGCCTCAAGATCGGCCACCATCTTTTTGGCAACCAATTTCTTTTTGGCCGCCTCGTCCTCGGCCTTCTTCATCGCAACCTTGAGGTTTTCGACCTCAGCAGCGGCAGATGTAGTCATAGAACATCATGTGCTAAGTACGCAATCCGACACGTTGGTATCCGGCAATGTTACTATGCCTTTTGATAGAGGCTTACCTTGCACCTCATCAAGTCGTTTGATGAAGAGGTCGAGCTCATCATCAGAGTGTTTAAGCTTCCGATTCATCTCCTCTAGAGCAGCGACATTGGCAACTGTGGCCAAGGATGATGCCTGCGACATTAGATCAATCATCAAACCCTAAAAGTAGGCTTATGGGCATTTGACCCTCTGTAAGGTTTTTTTGCAACCCTTATAGAGTCTCGGGGGCTGTTATGCACAAGGACTACTAAAGTAGTAAAGCTAAAAATTAACTCCGCTCTACGAGGATAAGAGAATTACTTGACTCACCTCAAATCCTATCAAAAGGCCCTAGACGGCATCGTTCAGACCGGCATGGACGGTCCAAACACCAAGGAGAACCGCACCCATAAGGGTGCGGTGCTCATCGACTATTGCAGAGTTGTTCCCTAGCTCCGCCATTGACTCCGGCCAACCCGTTGCCGCCTGATTGTTGCTGTTTGACACAGGTGGTGGGTCCCCAAACCCACCTTCATTGGAAGGCGGGACCGGCACCTCCGAAGGTCTTGGGACTCAGGTGCGGTGGACGAGGAGGGTCTGGGCTGTCCGGACCCCCCTATGTTATTTGCTAGGAGGGACGCACCCTCCTAGCCTTGGGTAGCCAAGGCATGTGCCTCGGCCATGACTGCGTTGCCCCCCTCTCTCATGTCCATACGGGATGGCGTGCAATGACGATCCGCTATCCGCTAACTCGGAGGGCGGAGAGGTCCCCTCCGAGGTTTGCTCGGCAGGGTGACCAAGCGGTGGGCTGCAGTACTGCACAATAAGCCTCTACCAATAAAATGCCCTTAAAGATGAAATGAGAGGTGCTGAAACTTGTACCTTACATCAGAGGGCTTGACCCTGCGGTCCTTCTTTGGGACCTCTTCGGATGCCACGGACTCCTTGTCGGAGTGTGAAGGCAGGACCAACTTAGGCCTGCATTGCATCTTCGAGGCTTGAGGAGGTTGTTCCTCCTCGTTGTCTTCGGAGCCGCCCTCTTTTTGGAGTGGGAGGAGGCACTTTCCTCCTTGCCTTCATCTTCCTCCCCGTCTTGAGCGGAAGGGGCCGCAGCATATCCGACCTTGGTGTCCAGACGGTTTCTCAAGCGGAGGCCACCCCTGGCCTCCGGTACGTCCTTCTTCTTTTTCCCTTTTTTCTCTAGCACCTTGTTAGGCGCCATGACCAGCATCTCCGCCAGTTGAGCTGATTGTGTCTTGTCGGGCAGTGGGGCCAAACTGCTAATATTTTCGGCCATCTTAAGCCAGCCCTATAAAAATGACGGAAAGAAACTTAGGCTGAACCTCGAACAGTCCAGTTATAAATTGGGCATTAAAAATAGATTACCTCCTGTGGGGGATTTGCGATGTCAATGCCGATATCTTCCTCCTTGGCTGGCCACTCCTTCTGGGATTTGAGCAGCAAACCAGACACCTTGTCATGGGTGGTGCCGAAGAGGTATTGCATGGTGGCCGGGTCTTCGGGCTTGTGAGACCACATCGGCTTCGCCCTCTACTGTCAGGGCAGGAGGCCGCGCCGAAGCATTATCTGAACCACGCTAGTCGGTTTGGCGCCGATCTGCATCACATCGGACATGCGTGTCTGCAATTTGCTCACCTCATCGGCGGATCCCCAATCAAGGCCTTTTCGCGTCCATGAGGTCAGTCTCATTGGGGGGGGGCGGCCTAAACTCGGGAGCTGCCGTCCAGGCCGCATCCCGCGGCTTTCTGATATAGAACCATTCCTTCTGCCACACCTTAACGGTGTCGTTGAACGAGCCTATTGGCCATTGGACTCGGGTGCACTTGCTAATCATTGCTCCTCCACAGTCCGCCTGGGCGCCGCCGAACACCTTCGGGTTGACATTGAAGACCTTCAGCCATATGCCAAAGTGTGGCTGGACCTGCATGAGAACTTCACAAATGGTGATGAAGGTGGAGATGTGGAGAAGGGAGTTGGGGGCTATATCGTGGAAATCCATCCCGTAGGAAAACATCAATCCCCGCACGAAGGGGTGAAGCGGGAATCCTAATCGTCGGATGAAACGAGGAAGGAAAACTACACTCTTGCCTGGCTGTGGCCTAGGGATGACCTGGCCCTTTTCGGGAGCCCGGTGGGCGACATTGGCCGGCAAGTAGCCGGCTCGCTTCAGATCCTCAATGTCGTTGTTGGAGACGATGGAGACTTCCCATTTGCCCTTAGCACCGGACGGCCATGGCTGGAGTAAGGGGGAACCAGGTGGAGATCTTCTACGGATAAGAAGAAGAAGGTACTGGAGCTCTGGAGATTGCGAAGTGACAGCGAGAGGTGGAGGATGGCGTAGGCTGCTGATTGCGGCTGTTTCCCCTTTTATGGTCCGCGAAGAAGTTAAGTTTCCTTCTCCACGTCACGGACCTCTCCACATCCCGATATACATACGTCGTCGTGCGCGGTGGGGAATCAAAATCGTTGATCATATCCCCTGAATAGCTGGACATGATCTCCACCTTGATGGGGTGTGCCTATGAAGAGACGGCCTTGAGCCACGCATCGAGAACTGCCAGCCGTTCGACGTTATGAACGTCACAGCCCTTTGAGCTAAGGACACCTAGTCCTTGCCCAATCACTTTGGTAAGTCTTCAAGGTAGACTTCCAAACCTTCACAGACTTCGTTCACCGGCGATCCACAATGACTTTTGGATGCTCAGAACGCGACGCCTAACCTGCTGGAGGAAACACAGTCCTCAAGTGTAATAAGTCTTCAGGTCACACAGACAGAAAGACTTCAGTGATGCCTAACACTCTTTGGCTCTAGGTGTTTTGGCTTTGTCCTCGCAAGGATCTCTCTCTCAAATGCTTCGGAGGTGGGTTGCTCTCAAACGACAAAAGCCGTGCAATAACTCCGAGCAGCCACCAATTTATGGTGTAGGGGGTGGGCTATTTATAGCCACTGGGCAACCTGACCTGATTTGTCCGAAGTGACCCTGGGTCACTAAGGAACTGACACGTGTTCCAACGATCAGATTTCAAACAATCACACGGCGAATTTACTTGGGCTACAAGTAAAGCTGACTCATCCAGCTCTGGATAAGATTTGCTCTCATTGTCTTCGCTCGAAGACATAGGATTTGGTTGAGCATCACTTCAGTCACTCTGACTTAGTTCACTTGGACCCCACTTAATAGTACGGTGGTTCCTATGACTCAACAAAGAAGAAAAGGAAACAACGAAACATCTAAGTCTTCACGCTCCATAGTCTTCACACAATGTATTCTCTTGTCATAGTCTTCAATAAGATTATCTTCATATACCACCACTGTTGTCAATGTCTTCATACATTTTTAGGGGTCATCTTCGGTAGGTAAATCGAATCAATGAGGGACTACTACCTGTGTTATCCTGCAATTCTCACAAACACATTAGTCCCTCAACCAGGTTTGTTGTCAATACTCCAAAACCAACTAGGGGTGGCACTAGATGCACTTACAATCTCCCCTTTTTTGGTGATTGATGACAAACTGGTTGAAGTTTTCAACGGGGATAAAAGTATGTGAAATTTTAACGGATAAAGGTATTGTCTTTGTAAGTAGCCAAAGGCTCCCCCTGAAGATGTGCATCTAGTTGATTTGCCTTTGAATGCAAATGCACATGGCATGTTGTACTTGTGGAGATCCCCTTCAACTTATGAAGGCAATTCATCATACACAATTGATATGTCGAATATAATGATATGCATAATGAGAAATGGACGTCTGGAAAAATGACTAAGTGCGGAATATAACGCAGCACATGCGGAATTTATCATCGCATTACAGAGTAGCAGAAAACGTAGCAGACGACCATCAGTTTAAGTGTTACAACTCAAAGAACCAAATGTAGCAAAAACGAGAGTTGTAAACACTAGGCAAAATATAAAGCACCCGCCCATATGGACCCGCTTGAAGACTATCAACTCATATGCTTCTCCCCCTTTTGTCAGTAAGGACCAAAAAGGTTTGAAGACATAGAGCCTCTATTCGTTCCCAGTTGGAGCAGGAGAGGATGCAGGGTCGGCGTTGGTGTTTGGCGGTGCAAAAGTAGTTGGTGCAGTGTCGACACGCGCTGAAGTAGGTGGTAGTGAGGTAGCATCATCTTGATCATCTATCACCCTGGCGTCAACTGTTGCAGCGGAGGAGGAGTAGTCAGAATCTTCAAGAGATGGAGTTCGACCCAGAACAGCATTCCTTGGAGGAGTGTGATCAAACTTTAATCTTTCTGTGAAGCCATCGTCTTGAAGATCCGCTTCAGCACTCAGCAAATTTAAACTCTTCCATGACCGCCGACAGGTTTCATGAGCAACAAAGGCATTCTTGTTGGCAAGATTGCGAATGCGATTGATGTCCACCAAGAGGCTTTGCATCTGACGCTTCAGTCAGTAGTGATGCTTATCCTGTTTCTGATGGAGGGCAACCACAAGCTCTCGGTTATTGAGAACACGAGAATGCTTCTGAGGCCTTTGGGCAATGGTGCTCTCAGTGGCTTCGGTTTCAACATGTCAAGGAAGACGAGTACGGCCATCCAGAGGATAAACGCGAGAGACTGCTGGAACTCCTTCAATTTGCTGAGTGAAGCTCTGGCGATCAGCGTTGTGAAGACTAACATGCTCTTTGGCAGGCTCTTGGTATATAGCTTCAGCTGACATATCAACTTCTGGCAAGAATATATCATGGTTGCGAGCAGAAGGCTGATAGGTGATAGCTGAATGAAGCTTGATGAGGCGCATAATCCATGGAGCATAGAACTTCAGACCAAACAGATCAGAGCCAGACACAGCCAACTGCCGGATGAAGAAATCTTGAGCATTGAAGCTGATGCCATTGAAGATATAGAAGACCAATGTCTTCATTGTGCCTTCAAGCTTGGCTGATGAAGAATGCCCTTTGACAGGCCATAGAGTACGCCTGATGATATGATAGATGGTGCGTGGCAGATACTCTAGGTCTTCAACAAAGAATTCCTTTGGATATTCAGCATCGCTGGGCAAGGGCTTCATCATGCTTAGCATTTGGCTCATGTTGGGCTTGCGCTTCTGGAAGATACTCTCCAAAGCTTCATTGTGCAATTGACAGCCAGGTTCATACAATTTTCCTGGAGTGGGCAGGCTAGTAAGCTCAATGAGATCAAAGGCTTTGGCTTCATGATGGACATTGCCTGTCATCCACTCAAGGACCCATGTCTTCGGATCCCTGTTGTAGTCTCGAATGTGGAGGGTTGCATAGAATTGCAGAAGCAGCTCTTCATTCCAATGCTCCTTGTCAGTCACAAAGTTGAGCAGGCCAGCATCACGGAAGTAATCAAGAGCTTCCTCCAGACAGGGCAGTCCAGCAATGGCTTCAGTGTCAAGACGCATATGAGGGAAAATGCGCCCTTGATCATAGAGTACTCTTGAGTAATAACTGTGCTGCTGATGGCTCCAAAACCTATCTAATGGTATTCTTGGCTTGGAATAGGGGTTCTTGGCGCTGTCAAAGAATGTGTTGTGCGCAGTGAAGCTATTGGCACTGAAGGACCCTTGAGAGGTGGCAATACCTGGAAACCTTGGCAGTCTTGGCTTAGGCTTCTGGACTTGAGGCCTGTGCTCAACATGATGGTCAAATTGAGGACCAGCAGCATGCGGTCCAGCAGCAGGTGGTGGAGTCAGAATGGGTCATCGGAGAGTGATGAGCTGATCATCTTGGTTGTAAGCTTGCTCAATTGTATGGGGCCTTGGAGGCGGAACAGGAGCAGAGGCAGAGGCTTCAAGTTGCTGATTTGCTTTAGGTGCAGCACTTGCTTCAGGCGCCATCACTTCAGGCACCACTATGACTTCAGGTGCCACATTGGCTTCAGCCATAACCACGTCATTGGCTTCAGTGTTGGTGATGGCAGCCTCTGAATTTGTAACCTCCACTTCAGGAGCTGGAGGGTCGGACACGTTCTCCTCGAGAACAGGGGGTGTAGCAGCACGTGCTTCTTCTTCTTGGGGTTGTTCTTCTTCGGCTGATGCAGCCGGAATATCTTCAGCCGGTTTTGCTTCAGATTCTGAGAGGTTCACAGTGGGAGTAGCTTCAGGAACTGATTGTTGCTCTTCTCCTTCTGGAACACTTGGGGTAACGACTTGAGGCCTTGGTCCTTTCGAAGCCTGCGAAATGCTGGCGACGCCTGAGGGGATGGAGTTTGTTGGGCCTCAAAATCTTCATCTTCAAGCACCG
This sequence comes from Secale cereale, assembly GCA_902687465.1. Lineage (NCBI taxonomy): Eukaryota > Viridiplantae > Streptophyta > Magnoliopsida > Poales > Poaceae > Secale > Secale cereale. The sequence continues at coordinate 210,180,045 of LR738711.1, forward strand.
AACTGGTGACTTGAGTTGGTTGGGGAGTTGCTGGTGTATCTTGTGGGTGATCAGCCCACGAGTCATCCTGTGCAATTGGCGTCAATGGACGACCAATGCTGATGCATTCGTTGTTCGTAAGAACAGGCGAAGATTCCATGTTGTACTCGATCTGAGGAAGGACTTCATCATCTTCAACATTGTCATGAGGACCAATGTTTTCAGCTGCGGTGGGGTCAACAGCTGGAATGTCTTCAGCCTTTGTGGGAGCAGGCTCATGGACTGTCATGCGACGTTCTTGGTGTGTAGATGCGGGGCGAGCAACTGATATGGGCTCGGCAAAGATGGGCTCTGTGGAAGTAGCCTTGTCCTTCTTTGTCTTGCGCTTCTTGGTGGGTGGAGCATCATCAGTTTTTTGCTTGCGCTTGCGAGCTTCAGCTTCAGCCACCTTTGTCTTCTTGAGCTCTGCAGCAGCTGGGGTGACCTTAGGCTTCGTGCCAGTCATGCTGGCAGGGAAGACAATGCTAGGCATTTCCTGCCTGGATTCTTCAGCATCGGGCACGGGTTGCTTCTTCTTCTTCTTGGCAGCCATCCTAGGGTCAATGCCAGGACGCCCAAGGGCCTTGCGCTTTTCAGCTTCATTATATGCTTGAACGCATTTGGCAGCCAAGGCCTTGATTCGCTCACGAGAACCTTTGGCTTTGTCACGCCTCTTGCGAAAGGCTTCCTTGAGCTCATGGATCATGACCTTGAAGTTCTGAATCTCTTGGACGCTGAGCTTGTCCACATGCTTCTTGAACTGAGCCTTTTCATAATCAATATTTTGCTTCAGCTCAACAATTCCCTGAGCAAGAGCTAGCTCAGAAGCAATGGCGCCATGGAAGGAGACGCTGAGGCCAACTGGAAGCTGCAGATCGTCGAAGCTGAGGTTGGGGGTGTCAAACCATTCATCAATGAAGCACTTCCACGTTGAAGAGCGGCAAATCATTATAGATTTCTGCGTCTTGCTTGCTCTTGATCAATTGCTCCAGAGCATCGTCACCTACATCTTCATCGCTCGAGAGATCAAAGGCTTCATTGGCAGTCTTCAGAACAGCGTCAGGAGTGAGAGCTGGACTGGGGTTGTGCGAGGGCTTCTTCCTTAGCTGTCTGCTCTTGGAGATGCGAGAGTGCTCCTCAGACTGCACACTTGGTGCTGGTGGAGCAGTGGCCAAAGGCTTCACTCTAGAAGCAATTGGTGGAGTGGTCTTTGAAGCCTTGGATTTCTTCTTCTTCTTGGGCTTCGGAGTTCTAGGCGCTTCATCAGAATCAGCATCATCTGCAGATTGATCCACATCCGCCCCTTGAACCCTGATGTGACTGATGAGGCCTTCTAGGTTGTAGAAAGGCCCAACCAGGTTTGGTTCAACTTCGCGCGTGCCATCAGCACGGGCGCAGAGGGGCCAGGATTGAAGTCCAATCCCCAGTTATTCTTGTTCTCTTTGGCTGAGTTTTTGGCATATTGAAGATTGTGCTTGAACAAATTATCGTTGCGACACCAGAATAGAGAAGAAGGATCGGCGTCAGTTGGTTGTGGCCCTCTGACCATGCAAGGGTAGAAGCCTTGAGCAATGGCTTCAACTTGAGTCTTGGGTGGAAGATTTTTGTAGGTAATATCTCCCCATGGACGCTTAATGGCATTCTTTTCAGCATACTCTTGGGTCACGAACCTGTAATTGAACCACTGTTCAGCCCAATATCTTCGAATCCATTGGATTCATGTCTTCCTTTGATTATAATCCTCCTCTGGATCAGTCTTGTACATCTCACTTAGATCAGGAGGCAAATCTTTAGAGGTGTTGCCACGGCACTGTCTGCCACCCTTCCTAACTGACTTGTCAGTTGCCATTGGTTTCAATCTGAAAGGCTTCAAACTGAATGGCTTCAACACTGGCAAATGCTTCGGTCTGCTGGTCAGACAGGAACTGGCTTCAGGAGAGTGAATGTGACGCTGCAAGAATTCTGGAAATGAATGCAGACTATGAGAACCAAGGGATTCTCCCACGGACATGTACCTGTGATAGCATTAGAGATGCGAGGGAAGGGGAAGAGGTTATATGCATTCTCAAAAGCTTTAGAAGATAAATCAGTTTAGAAGACTTTGACCTCATAGCGCGAAGACATTCACTTATATGATGAGAGTTGGTTCCAGATTTGTATGAATCCATGAATAGGTACAAGTGAGGAATCTAACTATGTTTGAAGCATATGTGAATGTACTAGGCAAGATATGAGATGTAGACAGGATAGATCTATATATGTGTAGGCAAACTTCTTGTGGTAAAAGTGATGAATCTTTCTGGATCAAGAAGATGGTAAAAAGAGAGTTTAATTTACCACACGATGAACTGCTTAGACGGAGAGGAATTGGATGCCGAGCAGTTCGATCTTCCGTGCCCTAACTTGGCGACGGAGGAGAGCTACGGCGACGGCGGAGTAGACGATGTCCGCGGCTGGCGTGAAGACGACGTCGACGAGGTCGCGGCAGCGAAGCGTTTCGTCGCCGGCATCGTCGAGAGCTAGCGGAGGCGCTAGGGTTGGTCGAGGTGGAGTGGTGGTAGAAGAATTTTTGACCGTCATGGGACATGCATTTATAAGCATGGGAGACGGCACAACGCAATTACTCAGGTGCCCCTGGCGGTTCACATCTGAGGGACACGTGGCGGACATGTAACACATTGGGAGTTGTTCCACGATCCCACGTACGCCACGACTGTCGGAGTGGTCGTTCCGGCTTCTCCGGGTTTCAGGCATAAAGGATGGAGCATTAAAATCAGATTTAAAGTTTGTCTCCGTATCTTCTGCTGACAGGGACGCAGAGAAGATATTCGACGGTTCCAACAGAATGCATATGATTTGGATAGATAGAGTTTGAGGTGAGGAAGCACAGAGAGGTGAGGGTCCGATCACATTCACTTAGTTCAAAAGATTCAAATAAGAAGACTTAGCTATAAGTGAATGCTGTAGAGGACAGAACACAAGTCTATATTTGTCCTATATGAAGACAAAAATAAGTGCGAAGACTTTGCAAATGTAACGCCACGAGAAACACTTCAAACAAAGATTTGGTGGTAGCGTTACCCACCTTATAGGAAGTATTAGACCCAGACACGGCGCACAATTATCGTGGCGCTCCGAAGTCAAATTCCGCGTTAATGTATTCACACTTAGAATGTAAGTCTTCATTGATTGAAGATATACTTTACTTCGTGTGTTGCACATCTAAGTCATCAATATGCATAAGTGTTAGGATGTGTGCCTGATTACAAGACATTTGAGGATTCTAAGATATTTAGCTCACACCGCAACTTGCAAAACCTTTTCTCATCCAAGGGCTTTGTGAAGATATCTACCAGTTGCTCTTCAGTGTTGACGTGTATGATATCAATATTTTCCTTCATGACATGATCTCTGAGAAAGTGATGACTAATTTCAATGTGCTTTGTCTTCGAGTGCTGAACTGGGTTATTGGCAATCTTGATAGCGCTTTCATTATCGCAGTAGAGTGGCACATGCTTCAGATGGACACCATAGTCCTTGAGCGTTTGCTTCATCCAGAGAAGCTGAGCGCAACAAGATCCAGCAGCAATGTATTCAGATTCAGCAGTGGAGAGTGAAACACAGTTTTGCTTCTTTGAAGACCAACAGACAAGAGATCGTCCTAGAAGGTGACATGTGCCTGATATAGACTTGCGATCAACTTTTTCACCAGCATAATCAGCATCTGAGAATCCAACTAGATCAAACTCTGAGCCCTTTGGATACCATAATCCTAGTGTTGGGGTGCAAGCCAAATATCGAAGTATTCGCTTCATAGCTAAGTGATGTGACTCCTTTGGTGCCGCTTGATATCGAGCACACATACAAACACTAAGCATAATATCTGGCCTAGATGCACATAAATGAAGCAAAGAACCAATCATGGAGTGGTATACCTTTTGATCGAACTCTTTACCATTTGTGTCGGGACCCGGATGGTGTTTAGCTGGCATAGGCGTCGAGTACCCTTTGCAGTCTTGCATTCCAAACTTCTTCAGGCAGTCTTTAAGGTGAAGGAAATATGCCCTAGAGGCAATAATAAAGTTGTTATTTTATATTTCCTTATATCATGCTAAATGTTTATTATTCATGCTAGAATTGTATTAACCGGAAACTTAATACATGTGTGAATACATAGACAAAACAGAGTGTCCCTAGTATGCCTCTACTAGACTAGCTCCTTGATCAAAGATGGTTATGTTTCCTAACCATAGACATGAGTTGTCATTTGATCAATGGGATCACATCATTAGGAGAATGATGTGATGGACAAGACCCATCCGTTAACTTAGCACTATGATCGTTTAGTTTTACTGCTATTGCTTTCTTCATGACTTATACATGTTCCTATGACTATGAGATTATGCAACTCCCGAATACCGTAGGAACACCTTGTGTGCTATCAAACATCACAACGTAACTGGGTGATCATAAAGATGCTCTACAGGTGTCTCCGAAAGTATTCGTGGTGTTGGCATAGATCAAGACTAGGATTTGCACTCCGAGTGTCGGAGAGGTATCTCTGGGCCCTCTCGGTAATGCACATCATAATAAGCCTTGCAAGCAAATGACAAATGAGTTAGTCCCGAGATGATGTATTACGGAACGAGTAAAGAGACTTTCCGGTAACGAGATTGAACTAGGTATAGAGATACCGACGATCGAATCTCGGGCAAGTAACATACCGCTGACAAAAGGAACAACGTATGTTGTTATGCGGTTTGACCGATAAAGATCTTCGTCGAATATATAGGAACCAATATGAGCATCCAGGTTCCGCTATTGGTTATTTACCGGAGATGAGTCTCGGTCATGTCTACATAGTTCTCGAACCCGTAGGGTCCGCACGCTTAACGTTTTATGACGATCGGTATTATGAGTTTATGAGTTTTGATGTACCGAAGGAGTTCAGAGTCCCGGATGAGACCGGGGACATGACGAGGAGTCTTTTAATGGTCGAGACGTAAAGATCGATATATTGGACGACTATATTCGGACATCGGAAAGGTTCCGAGTGATTCGGGTATTTTTTGGAGTATATGGGCCTTATTGGGCCATACGGGAATAGAGGAGAAAGGCCAAAAGGAAGGAGGCGCGCGCCCCCCCTCTGGTCCGAATTGGACAAGGGGTGCAGCCCCCTTTTCCTTCTCCCTCTCCACCTCTTTCATTCTCTCCTACTCCGGAAAGGAAAGGGGAATCCTACTAGGACTTGGGAGTCCTAGTAGGACTCCTCACACTTGGCGCGCCCCCTCTAGGGCCGGCCTCTCCCTTGCTCCTTTATATACGGGGGTAGGGGGGCACCCTAGGACACACAAGTTGAATTGTTTTAGCCATGTGCGGTGCCCCTCTCCACAGAAACACACCTCGGTCATACCGTTGCAGTGCTTAGGCGAAGCCCTGCGCCGGTAGATACATCATATTTGTCACCACACCGTCTTGCTAGCGGAACTCTCCCGTGAAGCTCAACTGGATCAAGAGCTCGTGGGACGTCATCAAGCTGAACGTGTGCTGAATGTGGAGGTGCCGTACGTTTGGTGCTTGATCGGTTGGACCGCGAAGAAGTTCGACTACATCAACCGCGTCACTTGACGCTTCCGCTCCTGGTCTACGAGGGTACGTAGACACACTCCCCCCCTCGTTGCTATGCATCTAGTAGATAGATCTTGCGTGATCGTAGGAAAATTTTGAAAATACTACGTTTCCCAACAGTGGCATCATGAGCCAGGTCTATGCGTAGATGATATGCACGAGTAGAACACAATGAGTTGTGGGCGATACTAGTCATACTGCTTACCAGCATGTCATACTTTGCTTCGGCGGTATTGTGAGATGAAGCGGCCCGGACCGACATTACGCGTACGCTTACGCGAGACTGGTTTCACCGTTATGAGCACTCGTTTCTTAAAGGTGACTGGCGGGTGTCTGTCTCTCTCACTTTAGCTGAATCAAGTGTGGCTACGCCCGGTCCTTGTGAAGGTTAAAACAGCACATACTTGACGAAACATCGTTGTGGTTTTGTATGCGTAGGTAAGAACGGTTCTTGCTAAGCCCATAGCAGCCACGTAAAACTTGCAACAACAAAGTAGAGGACGTCTAACTTGTTTTTGCATGGCATGTTGTGATGTGATATGGTCAAGACATGATGAGATATACGGTTTTGTATGAGATGATCATGTTTTGTAAAGTTATCAGCAACTGGTAGGAGCCATATGGTTGTCGCTTTATTGTATGAAATGCAATCGCCATGTAATTGCTTTACTTTATCACTAAGCGGTAGCGATAGTCGTAGAAGCAATAGTTGGTGAGACGACAACGATGCTACGATGGAGATCAAGGTGTCGCGCCGGTGACGAAGGTGATCATGACAGTGCTTTGGAGATGGAGATCAAAAGCACAAGATGATGATGGCCATATCATGTCACATATTTTGATTGCATGTGATGTTTATCTTATTATGCTTCTTATTTTGCTTAGAACGACGGTAGCATTATAAGATGATCCCTTACAAAATTTCAAGGTACAAGTGTTCTCCCTGAGTATGCACCGTTGCGAAAGTTCTTCGTGCCGAGACACCACGTGATGATCGGGTGTGATAAGCTCTACGTTCAAATACAACGGGTGTAAGCCAGTTTTGCACACACAGAATACTCGGGTTAAACTTGACGAGCCTAGCATATGCAGATATGGCCTCGGAACACTGGAGACCGAAAGGTCGAGCGTGAATCATATAGTAGATATGATCAACATAAAGATGTTCACCATTGAAACTACTCCATCTCACATGATGATCGGACATGGTTTAGTTGATTTGGATCACATGATCATTTAGATGACTAGAGGGATGTCTATCTAAGAGGGAGTTCTTAAGTAGTATGATTAAAATGAACTATAATTTATCATGAACTTAGTCCTGGTAGTATTAGCATATCTATGTTGTAGATCAATAGCTCGTGATGTTGCTCCGCGTTTAATTTTTTATGTTCCTAGAGAAAACTAAGTTGAAAGATGTTAGTAGCAATGATGCGGAATTGTTCCGTGATCTGAGGATTACCCTCATTGCTGCACAGAAGAATTATGTCCTTGATGCACCGCTAGGTGACAGACCTATTGCAGGAGCAGATGCAGACGTTATGAACGTTTTGACAAAAGCTCGGTATGATGACTACTTGATAGTTTAAGTGGACCATGCTTTACGGCTTAGAACCGGGACTTCAAAAACGTTTTGAACGCCACGGAGCATATAAGATGTTCCAAGAGATGAAATTAGTATTTCATACTCATGCCCATGTCGAGAGGTATGAGACCTCTGACAGTACTTTGCCTACAAGATGGAGGAGAATAGCTCAACCAGTGAGCATGTGCTCAGATTGTCTGGGTACTACAATTGCTTGAATCAAGTGGGAGTTAATCTTCCAGATAAGATAGTAATTGACAAAGTTCTCTAGTCACTATCACCAAGTTAGTAGAACTTCGTGATGAACTATAATATGCAAGGGATGACGAAGGTAATTCCCGAGCTCTTCGCGATGCTGAAATCGATGAATGTAGAAATCAAGAAAGAGCATCAAGTGTTGATGGTTAATAAGACCACTTGTTTCAAATAAAGGGCAATGGGATAGAAGGGGAACTTCAAGAAGAATGACAAGCAAGTTGTCACTCCCATGAAGAAACCTAAAGCTAAACTCAAGCCTGAAACTAACTGCTTCTACTGCAAAGGAAATGGTCACTGGAAGTGGAACTGCCCTAGATACTTGGCGGATAAGAAGGATGGCAAAGTAAACAAAGGTATATTTGATATACAGATTATTGATGTGTATTTTACTAGTGTTCATAGCAACCCCTCGGTATTTGATACTGGTTCAGTTGCTAAAATTAGTAATAAGAAACGAGAATTGCAGAATGAACAGAGACTAGTTAAAGGTGAAGTGACGATGTGTGTTGGAAGTGGTTCCAAGATTGATATGATCATCATCGCACACTCCCTATACTTTCGGGATTAGTGTAAAACCTAAATGAATGTTATTTGGCATTTGCGTTGAGCATGAATATGATTTGATCATATTTGTTGCAATACGGTTATTCATTTAAAGTCATAGAATAATTGTTATTCTGTTTACATGAATAAAACCTTCGATGGTCATACACCCAATGAAAATAGTTTGTTGGATCTCGATCGTGGTGATACACATATTCATAATATTGAAGCCAAAAGATGCAAGGTTAATAATGATAGTGCAACTTATTTGTGGCACTGCCGTTTAGGTCATAATGGTGTAAAGCGCATGAAGAAACTCCATAGTGATGGACTTTTGGAATCACTTGATTATGAATCACTTGGTGCTTGCGAACCATGCCTCATGGGCAAGATGACTAAAACTCCGTTCTCCGGAACAATGGAGTGAGCAACAGATTTGTTGGAGATCATACATATAGATGTATGTGGACCAATGAGTGTTGAAGCTCGCGGCGGGTATCGTTATTTTCTGACCTTCACTGATGATTTGAGCAGATATGGGTATATCTACTTAATGAAGCACAAGTCTGAAACATTTGAAAAGTTCAAAGAATTTCAGAGTGAAGTGGAGAATCATCGTAACAAGAAAATAAGAGTTTCTATGATATGATCGTAGAGGTAAAATATTTGAGTTAGCGAGTTTGGCCTTCAGTAAAAACAATGTGAAATAGTTTCACTACTCATGCCACCTGGAACACCACAGTGTAATGGTGTGTCCGAACGTCATAACCGTACTTTATTAGATATGGTGCGATCGATGATGTCTCTTACCGATCTACCACTATCGCTTTTGGGGTTATGCATTAGAGATAGCTACATTCACGTTAAATAGGGCACCATCTAAATCCGTGGAGATGACACCGTATGAACTGTGGTTTGACGAGAAACCTAAGCTGTCATTTCTTTAAGTTTGGGACTGCGATGCTTATGTGAAAAAGTTTCAACATGATAAGCTCGAACCCAAATCGGAGAAGTAAATCTTCATAGGATACCCAAAAGAAACTGTTGGGTACACCTTATATCACAGATCCAAAGGCAAGGTCTTTGTTGCTAAGAGTGGATCCTTTCTAGAGTAGGAGTTTCTCTCGAAAGAAGTGAGTGGGAGGAAAGTAGAACTTGATGAGGTATTTGTACCTTCTCCCGAATTGGAAAGTGGAACATCACAGAAACTAGTTCCAGTGATTCCTACACCAATTAGTGAGGAAGCTAATGATGATGATCATGAAACTTCAGATCAAGTTTCTGCTGAACTTCGTAGATCAACCAGAGTTCGTTCCGCATCAGAGTGGTACGGCAACCCGGTTCTGGAAGTCATGTTACTGGACCATGATGAACCTACGAACTATGAGGAAGAGATGATGAGCCCAGATTCCGCAAAATGGCTTGAGGCCATGAAATCTGAGATGGGATCCATGTATGAGAACAAAGTGTGGACTTTGGTTGACTTGCCCGATGATCGGCAAGCCATCAAAAATAAATGAATCTTCAAGAGGAAGACTGACGCTGACGGTAATGTTACTGTTTACAAAGCTCGACTTCTTGCGAAAGTTTTTCAACAAGTTCAAGGAGTTGACTACGATGAGACTTTCTCACCCGTAGCGATGCTTAAGTCTGTCCGAATCATGTTAGCAATTGCCGCATTTTATAAAATCTGGCAAATGGATAGTAAAACTGCATTCTTTAATGGATTTATTAAAGAAGACTTGTATATGATGCAACCAGAAGGTTTTGTCAATCCTAAAGGTGCTAACAAAATGTGCAAGCTCCAGCGATCCATCTATGGACTGGTGTAAGCATCTCGGAGTTGGAATATACGCTTTGATAAGCTGATCAAAGCATATAGATTTATACAGACTTGCGGTGAAGCCTGTATTTACAAGAAGTGAGTGGGAGCACTACAACCTTTCTGATAAGTATATGTAAATGACATATTGTTGATCGGAAATGATGTAGAATTTTCTGGAAAGCATAAAGGAGTGTTTGAAAGGAGTTTTTCAAAGAAAAACCTTGGTGAAGCTGCTTACATATTGGGCATCAAGATCTATAGAGATAGATCAAGACGCTTGATAAGACTTTCGATGAGTACATACCTTAATAAGATTTTGAAGTAGTTCAAAATGGATCAGTCAAAGAAGGAGTTCTTGCCTGACTTGTAAGGTGTGAAGTTGAGTAAGTGATACGTCCAAAATGTATCTATAATTTCTGCTTGCTCCATGCCACTTTTGGGTGATATTGCTATGATATTCATACACTTCCATACACTTTTGATCATATTTGGACTAACTTACTAATCCAGTGCACCCCAGTGCCAGTTTCTGTTTTCGGTTGTTTTTGTATTTCAGGTTTTCACGTTTCGAGAACTGCCCAGAAAAATCCTGAAAAAATATATAAAAAATCAGCATATCGGAAACAACACTGCGTCCGAAGGGCAGCCTCGGGGGGCCACAGGGGCTCCAGGCGCCCTGTGGGCACGCCCCCCCTGGGCCGCGCCGGGGGGGCGCCTCGGCCCCCTGAGAGCCCCTCGGTGCCCTACTTTGGCATATATTTAAAGGGTTCCCCGTAACCCTCGAAACAGGACTTCTTTTCGCGATCCCATCTCTGTTCCGCCGCCGCCGCCGCTTCCAAGATCGGGAGCACCAGGAGAACTCTTCCCGGCACCCTGCCGGAGGGGAGGATCACCACCGGGAGCTTCTCCACCACCATGGACGCCTCCCGGATGACTCGTGAGTATTCTCCCTTGGACCATGAGTCCATGACCAGTAGCTATGTGATGTTCTCCTCCCGTTCTTGTGCTTCACTAATTAGTCCTCGTGAGCTGCCCTACATGATCGAGGCACCTATGTAATCCTTATGCTGTTGCTATGTTGAGTTTGCTGGGATCCGATGGATTATGAGATTATGTTTAGATTGATCTTGAGTAATATATTTGATTCACCTCTTTTATATTTTAGTTCATAAGTAATTCTTGCATGTTCTCCGTTGTTATTTATTGCTTTGGCCGAGTAATAGGTAGTGACTCCAAGAGGGAACGTTATGCTCGATTGTGGGTTCATGCCCCTCGATGACTAGCTTGAGTGACAGAAACATGAGTCTAGGGGATGTGCTGTTGCCACAAGGGGGAAAACAACGGTGCTTGTGCCCGCGGGTGCAAGGATTGTTTACTTTACGCAAAGTTCTTTTAATGCAGTTGTCTGTTGCATTGAGTTTACACTATGGGTGGGACTCGCAACTTAATACCAGCGAGATGTTCTGGATAGATATCTCAAGGTGGATGATTAGTAGTAGATATTGATGGATTTCGGTCTACTTACTTTGGCGTACCGCCCATGCTTTGAACCTCAACCTTTCTTGCAATGTAGTCAGCATTGGTTTGCGTTCGTGGTCCTGTCAATTGCCCAGCTGTAATTTGTTACCTCACATAGCTGTTTTAACGTCTTTTGGGAGAGAGACATCACTAGTGAACATCATGAGACTCCGGTCCATATTACTATCATTGATCACATACACTATTTACTATCCGCTATTTTACTTACTATTGCAAAACACCATCTATCACTACTATCATATTGCTTTTAACCCTTTGTGAACTACAAGGCCGGAGAGATTGACAACCTCTCTGTACTCGTTGGGAGCAAAGTTATGTGTATCTGTGTGCATGTCCACGTTGATTGCTAATTGCGCCGTTAGCAGTTGACACCTACCTGTTGAACCTAGGAGTCTCTGGGGATTCGATCCTTGGCATCTTTGCTAGGGGAAAACACTTCTACTTACTACATCTTACACCTTCCACTTGGGGTAACCAACGAGGGGTTCGAGGCCCATCAAGGAGTATTTTCTGGCTCCGTTGCCGGGGACTCCACTCTTCAGGATAGGGGAGTTGCATGCTATCTTTTACCTTTGCTTTTTAGTCTTGTTAGTTTACCTTTTATTTTTGCTTTAGTTCCTTTTATCGAAAATCACAAAAAATAGTTATCTTGCTTGCTTGCTACTATGGGTTCCACCGAGAACACCAAGTTGTGTGACTTCACTAGTCACAACAACGATGACTTTATCAGTACACCTATCACTACACCTGCCACTTCAGCACCTTCATATGAAATTAAACCTGCTTTACTTAACTTAGTCATGAGAGAACAATTCTCCAGTGCTGGAGATGATGCTGCTTTACACTTGAACAACTTTGTAGAACTTTGTGATATGCAAAAGTACCAAGAAATAGATGGTAATATTGTTAAGCTTAAGCTTTTTCCTTTCTCTTTGAGAGGAGGAGCTAAAATTTGGTTTTAGTCTTTGCCTAGAAACAGCATAGATTCATGGGACAAGTGCAAAGATGCTTTTATCGGAAAATACTATCCACCTGCTAAAATTATCCAACTTAGAAGTAACATCATGAATTTTAAACAATTGGATAATGAACACGTTGCCCAAGCTTGGGAACGTATGAAATCTCTTATCAAAAACTGCCCTACTCACGGTTTGACTACTTGGATGGTTATCCAAACTTTTTGTGCAGGCTTGAACTTTACCTCGCGGAACTTGTTAGACTCGGCCGCGGGAGGAACCTTTATGTCAACTACACTTGGTGCTGCCACAAAGCTTCTCGATGAGATGATGACTAACTATTCCCAATGGCACACCGAACGCGCTCCAACAGGTAGGAAGGTAAACTCTGTCGAGGAGATTTCCTCCCTTAATGAAAAAACTGACTTGATCATGTCTCTACTTTCGAAACAATCTTCTGTTGATCCTCGTTATGATCCTTTGGATTCAGTGATTGCCGATGCTTATAGGAGTAACTTTGGTAGTAATTCTAGATCGTATGACAATGCTTATCCTACTACCAATAACTCTTTCCAAAAAAATAGAGATTTACCTGGCTATGAGAAACTGCTAGAAATAGAGAAGGCCACTAAGAATTACATGCACAACCAATATGAACAAAACAAAACCTTCTCGAGGTAATTAAATGAGCATACTGCTATCTTGCAAGACATTAGTAGACGATTAGAGAACATAAATATTGAGATTTCCAACCTCCAGACTAGATTCACTATCACTGAGACCCAAGTTTCCAATATGTCCCACACACAAGCTACTTTGATAAACCAAATGGCAGCTAAACCCGAAGTGGTTGCATCCCTAAGGGAGGAAGAGAAAAGAATTAAGAGCCTTCCTACCCACCACACTATTGCTACTATCCAAGTTATTGAGGATGTTCACACTCTTAGCACCCAATGTACTCCTGGTCCCAATGGACCTATTAATGGTGATGCTATAGAAACTACCAAACAGGTGAGCCTTAAGGACACCACTACTACCTTACTTGATGCTCATGACCTTGATTTTGATAATTGCACTCTTACAGAAGTTATTGATTTCCTTCACAAGATGTCTAGAGATCCCCGCACTATCACGCTTAATCTTGCTTTCACAGAGCATATCACTAATGCTCTCATCAAAGCTAGGGAGGAGAAACTTAGAGTAGAAGCCTCCGTACCTAGAAAGCTAGAAGATGGTTGGGATCCTATGATAAAAATTAATTTGAATGACTTCTCTTGTTATGCATTATGTGATGTTGGTGCTAGTACCTCTGTTATGCCCAAAAGGATATATGATATGCTTAAATTGAAACCTTATGATTCTTGTTCTTTTGGTGTTCGTCTCGTTGATTCTTCCATAAAGAAACCTTTGGGGAGGATCGACGATGTTCTTATTGTTGTGAATGATAATTATGTGCCCGTTGATTTCACTATTATGGATATTGAATGTGATCCTTCATGTCCAATTATTTTGGGACGTTCCTTTTTGCGCACCGTTGGTGCTGTCATTGACATGAAAGAGGGTAATATAAAATTTCAGTTTCCTCTCAAGAAAGGGATGGAACACTTCCCTCGTAAGAAGGTCAAGTTACCTTTTGAGTCCGTTGTACGGGCTAGCTATTCTTTTACTCTTGATAAAACTTGATCTATGCATTATGCCTAGCTTAAAGGCATAAAAGAAAGCGCTTTTAGGAGGCAGCCCACATGAATAAAATTTTTGCTTTTGTTGTGTCTTGATGTTGTTTACTGCTGTAGCATCATCATTGTATCTTTGCTTTTCATATTTGTGCCAAGTATAGCCTCTGATTGCTAGAAAGTTCAAAAGTTGTGAGGTGCTGTCCAGGAAACAGATTATGTCCTTGGATAGAAAAATTCGTATAAAATCCCCAGATCATCTTTTTGGTCTGAATTGTTTCGACAGCGTTCTCTATATAATTTTCTTTCGTGCGTCAGTTCTGAGTTTTTTGATTTGAGTTGCAGAAGTATCCCGAACAGGTCGATTACTGCCTGCTGTTCTGTTTTTCACAGATTCTGTCCTGTTTTGCCTTACCTTCACTTTGCAAATTAAGAACTTGCTTTTTCTTTGCAAAAACCTTTTGGCAATCTTGAGAAACAGTAGAACTTCAAGAATATCCTTATTTCCAGCAAGGTATAATTAGTTTATTAAGGGTACTAACATCGCTAATCAGATTATGATGAGTTGTGTATGAAGGGAGTTTTCAAGTGTGCAAGGGAAGATGATAAAAAGATTCAGGAGTGTCAAGCGCTCAAGCTTGGGGATGCCCCCGTGCACCCCAAGAAATATTCAAGGAGACTCAAGCGTCTAAGCTTGGGGATGCCCCCCGTGCATCCCCTTCTCCATCAACATTATCAGTTCGTCTTTCGTTCCGCTATATTTTTATCACTTCATGTATTATGTGCTATACTTGGAGCGTCTTGTTTTTAGTTTTCTTTTTAGTTTTTCATAACGAGTCGGAACCCAGCATTCCTTTATGTGGGAGAGAAACACGCTCCACCTCTACCTAGAACATTACATAGAATTTTCATGTCTATCTATGCTGTGTGTGTTCTTTGTCTTTTAATAGCTACTATCGTGCTTTGCTCTTAGTATTCATGCTTATCTTTTCAAGAGCTTTTATTTAGTTGGTTGCTTGAACTCTTTTTAATTACCATGCTCACCTATTTAAGAGAGTTTGCTTCCGTTGCATTGGTTAATGTGTCTATGATAAAGATGCTACTTTCATGATGGTGCTTAGTAGTTCAGTTTTTCTTATGGTTAATCTCAAATAGCTGGGGGATTCCCAATGTGTCATTGGAGTACCAACTTGGTTTTTTTGCCTATGATGTGGTATGGTTTAGTAATATCTTCCTTCGAGAATTTATTTTGATTGACTTGGCGTATGTTCACGCATATTCAAGACCGTAAAGAAAGTCTGTCAAGCCTTGATGATCTTTTGTTTCTAAGTAGCGATATAACTACCATGCCTGATTCAATATTGCTTTGTCGCTCTACATGATTATGACCGTCATTGCTCTCTTAGTTGGTTGCTCCCAGTCTTTTGCTAACCTACACCTGCACTAAGAAAATTAACCATGCAATACATAGCTCATGGGAAAGTAGCCTAAAAACTATTGTGGTAAAGAATATGTTGCCTATGTATCTTATTTCTTATGAGTTGCTTGCTGAGCGGTAACCATGTTTCTGGGGACGCCATCAACTGTCACACTTTTGTTGAATATCATGTGAGTTGCTATGCATGTTCGTCTTGTCTGAAGTAAGGGTGATTTACCGTGGGTTGAATTAATATGCATATTGTTAGAGAAGAACATTGGGCCGCCAACCAAAGCCATGCATCATGGTGGAAGTTTTAGCTTGGACCTTAATCCTCAATCTCTCATGAGAATATGCTTATGCATTAAAGAGGAGTCCATCATCTATTTTCTATGTTGTCCCGGTATGGATGTCCTCAAGTTGAGATCTATCAAAAATGAGAAATCAAATGCGATCTATCTCCTTGGACCTTTGTACAGGTGTCATAGAGGTACCCCTTTGTGACACTTGGTTAAAACATATGCAATGCAATGATAACCCATGGGGATCCGAGCTAATTAGGACAAGGAGCGAGCACTATTGGTATTCGATGCATGAGGCTTGCAACTTATAAGATGTTTTATGCATGACACATATGAAGTACTACTACCATTGACACAATTGCTTCCATGTTTCAAAATAAAAAGCTCTAGCACTTCAAGCACCAACTACTGAGAGCATGATTGTCATTCTGAGTGTAATGTGCATTGTCCCAAAGTAGCATTGTCTTTTGCATGATTGTGATATCGTTTATTCTGAAATGATTGTATCTAGTCATCACTTAAATCTTGAAGGTGCCCCTGCACTTATGTTTTGCATCACTAAAGGGGGCAAGCTAGATATCACTTTATCATATTTGCACATCATGTTCATTGCAAATCTTTTTGATGTTTCAGTTTCATGTTGTAAAACTTTCAGTCATTTGTGATTTTCTCTTGAGACAACTTAATTACTTTAGAATCATTGTCTCAGTAAGCTTTTTTCATATGACTATGAGAAAGTCCTATATGGTTAATAGCATGTCACCACAGAAATTATTCTTGTTATCATTTACCTACTCGAGGACGAGCAGGAATTAAGCTTGGGGATGTTGATACGTCCAAAACGTATCTATAATTTCTGCTTGCTCCATGCCACTTTTGGGTGATATTGCTATGATATTCATACACTTCCATACACTTTTGATCATATTTGGACTAACTTACTAATCCAGTGCACCCCAGTGCCAGTTTCTGTTTTCGGCTGTTTTTGTATTTCAGGTTTTCACGTTTCGAGAACTGCCCAGAAAAAATATATAAAAAATCAGTGTATCGGAAACAACACTGCGTCCGAAGGGCAGCCTGGGGGGGGGGCACAGGGGCTCCAAGCGCCCTGTGGGCGCGCCCCCCCTAGGCCGCACCGGGGGGGCGCCTCGGCCCCCCAAGAGCCCCCCGGTGCCCTACTTTGGCATATATTTAAAGGGTTCCCCGTAACCCTCGAAACAGGACTTCTTTTCGCAATCCCATCTCTGTTCCGCCGCCGCCGCTTCCAAGATCGGGAGCACCAGGAGAACTCTTCCCGGCACCCTGCCGGAGGGGAGGATCACCACCGGGAGCTTCTCCACCACCATGGACGCCTCCCGGATGACTCATGAGTAGTCTCCCTTGGACCATGACTCCTTGACCAGTAGCTATGTGATGTTCTCCTCCCGTTCTTGTGCTTCACTAATTAGTCCTCGTGAGCTGCCCTACATGATCGAGGCACCTATGTAATCCTTATGCTGTTGCTGTGTTGAGTTTGCTGGGATCCGATGGATTATGAGATTATGTTCAGATAGATCTTGAGTAATATATTTGATTCACCTCTTTTATATTTTAGTTCATAAGTAATTCTTGCATGTTCTCCGTTGTTATTTATTGCTTTGGCCGAGTAATAGGTAGTGACTCCAAGAGGGAACGTTATGCTCGATTGTGGGTTCATGCCCCTCGATGACTAGCTTGAGTGACAGAAACATGAGTCTAGGGGATGTGCTGTTGCCACAAGGGGGAAAACAACGGTGCTTGTGCCCGCGGGTGCAAGGATTGTTTACTTTACGCAAAGTTCTTTTAATGCAGTTGTCTGTTGCATTGAGTTTACACTATGGGTGGGACTCGCAACTTAATACCAGCGAGATGTTCTGGATAGATATCTCAAGGTGGATGATTAGTAGTAGATATTGATGGATTTCGGTCTACTTACTTTGGCGTACCGCCCATGCTTTGAACCTCAACCTTTCTTGCAATGTAGTGAGCATTGGTTTGCGTTCGTGGTCCTGTCAATTGCCCAGCTGTAATTTGTTACCTCACATAGTTGTTTTATCATCTTTTGGGAGAGAGACATCACTAGTGAACATCATGAGACTCCGGTCCATATTACTATAATTGATCACATACACTATTTACTATCCGCTATTTTACTTACTATTGCAAAACACTATCTATCACTACTATCATATTGCTTTTAACCCTTTGTGAACTAAAAGGCCGGAGAGATTGACAACCTCTCTGTACTCGTTGGGAGCAAAGTTATTTGTATCTGTGTGCAGGTCCACGTTGATTGCTAATTGCGCCGTTAGCAATTGACACCTACCTTTTGAACCTAGGAGTCTCTGGGGATTCGATCCTTGGCATCTTTGCTAGGGGAAAACACTTCTACTTACTGCATCTTACACCTTCCACTTAGGGTAACCAACGAGGGGTTCGAGGCCCATCAGTAAGACTCAAAGCCAGACCACGGTAGAAAAATATAGTGAGAATGAAAGTCATTCCCTATGCCTCAGCCATAGGTTCTATAAAGTATGCCATGCTGTGTACCAAACATGTTGTGTACCTTGCCATGAGTTTGTCAGGGGGGGTACAATAGTGATCCAAGAGTAGATCACTTTACAGCGGTCAAAATTATCCTTAGTAACTGGATGACTAAGGAAATGTTTCTCGATTATGGAGATGATAAAGAGTTCGTCGTAAAGGGTTACACCGATGCAAGCTTTGACACTAAATCTAGATGACTCTAAGTATCAATCTGGATGCGTATTGAAAGTGGGAGCAATTAGCTAGAGTAGCTCCATGCAGAGCATTGTAGACATAGAAATTTGCGAAATACATACGGATCTGAATGTGACAGACCCGTTGACTAAAATTCTCTCACAAGCAAAACATGATCACACCTTATTACTCTTGGGTATCAATCACATAGCGATGTGAACTAGATTATTGACTCTAGTAAACCCTTTGGGTGTTGGTCACATGGCGATGTGAACTATGGTTGTTATTCACATAACGATGTGAACTATCGGTATTAAATCACATGGCGATGTGAGCTAGATTATTGACTCTAGTGCAAGTGGGAGACTGAAGGAAATATGCCCTAGAGGCAATAATAAAGTTGTTATTTTATATTTCCTTATATCATGATAAATGTTTATTATTCATGCTAGAATTGTATTAACCGGAAACTTAATACATGTGTGAATACATAGACAAAACAAAGTGTCCCTAGTATGCCTCTACTAGACTAGCTCCTTGATCAAAGATGGTTATGTTTCCTAACCATAGACATGAGTTGTCATTTGATCAATGGGATCACATCAGTAGGAGAATGATGTGATGGACAAGACCCATCCGTTAGCTTAGCACTATGATCGTTTAGTTTTACTGCTATTGCTTTCTTCATGACTTATACATGTTCCTATGACTATGAGATTATGCAACTCCTGAATACCGTAGGAACACCTTGTGTGCTATCAAACATCACAACGTAACTGGGTGATCATAAAGATGCCCTACAGGTGTCTCCGAAAGTATTCGTGCTGTTGGCATAGATCAAGACTAGGATTTGTCACTCCGAGTGTCGGAGAGGTATCTCTGGGCCCTCTCGGTAATGCACATCATAATAAGCCTTGCAAGCAAATGACAAATGAATTAGTCACGAGATGATGTATTACGGAACGAGTAAAGAGACTTGCCGATAACGAGATTGAACTAGGTATAGAGATACCGACGATCGAATCTCGGGCAAGTAACATACCGATGACAAAAGGAACAACGTATGTTGTTATGCGGTTTGACCGATAAAGATCTTCGTAGAATATGTAGGAACCAATATGAGCATCCAGGTTCCGCTATTGGTTATTGACCGGAGATGAGTCTCGGTCATGTCTACATAGTTCTCGAACCCGTAGGGTCCGCACGCTTAACGTTTGATGACGGTCGGTATTATGAGTTTATGAGTTTTGATGTACCGAAGGAGTTTGGAGTCCCGGATGAGACCGGGGACGTGACGAGGAGTCTCTAAATGGTCGAGACGTAAAGATCGATATATTGGACGATTATATTCGGACATCGGAAAGGTTCCGAGTGATTCGGGTATTTTTTGGAGTATATGGGCCTTATTGGGCCATACGGGAATAGAGGAGAAAGGCCAAAAGGAAGGAGGCGCGCGCCCCCCCTCTGGTCCGAATTGGACAAGGGGTGCAGCCCCCTTTTCCTTCTCCCTCTCCACCTCTTTCATTCTCTCCTACTCCGGAAAGGAAAGGGGAATCCTACTAGGACTTGGGAGTCCTAGTAGGACTCCCCACACTTGGCGCGCCCCCTCTAGGGCCGGCCTCTCCCTTGCTCCTTTATATACGGGGGCAGGGGGGCACCCTAGGACACACAAGTTGAATTGTTTTAGCCATGTGCGGTGCCCCTCTCCACAGAAACACACCTCGGTCATACCGTTGCAGTGCTTAGGCGAAGCCCTGCGCCGGTAGATACATCATATATGTCACCACGCCGTCGTGCTGGCGGAGCTCTCCCGTGAAGCTCAACTGGATCAAGAGCTCGTGGGACGTCATCAAGCTGAACGTGTGCTGAACGCGGAGGTGCCGTACGTTCGGTGCTTGATCGGTTGGACCGCGAAGAAGTTCGACTACATCAACCGCGTCACTTGACGCTTCCGCTCCCGGTCTACGAGGTTACGTAGACACACTCTCCCCCTTGTTGATATGCATCTAGTAGATAGATCTTGCGTGATTGTAGGAAAATTTTGAAAATACTACGTTTCCCAACATAAGGTACTTTTCTTGAGATATGAAGATGCCGTTGCTTTGCTGACGAATTTGAATACCAAGGAAGAACTTTAGCTCACCCATCATGGACATCTGATATTGCTCTTGCATCATGTGACCAAACTCATCACTGTATCTTTTGTCAGTGTAGCCGAAGATAATGTCGTCCACATAGATTTGGCAGACAAACAGTTCATCATCATATGTCTTCGTGATGAGTGTGGGATCTAGGGATCCAGGTTTGAAGCCTTTGCTCTTCAGGAAGTCTTTGAGTGTGTCATACCAAGCACGAGGCGCTTGTTTGAGGCCATACAGTGCCTTGTTGAGTTTGTATACCATATCAGGACGTTTTGAATCTTCAAAGCCAGGTGGTTGTGCAACATACACCTCTTCTTCAATCCTTCCATTGAGAAAGGCACTCTTTACATCCATTTGATACAGAAGTATGTTGTGATGATTTACATAGGCTAGCAGTATATGAATAGCTTCAAGTCTAGCCACAGGAGCAAATGTTTCATCGAAGTCAATCCCTTCAACTTGAGTGTATCCTTGAGCAACGAGACGAGCTTTGTTTCTGACAACTTGACCATGATCATCTTGCTTGTTGCGATAAATCCATTTTGTGCCAATTATGTTGTGCTTGCGAGGGTCAGGACGCTTGACAAGTTCCCACACGTTGTTCAGCTCAAACTGTTGAAGCTCTTCTTGCATTGCTTGAATCCATTCGGGTTCCATAAAAGCTTCAGCAACTTTCTTGGGTTCAGATATTGAGACAAAAGCAAAGTGCCCACAAAAATTTGCAAGCTGTGTTACTCTTGAACGAGTAAGTGGACCAGGTGCATTTATGCTGTCAATTATCTTCTCAACTTGTAGTTCGTTTGCAACACGAGGATGAGCTGAACGAAGATTTTGCTCATGCTGTACATTGTCATCAGGAGGGTTGTCTTCAGGCTGAGCATTGTCGTCAGGTTGATTTGGAGCAGAAATGATGAGTTCCTCGTCAGGCTGTGCTTCAGAAGGCATGATCTCACCGGTTCCCATTAGCTTGATAGATTCATTTGGTGAAGCCTCATCTAGCACATTTGGCAGGAACTCTCTTTGTGAACCATTTGTTCCATCAAACCGCACATCCACAGTTTCTACTACTTTATGGAGATAGATGTTGAAGACTCTGTAGGAGTGTGAGTCTTTTCCATATCCGAGCATGAAGCCTTCATGTGCTTTTCGTGCAAACTTTGACTTGTGATGTGGATCCTTGATCCAGCACCTAGCTCCAAATACTCTAAAGTAACTTACATTAGGCTCCTTTCCAGTGAGGAGTTCATAGGACGTTTTCTTCAGAAGCTTGTGAAGATAAACACGGTTGATGATATGGCATGCAGTATCAGTAGCTTCGGGCCAGAACCTTCTTGGTGTCTTGTATTCATCGAGCATCGTTCGAGCCATCTCAATTAAGGTTCTGTTCTTGCGCTCTAGGATGCCATTCTACTGAGGTGTGTACGGGGCCGAGAACTCATGAGTGATTCCCATTGTATCGAGATAAAGATCAAGGCCGGTGTTCTTGAACTCAGTGCCATTGTCACTTCTAATATGCTTGATCTTGACGCCATAGTTGTTCATGGCACGGTTGGCGAAGCGTTTGAAGACATCTTGCACTTCAGTCTTGTAGAGAATTATGTGCACCCATGTGTATCTTGAATAATCATCAACAATGACGAAGCCATAGAGACAAGCTGTGGTAGAGAACATGGAGTAGTGAGTAGGGCCAAATATGTCCATGTGAAGCAGCTCGAAGGGTTTGGATGTCGTCATGATTGTCTTCGAGGGATGCTTGGCCCTAGTCATCTTCCCAGCTTCACAGGCACCACATAGATGATCTTTCTTGAACTTGACGTCCTCGATGCCTACGACGTGCTTCTTCTTGGCGAGAGTGTGCAAGTTCCTCATGCCGGCATGTCCTAGCCTCCGATGCCAGAGTCAGCACTCTGAAGCTTTTGCTAGAAGACATACGGCCATCTGCGGTCCAGCTGAGAAATCTACCATATACAAATCACCTGTTCTGTATCCTTCAAATACTAGAGACTTGTCAGACTCCATTAGTACAAGGCAACGAAATTTACCAAATATCACAATCATTTTTAAGTCACAATGCATTGAGACAGACATTAAGTTGAAACCAAGAGATTCAACAAGCATGACTTTATCCATGTGCTGATCTCTTGAGATTGCAACTCTACCTAGACCCAACACTTTGCTTTTACCAGTATCAGCAAATGTGATGTGACTCTTGTTAGATGGACGTAAGGTTGAGTCATATGATTTGTGCATCCGCTGTCCATAATCCATTCTGAAGACTTTGGTGTCACTCCCTATAATGCAGTTAGGAGGATAGGCTTCACAAAAAGCATTGTGAAGCATAAACATTTGACGTACAAGTGGATTATGAAAGCTTAGATCCAAGTTAGGACTGATAAGATGATTAGCAAGTGATTCATGAGCAGAATGGATAGTAAATCATTTGGGCATTTGATCTTGTGCCCTACAAGTGTTTTAGGTCCGAAGCAATAGCATCAGACGCCTTTGATTTTTAGGCTGGAGACCTTTCCCTGCAAGAGAAAGTTAGTTCTTCTTAACCACCCACATCTTCAGGGGTGGCTTACAAGCAATGAGTCTAAGAGCAGCATCTGAGAATTTTGGCTTTGGAGCCCTAGCAAATAATCTTGCCAGAGGAGAATAATACTCATAAGAATAAGCAGAAAAATTCTTTGTTTTATGAATATAGCGGTTTGAGGAAACACGCTCATATTCATGGGTCTGAGTATAGTTTTCCTGCAAAACATTGGCGTTAGGGTGACTCAGGTGAGTCTTTTGCCTATATGAAGCCTTAGGACCATATGAAGCTTTTGGTATGGGGTTTGTCTTCTTCCCAGATGGTGTCATGATAACATTTGCTGGAAGTTTCTCAAGACAACCTTTGGGTACCCAGATCTTCTTCATAGGTGGCGCGTTCCTGCAGTTAGTACCAATATACCTGGCAAACACTTCACCATTTTGATTCTTAAACAATTTATAGTTTGCATCAAAGGATTCATCAATGATAATAGGATTAGCACAAGTGAAGCCAGATAGGGTAGATGGATCCACTGACGGTTCCTTTGCAGCAACCCATGTGGTTTTGGGATACTGCTCAGGCTTCCAGTATGAACCATCAACATTCATTTTCACGTCGAACCCAACACCCTCTTTCCTAGGGTTTCGGTTCAGTATTTGCTTTTTGAGGACATCACATAGAGTCTGATGCCCTTTGAGGCTTTTGTACATCCCTGTTTCAAGCAAAGTCTTCAACCTAGCACTTTCATCAGCAATAGTAGTGGTATCTTCAGCAGAGGGGTTAGTTACCACATCAGTAGTTGAAGATATTGCAATAGTGGCAGTAGTAGAACATTCAGCAGCAGATGTAGCGTTATCACGCTCAATGCATTTTAGACATGGTGGTTCAAACTCTTCCTGAGTGGAGCTGATCAGTTCTGCACGGAGTGACTCATTTTATTTTTGAGATCTTCATGAGCCGCTTTCAATTTCTCAAGTTCTCGCTTCCTTTGAAGGTAATCGTGGGAAAGCTTTTCATGAGTTTTTGAGAGCGATTCATAAAGACCTTCAAGTTCCTCGTACTTAACATGAAGATTTTTTATGTCTTCAATTAAGGACTGAGAACGGGTCATTTCCGCCTCCAACAGGTCATCGCTTTTGTCTAACAGTTTTTGAATATGTTCCATGGCTTTCTGCTATTCAGTGGCAATTTTAGCAAGTGTTTTGTAGCTAGGTTTTGATTCACAATCAGAGTCATCTTCACTAGATGTTTGAAAGTAAGCATGACGTGATTTTACCTTGGCACCGCGTACCATGAAGCAGTAGGTGGGATTAGAGTCGTCGTCCTCATCATCAATGTTGGGGACGGGGCCATTGTCTTCGGTGTTGAAGATGGACTTGGTAACGTAGGCAGTGGCTAGAGCCAGACTTGCAGCACCTGAATCGGACTCCTCCTTAGACTCCACCTCCGCTTCTTCAGAAGCAGACTCCTCCTCTGAATCCATCTCCTTGCCAACAAACGCACGAGCCTTGCCAGATGAATTCTTCTTGTGTGATGAATACTTTGATGAAGACTTGGAAGAAGACTTTGAGTATTTCTTCTTTTTCTTGTCATCAGGATCATATTCCTTGCTCTTCTTCTTCTTCTTCTTCTTCTGATTGTCCCACTGAGGACACTCAGAGATGTAGTGACCAGGTTTCTTGCACTTATGACATGTTCTCTTCTTGTAGTCATGGGTAGAAGCTTCATCATTTCTTGAGCTAGATCGTGAAGACTTTCTGAAGCCTTTCTTCCTAGTGAATTTCTGGAACTTCTTCACAAGCATGGCCAGCTCCTTTCTAATGTCTTCAGGATCATCAGAACGGCAGTCAGATTCTTCTTCAGATGAAGAAACAACCTTTGCCTTTAAGGCGCGAGATCGGCCATAGTTGGGACCATAGATGTCACGTTTCTCAGATAGCTGGAACTCATGTGTGTTGAGCCTCTCAAGTATGTCAGACGGATTGAGAGTCTTCAAGTCAGGGCGTTCTTGAATCATCAGGGCAAGGATATCAAATGAGCTGTCGAGTGATCTTAGGAGGGTCTTGACGATTTCATGCTTGGTGATCCCAGTGGCGCCAAGTGCCTGAAGCTCATTTGTGATGTCAGTGAGACGATCGAATGTGTGCTCGACATTCTCATTGTCATGTCGCTTGAAGCGATTGAAGAGATTGCGAAGGACACTGATCCTTTGATCTCTCTGGGTTGAGACGCCTTTGTTGACCTTTGAGAGCCAGTCACAGACTTCCTTTGAAGCTTCCAAGGCACTTACACGACCATACTGTCCTTTGGTCAGATGACCACAGATGATGTTCTTGGCCATTGAATCCAGTTGAACGAGCCTCTTGACATCAGCAGGGGTGATACATTCACCAGTCTGGGGAACGCCGTTGTTGACGACAAACCAGAGGTCCACGTCGATGGCTTCAAGGTGCATGCACATCTTGTTCTTCCAGTAGGGATATTCGGTGCCATCGAAGACGGGGCACGCAGCAGAGACTTTGATTATCCCTGCAGTCGACATAGCTAAAACTCCAGGTGGTTAAACCGAATCACACAGAACAAGGGAGTACCTTGCTCTGATACCAATTGAAAGTGCAGTATATCGACTAGAGGGGGTGAATAGGCGATTTTTGTGAAATGCTTCAAAACATGGTAGTTTCGAAGACAAGGGGTAAATCCAATCCTATTTGTATGCAGCGGAAAGTAGACTACCTAGAAAAGCCATAGTCAGGTATTCAATAAAGTGAACACATGAAGACTAATAGTAGCTAGGCAGTAAGGATCAAGAGGGAAGAAGGAATGAAGCCAATCAGAACAAGTAGTCACACAGTGAAGTCAATCAAATAAGGCAGGCAGGCAATGACTTCACAACATAAGACAGTAAGTAAAGGGAAGGAAAGGATAGAACCAGTAGCTCGGGGAAGACAGTGATTTGTTAGACCAGTTCCAGTTGCTGTGACAACTGTACGTCTGGTTAGGGAGGCTGAGATTCAACTCAGAAGACCGCGTCTTCACCTTATTCCCCTTGAGCTAAGGACATCTAGTCCTTGCCCAATCACTCTGGTAAGTCTTCAAGGTAGACTTCCAAACCTTCACAGACTTCGTTCACCGGCGATCCACAATGACTCTTGGATGCTCAGAACGCGACGCCTAACCGGCTGGAGGAAACACAGTCCTCAAGTGTAATAAGTCTTTAGGTCACACAGACATAAAGACTTTAGTGATGCCTAACACTCTTTGGCTCTGGGTGTTTTGGCTTTGTCCTCGCAAGGATCTCTCTCTCTCAAATGCTTCGGATGTGGGTTGCTCTCAAACGACAAAAGACGTGCAATAACTCTGAGCAGCCACCAATTTATGGTGTATGGGGTGGGCTATTTATAGCCACTGGGCAACCCAACCTGATTTGTCTGAAGTGACCCTGGGTCACTAAGGAACTGACACGTGTTCCAACGGTCAGATTTGAAACACTCACACCGCAACTTTACTTGGGCTACAAGTAAAGCTGACTCATCCAGCTCTGGATAAGATTTGCTCTGATTGTCTTCGCTCGAAGACATCGGATTTGGTTGAGCATCACGTCAGTCACTCTGACTTAGTTCACTTGGACCCCACTTAACAGTACGATAGTTCCTATGACTCAACAAAGAAGAAAAGGAAACAACGAAACATCTAAGTCTTCGCGCTCCATAGTCTTCACACAATGTATTCTCTTGTCATAGTCTTCAATAAGATTATCTTCATATACCAACACTGTTGTCAATGTCTTCATACATTTTTAGGGGTCATCTCCGGTAGGTAAACCGAATCAATGAGGGACTACTACCTGTGTTATCCTGCAATTCTCACAAACACATTAGTCCCTCAACCAGGTTTGTCGTCAATACTCCAAAACCAACTAGGGGTGGCACTAGATGCACTTACAAGAACTATAATGCCCAGTGGGTAAAATCTGCTGTAATTTTCATATAGTATAGTGTAGGATTATTCTTCGTTTCTATGCATTAGTCTCTTTATTGTATAAGTGCAGGTTTTTAGAGGCGATAGTATAGAGTAGGATAATTCTTTTTATATGGTATATCGTTGAAACAGGGGCCAACATGCCCAAACGTTACCTGGACTCCATCTAGACGAACAAACATGTAAGTCAAATCGGGCCTTAATTGGGCAGGTCAACTTAATATTTAGTGGATCGCAAATGATGGGGCCCACCATAACAACGGCTCTTAGCAGGACATTAACAGGTCGAAATCTCGATAGGGCCGTATAAATGGAAATGGCCCGCGGGCCCTAGTAGGCCGCTAACTGGGCGAAAGCTCGATTGGGTCGTATAAATGGAAATGGCCCGCGGGACCTAGCAGGCTGAAATAAATGTCAATTTTGTCTCGGCCCTTTTACATGAAGGGCTAGTAAGAGGCCAAAAGTGTTTTGGGCCAGAAGAGACCCAATTTGCAAACTAGGCTTCTAACAGGCCGAATGTCACATCGGGCTGAAATTGTGATCCGCTAAACGTGGGCCGCTAATGGACCCAAAATCAGGTTGCATCGTCATAAGCCCAACTATTGTGCGTGCCGTTAACATGCCTAAAGACAAAATGGGCTAGAAATTGGCCCGTTTACCTAATCGGCCGGGGAAAGGCTGAAAGTCACAACGGGCTAGAAGTTGGCCCAACTGAAGAATGGGCCGAGAAAAGGCCGAAAGACGTACCAGGTTGTTCATGGGCTGGAACTGACGATGGGCTACTAATTGACCGAAAGAAGGCCGAATCGCAATTGGGCCCAAAGACATAGCGGACCATAAACGGGCTGGAACTGACGATGGGCTCGAAATTGTCAAATCGAGAATGGGCCTTTGATGGGCCGATTCTATGTAACTTGTATAGGTCGTGCTTGTGTATGGGCCTGACTCAAGTAGGCCGCTAATGGGCCGGCCCGCTTATTTTGACATATCCAGCCTTTTAACTAAAAGGGCCACTGTTGGGCCGAGCCACGTGTCGACCTACAAAAGGCTCGTCCCGTCCACTCGCTTGATGACACCTGTCCCAACCCGGAGCTGACACGTGGATACTAGGGCGAATCGGAATTTTACACGTGGAAAATCCCCATTGGTCCGGGCGGTTAACGGGTTATTGGATCCAAACTGGAACCCGATAGCTTAACGGTGACCCATTACGGTGGATGCTACATGTCGGTTACCCTTGACGAAAGCACTTCCATGACGCGCTAGTCATCATCATCGAAGTAGACACTTCCGTGATGATAATTTTGGTATTGTCATGGAACACTTCTACGATAGCACATGTATGACTATCTTGATTTTGTCATAACACTACTGCGGGTTGCTGCTAACATGACACTACGATCAGAGACCCTTCGTCGAAACTGTGTGCGATGCCATAATCGCAAACAGTGGTGTAAAATAACCGTCAAAAAAGGTTCTAAACATTTGCGATGGAGGATGCATCAAACATGGTTCAGATTTTAGTTGCGTGTGTGATGCAGGGCATACGGTTCAGCTCAATTAACTGTTTGCGATGAGGAGGAACAAAAAAACGGGCAGCCAGATGAAGGTGTGTGCGATGTACATCATGCGGTTCACTCGGATGAACTGTTTGTGATTAGGCAACACAAAAGAAACGGTCAGCCCGATCAAGGTGTGTGCGATGTACAACATATGCTTCACTCGGATTAACTGTTTGTGATTAGGCAAAAGAACAGAAATGGTTCAATATAACAAGATGTGTGTGATAAGCGGCAAATAGGTCTGTAATCAGAAATGTGTGCGAAGACCGATAATAACACAGACGGTTGCTTCTAGTAAGACATACACAACATCTATTGGCCATTGTGGGACGAGCGTTCATCCAGATACGCCATAAGGATGCCAAGAGGCATTCCTATCAGCAAGGACTAGCTGTTCCACCAGTAGCTCATGTAAGAAAACTATCAAGTTAAGTGTGCTCACGCTGGAGCAGCCATCAGATTGGTGACTGGATGTGAAGTTGTGTTGATGTTAAATTAACTGATAGGATGGGTCATTTCCGTCAAATGATCGAAATGCACCATTCCCTCTGCTAATTTAACCTCGAGGTCCTTGTTTTTTGTTTTTTAACACATGTTAAAGAAGGTCTACCACATTACTTTTTGACAAGGTGTGATACGTGGCATACAGTTGATCCATCCGACTTATATATATTAATTGTTCATTAGTTCATCACAGAATATATATATATATATATATATATATATATATATATATATATATATATATATCATCACATATACGTGATGATACTCAACTACTAGGTACAATGCATAAAATTGAAAACGAACAATACAAAAACTAATAATCCCTCCTGGGGATAGTATTCCGGCATCCCCTCGCCAGTAGCTCCCTGGTGCGTGGCGTCTTCCCAGTGCGGAGGCAGTACTCCGACTCCTCTGCCTCGCAGTGCCTGATGTACCGATCTGCCTCTTGCCTGCGGACGCGCGCGGCCGATCTTGCCATTTTGTTGGGCACCCACCGGAGCTCCTCGTCGGTGGCACGCTGGAGCTTATCAGCCCACCTCAACGCAGCAACGAGGCGCCCAGCGCCTATGACCTTCCTCACGAAGTACCCGTCTCCGTACACCTCCTCGGCACGATGACGCGCCCGCCCCCAAAGCTTCGTCGCCTCCATTTTCCAGGCGGCATCACGGGATTCACAGGCCGCCTGGTACCTGGCTTCCTCCTCCGCCATCTCCTTCTTGAACGCCACTTGCTTGGCTTTCTCAGCCGGCGGCAGCGATTTCCATGGACAAAGATTGTACTGGCTCCACAACCAATCCATAGTTGGGGGGTCCGGCGTAACATCATCAGGCGGCGTGTAGGGGTCCTCATCGCTGCTAATCGAGTGAGCGTCCTCGGGGGGCGGCGACTCCTCGTCGGCGCGTGGGCAGACCGGCGGCGCCATGACTGATATTTGAGAGAGAGAGAGAGAGAGAGAGAGAGAAAGAGAGAGAGAGAGAGAGCGAGAGAGAGAGAGAGAGAGAGAGAGAGACGGGGACAGTACACACGCCGGTCGCCGGAATTTACGAGTACTGTAGTTTGAATTACACACGATTCCCGTAGCAAAATCCGTGTGTGAACAAGATAGTTGACGGTTTCCAATACAGACCCATATCTGATTAATGATCCCCGCCAATCACCTACAAAACCTCGAGCCGCGAGATAGAGTGCCAATCGTGTGGGGGCCGGTTGTCTTGCCACATATTTACATTTTCTTTTTTGAACACCAGATATTTACATCGGGTGATAATTTTTTAACTCGCACACAAGTACATAAAAATATGATTTTTCAAACCGTTTTGGTTAGGCGTAACATGTAGATGTAGTTCGAATATGAATAACGGTCACTAAATGGTTAGAAAATCACTTAAATATCTTTAAAATGTCAAATGACCCCTGAAATTTTCTAAATTTTCACATGACAGTTGTATTAGTGCACGTTAAACGTAGGAAAAAAATTGAAGGCCGTAAGAGGAACTATCTCCCGTCCGTCATCAAACATGCATTGTTCCCTCTCGGAACCACGAACCTTTTAGTGAGTTGCTCCGGTTTGTGAGGGGTGTGTGTCCAAACTTTCGTCAAACATGCCAATTTTGTTACCACATCATCTTGGTGGAATGACATTAAATCAAGGAAGGTTTCATGTTTTCTTATCATTTTTTAATTTTTTGGAATTAAAATGTCATGCATGCACTCCATGCATGTGCCCATGCCTTGTGACCAATATGTTTGAAAATTCCTGCTAATTTACTGCACATGGAATTAACTCGAACACAGGTACACAAAAATATGATTTTTCAAACCATTATGGTTAGGCGTTGCAATCAGATGTAGTTCAAATTTGAATTACGATCATTAAATGGTAGAAAATCACTTAAATGTCTTTAAAAGGTTAAATGGCCTCTGAAATTTTACAAATTTTCACATGACAGTTGTATTAGTGCACGTTAAAACGTAGGAAAAAAATTGAAGGCCGTAAGAGGAAGCTATCTCCCGTCCATCATCAAACATGCATTTTTCCCTCCCGGAACCACGAACCTTGTAGCGAGCTGCTCCGGTTTGTGAGGGGTGTGTGTCCAAAATTTCGTCAAACAGGCCAATTTTTTTACCACATCATCTTGGTGGCATGACATTAAATCAAGCAAGGTTTCATGTTTTTCTGATCATTTTTTAATTTTTTGGAATTAAAATGCCATGGCATGCACTCCATGCATGTGACCATGCCTTGAGACCAATATGTTTGAAAATTCCTTCTAATTTATTGCACATGGAATTAACTCGCACATAGGTACAAAAAAAGATGATTTTTCAAACTGTTATGGTTAGGCGTTGCATGTAGATGTAGTTCAAATTTGAATTACGATCATTAAATGGTTAGAAAATCACTTAAATGTCTTTAAAATGTCAAATGACCCCTGAAATTTTCCAAATTTTGACATGACATTTGTATTAGTACATGTTAAACGTAGGAAAAATATTGAAGGCCGTAAGAGGAAGCTATCTCCCGTCCATCATGAAACATGCATTGTTCCCTCTCGGAACCACGAACCTTCTAGTGAGTTGCTCCGGTTTGTGAGGGGTGTGTGTCCAAACTTCCGTCAAACAGGCCAATTTTTTTACCACATCATCTTGGTGGCATGACATGAAATCAACCAAGCTTTCATGTTTTTCTGATATTTTTTTAATTTTTTGGACTAAAAATGACATGGCATGCACTCCATGCATGTGCCCATGCCTTGAGACCAATATGTTTGAAAATTCCTTCTAATTTACTACACATGGAATTAACTCGCACAAAGGTACACAAAAATATGATTTTTCAAACCGTTATGGTTAGGCGTTGCATGTAGATGTAGCTCAAATTTGAATTACGGTCATTAAATGGTTAGAAAATCACTTAAATGTCTTTAAAGGTCAAATGACCCCTGAAATTTTCCAAATTTTCACATGACAGTTGTATTAGTGCACGTCAAACGTAGGAAAAGAAATTGAAGGCCATAAGAGGAAGCTATCTCCCGTCCGTCATCAAACATGCATTGTTCCCTCTCGGGACCACGAACCTTCTAGCGAGTTGCTCCGGTTTATGAGGGGTGTGTGTCCAAACTTTCATCAAACAGTCCAATTTTTCTACCACATCATCTTGGTGGCATGACATTAAATCAAGCAAGGTTTCATGTTTTTCTAATCATTTTTTAATTTTTTGGAATTAAAATGCCATGGCATGCACTCCATGCATGTGCCCTTGTTGTGAGACAAATATGTTTGAAAATTCCTTCTAATTAACTGCACATGGAATTAAATCGCACACAAGTACACAAAAATATGATTTTCCAAAGCGTTATGGTTAGGCGTTGCATGTAGATGTACTTAAAATTTGAATTACGGTCATTAAATGGTTAGAAAATCACTTGAATGTCTTTACAAGGTCAAATGACCCCTGGAATTTTCCAGATTTTCACATGACAGTTGTATTAGTGCACGTTAAACGTAGGAAATTTTTTGAAGGCCATAAGAGGAAGCTATCTCTCGTTCGTCATCTAACATGCATTGTTCCCTCTCGGAACCACAAACCTTCTAGCGAGTTGCTCCTGTTTGTCAGGGGTGTGTGTCCAAACGTTCGTCAAACATGCCAATTTCTTTACCACATCATCTTGGTGGCATGACATTACATCAACCAAGGTTTCATGTTTTTCTGATCATTTTTTTATTTTTTGGAATTAAAATGACATGTCACTCCATGCATACGTATGCATGTGTCATGTTGTCAGACCAACATGTTTGAAAATTCCTTCTAATTTACTACACATGGAATTAACTTGCACACAAGTACACATATATGATTTTTCAAACCGTTTTGGTTCGGCGTGGCATATGGATGTTGTTCAAATTTGAATTACGGTCATTAAATGGCTAGAAAATCACTTAAATGTCTTTAAAAGGTCAAATGACCCCGAGAATTTTCAACAATTTCACATTACAGTTGTAGTAGTGCACGTTAGACGTAGAAAAGAAAATTGAAGGCCGTAAGAGGAAGCTATCTCACGTTCGTCATCAAACATGCATTGTTCCCTCTCGGAACCACGAGCCTTCTACAGAGTTGTTCCGGTTTGTGAGGGGTGTGTGTCCAAACTTTCGTCAAACATGCCAATTTTTTACCACATCATCCTGGTGGCATGACATTACATCAACCAAGGTTTCATGTGTTTCTAATTTTTTTTCATGTTTTGGAATTAAAATGCCATGTCACTCCATGCTTAATTGTGTCATAGCCGTTAGACCAATATGTTTGAAAATTCCTACCAATTTACTACACATGAAATTAAATCGCACACAAGTACACGAAATATGAGTTCTCAAACTGTTATGGTTAACTGTTGCATGTAAATGTAGTTCAAATTTCAATTACGGTCATTAAATGGCTAGAAAATCACTTAAATGTCCTAAAAGGTCAAATGGCCCTAGAAATTTTCCAAAATCTGACATGACAGTTGTATTAGTACTACAAAATTTCTCATTCATTTAAAACACCATCCGTTGGCACTTTACTGCAAATTCGTCTTTCACAGCTAATAAAAAATATCTACAACATCACACACAGTTGTTTTCTAGGAACCGTTTGTGATGAAAATATCTGGGTCTATTTAAGTCTCCCTCCTTAAACTTCGCCGGCTCGTGTGCTCTAGTGCGAGCAACCCCTGAATCCACGAATCCCGATCCCCATTCCGGCACCCCCTTCTTGCAAAGATGACGCCGTGGAAACACTTCGTGAAGTCCCGTACGATGGTCGCGTCCCCCCAAGCGTTGCCGCCTACACCGAGAGTGTCACCGCATCTGCATTAAGCGTGGCCGCTTCCACCAAGAGGGCATCTGCGGCAACCGACAGGGCACTTGCAGCAGCCGAGATGGCTGCAGCTGCTGCTGCGGCGGCGACTGCAAACACCGAGAGCGCTCAAGCTGCCGTCTGTGCTGCTGATGTCACCCTGGCACGGGTCGAGGCCATCCACGCCAAGATCTAGGATGCACACGCCAAGATATTCCAAGCCACCTCAGACTCCAGCATGTAACCCATGTCTGAAAAGGCGGCAGTGGCCATGGAGCACCTGCATCCTCATGAGGTCGTTGAGCGGGAGCTGGAGATGCAGGAGGCGGCGGAGATCGTGGAGCGCCGGGAGGAGGAGTTGCGTGTGGCTGAGGTCGAGGTAGAGAAGAGTCTGTCCATCGAGGAATCGGCGGTGGAGTACCAACGCGAGCTCTGGCGCAGCCACTACTACGAGTACTACTACCTTGAGGGCGGCGCTGAGGACGAGGATGAGGATGCGGTCGACTTCAGCAGGGGGACGCGGAGTACACCAACGGTGGCATGTCGCCAAGACAAGTCATCGATGTCTCATCTCACACCGGTGATGCATAGGCCGGCGCGGCGGCGGATTTGTTAAAATTATGCGTACTTAGGCCTTGTTTTCAATGCTGGTCATTTGTTAGAGCAATGTTTAGGTCAACTGGCTCTGTTTAATTACTAAAATTGCTCGATTTAGTAAGTGTGGTCTGTCTGTTGTACGCTCTTTTGTGTGCCCAAATTAGCAAGCGATGTTTAATTATGCAATGACGTACCCGGGGAAATTTCCACTAGAATTTGAATCATCAAACTCATCCCATGTGCGTAAAGTAGAAGAATCGTTTGTGATGCACACAATCGTTCAAAGTGAATGGTCCGGCGGCACCGTACGCAAAGTTTCCCTCCACATTTCAAAAATTTTGGCCTACCGCCCAAATATCTACCCACGCCCCCCTTGCCCACCCCCTTTTCTCCTCGACCACAAGTCACATTTCCCCTGTTTCCTCCTTCCTTCCTTCCCTGGTAAGCTATAGCCGCTTCCTCGCTCTCGCCGTCTCGCATCCTACCGCTGGGGTCGCCATGGTCTTCTTCAGAGACCTCTCTAGTCGTTCCTCCTCCGGCGACTACTCCTTTACCACCCGGGTATGCCTCTCTTCTCTCTCTCAGTCTATGACTTGGAATGAAGGATTTTTACCCGACGGATGATTCGAGTCATTTCTTCCTCTTGTAGCTCCATAGGACCATCAGTGGCAATGAATGGAGCAGGGTGAATGAAGATCTATCTGCTCGTTGTGACCATCAATCTCCATGCGTGAAGCTAGTTGCGTTTGATTCTGTGGACAATGGGAGGAAGTTTCTGGCATGTGCAGATAAGGTTAGACTCTCTTTCGTTGTTACAAATCATTTGTTAGATGTGATTCAGACACTATCACGGTCCCAACCCATTCATACCACACCTTCATCCAAACGCATCCTAAGACAGTGTCACACACTACAGGAATCAGCTTCTTTGCCGACTGCCATGGCAGACGGCAAAGGCATGAATGGCAGTCGGCAAAGCTCTTTGCCGACTGCTAGCTGTCGGCAAACAGTCCGGCTCAATTCCTGCCGGTAAAGGCCTTCTTTGCCGTCTGCTTCACAGAAGCAGTCGGCAAAGCTCTTTGCCGTCAGCCGTTTGCGGCCAGCAGACGGCAAAGAGCGTAGACGTCAGTGAGGTGAGGTGGGAGCCGTTAGGGGTTAACGGCGTGCTTTGCCGACTGCTAGCAGTCGGCAAAGATAGCCTCTTTGTCGTCTGCCAGCAGTCGGCAAAGACCTTAGCCTCTTTGCCGTCTGCCAGCAGTCGGCAAAGACCTTAGCCTCTTTGCTGTCTGCCAGCTGACGGCAAAATGCCCAAATAGGCAACCCAGTGTTCCCAGGTTGCGCAGGTAGCTGCCACGTGGCCTTCTTTGCCGACTGCTAGCTGTCGGCAAAGCTCTTTGCCGTCTGCTAGCAGTCGGCAAAGCTCTTTGCCGTCTGCTAGCAGTCGGCATTGCCGACTGCTAGCAGACGGCAAAGAGCCTATATAACCCCTGTTTTTAATTGAATTCATTCAATTTGACAGAAATTCATAGATATACATAGTACTATACTATACACAGTACAGTTCACATCTCCATGCAGCAGCACACACAAATTAAGACTGTTTCATTTTATACACACACAAATTAACATCTCCATGTACATCATCACACCATGGGGGGCTGGCTAGCATCTCGTTCTGACTGGAAATTAATTTTGCACAAAATTTATCCTTACAAAGACATCACACCTCTACAATCCCTCTTTGCTTAGCAAACCAAACGCCTGAACCATTTGCATCAACTCAAAAAAGTCAAAAGCACCAAAGGCAAGCAGCCACCAGCATGCTCTTACCAAACCTACATACAACAGAGAATGGGAAGTCGAAGTCACGGTCAAGGTTGTCGGCTTGGCCTTGGTGTCTCGGTCATCCTCCTCGTCCATGGAGCCAGGCGCCTACTGCAAAAAAGTGGTATTCTCAGCAAAAAGCATTCCTCAAAGTGAGATATATTTGGTCAACTACTTGCAAGATTCCACCTTATACCTTCTCTTATACGTCCTTTCAATTTATTTGCTTTGAAACCAAACATATACTGGATGAATTATGAGAACTAACCAGAACTCTTATACTGCCAGATTGTAATACTACAATAAGCCGGGATGAAAATACAAAGCCCCAGATTTGACAGTAAACCAATAGAACTATGCACAAACCAAAAACATGAGGCTGTTATGATTTAAACTGATTTCGCCTCCGCTTGCATCCAAATCTTCCTCATGACTTATTTATGCAACCACAAAATTCTTTGAAGAAAACATGAGGCTGTTATGATTTAAACTGATTTAGACTCTCATGTGCGTTTTAGCCATTTTACTAATACTATTTTAAAAGCAAGAGATATTTTTAAACGACACTAACAGTGCAAGCTTAGATAATGCACCACAATAGATTCCAAATCAATTAATTGGCTTCTTGGACAATTATATCAATCTAAATCAATGAACCAACCTACAGGAGAGTTCTAGGCATGCAGTGTCACTACCAAATTTGAAATTACTATGGGCACCAATGAAGAGGGGCCAGCATGTTTCTATGTATTGCTGATTACTAAAGTTTCAGAAGTGCATCAAGATTGTGCAAAGTTTATTATAGTGTTGTACGCCTAGCTAGCTCTGTATCCATCCACCTGTCATATCTCGGTATGGGTCTCATCTCCCTGCAAAGTAACCTTAATCTTTCAAAGATGAGACCTTGGCACATCATACTTCTCAATTGCACACTATCAGTGCAGAGAAACCTGGCAGGGCCACAAACATTCACTGTAGGAAGCAGCTCATCAACAAATGACTCTTGACATTAACATGCCATGGAGCTCATCAGAAATGGCTCTTGACATTAACATGCCATGGCAGTAAGTACTAAGTGCGCAAATATGCAATGCAACACTAATGATACAGCAGCAGCTTCCAGTACGATCTCTATAGCATAAATAATGACGGCCAGCAGCGTTGTTAATTATGGCCAGCCATCTTGCTGGAAGCATGAGATTCCCAGCGCGGTTAAAACAAAAACTGTATGCGAGTAATCAGGATGGGATAGTGCTTTTAAGCACCATATCAAGAACCAGAGCCATGGCAAAAAATTCTGGTGATTTCATATGTAAATAAACCTGAAAAAGTAGCAAGATGACTCAGACTGACAAACAAATCTCTTGACAGTGCTCTTTGGCAAGTGCTGCAGAGATGGATAAAACTCAATCACAGTCTCTATACCAATGTCTCCTGTAGGCTGGGTGTAGTACACAGCTTTTGGGAGCTATAGTGTGTTTCAGCATAGCATCCAAAATAATCCTTGGTGGAATGTGTACAGGATCCATTAGGAAATCGTATGATGATTTTGTAAGTCTTAGATTATCGCTCATAAAAAAGGCCATATAAGGATTATATTGCCATTGATCAGTATTATGCATATGTAGTATGGTCAAAGAAGATAGATATGAACAATTTATAATACTGGTGTTAGCTACCATGTCAGACTAAAACTAAAACAACTTGTTGAGTAATCATAGATAGCAGGAAAGGGTATGTTGGTTGCATTTAATTATTCAGTTTTAGTACAGGTGCTGTTCAAGAATGGTAGAACCATTTCCTGCCAAAGCTCACTGTACTAAAGGCTTATCCAATGCCATAACAGAGCTGATCAAAGAGGCACTAATGCACAGGGGTGTCGCAAAGTACATCATGCTTTTCCATGTCGCAATCTGGCAGTGTAAAACTGCAGGTTCCATGGCTCAAAAAAAAGCTATTTGATTCTAAAATAAACCTAGGTTTATCACTTTTTGCCCATGTAGTTAAAAATGGAAACCACGCGAAGCAACAAACAGATAAGCATAGAGGGTATCTTGACATACTTTCGGTTAAGCAACATATTTTCATTCTAAGGTGCCAAGGGTAAAGAGCACTTCCTGCAGAATATTCATGAAAAGAATACACTAATTTAAAAAGAGCATGAGAAGAGATATATAAACACCGAGATTAAAATTGCCCATCTAGTTAAAAATGGAAACCACATGAAGCAAATAACCAATAAGCATAAAGGGTATCTTGACATACTTTCAGTTAATCGGCGGATTTTTTATCTGAAGCCACCAAGGGCAAAGAGCACTACATAATGGAGCTCCCTGCATAATATTCATGAAAATGTCACACTAATTTATGCAATTTGATAAAAGTACAATATTATACTGTGGATTCAATTTGTAATTTAGCAAAAAATTGGTAAGTGGTCACTCATAAGCTAACTGCATCCCATATTTTTTTAGCAACTTGTTCTCTATGGACTGCATTGATAACCATCCAGTAGAGAAAAGAACACATCACTAATGCAAACATGTATGTTAGTTATCTTTTTCTTACCGGAAAGTGTGAGGGCTTAGACTGCATCCTTTCTTTCCTCCTTGATTAACACAATATTGGCAGATCGATAGACAATAGACACGAAGATATGGACCGGTGGACTGTTCCTGGAAGTACAGGTCAAAACTTCTCTGAACAAATGCAGCAGCACAAAACATTCAATCGCAGGTTACCATGGGAAGAGAGTAAACAGTGAAGAAACGGCTCACCTGTGTCGAGCGTCTCCTCCACGAACTGGCGGCCATCCTCGACCTCTCCTCTTCTGCACACGGCCAGCGGGATGGGGCTTGACCAGGGTGGGCCTCCTCTGATGCACTCGCTGCAGCAACCGCTCCTGCTCACATACTTCCATCTTGCCATACTTCCATAAGGGGAAGAAGAGAAGAGAATTACATATTTACATTGACAAATATCTAGGTTTGGAGCGAATCTACTTTATTTTGTTGCTCCATTTAAAGTTTCTAGCAAGAACTCTAGGTAGGGAGTTCAGCACAGCATAATCCATTCAGCAACCACGAACTGAGCCTAGCTAAGTACATGAACATAATAGCTATCTACGAAATGCATCAGTGGATCAATTCTGAGTTGCTCGCTGTTGGAACTCCGCCCACGGATCGATCACATTAAATCGACGGACACGCGTACACAAAAAAACTTATAGCCAAGGGCCCTTGTGGTGCCCTCTTTCTTTTTGTCTTTATTTCTTTTCAACTTCCATTGTTACAAATCTCACGCACCTGCTGTGCATATATGCAGAGCAGCCACCAACCTAAGACAAAGCCTAAACCTACACGGACATTGATTTGATCCAAACCGGACTCAGCCTAGCTAAAACCTACATGAATAATACTAGTACGTAGATCCACTAACATCACGTAGACTACTAGTTCTAATCCACGTAGAACTAGGACTCACGCTGGCATGCATCAACACTACTAGCTATGACACGAACTAAAATAAACTTTTACAAATCTAAACAGGATTATACTAACACTCGCGAGCATCAGCAGCTATGGAGCTAGAACTAAGAAACCACAAATTAAAGGGAATGAAGCAGAGGAGGAGGGGGGCTCACGAGCAGGGGATTGCCGTCTCCACGAGGTCACCACCATCTCCCTCCGCCTGGCTTCTGCCGCTGCCGCTACCGACGGCGCTGCGAGAGGCAGACGGAGCAGATCTGCGCGAGAGGCCGTTCTCCTCGGAGCAGGGCCATAAGCCGCCGTCACGGATGACACAGCTGCCGCCGGGATTGTGGATGCGCGAGAGGCCGTGGTAGGCGACGGATTGGACCAGCCAAGGTCGCCGGTGTCTCGCCGGCATCTGAGGCGACGTCCACCCGAAACCCTAGGCACGGGGGAAGGGTCGCGAGTGAGTGATGGGGGCCTGAAACGGCGGAT
Organism: Secale cereale; assembly: GCA_902687465.1. Classification (NCBI taxonomy): domain Eukaryota; kingdom Viridiplantae; phylum Streptophyta; class Magnoliopsida; order Poales; family Poaceae; genus Secale; species Secale cereale. The sequence goes on from LR738711.1 coordinate 210,220,472, forward strand.
CTGGCCGGAGGGGATGAAGTAGCGGAGGGAGGCGAGGTCGGGGCTGTGCTGCGCACCGGCCATGACCGCCGGGGCTCGCCGGAATCGGCCGGCGTTCGTGGCGGCGGCTAGGAGGTGTGAGGGGATCGAGAGCGAGGGGTAGCGAGACAGAGGGATGCGTGGGAGGGGATTGGATCGTGGGTCCTAGTGCCAGCCACTTGTTTTCCTTTTTTTTCTTTACCTTGCTTTTTTAAGGGGAAAACGGGTGGGGGGGAAACAGAGAGGGGAGAGAGAGAGAGAGGGAGGAGGTGGGGGCAACGATTTTTTTTTAAACCAAAAAAAAATATCCCCACCTCTTTGCCGACTGCCGGCAGACGGCAAAGAATCTTTGCCGTCTGCCGGCAGTCGGCAAAGAATTCTTTGCCGTCTGCCAGCAGACGGCAAAGAGGGTAACCGTTAGCCCGCCCACGCCGTGACACTGTGGGCCCCCTCTTACCTCTTTGCCGTCTGCTGGCAGATGGCAAAGAAATCTTTGCCGTCTGCCAGCAGACGGCAAAGAAGTGGCCGGTGTGACCTAGCAAGTGCAGTACCCCCATGGGGCCCACTTTGGTCTTTGCTGTCTGCTGGCAGATGGCAAAGACCTCTTTGCCGTCTGCCAGCAGACGGCAAAGATCTGGCAGATGGCAAAGACCCTCTTTGCCATCAGCTGGTTCTTTGCCGTCTGCTTTGACAAGACAGACGGCAAACAGCCTCTTTGCCATCAGCTGGCAGACGGCAAAGAGCTGGCAGATGGCAAAGACCCAGATTCCAGTAGTGACAGTTTGTGCCTAGTATCTTAAATTGTTGCCATCTCATTAGTGGTGCCATTAGAAAATTATTTGGCTCCACTTCAGTAGTTTGTGCAGCCAACTTTGGTCCACACATCCGAGTAGCCAAGCAGTAAAATACTATATCTTTATGGCATGAAGGAACTGGGCATCAGAGCAACTACATGCTCCGGAGTCCGGGTCCCTGGGTTTTTTTTGCAGCATCGGCTCGCCAGTGCAGGGCACCGGTGCGAGATGTAGCAACAGTTCTCTTTACCCCAGTTTTGACATACATAGTGGATGGCCTTAGTGCTATTAGTTCTATGTTACTAAATTTGTGCATGTACACACCTGTTAGTATCAATTTGATGTCATCCAAACACTGTCGCTATGCTGTTGCAGTTATACTAACCTTCCTCATAAATTGTTCAATATTTTATTTATTGTGTACATGAGTAAGAACTTGTAGCGTCGTTCTAGTTAATTATGGCTTCTGATGTTCCAGAATTTGGTTGTTGTCTCAGTACCAATTATTTCATTTGCACATTGATCTTTTTGAGAAGATATGTCATAATTAACATGTTTCTTCAGTTTTTCAAAATAAGCATTGGTGATTTTCTATGTTGCTATAAACCCATTTCCCCTACAATTGTTACTGCTCTAGTTTTAAATATTATAGGATGAATGGAAGTGTTCTTACTTGGAGTGGGTTGATCAAGAGTGGCCAAAGTCTTTGAAGATGTGCCTAGCGAAGCTCTGGAGCATGTATGAAGAAGAGAACACACGCAGACTTAGAGAATCTGTTGTCAACGCTGAAGCATATTTCAAGATGCAGGATAAAAAGTTGAAGGTGGAGAATGAGCTCAGATTTTTTGAATCAGACTTTGCTAAGATGGTTTTGGCGAGGAGGAGGTACTTTCCCAGTTGGCCCGTGCAAAACGGGTTCTTACTGAACTGAAAGCAGAGGTGGATAAGACGAGCCTGGATGATCTCGATTAGGGAAATGAATATATTGTTCTTATGAAGTTGAACTAGCTATATGTTGTATTGTGTTATTTTCATGTAGCTACCGTACTGTGATGTTATAATATATTTATGTGCTTGATATGAAATTGGCAAACAGCTGTTCGATATGAAATGTGAATTTGCGTAATACTGGAATTATTAATTGTAAACTAATAAACCTGCTAAATGTGTCATGGACCTTTGCATACGGTTTTAGTAGTAAAAGCGCTTGCGATGGACAGCCGAATGCCACACAGTTTTCTTCATCAAATCGTGTGTGATATAGTTGATAAAAAGGAAATAGTTAACCAAGGAAGACCGTGTGTGATAGTTACACCTTTCACACACGAGCCTACACATAAAACTGTGTGGGATGTACGTCCGAATGGAAACGTTTTCCTTGGATTGACTGTGTGGGATGTACATAAGAACGGAAACGTGTTCCTTGGATTGACTGTGTATGATATACATACAAACGAAAATGTTTTTCCGGGATTCATCGTGTGGGATGTACATACCTACGGAAATGTTTTTCTCGGATTACCGTGTGGGATGTACATACCTACGAAAATGATTGGGTTTCGATCCTCGCCCGATCGCACACGGCCCCATCCTAGGTCCCAGGAGGGCCTATCCTCGATGATTTCTGGGTCGTGTGGGAAGGAGCCCCCTATCGCCCACACTCACTTGGCGACGGTTCCAAATGCCGTCGTGGAAATTGGTTAAAAACCGTTTGTTTAGGACCGACCCGTACCAGTGTAATATCGTCACGGATGTACATGGATGACAGAAAACATGACCTACTGTGACAAACATGTATTATCACTGAAGTGATTTTGTCTAGTGATTATAATGTGCAACGACCTATGTGTCGAGTTGTGATTCTCTATAAAATTCATTGCTAGTTTTAGTAGTTGGAGAACAGAGATCAACTTTGTGGCTTGGCATCCCGGCCTGATGCTACTTCTCGACCTTGCGTTGTATTCCCTCGAAGAGGAAAGGGTGATGCAGCACAGTAGCGTAAGTATTTCCCTCAGTTTTTGAGAACCAAGGTATCAATCCAGTAGGAGACCACGCGTGAGTCCCTCGCACCTGCACAAACAAATAAGAACTTCGCAGCCAACACGATAAGGGGTTGTCAATCCCATTACGGTCACTTACGAAAGTGAGATCTGATAGAGATGATAGTTTGATATTTTTGGTATTTTTGGATATAAGAAAAGAAAGTAAAAGCAGAAAAGTAAAGTAGATTGTAGATTGATATGTTGAGAATAGACCCGGGGGCCATAGTGTTCTCTAGTGGCTTCTCTCATGATAGCGATATTCTACGGTGGGTAAACAAATTACTGTCGAGCAATTGATAGTAAAGCGGATAATTATGAGACTATCTAGGCATGATCATTGTATATAGGCATCACGTACTAGACAAGTAGACCGTAACGATTATGCATCTACTACTATTACTCCACACATCGACCGCTATCCAACATGCATCTAGAGTATTAAGTTCATAAGAACGGAGTAACGCCTTAAGCAAGATGACATGATGTAGAGGGATAAACTCAAACTTAGTGATATAAACCCCATCTTTTTATCCTCGATGGCAACAATACAATACGTGCCTTGCTGCCCCTACTGTCACTGGGAAAGGACACCGCAAGATTGAACCCAAAGCCAAGCACTCCTCCCATTGCAAGAACTACAGATCTAGTAGGCCAAACCAAACCAATAATTCGAAGAGACTTGCAAGGATATTATAATCATACATAAAGAGTTCAGAAAAGAACCAAATATTTCTCATAGATAATCTTGATCATAAACCCACAATTCATCAGATCTCGACAAACACACCGCAAAAAGAGATTACATCGAATAGATCTCCTCGAAGACCGAGGAGAACTCGGTATTGAGATCCAAAGACAGAGAAGAAGCCATCTAGATACTAGCTATGGACCCGAAGGTTTGTGGTAAACTACTCACAACTCATGGTGAGGCGATGATGATGATGTAGAAGCACTCCATGGTAGATCCCCCCTCTGGCGGAGCTCCGGAATAGGCCCCAAGATGCGATCTCACGGGAACAGATGGTTGCGGCGGTGGAACTAGGGTTTTCTCTGTTGTTCTGATAGTTTCGGGGTACATAGGTATATATAGGAGCAAGGAGGGAACCGGGGGCCAGACGGGGTGCCCACGAGGCAAGGGGGCGCGCCCCCACCCTCGTGGACGCCATGTCAGCCCTACTCCGTGGTTCTCAAGTCTCCCGTGCGTATTTTGCTCCAAAAATATCTCTCCTGAAGGTTTCATTCCGTTTGGACTCCGTTTGATATTCCTTTTCTGTAAAGCCCTAAAACAGGCAAAAAACAGCAATCTAGACTGGGCCTTTGGGTTAGTAGGTTAGTCCCAAAAATAATATGAAAGTGTATAACAAAGCCCATTAAACATCCAAAACATCATAAATAATAACATGGAACAATAAAAAATTGTAGATATGTTGGAGACGTATCAAGCATCCCCAAGCTTAATTCCTGCTCGTCCCCGAGTAGGTAAATGATAAAAAAAGAATTTTTGATGTGGAATGCTAACCAACATAGTTTTTCAATGTAATTCTCTTAATTGTAGCATGAATTTTCAGATCTGAGAGATTCAAGACAAAAGTCTACATTGACATAAGAAATAATAATACTTCAAGCATACTAACAAAGCAATCATGTCTTCTCAAAATACCATGGCTAAAGAAAGTTATCCCTACAAAATCATATAGTCTGGCTATGCTCCCTCTTCATCACACAAAATATTCATATCATGCACAACCCCGATTTGAGCCAAGCACTTGTTTTCATACTCTATTCTTTCAAACCTTTCAACTTTCACGGAATACATGAGCCTGAGCCATGGACATAGCACTATGAGGAATAGAGAGGTGGTTGTGGAGAAGACAAAAAGGTGGGAGATAGTCTCACATCGACTAGGCATATCAACGGGCTATGGAGATGCCCATCAATAGATATCAATGTGAGTGAGTAGGGATTACCATGCAACGGATGCACTAGAGCTAAATATGTATGAAAGCTCAACAAAAGAAACTAGTGGGTCTGCATCCAACTTGCTTGCTCACGAAGACCTAGGACATTTGAGGAAGCCCATCGTTGGAATATACAAGCCAAGTTCTATAATGAAAATTCCCACAAGTATATGAAATTGACTAAATATGAGACTCTCTATCATGAAGAACATGGTGCTACTTTGAAGCACAAGTGTGGAAAAAGATAGTAGCAATTGTTCCTTCTCTCTCTTCTCACATTTTTTGGAGGGGCTTTCTCTTTTTTTTCCTTTTTCTTTTATTTAGCCCCTCTCTATTTCTTTTGGGCCATCTCTTTTTTTATTGGCCTTTCCTCAGATGGGACAATGCTCTAATAATGATGATCATCACACTTATATTGGATTACAACTCAATACTAGAACAAGTATGACTCTATATGAATGCCCCCGGTGGTGTACTGGGATATGCAATGAATCAAGAGTGACATGTATGAAAAATTATGCATGGTGGAAAGATGCGCGTCATATGACAATGCATGGCAATATGACAATATGAAGCGTGTCATATGAACAGAACGGTGGAAAGTTGCATGGCAATATATCTCGGAATGGCTATGGAAATGCCATGATAGGTAGGTATGGTGGCAGTTTTGAGGAAAATATATGGTGGCTGTTTTGAGCAAGGATATATAGTGGGTGTATGGTACCGGCGAAAGTTGCGCGGTACAAGAGAGGCTAGCAATGGTGGAAGGGTGAGAGTGCGTAATATCCATGGACTCAACATTAGTCATAAGAACTCATATACTTAATGCAAAAAATTACGAGTCATTAAAACAAAGCAATCAACGCATGCTCCTAGGGGGGAGGTTGGTCGGAGTTAACCATCACACGCCCCCCGACCTCCACACAAAGGTTGACACTTTACAAATACCTCATGCTCTAACTTCGTCACATAACGGTTCATCATATGTGCATGCTACGGGAATCACTAACCTTAACACAAGCATTTCTCAATTTCATAATAACTCCACTAGCATGACTGTAATATCAATATCCTCATATCTCAAAACAATTATCAAGCATCCAACTTCTCATCATTTTCAATGCACTTAGTGTGAAAGTTTTTACTACATTGATATTGGATGTCTATCATGTGAAGGCTAGTTTTATAGCCAAAGCACATTACCATGCTGTTTTAATAGACTCTCGAAAGGATATAAGTGAAGCATGAGAGATCAACAATTTCTACAAAATATAGTCACCACCATGCTCTAAAAGATATAAGTGAAGCACTAGAGCAAAAACTATTCAACTCAAAAGATATAAGTGATGCACATAGAGTGTTCAATCAATTCCTAGGCCATATTTAACTCTCTCAAATAGGTGTGTCCAGGAAGGATGATTGTGTCAAACTAACAAGCAAAGACTCAAATTATACAAGACGCTCCAAGTAAAACACATATCATGTGGTGAATAGAAATATAGCTCCGAGTATAGTTACCGATGGATGAAGACGAAAGAGGGGATGCCTTCCCGGGGCATCCCCAAGCTTAGGCTTTTGGCTGTCCTTGAATTTTACCTTGGGGTGCTTTGGGCATCCCCAAGCTTAGGCTCTTGCCACTCTTTGTTCCATAGTCCATCAAAGCAATACTCAAAACTTGAAAACTTCACAACACAAAACTTGGACAAAAATCTCGTGAGCTCCGTTAGTATAAGAAAACAAACCACTACTCAAAGGTACTGCAATGAACTCATTCTTTGTTTATATTGGTGTTAAACCTACTGTATTCCAACTTCTTTATGATTCATACTTCCCAATACTACTCATAGATGCATTGAAATAAGCAAACAACACACGAAAAACAGAATTTGTCCAAAACAGAACAGTCTATAGTAATCTGCAGTTTTTGCATACTTCTGTAACTCCAATTTTTTTGAAATAAATTGGTAAACGTGCGGAATTAGTCTATTAATCATCTTCAAAAAGAATCAACTAAATAGCACGCTCCAGTAAAATATGGTGACCATTCTAGCGAGCGCTAATGATTTTGTTTTCACAGCAAGATCATATAGACTTCACACAAGTCTTCCCAAAGGTTCGACTTGGCGCAAACACTAATTAAAACACAAAACCACAAATAAACAGAAGCTAGATGCAATATTTATTCCTAAACAGAAGCAAAAACAAAAATTATAAAATTGGGTTGCCTCCCAACAAGCGCTATCGTTTTACGCCCCAGGCTAGGCACGATACATGGATAGATCTAGGTATTGCCATCTTTGGAAGGCAATCCATAAGTGGCTCTCGTAATAGATTTTTATGGTAATTTGATTTTCTTTCTAGGAAAGTGTTCCATACCTTTCCTTAACGGAAATTGGAATCTAATATTTCCTTCCTTCATATCAATAATTGCACCAATCGTTCTAAGGAAAGGTTTACAAAGAATAATAGGACATGAATGATTGCAATCTATATCAAGAACAATGAAATCTACGGGCACATAATTCTTATTGGCAACAATAAGAAAATCATTAATCCTTCTCATAGGTTTCTTAATAGTGGAATCCGCAAGATGCCTATTTAAAGAACAATCATCAAGCTCATGGAACCCTAGCAAATCACACAAAGTTTTTGGGATAGTAGAGACACTTCCACCCAAATCACACAAAGCAAAGCATTCATGATCTTTAATTTTTATTTTAATAGTAGGTTTGTCGGTGTACTAAAGTAGGGGTACCTTAGTATCCCAACTTGTGCACGGGCAGTAGCTGTGTCCCGTGGCAGGGCTCGCCATGCGCCCGCCAATGCCCACTATGGTTCCTTCGGAGCCATTCAAGAACAAAGTATTCAAAAGAAACAAGACCCCGGCAAGAGGAGCTTGTCGGGAAGGCTGCTCCAGGCTCAAAACCACCCCCTTTGGCACAAGGCCCTGGCAAGAGGAGCTTGCCAGGAAGGCCAAAACATCGCATTTCAGGAGACTTGCCGTGGCACATCGCGCGCCCCGGCAAGGCCCGGAGAGCGACAAGCTCCCGGACGCGGCAAGTTAACAACCGCGACAAGGTGCAAGCCGCGGCAAGCTTCCACTACGTGCCCGTGCTCCAGCTCATCCGGCCATGCGTCGCCCTGGGGCCCTTCCAGGTGCACGTGGCGGAAGGCTGTGCAGCCTGGCGTACACGGTGGCGAGCTGCGATGACGAGGCCACCATCGTGGCGGATGGAGACGCCCTGACGGCGAGCTTCAATGCCCTTGTCCCCTGCCGTCAGGGTTAGGTATAGAGCACTATGCATACACTGTTCCAACTACCACCTTTTTTACATTTTTACCCTCATCTGCGTTGCCACCTGTCGGTGACCCCTTTCGACCTATAAAAGGAGGCCCATGCGCAACGTAGAGGAGGTTCCGATCTTCGATCACTCTCACGCTCGGTGTTGCCAGCGACAAGCACTGTAGCTCTTCTCGCTTCGGAGCTAAGAACACAATCAAAACCAAGGCAGTAGTAGGGTTTTACGCATCCGTGCGGCCCGGACCTGGGTAAACTGCTCGCGTGCACGCTTCGATCCACTCTTTGTGCATCCTCCGCCCCCTTGTCGTACCGAAAAGGGGCTCCGGTCCCATAGGTGTTCGTGGGCGATCAGTTTCCCCGACATCTTTGGCGCGCCAGGTAGGAGGAGCGTCGAGGTTGTGTGAATCCGATCCGGCGTTCAAGCGAGCGAAAACTTCAGCAGCTTCATCAACTTCGTCGACTACATCGACATGCCGCCGAAGAAGAAGGCTTCGGAGGTAGCAGGCCCGTCCGCGTCGATCCCGCCGCCACCGGAGCCAACGGCCGGTGGGGTGGATGCTGGCGGAAGGACGGACGCCGGCGAGGAAACTCACGGCGCCGCCAAGTCCAAAGACAAGACGGACGACCGGGCGCACTCCAAGACCTCGGCGTCCGTGCACGCACCACGCCCCTCTTAGGAGGTGCCGGACCGGCAGCGACGTGGTACCCAAGGTACCATATGCTTGCTGGGACAAGGTCAAGCTGGCGGGTCGCGGGACGCTCAAGGCCAACGTGCTGGCACGAGCAAGGCGCGGTCGCCGGGACGAGACCCTGCTCCTTCTAACGCAGTTAGAAGTCCGAGCATATCTCGCTCCTCGCACCGCTCGCCACCGCTCCCCTCCATTCAAGCAGAAGCTCTAGCTCGAGCTCAGCTGATCCTCGACTTCCCTCCAGCGGCAGACAAGGCTGAAGACTGGAGGGCCACCATCCAAAGCCTCATCGCCTTCGCCAACAACGACACGCCGCAGCAGCCGACGACGTCGCGGCCGCGGCAAGTTAGCCAGGCGCGGGCTGATGGCGACAAGACCGCTGGGGGTGCAACCACCGTGCACTCCCCGCCCCGAAGGTCGAAATCGCCGACTCGCCGGATCAACCTCGAAGATGACTCCACGGCGTCGTCGGATCCACGAGCTCGCCGCGATCAACGCCAAGTCCTCGACGACCGACAACAAGTAGACGCTCGGACTCGCATCGAGCTTCGAAGAGAAGCGCGGCGGCATTCTGACCAGCGCGCTGGGCCCGCTGTCGACGTGCACGCGCCCGGAGAACCAGGCGACTTGCCGTACGCGGCGGGTTGTCCTGCGTTCACCCGTGAGCTGCGGCAAGTCCAGTGGCCCAGCATGAAGAACTTCAAGCCCGACGTACCCGAGAAGTACGACGGCAAAACTCATCCGTCAGAGTTCCTCAGCATCTACACCATTGCGGTGCAGGCTGCCGGGGGACGAGACGAGAAGATACTAGCGAACTACTTCCCGCTAGTGCTTAAGCCAAACGTCAGATCTTGGCTCATGCACTTGCCGGAGAACTCTATTTCTTCTTGGGCCGACCTGTGCCACCAGTTTGTCGGCGCCTTCACGGGTGGCCACAAGCCTCATGGCAAGGAGAGCGACCTTCATATACTTGCCCAGAAGGAAGGTGAGTCCCTGCGAAAGTACATCCAGAGATTCAGCCGCGTCCAGCACAACATCCCAGACGTCCACCCTGCCGCGGTTATCAGCGCGTTCCACCAGAACGTGCGCAACCGCAGGATGAGGGAGGAGATGGCGATGTGCAAGATCCGAGACGTCAGTGAGCTTTATGCCCTGGCCGACAAGTGCGCACGCGCTGAAGATGGGAGGAGACTCCCCGGGGAGGATACTGGAGCAGGGGGAACAGACAGTGAGGATGCCGCCCCGGCAAGGAAGAACCGGCGGCGGAACAACAAGAAAAAGAAGAACAAGGAAGTACTGGTCGTTGAGCAGTCCGGCAAGGAGGCTGGCGCCAAGAAAGCTCAGGCTGGTGGCTCTGGCAAGGAAGCTACCACTGTAGCGGCCGCCGACAAGCAGGACGGCTCCGACAAGCAGTACTGCAAGATCCACCGCACCAAGGGTCACGATCTACAGAACTGCAAAAGGGTCGAGTACCTCGTCGAACAGCAGAAGGCTGAGTACGAGCGACGTGATAAGGAGAAGTCCCAGGGAGGTGGAGGAGAGTCCGGCAAGAAGCGGCCGTTCAATGGCCGGGGAGGATGCCGCGGCAAGGCCAAGCAGCGTCAAGGAGATAGACCTCCCCGTGGCCGCGACAAGGACGAAGACGAAGACGACGATGAAGACATGGACGACGGAGACAACAGCGAGCAGGAGTTCCAGAAGGCTACAGAAGTTTTGTGCATCGATGGAGGTGCCTCTCTGCATACTTCCCACCGCCAACTCAAACAATGGGTGCGGGAAGTTAATGTAGCAGAGCCACCCGTCGAGTCGCGCAAACTCCTGAAGTGGTCCAGCACGCCCATCTTCTTCGACATTGAGGACCACCCTGACCCCACAACCGCGGTCGGGTGTTTGCCGATGTTGGTTTCACCAACCATCCGCAACCTCAAGGTCACCAAGATGCTGGTTGACGACGGGGCCGACCTGAACCTGATCTCCTCTGCTGTGGTCCGGAAACTACAGATCCCCGACAGCGAGCTCGAGGAAACCAGAACATTCCAAGGGATCAACCCGGGAAGGAGCAAGCCGAAGGGGAAGATCACACTGCCAGTAACCTTTGGCGGAGAGCTGAATTTCAGGACTGAGAGAATCACCTTTGACGTTGCCGATATCCCGTTGCCATACAATGGGATACTTGGCCGTCCGGCGCTCGCCAAGTTCATGGCAGCTTCTCATTACGCCTACAACATTCTCAAGATGCCGGGCCCGATAAGCGTCATCTCTATCCCCGGCGACAAGAAGGACGCGCTTATCTGTGCCGACAAGATTTAACGGGACGCAGCAGCCGCAACGAACAGCGAGACACTTGCCGCTGAAGCTCCCGGGGGGAAGAACAAGACCAAGTCCGGCAAGAGCTCTGGGGCCCACTCCGGCAAACGCACCTCTTCGGAGTGCTGCGCTGCCGTCGAGGATGCACCATCGAGCTCCACCGGCAAGTGCAAGAAGGGAATGGCAGCTCCGCCTGCAACCAAGAAGGTGTCCGCCAAGAAGGACGGCACTGGTGGTACTTTCACCATCAGTGCCACGCTCGATCCTAAATAGGAAAGCGCGCTCATTGCTTTCCTGCGGGCGAATGTTGACGTGTTTGCATGGCAACCGTCTGACATCCCCGGTGTTCCCAGGAAAGTGATTGAGCACAAGCTTGCCATTTGTCCTCATGCGCGGCCCGTCAAGCAGAAGGTCAGAAAGCAAGCAGTGGAGCGCCAAGAGTTTATCGCTGAGGAAATCAAGAAGCTGGAAGCAGCAGGCCTTGTCAGAGGTGTACTTCATCCCACGTGGTTGGCCAACCCTGTTGTCGTGTGCAAGGCAAATGGGAAGTGGAGGCTTTGTATAGACTTCACCGATGTGAATAAAGCTTGTCCCAAAGATCCATTTCCCTTGCCGCGCATTGACCAGATCGTTAACTCCATGGCTGGGTGTGAGTTGCTTTCATTCCTTGATGCATACTCCGGGTACCACCAGATATTTATGGCTGAAGAAGACGAAGAGAAGACCGCGTTCATTACTCCATGTGCCACTTACTGCTTCATACGCATGCCCTTTGGATTTAAGAATGCAGGTTCAACGTTCGCAAGGGTAGTCCACACTGCTTTTGAGCCACAAATACACAGGAATGTAGAAGCTTACATGGATGATATAGTGGTCAAGAGCAAGGACAAGGATACCCTGATTCAAGATCTAGATGAAACTTTTGCGAATCTGCGCAAGATACAACTCAAGCTTAACCCCGAGAAGTGCGTGTTCGGAGTCCCCTCCGGCAAGCTTCTCGGGTTCTTTGTGTCCCAGAGGGGGATTGAAGCCAATCCCGACAAGATCAAAGCCATTGAGCAGATCGAAGCTCCGAAGCGCGTCAAGGATGTACGAAGGCTTGCCGGTTGTGTGGCTGCTCTCAGCAGGTTCATTTCTAAGTCCGCAGAACGCGCCCTGCCGTTTTTCAAAATCTTGAAAAAGGCAGGTCCAATGAAATGGACTCCGGAAGCGGAGGCAGCGCTGCGGGACCTGAAAAGGTACCTGTCCTCCACTCCAATACTTGTCGCACCTAGGCCACAAGAGAAGTTGCTGCTGTACTTAGCAGCAACCAATCAAGTGGTTAGTGCTGCGTTGGTAGCGGAAAGGGAGACAGATGAGGAGCCTACAGCCCCGGCAAGCACATCCAGCGACAAGCAGGGGGCTTCCCCGACAAGGATAAGTCTGCGCAGATGCAAGAAGAGGTGCGGAAGAAGATGGTGCAGCGCCCAGTTTATTTTGTCAGTTCCCTCTTGCAGGGGGCTAGGTCAAGATACTCTAGGGTGCAGAAGCTGCTTTTCAGCCTCCTCATGGCCTCGAGAAAGCTGCGCCATTACTTCCAAGCACACGAGATAACAGTGGTCACTCGCTTTCCGCTGAAGAGGATATTGCAAAATCCAGAAGCAACAGGCAGGATTGTCGAGTGGGCACTGGAGCTGTCAAGCTTTGGCCTCAAGTTTGAAAGTACTTCTACTATCCAGAGCAGAGCATTGGCAGAGTTCATAGCAGAATGGACACCAACGTCGGACGAAGAAATTCCAGAGACAAGCATCCCCGTCAAAGAAGCGAGCAAAGAATGGATAATGTACTTCGATGGTGCCTTCTCGCTGCAAGGCGCCGGCGCTGGCGTGCTGCTTGTCGCGCCCACCGGCGAGCACCTCAAGTACGTCGTCCAAATGCATTTTCCCAAGGAGCAAGCGACGAATAATACTGCAGAGTATGAAGGTTTACTTGCCGGCCTCAGAATCGCAACAGAGCTTGGGATCAAAAAGCTGATTGTGCGGGGTGATTCGCAGTTGGTTGTCCGCCAAGTAAACAAGAGCTACCAGAGTCCATTGATGGAAGCTTACGTCGACGAAGTGAGAAAGCTTGAAGAGCACTTTGAAGGCCTACAGATGGAGCACATTCCAAGAGCTCAAAATGACGTCGCAGACGGCCTGTCAAAGTGTGCTGCACTAAAGCTACCTGTGGAACCAGGGATCTTTGTGCTCAAGTTAACTCAGCCATCCGTTACACCATCAATTGGACAAAGTAAGAAGAGAAAGTTGGTCTTCGGTGACTACTTGCCGGCAGAACTTCCTGAAGCCGCCGCCAAGGTCCCCAAGACCAACGACAAAGTTGCTGAGGAACAGTCTGCTCCTGCGGACCCTAGGGTTCGTACAGTTGAAGCACGCGTTCCAGACAAGTTTTTCCCCGGCAAGCTTGCTGGGGAACGTCCAGCTCCGGCCGAGCCACAGGTTCTGGCCGTGGAAGCTGACGTTCCCGCAGCAGCACTGATGCCTTTAGTCCTTGTTGTTGAGCCTCGGGCTCCAGCATGGGCGCAGCAAATTGTCCATTTTCTTCAAACTGGAGAACTTCCCGAAGAGCCAGAAGAAGCAGAAAGAATAACCCGGCAGTCAAGTATGTATCAGTTCGTCGGCAATGAACTGTACAGAAGAAGACTCAATGGTGTTAGACTGAAGTGCATTCCCCGGGAAGATGGGCAAAAGCTGTTGGCAGAGATACATGGAGGCATATGTGGCCACCACATTGGCGCAAGAGCACTTGCCGGCAAGGCGTTCCGGCAAGGTTTCTTTTGGCCAGAAGCCCTCCAGGATGCAACTGCACAAGTAACCAAGTGTGAAGCGTGCCAGTTCCATGCCAAGCAGATACATCAGCCAGCTCAAGCTCTCCAGACGATCCCTTTGTCCTGGCCATTTTCGGTCTGGGGGCTCGACATCCTCGGCCCTTTTCCCCGCGCAGTCGGGGTCTTTGAGTACTTGTACGTCGCCATCAACAAGTTCACAAAGTGGCCGGAAGTGGAACCAGTGAGGAAGGTGACCGCACAGTCAGCAGTCAAGTTCTTCAGGTCAATTGTTTGCCGTTTCGGAATCCCTAACAAGATCATCACCAACAACGGCACACAATTCACAAGTCGCACCTTCATGCAATACGTCCAAAACCTTGGCGCCAAGGTCTGCTTCGCTTCTGTTGCTCACCCGAGGAGCAATGGTCAAGCAGAGAGGGCAAACGCTGAAGTGTTGCGCGGGCTCAAGACGAGAACTTTCGACAGGCTGCACAAATGCGGAAGAAACTGGATTGAAGAGTTGCCGGCGGCTCTTTGGTCAATCAGAACGACACCAAATCGAGCCACTGGACAGACACCCTTTGCTCTTGTCTATGGAGCTGAGGCAGTTCTCCCCACAGAACTCGTATACGGGTCGCCTCGAGTGCTCGCTTACGATGAGCTCGAGCAAGGGCAGCTGCGCCAAGACGACGCACTGCTCCTTGAGGAGGACCGTCTTCAGGCTGCTGTACGAGCTGCTCGATACCAGCAAGCTTTGCGCCGCTACCATAGCCTCAAAGTTAAAGCCAGAAGTCTCGAGGAAGGCGACCTTGTTCTTCGGCGCGTTCAGTCCGCCAAGAATTCCAACAAGTTGACGCCGAAGTGGGAAGGCCCTTATCGGGTGAGACAAGTCACAAGGCCCGGCGCTGTCCGCCTTGAGACCGAAGAGGGCTTACCGGTGAGCAACTCCTGGAACATTGAGCACCTTCGCAAGTTTCACCCATAAGGCGCGGTTGCCGTGATCTGCTCCGGCAACCACCTTTTGTACAAGTCTTGCCGCTGTTGCATGTAAACCTTGTTGGAAATATGCCCTAGAGGCAATAATAAATTGGTTATTATTATATTTCCTTGTTCGCGATAATCGTTTATTATCCATGCTAGAATTGTATTGATAGGAAACTCAGATACATGTATGGATACATAGACAAACACCATGTCCCTAGTGAGCCTCTAGACGACTAGCTCGTTGATCAATAGATGGTTACGGTTTCCTAACCATGGACATTGGATGTCGTTGATAACGGGATCACATCATTAGGAGAATGATGTGATGGACAAGACCCAATCCTAAGCCTAGCACAGATCGTGTAGTTCGTATGCTAAAGCTTTTCTATATGTCAAGTATCTTTTCCTTAGACCATGAGATTGTGCAACTCCCAGATACCGTAGGAATGCTTTGGGTGTACCAAACGTCACAACGTAACTGGGTGGCTATAAAGGTGCACAACAGGTATCTCCGAAAGTGTCTGTTGGGTTGGCACAAATCGAGACTGGGATTTGTCACTCCGTATGACGGAGAGGTATCTCTGGGCCCACTCGGTAGGACATCATCATAATGTGCACAATATGTGATCAAGGAGTTGATCACGGGATGATGTGTTACGGAACGAGTAAAGAGACTTGCCGGTAACGAGATTCAGCAAGGTATCGGTATACCGACGATCGAATCTCGGGCAAGTGCTATACCGATAGACAAAGGGAATCGTATACGGGATTGATTGAATCCTTGACATCGTGGTTCATCCGATGAGATCATCGTGGAACATGTGGGAGCCAACATGGGTATCCAGATCCCGCTGTTGGTTATTGGCCGGAGAGTTGTCTCGGTCATGTCTACATGGTTCCCGAGCTCGTAGGGTCTACACACTTAAGGTCCGATGACGCTAGGGTTATAGGGAAAGTATGTACGCGGTTACCGAATGTTGTTCGGAGTCCCGGATGAGATCCCGGACGTCACGAGGAGTTCCGGAATGGTCCGGAGGTAAAGATTCATATATGGGAAGTCCTGTTTTGGTCACCGGAAAAGTTTCGGGCGATATCGGTAATGTACCGGGACCACCGGGAGGGTCCCGGGGGTCCACCAGGTGGGGCCACCAGCCCCAGAAGGCTACGTGGGCTAAGTGTGGGAGGGGACCAGCCCCAAGGGGGCTGGTGCGCCCCCCCACCAAGTCCCAGGGCGCCTCCAAGAGGGGAGGGGGGCAAACCCTAGGGCAGTTGGGCCCTAGGGCCCAATAGTGGTGCGCCTCCCCCTCTCTCCCCCTTGGCCGCCCCCCTAGATGGGATCTAGGGCTGGCTGCACCCTAGGGGTGGGAAACCCTAAAGGGGGGCGCAGCCCTCCCTTCCCCCTATATATATGTGAGGTTCTAGGGCTGCTTGACACATGAGAACGTCTCCTTCTTGGCGCAGCCCTACCCCTCTCCCTCCTCGTCTCTTGCAGCGCTTGGCGAAGCCCTGCTGGAGTCCCGCGCTCCTCCACCACCACCACGCCGTCGTGCTGCTGTTGGATGGAGTCTTCCCCAACCTCTCCCTCTCTCCTTGCTGGATCAAGGCGTGGGAGACGTCACCGGGCTGCACGTGTGTTGAACGCGGAGGCACCGTTGCTTCGGTGCTAGGATCTTCGGCGATCTGAATCGCGGCGAGTACGACTCCATCAACCGCGTTCTTGAACGCTTCCGCTTAGCGATCTACAAGGGTATGTGGATCCAACTCTCCTCTCGTAGATGCATCTCCTAGATTGATCTTGGTGAACGTAGGAAAATTTTTGTTTCCCATGCGACGTTCCCCAACAGTGGTATCAGAGCTAGGATCTTGCGTAGATGTTTTCACGAGTAGAACACAAAGGGGTTTGTGGGCGTTGATGTTTAGATTGCTTCCCTCCTTGGTCTTTCTTGATTCAGCGGTATTATGGGATGAAGCGGCCCGGACCAACTTTACATGTCCACGTACATGAGACCGGTTCCATCGACAGACATGCGACTTTTGTTGCATAAGATGGCTGGCGGGTGTCTGTCTCTCCTATCTTAGTTGAATCGGAATAGACAAAGGCGGTCCTTGTAGAAGGTTAAATAGCAACTTAAATATCACCGTTGTGGCTTTGCGTAGGTAAGAAGCGTTCTTGCTAGATACCCATAGCAGCCACGTAAAAACATGCAACAACAAATTAGAGGACGTCTAACTTGTTTTTGCAGGGTATGTATGTGATATGATATGGCCAATGACATGATGAGATATATTTTGATGTATGAGATGATCATGTTGTAATAGTTAATATCGACTTGCATGTCGATGTATACGGCAACTGGCAGGAGCCATAGGGTTGTCTTTAATTTTTGTATGACCTGCGTGTCAATCATTAAGCGCTATGTAATGCTTTACTTTATCGCTAAACGGTAGCAATAGTAGTAAGAGCATGGTGGGCGCGCGACAACCCCGATGGCGACACGATGATGGAGATCATGATGATGGGGATCATGGTGTTACGCCGGTGACGATGGAGATCATGCCGGTGCTTTGGAGATGGAGATCAAAAGCACGAGTTGATGGCCATATCATGTCACTTATGATTTGCATGTGATGTTAATCCTTTTATGCATCTTATTTTGCTTAGGACGGCGGTAGCATTATAAGATGATCCCTCACTAAAATTTCAAGATAAAATTGTGTTCCCCCCGAGTGTGCGCCGTTGCGAAGGTTCGTCGTTTCGAAGCACCACGTGATGATCGGGTGTGATAGACTCTACGTTCACATACAACGGGTGCAAGCCAGTTTTGCACATGCAGAACACTCGGGTTAGACTTGACGAGCCTAGCATGTACAGACATGGCCTCGGAACACGGAAGACCGAAAGGTCGAGCATGAGTCATATAGTAGATATGATCAACATGAAGATGTTCACCATTGACACCACCTCATCTCACGTGATGATCGGACTTGGGTTGGTGGATTTGGATCATGTCACGCTCGGATGACCAGAGGGATGTCAATTTGAGTGGGAGTTATAAGTAATTTGATTAGTTAAACTCACTTATCATGAACAATAGTCTAAGTTGACTTTGCAAATTATGTTGTAGACCAATAACTGCGTTGTAGCTCCCTGTTTAATACGATCCTAGAGAAAGACTAAGTTGAAAGATAATGTAAGCAAGGATGCGGACTGGGTCCGTAGTCCGAGGAGTGTCCTCACTGCTGCACAGAAAGCTTACGTCTTTGATGCACCGCTCGATGTGCAAACCCCTACAACGTTGTCTGTGGATGTTGTGAACACCTGACAGAGACGTCCTGATGACTACTTGATAGTTTAGTGCACCATACTTCACGGCTTAGAATTGGGATTCCAATGACGTTTTGAACGCCATAGAACATATGAGATGTTCTAAGAGCTGAAATTGGGATTTCAGGCTCATGCCCGTGCTGAGAGGTGTGAGACCTCTGACAAGTTCTTTTGCCAAAAAGATGGAGGAGAATGGCTCAACTAGTGAGCATGTGCTCAGAATGTCTGGGTGCTGAAATCACTTGAACCAAGTGGGAGTTAATCTTCCAGGTGAGATAGTGGTTGACAGAATTCTCTAGACACTATCACCAAGCTACTAGAACTTCGTGATGAACTATGACATGCAAAGGATGGAGATGATCCCGGTGCTGTTAGCGGTTCTTAGTACCGCAAAAGTAGAAATCAAGAAGGAGCATCAAGTGTTGATGGTTTAACAAGACCACTGGTTTCAAAAAGGTAAGGGCTAGAAGGGAAACTTCATGAATGGCAAACCTGTTGTCGCTATGATAAAGGAACCCATGGTTGAACCCAAACCTCAAGACTAAGTGCTTCTATTGTAAGGGGAACGGCCACATGGTAGCGGAACCACCCCAAATACATGGTAGATATGATAGCTGGCAACTTCAACAAAGTATATTTGATATACGTGTTATTGATATGTACCTTAGTAGTACTCCTTGTAGCACCTGGGTATTGGATACCGGTTCAGTTGCTATTATTAGTGACTTGAAGCAAAAGCTACGGACTGAACGGAGACTAGCTAAGGACGAGGTGACGATGTGTGTTGGAAGTGTTTCCAAGGTTGATGAGATCACCATCGCACACTTCCTCTATTTTCGAGATTAGTGTTGAACCTAGATAAATGTTATCAGGTGTCTACATTGAGCATCAGAATGATTATATCATGTTCATCGCAATACGATTATTCATTTGAGTTAGAGAATAATGGTTATTCTGTTTACATGAATAATACCTTTATGGTCATGCACCCAATGGTTCGTTGAATCTCGATCATGGTAATACACATAATGATAATATTAATGCCAAAAGATGTAGAGTTAATAATGATAGTACCACTTTCTTGTGGCACTGCCGCTTAGGTCATTTTGGCATAAAATGCATGAAGAAACTCCATGATGATGGACGTTTGGAGTCACTTGATTTTGAATCGCTTGACACATGCGAGCCATGCCTCATGGGCAGGATGACTGAGATCTCGTTTTCTGGTACAATGAAACGGGTAAGTGACTTATTGGAAATCATACATGCTGATGTATGTGATCCAATGAGAATTAAGGCGTGTGGTGGATATCGTTATTTTCTCATCTTCACTGACGATTTGAGTAGATATGGTATATTTACTTAATGAAGCAAAAGTCTGAAACGTTTGAAAGGTTCAAAAATTTCAGAGTGAAGATTAAGAATCATCATAACAAGAAGATCATGTTCCTACGATCTGATCAAGGGGATATTATCTTAATTATGAGTTTGGCAATCACTTAAGACATTGTGGAATTGTTTCGCAGTTGAAGTCCCCTGGAACACCACAGCGTAATGGTGTGTCCGGACATCGTAATCGAACCTTATGAGATATGGTGCGATCTATGGTGTGTCTTACCGATCTACCGCTATTATTTTGCGGTTATGCATTAGAGACAGCTGCATTCACTTTATATAGGGCACCATCTAAGTCCGTTGAGACGACGTCGTATGGTTTGGCAAGAAACCAAAGTTGTCGTTTTCTTAAATGTTTGGGGCTGCGATGCTTATGGCTTCAGCCAGGAAAAGCTCGAACCCAAAGCGGACAAATACATCTTCATGGAATACCCACTGGTGACGGTTGGGTATACCTTCTATCTCAGATCCAAGGACAAAAATGTTTGTCGCTAAGAATGGGTCCTTTCTCGAGAAGGAGTTTCTCTCGAAAGAATTGAGTGGGAGGAAGATAGAACTTGATGAGGTTGTCGAACCCTCACTTCAACCGGAGAGTAGTGCAACACAGAAAGATGTTTCTGTGGAATCTACAACAGTTGAAGAGGAAACTAATGATAGTGATCATGAAGCTCCAGATCAAGTTGCTATCGAACCTTGTAGGTTGACAAGGATATGTACTACTCCTGAGTGGTACGTTGATCCTGTCTTAGAGGTCATGTTGTTGAACAACGATGAACCTACGAACTATGGAGAAGCGATGGTGGGCCCATATTCCGACAAATGGTTAGAAGCCGATAAATCCGAGATAGGATCCATGTATCAAAAACAAAGTGTGGACTTTGGTGGACTTGACCGATGATTGGCAAGCCGTTGAGATAAATGGATCTTTAAGAAGAAGACGGACGTGGACAGTAATGTCACCGTCTATGAAGCTCGACTTGTGGCAAAGATTTTTTTTCACAAGTTCAAGGAGTTGACTACGATGAGATTTTCTCACCCGTAGCGATGCTTAAGTCCGTCGGAATCAAGTTAGCATAAGCTGCAGTTATGAAATCTGGCAGATGGATGTCAAAACAAGTTTTCTTACCAGTTTTCGTAAGGAAAGGTTGTATGTGATACAATCAGAAAGGTTTTGTTGATCCTAAGGATGCTAAAAGGTATGCTAGCTCCAGCGATCCTTCCATGGACTAGAGCAAGCATCTCGGAGTCGGAATATACGATTTGATGGAGTGATCAAAGTTTTTGGGTTTATACTAAGTTTGTTAGAAACTTGTATTTACAATAAAGTGAGTGGGAGCACTACAACATTTCTGATAAGTATATGTGAATGACATATTGTTGATCCGAAATGATGTAGAATTTCTGGAAAGCATAAAGGGTTGTTTGAAATGAGTTTTTCAAAGGAAGACCTGGATAAAGCTGCTTACATAATTGGGCATCAAGATCTATAGAGATAGATCAAGACGCCTGATGATACTTTCAAAAGAAACACACACCTTTGACATGATTTTGAAGGAGTTCAAAATAGGTCAGTCAAAGAAGGAGTTCTTGCCTGATTTGTAAGGTGTGAAGTTGAGTAAGACTCAAAGCTTGACCATGGCAGAAGAAAGAGGAAGGAAAAAGGTCGTCCCCTATGGTTTTGTCATAGGCTCTATACGATATGCCATGCTAAGTACCGCACCTGATGTGTGCCTTGCCACATGTCTGGCAAGAGGGTACAAAGGTGATCCAGGAGTGGATTACTAGATAGTGGTCAAAATTATCCTTAGAGGAATAAGGAAATGTTTCTCGGTTATGGAGGTGATAAAGAGTTCGACGTAAAGAGTTACGTCGATGCAAGCTTAACACCTATCCGGGTAACTCTAAGTGGAGATACCGGATACGTATAATGGAGCAACAGTTTGGAATAGCTCCAAGTGGAACGTGGTAGCAGCATCTACGATATGACATAAAGTTTTGCGAAGTACATAGGGATCTGAATGTCGCAGACCCGTTGACTACAACCTCTCTCACAAGCATAACATGATCAAACACAGAACTCATTGAGTGTTAATCACATATCGATGTGAACTAGATTACTGACTCTAGTGAACTCTTTGGATGTTGGTCACATGGCGATGTGACCTGTGAGTGTTAATCACATGGCGATGTGAACTAGATTATTGACTCTAGTGCAAGTGGGAGACTGTTGGAAATATGCCCTAGAGGCAATAATAAATTGGTTATTATTATATTTCCTTGTTCGCGATAATCGTTTATTATCCATGCTAGAATTGTATTGATAGGAAACTCAGATACATGTATGGATACATAGACAAACACCATGTCCCTAGTGAGCCTCTAGACGACTAGCTCGTTGATCAATAGATGGTTACGGTTTCCTAACCATGGACATTGGATGTCGTTGATAACGGGATCACATCATTAGGAGAATGATGTGATGGACAAGACCCAATCCTAAGCCTAGCACAGATCGTGTAGTTCGTATGCTAAAGCTTTTCTATATGTCAAGTATCTTTTCCTTAGACCATGAGATTGTGCAACTCCCAGATACCGTAGGAATGCTTTGGGTGTACCAAACGTCACAACGTAACTGGGTGGCTATAAAGGTGCACAACAGGTATCTCCGAAAGTGTCTGTTGGGTTGGCACAAATCGAGACTGGGATTTGTCACTCCGTATGACGGAGAGGTATCTCTGGGCCCACTCGGTAGGACATCATCATAATGTGCACAATATGTGATCAAGGAGTTGATCACGGGATGATGTGTTACGGAACGAGTAAAGAGACTTGCCGGTAACGAGATTGAGCAAGGTATCGGTATACCGACGATCGAATCTCGGGCAAGTGCTATACCGATAGACAAAGGGAATCGTATACGGGATTGATTGAATCCTTGACATCGTGGTTCATCCGATGAGATCATCGTGGAACATGTGGGAGCCAACATGGGTATCCAGATCCCGCTGTTGGTTATTGGCCGGAGAGTTGTCTCGATCATGTCTACATGGTTCCCGAGCCCGTAGGGTCTACACACTTAAGGTTCGATGACGCTAGGGTTATAGGGAAAGTATGTACGTGGTTACCGAATGTTGTTCGGAGTCCCGGATGAGATCCCGGACGTCACGAGGAGTTCCGGAGGTAAAGATTCATATATGGGAAGTCCTGTTTTGGTCACCGGAAAAGTTTCGGGCGATATCGGTAATGTACCGGGACCACCGGGAGGGTCCCGGGGGTCCACCAGGTGGGGCCACCAGCCCCAGAAGGCTACGTGGGCTAAGTGTGGGAGGGGACCAGCCCCAAGGGGGCTGGTGCGCCCCCCCACCAAGTCCCAGGACGCCTCCAAGAGGGGAGGGGGGCAAACCCTAGGGCAGTTGGGCCCTAGGGCCCAATAGTGGTGCGCCTCCCCCTCTCTCCCCCTTGGCCGCCCCCCTAGATGGGATCTAGGGCTGGCCGCACCCTAGGGGTGGGAAACCCTAAAGGGGGGCGCAGCCCTCCCTTCCCCCTATATATATGTGAGGTTCTAGGGCTGCTTGACACATGAGAACGTCTCCTTCTTGGCGCAGCCCTACCCCTCTCCCTCCTCGTCTCTTGCAGCGCTTGGCGAAGCCCTGCTGGAGTCCCGCGCTCCTCCACCACCACCACGCCGTCGTGCTGCTGTTGGATGGAGTCTTCCCCAACCTCTCCCTCTCTCCTTGCTGGATCAAGGCGTGGGAGACGTCACCGGGCTGCACGTGTGTTGAACGCGGAGGCACCGTTGCTTCGGTGCTAGGATCTTCGGCGATCTGAATCGCGGCGAGTACGACTCCATCAACCGCGTTCTTGAACGCTTCCGCTTAGCGATCTACAAGGGTATGTGGATCCAACTCTCCTCTCGTAGATGCATCTCCTAGATTGATCTTGGTGAACGTAGGAAAATTTTTGTTTCCCATGCGACGTTCCCCAACAAACCTTTGTACAAAGCCGGGCGCAGACCCCGTGCATCAGTAAAACATATGTGCCTCGCACAACTTGTCGTTTCATGCCTTTTCGCTTTTCTTGCATGTATTATCTGACATTTTGTGCAGCACACGCCCCCGGTAAGCAATAACGAGCCGCAAGGCTCCATATCTATGTTTCCTCCCTTTTTCTTTTTCTCTCAAGCAGAAAGAAGTTTTTCCTCGCGCACAAGTTTGCCGGGGGGGAAGGAGACAGTGGTATGGACCAAGTGCCGTTCAAGAAAGCCTCGCCTTGCCGGGAAGCAAACAACACAAAAGCTAAGTCGCCAAAGTTTGAGCATTCGAATTTTTAAATTTTAAGGTTATCTTCCCTGAACGATCGCACTTTGTATGGAAAACTTGTGCGCGGAGGAACCAACTCGTGGCTAGCCGCGCCCTTACTTTGTTTCGAGCACGCTCAACGGCTTAAGCGTGCTGCGACAAGTGTCGCGCCCTTACTTCATTTTCGAGTTCGCTCAACAATCTAAGTGTGCTGCGACTAGCTGCGACAAGGTTTCTTGTCGGCGACGGCACTGCCGGCAGGCTGCTGAAGTTCCGCACTCAGCGCTCGCGGCAAGGGTCCCTTCGCCGGCAAGTTCCCTAAAAGCGTAGGGTAAAAGCATACAAAGCAAAGAAGTCAAGTAAAGGAAATAACACTGCGTTAACTACCCAAAATAGAGTTATATTACAAAAGCAACTTGTCGCAGCACTAATAGATTTTTCTCCATGACATAGTTGGCAGCGACAAGGGAAGCGGAAAGAAAACAGCCTAGTCTCCGCGGTCACCATCAACTCTCTTGATCTTGCCCACCTTGGCCACGATGGGTGCGACAAGGGCCTTCAGCGCTTCCTGGTCGGCGTCGGGCGGCAAGGTCCTGAGGACATTGTCGAGGTTGAGTCCTGGGTTGCGGAAGGCTATCTTCATCAGCACCCTCTCCATGACTCTTGTGCAAAGCCTGCGCGCCTCGTTCGCCAGCTGCGTGGGGATCCTCTCCCGGAGCTGCTGGAGGACCGGCGCCACTCCCCTGAAGAACAAGCTTAGCTTGGCGCTGTGAGGGAGATTCTCATCGGTGGAGTACCCGAGGTGCTCCGTCCCCAGCCCCGCCAACTCCCTGTCGATGTCAGCAGCGGCGGCGACAAGCCCCTTGGTCCAGTGCTCCACCGTCAGCCTGAAGTTGTTTTGGGAGAGGGCGGCGCTATCCAACAGCGCCCTCTCAGCCCTGAGGTCCTCCTTCAGCTTCGTCTCCAGATTTCTGGCGCTGTCAAGTGATGCGGTGAGAGTGGACAGCTTCAACTCCAAGTCTGCAACAGAATCCTTGGCGATGGCGAGCTCCTTGCCCTTGTCGGAGGGACGGACCTGCAGCTCGGAATGGCTGTGGGCATCCTTCTCCCTCTCCGACACGAGCGCATCAACCTTCTCCTCGCTCGCTTTCAAGTGGATCTCCAGTTGCGCCGCCCTCGCCTCCAAGTCTCTCTTGGCGGTCTCAGCAGCTGTCGTGGCGTCCTTCGCCTCCTGCAGAGCTCGGCCAAGGGACTGTTCGCACGCGGCAAGGTCGTCCTCGTGGCTGTCGAGGTCGACTTTCCGCTGCGTTAGTTCACCTTCCCGCCGAGACAGCTCTTCGGCGGCGAGCCGTTGCTGCTCTTCTGCTTCGGCCTTCTCAAGTATGAACGCCTGATGCGCCTCGGCGAGATCCTCCCGCTCCTCCGCCAAGGATCGGAGGGCCGCCTGGTTGGCGGCCCGGAGCTCTTCGGCGCGCTTCTCCAAGTCGACGCCCGCCTTGGCGGCCAGAGCCTCTCGGGACTCCAGCTTGGCCTGCCTGGCGCGGTACAGGGCCAGAAGCCTCCGCAGAAGCTCCTCCTCCTCGGGCTCGCTACTGCTGCCGGGCGCGTCGACGAACTTCAGCCCGGCAGAGGCGAGGACTTCCCCATCGAAGACCTCTCCCTCCGCGGGCGCCCTTGACGTAGATGCCCACGGGAGCTGAATGAAGACTCCGTTTCCAGCCTCCAGGTAGGCGCCAGTTTCGGCCGCGGCAGCAGCAGGGTCGGCGGTCGGCGCAGCGTCTGACGCTCCTGCGGCCTCAGGGCCGTCAGTGCGACCGCCGGTCCCCTCCTCCGCTGCCGCGTCGGCATCCTTGGCTGCCTCTTTGATGGCAGGCTCGTCAGTACCGATCGCCTCTTCGGTAGCTGCGGCGTCGCCAGTGTTGCCGCGCGTGTCCTCCTCGGTGGCGGCCTCCGTTTCCATCGGCTCTGGAGCGGACGAGTCTGAAGACAAGAAAAGAAGAAGAAAGAAGAAAATAATTGTCAAGCAAATATCCAAAAAAGAGAAATTCAAGAGAAGGAAAGTACAAGGGTTACCTGCGCGGGCCTCTTCTTCGACGGGGTTCCTTGCCAGGGAGTTCTCCCTCGGCGGCGTGGTGGTGGCCCCCGCTGGCGGAGGGCCGCTGGCGCTTTCCCTTGGCGGAGTGCCCACCCTTGGCGGGGTGCTCGCCCTTGGCGGGGTACTCGCCCTTGGTGGAGTACCCGCCCTTGGCGGAGTATTCTCCCTCGCCGGGGAGCTCCTCCTTGGCGGAGAGGTCGAGACGTGCGGCTCGTCGGGAGCAGCCTCTTGGCGCTCCTGAGGCTACGGCTCTGCTTCTGTACAAGCCAGCAAACAAACAAGACGTTAACAAGGATAAGAAGCCCATGCGTGCCCAACAAGCGGAGAGTGGTCAGAAGACTTACGCTGGGGGCTGCGCTGGGGGCTGCTCTGCGGAGCAGCTGCCTGGTCCGGCAAGCTTGTCGCAGGCGCATCCCCTGCTGCTGCGACGGGCTCGTCCTCAATGTCGACCACCGAGATCTTGGCCCTCTTTGCCACCCTCTGGGCCAGGGTCCTGGAAGACAGACAAAATCAGAATCAGGCGAAGAAAGTTCAAGACAAAAGCAACAAAAATCAAAGGAAACAAGAGTTGCCAGTACTTACTCTTCCTCCTCCTCGTCAGAGCTGAGCACGGAGAAGTCAAAGTCCGCCTCACGTGTCCTGGCGCGAGGAGTTGGAGGAGTAGGTTCCCTCGGCCGCTTGGCGGGAGCAGGGATGGTGGTCTGAGAAGACCCCGCTCCAGTTGTCGCCGAGGCCCGAGGGGCGGCAGGAGCGTTAGCCCCAGCCCGGGAAGACCCTCCTCCAGCCGCTGCTGAGGCGCGGGGCACTCCCTTGGCGGCCTTGCCCGCCGTGGTGGCGCGTGTCGGACGGCGCTGCGGCTACTGGCCCGCCGGCTGCCCCGCCACGTCTACGGCTTTGCGGTGGCGCCTCCTCGCTAGAGCCGGAGGACTTGCCGGTGGCGGTGAACTCCCCGAGGATGAAGAAGAAGAGTCGAGATTCAGAGACCCGCCTGAGTCTTCGGCGGGATCGCTTGATTCGGCGCCCTGCTCGGCGGGCTCGCTCGACTCTGTACCTTGCCCGGTGGCCTCGCTCGTCCCAGCAGGCTGCCCGGCAGGCTTTATCACTTTAAGGAGCTCTTCCTCCTCGGCCAGACTTACCGCCTCCGCTGCATCCGCCTCCTCCAAAGTTTATCCGAACTCGCCCGCGGCCCTGGCTGCAGCTGCCTCCTCCAACCTGGTGGCAATATAAGCCATCTCCAGGTCGGTGGTGTCGCGGGTGAGGCCTCTCTTCTCGTCAGGATTGATTGGCTGCTCCACCAAGTTGTCGAAGAACGTTTGCACGGCTTCGTCAGAAGGCTCCCGCCAAGTAGGGTCAATCCCATGGGAGTCACACCATGGCATCGCCGCGCGGATAGCGCTGAGCGACGAATTGTTGCACAGCGGAACTACGCCCCGCGGCAATGCGAACCACTCTGGATGTTTGGGGTCGTGCTTGAATAGCTCATGAAGCATTCCGTTGAGCTCCATGACAGTGAAATTGTAGTTGAGGCCTAGGCGCAGCCTCATAAAGTCTGCCGCATTACCAAACTCCCAAGCAGGTCTCTTCCTCTCCTGCAAGGGAGCGATGCGGCGGCGAAGGAAATCTGCTCCGACGGCCCCTATAGTGAGCTTGGCTTGCCGGAGGCGAAGAATCCTAGTGATGGCTATCTTCAGCTTGTCGTCCTCAGGGGCCAGGTCACTCCAGTCATTGTCGCGCACTATTGAAACTTGGCGCAGGGAAGTGAACTGCTACGGTTCATCCTCCATGATCCAGCACCAGTTGGCCCTCCACTCCTCCCACTTGCCGCGGAGCTCCCCAGTCAAGTAAGCCTCTTTCTTATGAAGCCTAAAGATCCAAGAAATCCCACTGGACAGAGGAGACCCAGACTCTACTCGAGGTGTAAAGTAATGGCGGAAAAGAGCTACATTGGGGTAGACTCCGACAAAGTTCTCGGACAGATGTGCGACAACGGCCATGGTCAAGACGACATTTGGGGTGAAATCAAGGAGATGAAACCCGTAGGTATTCATAATATCGCAGAAGAATTCGGAGTATGGTGGGCAGAGTCCGCAATAGAAGAACAGAGCAAAAAAGGCGTATCCTCCCGGAAACATGTCACAGGCCTCAGCGGGGAGTACCTTGGTGCGCGGGTGCGCTTTTGTCTCCCTTGCCCAGAAGAGGTAGAAGGAGTCCTTCAGCTCCTCCGTGCTGAGCCTCGGCGGGAAGACCGCCATCTTCTTCCGCATTGACGCTAGCTTCAGCGCCCTGGCAGTCTTCGCGGCTTTCGCCTTGTCGCCCTTCGGGGCCATGGCGGGGACGGCGAGGGAAGTCGACGGCGCTGGAGAGGCTGGCGGCGGCGGAGGAAGGGCGGAGTGCTGCTCTCTTTCAACCTTCGGTGAGGAGGGGAGCAGCAGGGGTTTCTGGAGGATGAAGGAGAAGCGGGCGAATGGAGGGAACTGCCCCTGTTTCCCCTGCTTTTAAGGGGGAGAGGGGGGCGTTCCGCATTTCCCCCATTAAAGAAACAGGCCACGATCTCTCCCACGACGCCGCAATCGACGCGTGCCGTTAGGGAGGGGCGCGGTGGATACAGAGTGGGATGCGACGCACCGTGGGCCGTGTGTGCCCGTGCACTGTTCTGGGCCTGGCCCAACAGCGCTCGGCACCGTGTGTGGCCCAGGCCCGGGGGCTCCAGTCGGTGTACTAAAGTAGGGGTACCTTAGTATCCCAACTTGTGCACGGGCAGTAGCTGCGTCCCGTGGCAGGGCTCGCCACGCGCCCGCCAAGGCCCACTATGGTTCCTTCGGACCCATTCAAGAACAAAGTATTCAAAAGAAACAAGACCCCGGCAAGAGGAGCTTGCCGGGAAGGCCGCTCCAGGCTCAAAACCACCCCCTTTGGCACAAGGCCCTGGCAAGAGGAGCTTGCCAGGAAGGCCAAAACATGGCATTTCAGGAGACTTGCCGTGGCACATCGCACGCCCCGGCAAGGCCCGGAGAGCGACAAGCTCCCGGACGCGACAAGTTAACAACCGCGACAAGGTGCAAGCCGCGGCAAGCTTCCACTACGTGCCCGCGCTCCAGCTCATCCGGCCACGCGTCGCCCTGGGGCCCTTCCAGGTGCACGTGGCGGAAGGCTGTGCAGCCTGGGGTAAACGATGGCGAGCTGCTTTGACGAGGCCACCATCGTGGCGGACGGAGACGCCCTGACGGACGCTTTTGGCACTGTTTGGGGCGACGGCGGCGGGCATTCAATGCCCTTGTCCCCTGCAGTCAGGGTTAGGTATAGAGCACTATGCATACACTGTTCCAACTACCACCTTTTTTACATTTTTACCCTCATCTGTGTTGCCACCTGTCGGTGACCCCTTTCGACCTATAAAAGGAGGCCCAT
Source organism: Secale cereale (assembly GCA_902687465.1). Lineage (NCBI taxonomy): Eukaryota > Viridiplantae > Streptophyta > Magnoliopsida > Poales > Poaceae > Secale > Secale cereale. The sequence continues at coordinate 210,249,889 of LR738711.1, forward strand.
GCGCAACGTAGAGGAGGTTCCGATCTTCGATCACTCTCACGCTCGATGTTGCCAGCGACAAGCACTGTAGCTCTTATCACTCCCGAGATAAGAACACAATCAAAACCAAGGCAGGAGTAGGGTTTTACGCATCCGTGCGGCCCGAACCTGGGTAAACTGCTCGCGTGCACGCTTCGATCCTCTCTTTGTGCATCCTCCGCCCCCTTGCCGTACAGAAAAGGGGCTCCGATCCCATAGGTGTTCGTGGGCGATCAGTTTCCCCGACAAGGTTCCCACTCATCATAAAGCTTTCTAGGGATAGAAACTTCTAACTCAAGTTTTTCTTCATAAGATTGCATCAAAGCATCAACTGTGTGTTTGGTAAAAGCTTTATTTTGACTATAAGCATGCGGAGAGTTTAGTACGGATTGCAACAAGGAAATACAATCAATCAAAGAGCAATTATCATAATTGAATCCCTTGACATCCAAAGTAGTGGGTTCATCACTATGCAAAGTTTTAATCTCTTCACTCCCACCTTTAAAATTTTTAGCATCAAGATCTAAAAACTCCGAATCACTGGGACACCTTAAAGTAGAACCATCTCCAATCCTATCTTCATCAAGATTTATACTAGAAAACAAGGATCTAATAGGAGACACATCAATAACTCTCAGATCTTCATCTTTATTTTCATGATAGCTAGAAGAACACGCTTTTATATAATTCTCTCTTTTAGCACGCATCCTAGCGGTTCTTTCTTTGCATTCATCAATGGAAATTCTCATGGATTTGAGAGACTCATTGATATCATGCTTAGGTGGGATAGATCTAAGTTTCAAAGAATCAACATCAAGAGTAATTCTATCCACACTTCTAGCCAATTCATCAATCTTAAGCAATTTTTCTTCAAGCATAGCATTGAAATTCTTTTGTGAAATCATAAAATCCTTAACACTACTTTCAAATTCAGAAGGCATCTTTCCATCAGAGTTGTTGTTGGAATTACCATAATTGTTAGAGGAATTACTAGGAAAAGGCCTAGGATTAAAGTCCCCTCTATAAGCATTGTTACCAAAATTATTCCTACCAACAAAATTCACATCCAAAAATTCATTATTATTTTCAATCAAAGTGTACAAAGGCATATCATTAGGATCAGAAGAAGCACTCTTAGCAGCAAACAGTTTCATAAGTTCATCCATCTTTCCACTCAAAACACTAATCTCTTCAATGGCATGCACTTTTTTATTAGTAAATCTTTCGGTGTGCCATTGAGAATAATTAACCATAATATTATCTAGGAGTTTGGTAGCTTCTCCTAAGGTAGTTTCCATGAAAGTGCCTCCCGCGGCCGAATCTAAAAGACTTCTAGAAGCAAAATTCAAGCCAGCATAAAAGTTTTGGATAATCATCCATAAGTTCAAACCATGTGTAGGGCAATTATGTATCATTAATTTCATTCTCTCCCAAGCTTGTGCAACATGCTCATGATCTAGTTGCTTAAAATTCATAATATCGTTTCTAAGAGAGATGATCTTAGCAGGAGGGAAATACTTAGAGATAAAAGCATCTTTGCACTTATTCCACGAATCAATACTATTTCTAGGCAAAGAGGAAAACCAAGTTTTAGCACGATCTCTAAGTGAAAATGGAAATAACTTCAATTTAACAATATCGTTATCCGTATCCCTTTTCTTTTGCATATCACACAAATCAACAAAGTTGTTTAGATGGGTAGCGGCATCTTCACTAGGAAGGCCGGAAAATTGATCTTTCATAACAAGATTCAATAGAGAAGCATTGATCTCACAAGATTCAGCATCCGTAATAGGAGCAATCGGAGTGCTAATAAAATCATTATTGTTGGTATTGGAGAAGTCACACAATTTGATATTGTTCTGAGCCATAGTGACAAGCAAGCAATCCAACACTCAAGCAAACAAGAAGCAAGTGAACGATAAACACATGGCAGAAGAAAGGAAAATAAAACGGCAAGGGTGAAGTGGGGGAGAGGAAAACAAGAGGCAAATAAATGTAATGCAAAGGATAAGGGTTTGTGATAGGTACTTGGTATATGACTTTTGCGTAAGCCTCCCCGGCAACGGCGCCAGAAATTCTTCTTGATACTTCTCGAGCTTGCATTGTATTCCCTCGAAGAGGAAAGGGTGATGCAGCACAGTAGCGTAAGTATTTCCCTTAGTTTTTGAGAACCAAGGTATCAATCCAGTAGGAGACCACGCGCGAGTCCCTCGCACCTGCACAAACAAATAAGAACTTCGCAGCCAACGCGATAAGGGGTTGTCAATCCTTTTACGGGCACTTACGAAAGTGAGATCTAATAGAGATGATAGTTTGATATTTTTGGTATTTTTGGATATAAGAACAGAAAGTGAAAGAGGAAAAGTAAAGTAGATTTTAGATTGATATGTTGAGAATAGACCCGGGGGCCATAGTGTTCTCTAGTGACTTCTCTCATGATAGCGATATTCTACGGCGGGTAAACAAATTACTGTCGATCAATTGATAGAAAAGCGAATAATTATGAGACTATCTAGGCATGATCATTATATATAGGCATCACGTCCGAGATAAGTAGACCAAAACGATTCTGCATCTACTACTATTACTCCACACATCGACCGCTATCCATCATGCATCTAGAGTATTAAGTTCATAAGAACGGAGTAACGCCTTAAGCAAGATGACATGATGTAGAGGGATAAATTCAAACTTAGTGATATAAATCCCATATTTTTATCCTCGATGGCAACAATACAATACGTGCCTTGCTGCCCCTACTATCACTGGGAAAGGACACCGCAAGATTGAACCCAAAGCCAAGCACTTCTTCCATTGCAAGAACTACAGATCTAGTAGGCCAAACCAAACCAATAATTCGAAGAGACTTGCAAGGATATTATAATCATACATAAAGAGTTCAGAAAAGAACCAAGTATTTCTCATAGATAATCTTGATCATAAACACACAATTCATCGGATCTCGACAAACACACCGCAAAAAGAGATTACATCGAATAGATCTCCTCGAAGACCGAGGAGAACTTGGTATTGAGATCCAAAGAGAGAGAAGAAGCCATCTAGATACTAGCTATGGACCCGATGGTCTATGGTAAACTACTCACAACTCATGGTGAGGCGATGATGATGATGTTGAAGCACTCCGTGGTAGATACCCCCTTCGGTGGAGCTCCGGAACAGGCCCCAAGATGGGATTTCACGGGAACAGAATGTTGCAGCGGTGGAACTAGGGTTTTCTCTGTTGTTCTGATAGTTTCGGGGTTTGTAGGTATATATAGGAGGAAGGAGGGCACCGAGGGCCAGACGGGGTGCCCACGAGGCATGGGGCGTGCCCCCCACCCTCGTGTACGCCACGTTAGCCCTACTCCGTGGTTCTCAAGTCTCCCGTGCGTATTTTGCTCCAAAAATATCTCTCCCGAAGGTTTCATTCCGTTTGGACTCAGTTTGATATTCCTTTTCTATAAAATCCTAAAACAGGCAAAAACAGCAATCTGAACTGGGCCTTTGGGTTAGTAGGTTAGTCCCAAAAATAATATGAAAGTGTATAACAAAGCCCATTAAACATCCAAAACATCATAAATAATAGCATGGAACAATCAAAAATTATAGATACGTTGGAGACGTATCACCTGACGAGCATGATGGAGTTCCTAGATGGTCATCAGAGTCGGAGCCGACCTGGAAGAACGTCCATGAAGGAACCATACTATTTCACAATACATGTTTATTTGTGATTGTTATGCTTCTTTCTTTCTATATGCATGTTAAAATGGTAGAAAGATCCCTCATTAATATCAAGTGAATTACTATTCCTGATGTTGCACCTTTGCACATCAAATACGTCGAGTAGTGGGCTCATAAAATTGAGCAGCTACTTGGTGTCCCTGAATTGAAGGGTTCGTGTCGGACACGGACATGCACCTCATCATGTTAACTTGACGTGGCTATCGAAATGGTTTTGGGACTTGTGGAAAAGAATGTTGGGAGCCGGGGTATAAGATACCTACCCGACCGACAGGAGACATATAGAGATATGATAACCCACAAGTATAGGAGATCGCAACAGTTTTTGAAGGTAGAGTATTCAACCCAAATTTATAGATTCAACACAGGGGAGCCAAAGAATATTTGTAAGTATTAGCAGTTGAGTTGTCAATTCAACCACACCTGGAGATTAAATATCTGCAGCAAAGTGATCAGTAGCACAGTAGTGTGATAGTTTTCATAGCAGTTGTGACGATAACAGTAGTAGCAGTTTTTTTGCAGCAATTGTAACAGTAGCAGCAACAGTAGTAACTTTGCAAGATCAATATGTAGGAAAAACTCGTAGGCACTGGATTGGTGATATCATTGGATAATATTCATCATGTAATAGTTATAACCTAGGGCGATACCGAACTAGCTCCCATTCATCGATATAATGTAGGCATGTATTCCGTAAATAGTCATACATGCTTATGGAATAGAACTTGCATGACATCTTTTGTCCTACCTTCCCGTGGACTCAGGGTCCATAAGGAAACTAAGGGATATTAAGGCCTCCTTTTAATAAAGAACCGAATCAAAGCATTAACACATAGTGAATACATGAACTCCTCATACTATCGTAATCACCGGAAATAATCTCAATTACTGTCACCTTGAGGTATGCGGATCCTAACATGTCGTAGCTGCATATGACTTGCAAGATCAGATCAAGAACATATATATAATGGTGACAACATGAACGGTTAAGATCTTAAATCGTGGCACTCGAGCCCTAGTGACAAGCATTAAGCATAGCAAAGTCATAGCGACATCAATCTCCGAACATAGTGGATACTAGGGATCAAGCCCTAACAAAACTAACTCAATTACATGATGAATCTCATCCAACCTCTCACCGACCAAGCCTACGAAGAAATTACTCACTCCCGGTGGTGAGCATCATGGAATTGGTGATGGAGGGTGGTTGATGATGACGAAAACGGAAGATCTCCCTCTCTGGAGCCCCAAACGGACTCCAGATCTGGCCTCCCAACGAAGAATAGTAGGTGGCAGCGGCTCCGTATCGTAAAATGCGATAAAAATTCCTCCCATATTTTTGTCCAAAAATAGGAATTTATAGTGGCAGACCCACCAGGGCACGCTTGGGGGACTGGTGTGCCTTGGTGGACCGTGGGCAGCCAGGGCACCTCCTCCAGGTGGTTATGGCTCCAATAATTCTCTTTTATTCCATAAAAATCTCCAAAAAGTTTCGTCCAATTCCGAGAACTTTTATTTCTTCACAAAAAACAACACCAAGGTAGTTCTGCTGAAAACAATGTTAGTCTGGGTTAGTTCCATTCAAATCATGCAAATTAGAGTTCAAAACAAGATCCAAAGCGTTACGAAAAGTAGATACGACGGAGACGTATCAACTCCCCCAAGGTTAACCCATTGCTTGTCCTCAAGTAATTCAATTCATAAACTAAAAGTGATAAAGAAAAACTTTTATGAACTCTTTTGTTCTTGTTTAAATATATATGCTTAAATAATACTCGGGTTTTCAGCAAAGATCGTAACTAACCATGTGGACGATAACTCTTAGAAATTGTATTCATTCATATCAATGGCATGATCGACTAGCGAGCAATAATATGATATCTCAAATGCCAACACTTTGTCAAAACAATCATGATATAATATCACAATAATGGCATCTTGCTAGCCCTTTCTGAGATAGCAAAACATAAATGCAGAGCACCTCCAAAGATCAAACAACGACTAGACATTGTAATTCATGGTATGAAAGATCCAGTCATGCTAACACCCAACATTAACTATACTTAATGCATAAAAATGACAATAGTGCTCCCAGGTCCGGTGCTTATTTTAGAAGATGATACGTCTCCAATGTATCTATAATTTTTGATTGTTCTATACTGTTATATTATCATTCTTGGATGTTTTACAATCATTTTGTACCAACTTTATACCATTTTTTGGGACTAACCTATTGACATAGTTCCCAGTGCCAGTTGTTTTTTTGCAGATTCCAAACACAACAAAACTTTTTGAAGAATTGTTTTGGACCAGAACACAACTTGTGAGCCAAGGAAGCACCTCGGGAAGGCCCACGGGGCCCACGATACACCAGGGCATGCCCTGATGTATCGTGGGGCCCATGGAGGTCCTCTCCACCGCCTCTTTGCTCTATAAATCCTCAGAAGTTCCAGAAACCCTAGGGGAGCAGACGTAACACAATTCCAGTCATCGCAAGTTCCAGAACAACGAGATCCAATCTAACACCATCACAGAGGCATTCATCATCCTCATTGTTGCCTCTCCGATGATGCGTTACTAGTCCACCATAGACCTATGGGTCCGTAGGCAAAAAGGGCAAACCGAATTTTTGTGTGAAAACATTTTAGAAGTGGGGGAGATGAAAACGAGAGGCAAAAGGCAAATAAAGTAAATGCAAGGAGGTGAGATTTTATGCGATGGTACTTGATAGATGTTGATGATGTCTTCCCAGCAACATCGCCAGAAATTATTCCTGCTACTTGTGAGTAGTATGGGATTTCCTCGAAGAGGAGAGGATGATGCAGTATAGTAGAGATAAGTATTTCCCTCATTTAAGAACCAAGATTATCAATCCAGTAGGAGAACCAAGCAACACATCATTAACATCACCTACACACAAAATATCAATTACTTGCACCCAACGCGAACAAGGCCCCTCGACGGTTAATTGCAAGGATCAAATCTCGTAGTGATAGATAGATTAAACAAAAAAACAAAATAAAATAAAGTAAATAAACTTGTAGCAAGGTATTTCTGGATTTTTTGTAAATGATAAAAGTAGACCCAGGAGCAATAGTTTCACTAGAGGCTTCTCTCTTGAAAGTAGTTTACGGTGGGTAAACAAATTACTGTTGGGTAATTGATAGAAGAGAAAATAATCATAATGATATATAAGGCAATGTTCACAAATATAGAGACAAGTAGACCGACTCCTGCCTGCATCTACTACTATTAATCCACACTTCGACGGCTATCCAACATGCATCTAGAGTATTAATTTCATAAATAACGGAGTAACGCCTTAAGCAAGATGATATGATGTAGACCAAGTAAACTCATGCATGAATTAACCCCATCTTTTTATCCTTAGTGGCAACCATAAAAATATGTGTCTTATCCCCTTCTGTCACAGTGGGATATAGATCACCGCAAGATTGAACCCATTATAAAAGCTGCTTGATACGTCTCCAACATATTGATGTCGCTTAAAGCTACGTCGGTATTTACCCAAAGAGGAAGGGATGATGCAGAACAGCGGCGGTAGGTATTTTCCTCAGATGTGAAACCAAGATTATCGAACCAGTAGGAGAACCAAGCAACACAATGTAAACAACACCTGCACACAAATAACAACCTCTCGCAACCCGACGTGTTAAAGGAGTTGTCAATCCCTTTCGGGTTACAACGCCTCAATATAGACAAAACAGATGTGAGAGATTTGTAGGAGATTGATAGATCAAACGCCAAATAAAATAAATAAGAATAAATTGCAGCAAGGTATTTTTGAATTTTTGGTTAATATATCTAAAAATCAAAGCAAAGGAAAATAGATCGCAAAGGCAAATATATGAGAAAGGGACTCGGGGGCCGTAGGTTTCACTAGTGGCTTCTCTCGAGAAAATAGCAAACGATGGGTAAATAAATTACTGTTGGGAAATTCATAGAACCTCAAATAATTATGATGATATCTAGGCAATGATCATTACATAGGCATCACGTCCAAGATTAGTAGACCGGCTCCTGCCTCCATCTACTATTATTACTCCACACATCGACCGCTATCCAGCATGCATCTAGTGTATTAAGTTCATGGAAAAACGGAGTAATGCAATAAGAACGATGACATGATGTAGACAAGATCCATTTATCTATGGCGTTAGATATGGATCTCATCGTTTTATCCTTAGTAGCAATGATACATACGTGTCGGTTCCCCTTCTATCACTGGGATCTAGCACCGTAAGATCGAACCCACTACCGGGTACCTCTTCCCATTGCAAGTTAAATAGATCAAGTTCACCAAACAAAACCCAAATATCGGAGAAGAAATACGAGGCTAGAAGAGATCATGCATATATGAGATCAAAGAAACTCAAATAACTTTCATGGATATAAAAAGATAGATCCGATCATAAACTCAAAGTTCATCGAATCCCAACAAACACACCGCAAAAAGAATTACATCATATGGATCTCCAAGAGACCATTGTATTGCGAATCAAAAGAGAGAGAGAGGTAGCCATCTAGCTACTAACTATGGACCCGTAGGTCTACAAGGAACTACTCACGCATCATCGGAGAGGCACCAATGGAAGTGGTGAACCCCTCCGTGATGGTGACTAGATTGGATCGGGTGTTTCTGGACTCCGTGGCGGCTGGATGAATATTTCGTCGACTCCTCTAGGGTTTTTGGAATATTGTGGTATTTATAGAGCAAAGAGGCGGTGCGGGAGGCCACCGAGGTGGGCACAACCCACCTAGGCGCGTCAGGGGGGCCTGGCGTGCCCTGGTGGGTTGTGCCCCCCTTGGGGAACTCCCCAGGTGCTGCATTGGCCCATCAGGTGTATTCAGGCCCCAAAAAATCTTCAAAAAGTTTCTCGGTGTTTGGGATCCATTTGATATTGATTTCCTGCGATGTACAAAACATGCACAAAATAGCAACTGGCACTTGACACTATGTCAATAGGTTAGTACCCAAAGAATGATATGAAATGATTATAAAATGATTGTAAAACATCCAAGAGTGATAATATAACAGCATGGAACAATTAAAAAATATAGATACGTTGGAGATGTATCAGCATCCCTAAGCTTAACTCCTGCTCGTCCTCGAGTAGGTAAGTGATAAAAATAGATTTTTTGATGTGGAATGCTGCTTGTCATGTCATGTCGTATTCTTTTCTTTATAGCATGGACATTTAGACTTTTATATGGTTCAAAGCAATAGTCTAGTTTTGACATAATAATTTAGATACTCAAGCATATCAATAAGCAACCATGTCTTTCAAAATATCAATGCTAAAATAAGTTATCCCTAGCCCATTATGCTCAACCATTGATCCATTCATGAAACACACTCGTATATTAGTTACACCCAATGCTCAAGTAAGATCATAGTGTTTCGAAGTTGGTGCTTGTAAGAGAAGATGGAGACTCAGATTGAAAAATAAAAATGGCATAAGTAAATGAAAGGCCCTTTGGAGAGGGGTGTAGGGATTTGTAGAGGTGCTAGAGCTCAAAGCTTAAATTGAGAGATAAAAATATATGGAGGTATACTTTTCCCACCAACTTGAACAACTTGAGGTTCCCAACACTTTCCATGCTAGATATATCATAGGCGGTTCCCAAAGAGAAAATAAAGTGTATTCCTTTTCCACCAAACTTTCACAAGCCATTGCTAGCCGAATCCACGGTTGCCTTCCATACCAACACTTTCCAAGGAATTTATTATTTGAAACCATAAAGTAAATTTGTTTTTCATTTTGGGACTGGGCATCCCTAATACCTTTGCCTTACTCTCGTGCAATGACAAGTGAATAAACACTCATCGTGAGAATAACACATCTAGCATGGAAAATATTGGCCACCCCTCACCGCCTCACGAGCGGTATGGGAACACAAAAGGGAAATTTATTTCGAAAAATAGAGATGGCATATACAAATTTACTTAGAATGGCAAGAAAATACCGCATATGGGTAGGTATGGTGGACTCATGTGGCAAAACCGGGATAGAGGATTTTGGATGCACAAGTAGAGATCATACTTAGTGCAAAATGAAGGCTAGCAAAAGACTAGGAAGCGATCAACCATGAAACGAATAATCTTGTAAGCGAACATTGAGCATACGTAACACCGAATAATGCACCACAAGTAGGATATAATTTCATTGCATAATTATTGACTTTCGTGCTTGCATAGGGAATCAAAAACTTTAACACTAATATTCTTACTAGAGCAAAATTACTCATCAACATAACTCACATATCACATCAACATGTATCAAAACTATTACAAGGAATCAAGTTTATTTTGTCCATTGATCTTCATGAAAGTTTTTATTATATCCTTCTTGGATATCTATCACTTTGGTACTAATTTTCATGTGTTGCTTTTGATAAGCTCAGACAAATATAAGTGAAGATCATGAGCATAATTTTTCTTTCTTATTCTCAAAATAATATAAGTGAAGCAAGAGAGAATTTCTTTAAAATTTTATTAACTCTCAAATAAATCTAGGTGAAGCAAGAGAGTATTTCTTCAAAAATACTAAGCACACCGTGCTCAAAAAGATATAAGTGAAGCACTAGAGCAAGTCCAAGCTCATAAAAATTTAAGTGAAACATAGAGATCTATTCTAACAAGTCATGGCATAATTTTTGCTCTCTCAAACAGGTTTGTACAGCAAGGATTGATGGCTTAAAAAGAAAAATAAAACAAGCAAATACTCATATCATACAAGACGCTCCAAGCAAAACACATATCATGTGACGAATAAAAATATAGTTTCGAGTGAAATACCGATAGTTGTTGGAAGAAAGCGGGGATGCCACTCGGGGGCATCCCCAAGCTTAGTTGGTTGCTCATTCTTGGATAATATCTTGGGATGACGGGGAATCCCCAAGCTTAGGCTCTTCCATCCTTCCTTCATCCATCGTAAGATAACCCAAAACTTGGAAACTTCAATCACACAAAACATAAACAAAACCTTCGTGAGATCCGTTAGTATAAGAAAACAAATCACTACTATAAGTACTATAGTAAACCAATTCATATTATGTATTTGTATTATATATTGTATTCCAACTTTTCGATGGCAAAAACTCATCAAAGAAAACCATAGAGCCATCAAAATAAGCACACAACACAAAGAAAACAGAATCTGTCAAAAACAGAACAGACTATAGTAATCTGGAAGTTTCAAAAACTTCTGGAACTCTAATCTTGCAAAAATAGGTCCACATGGAAATTTGTATATAGATCTTCTGCAAAATGAATCAACTAAAAAGCATTTTTCTGTTAAAAATGAGAATTTTTATCGTGAGTGCAAAAGTTCTATCTTTTTCAGCAAGATCACGCAACAATCACCCAAGAAGATCATATCGGTTCTACTTGGCACAAACACTAATTAAAACACAAAAAACACAATCATACTAGTAGAATAATTGTGTAAACACTCAAGAACATAAAAAAGGCAAAAATAAATTTTATTCATTGGGTTGTGTCGTGGAATTAACACGGCAGATGTCCGGTTTAACGGACTTGATGATGGAACCATCGCATGGGTTAGCTTGAAGGGGTTCATAGCACACGAAGGACACAGAGGGTTTATACTAGTTCGGCCCCTTCGATGAAGGTAAAAGCCTACGTCTAGTTGGTTTGGTATTGCTTGAGCGTCGGATTACAGGGAGCGGATCGCTTGCCTGCAGTCTCGACGGGTTGATTCTTGCTTGTCCCTGAACCGTCGCCGGGTCGTCCCTTTATATAGAGGTGACGCCTGGTCCGGTTTACAGAGTCCCGAGGCCGGCTCATACTCGTGTCCGCCTCGGTCTCTGTCCGTTCTTCCTTATCTCTCAAGTTACATCATCGGGCGGCTTACAAACCATAATTCTATACATGGGCCCTTAAGATCTCATGGGCCGTAGCCTTTACTAAATATTACAACCAAACATATTATGATAAACCGGTTTACACTAGCCGGTTCATACCTGCTAGTCATATCCCTGACATTAGGCCCCAGAATGATTTGAACTTGTTCATATCAATCTCCCTTGTCTTGTATAATTTTCTTCTGTGTCTTCTCATTTTTGGTAAACCGGCCCTGACGTCATCCTCGAGAATCACTGAATCTGACCGTGACATCACTTCCGCATTTAACGCCGCCAGCTGTACTGTAGTTTTGTTTAATGGTTATCCCGAAAATCGAGGCGTCATAGGATCTTTATCCGATCCTTTGCTCCCTCGAATCCCGCACATGTCGCTTCGTATCTGACTTTTCCTTATAAATACTACTGTCCCCATCTGTTATCTTCTTGTCGCATCTTCTTCCTCCGTCCGTCGCCCGAGTTTCAAGACGCCATTGAAGCCCGAGCTCGAACCGCCGCCATCGACCGCCGAAATCAAGTCCTCGCCGGCCGCTGCATCAACCTGACCTTTGACCAGAGAACCTCCGCCGCTGATCCCTGTTGTTCCAGGTACGTCTTTCTTCTTCATTGTCGATCCGTATCTTCTAGGGTTCTTCCTTGCGCGTCCGCCATTAGAGCCTTAACGAGAACTTCACCTTGTTCGTAGAAAGCTTGACCTTTACGTCCTGTCCTTAGATCCTTCCTTTATTCTGCTGCTTCCATGCTTTAGATCTCGTCATTTTACATAACCTGTAGATTCATCCGCTCCGTCTATCACCCTTGTGATTCTTCCCGTACCTCTTTGTATTTATTTTTTTCTTTTTCTTGCATGCTCAGATCTGTTCTGCCTTAGTTGTCTGTAAAAACCTGTTTCTTTCCCTTTGTAAATCTGCTAAGTATACTCCGGTTTAACCTGTCATGCCCGGGAACTAGTAAAAAAAATCTTAAAGATAAACGCGACGGTTTAGCTCTTCATGTATTACTGTCGTGAACCAGTAGTAACATAGCTCCCTGTTATTGTCGGGTTATCCACATCATTAGTCCCTTGCTGAAACCGTTGCGTAATCCTTGTATATATCTTCCGGTTTATACTGCTGTACCCGCATAATCCGGTTTGCACTTTATCTTTTCAGCATTTGCTCTTCTGCTATTATGGCCAAACAATTTGTGTCTTGCGATTGGGCTCCTTCCATTGTCACGGAAGAAGATTTAGCCAAAGCTGTGTCAGTTGGCACTTTAGGCCCTCGATCTGTTTTAAAGTGGCGGGCTTCGAAAGGTGAATGCCCTCCTACTCCCAGAGAGGGGGAGGTCATTGTTTTCTTTGATCATATAGCTCGAGGCTTCACACCCCCCGGTTCAAAGTTTTTCCGGGATGTACTTGCCGCCTTCCAACTCCATCCTCAGGACATAGGTCCAAACTCTGTCTCTAATATCTGTGATTTCCAAGTGTTTTCAGAGGTATATCTGCAAGAAGAACCATTTGTTGACCTGTTCCGGGATTTCTTTCACCTGAACCGGCGCACTGAATTCACCAGCGGACCGCATCAAGAACTGGGTGGGGTTAGCATCCAGAAAAGGAGAGATGTAGTCTTTCCCCACGCCGCTCTTCATACTCACCCAAAGGATTGGAATAAGTCCTGGTTTTACTGTATTGACACTTCTCCTGCCGGGGAGAACCCACTGCCGGGTTACCGCGAGCACCGTCTTCCGGAGGATCACCCTTTACCACAGCGACTTACCTCTGCTGAACGACCCCGGTTTGCTTCTCAACTTACTAAACTGAAAGCTTTTATGGCCAACGGTCTAGTTGGAACCGATTTCATGCGCTGTTGGCTCTCTTGGAGTATCCTTCCCTTGAGTCGGCGACCAAATCTGATGTGCAAGTACTCTGGTAAACCGGACGACCCTCAACGGTTTACCAAGGATGAACTTTCTGAATCGGAGGTTATTGAATCGGCTAAGAAGATGCTCAACGTCACCTTAGAAGATTGCAGCAAAGTCGGGTTGGCTCCGTATTACAAGAAGAACAGACTGCCTGCAGTAAGCCTTGCCTTCTTGTATATATTTTTTAATCCGTTTATATAAACCATCCTGTAACTGTCTCTCTGTCTTAACAGGCCGATGATCCTTTCTGGAAAAGAAAGCCTCAGGAGAAAACCGGAAAACAGACACGCCAAAAAACCCTTGCTAATAAGAAGAGAAAAGCGGCCGGAGGCTCTAGTTCTCATGCTGAGGATGACGATCCGGACTCTGATGTATGAATTAATCCGGCTTTAACTTGCTTGCTTTTACTCATATATGTATCTAATGATAACTTTCCACAGGAGTTGGCTGAAGGTGATAAACCGGCCGAAGTTGAGGTAACTATCCTTTCTTCCGATTCAGAACCACTTCCACAAAAAAGTCGTCGGACAGTCCGGAAATATCAATTTTCTCACCCTTATGCTCAATTGGATCCTAATTTTCTTTTGAAGAAACAACAACATGAAGCCCTTCGCCGGACCACTCGCCATAGCGGCCTGGCAGTGGAATCATCCGGAATCTCTCTCACTCCGGCTCGGAGGCGCCGCTCTGAGGTTATACTCTCTCCAACCCTCCTTCATCCCAAGGCCGGACTTATCCGCAAACCTCTTAAACCGTCTGACCCTGATTACCAGGAGACTCCATTATCTTCCTCTGGTGAATCGACTGCCACGCAACTTCCCCCACTGAAAATTGTTCCAGGGTAAGTCTTTTTAACTTTTCCGGTTTATGATTACCTTTTGCTTCATAATCTTAACTCATTCTTCGAACTTCTTCCAGCAAGCCAAAACCTAGCAAAAAACCGAAAGCCAACAAACCCACTGCTGAGATTACTGCTGATGATCCGGCTGTTGATCCGGCAACAACCGTCCCCCCAGAGGGCGAGCCCACAATTCCTCTTGAGAATCCTGCGCCTACGGATCATATTTCAGTGCCCGAGAACCCTACTGCTGATGATGTTCATGATCCGCCAAGTCCTGCCCGGGCCAATTCTCCTCAGGTCAATCCGGCATCTCCCAGTCCGGTTCATACTGCAGCTCCATCAACAGCACCTGCTTCCCCAGAAGTTGTAGTGACTGGGACTGCTTTTACTGCTCCGGCTGAGCCCACTGTTTTAGCCAAACATACGGCTAAAGCGGAGAAGCTGCATAAAGAAAAGGGTAAATGGAGTATCGAGCTATCCAGTCTTGCTGATATGAGTGCCCAGGAGCTCTATTCCGGGTACTTAAACCGGCTCCACTCCAGCCGAGATTATGAAGCGGGCTTGGTTAACATGATGAAAGAAAAATTTGAGGTAATCCTTTCTTTCTGACTATGTGCTTTGATATGCTTCTAACTATCTCATAATAGCCCCCAAGTTCCGGTTTAGCTGCTCGTTCAAGGTGAACCGGAACTTATAACTTGAACAACTGATCTTACATTAGCCCCCAAGTATCAAGTAGATAACTTTGGTTATGTATTTGATACTTGTAAGAATTTCTTCTGATACTTCCATTATCCATTAGCCCCCAAGTGTCAAGCAGACAACTTGCTTGTGTGCTTGAGACTTTTGTCTTCGAATTACTTATGCTTTTTTCTTCAACTGCCCATTAGCCCCCAAGTGTCAAGTAGACAACTTGTTTGTGTGCTTGAGACTTGTCTGATTTTTTCTTCTTATCACTTGATTTTACTTGCAGGCTGACTTAAACCGGAATGCTGATGAGATCAATGAGCTTCGGAGCCGCCTTGCTGAAACGGAGGCTGCTGCTTCGAAAGCCAAGAAAGATCTGAAGGTGAGTTTAAAGACTGCTGAAGAGCTGAAAAAATTCTTTGAAGAAGAGCGGGCTGCCTTTGAGGTGCAGAAGAAAGAGCTGGAGAAAAGGGCCAAAGATGCTGAGGAAGCCCTTAATCCGGTGACTGAAGAATTAACCGGCTTAAAGCGGCAAATAGAGTTGATGACCTCTGCCGTCTTTGGTAAGTCTTTTGATCTGTATTCCTGCTTTAACCTTGTAATCTTTCATCTGTACCGGTTTAACTATGATACTCATATGCAGGCCGCCGTGTCACCCATCTTGGGGATGACCTGTGGAAGAAACTTAAGGCCTGTTACACTTTGGTCGAGCAGCTGTATTCCGGCGCTCAGAGGATCATAAGTGCAACATCTTTCAGTAAACCGGCCCCCACGACCATCCAAGGTACATTAGAAAAGTTGTCTGTTTTGCCAGTGCGTTTGGAGGAAGTCAAGAAATCTGCTGCTCGAGTCGGTGCCCTCATGGCGCTTACCAGAGCCAAGGCCTGGGTTCCGGACTTTGATCCGAAAGAGGCTTTAAATGGGTGTCCAAATACCAAGGAAGACGGATCATCGTTTACTGCAAAGGATCTCTATGCTTTGACAAAGGAGATGCGTCCCCTTGCCAGCAAACTTGCGGCTGAAGCAGATTTATCCAGGTATCATCCAGGGTATGACTTGCAAAACGAGCGGGTGGAGCGACCGGTTTATGAAACCGTCAATCTAATCCCACCAGTGCGTCCTCATACATTCGCTCCAGATATTGAACCGTCGGAACTCATCAACGAAGAGATGTACTTTCGTACTTTAACGAAGATCGACTGGTGCGGCCCGGATTTCCAACCGCTTCAAGAGGACGAGGAGATTCCGGATCAAGTTGATGGCCAGCCGTCTCAGCAGGAAGGAGCATAACTCATAATTTATTGTTGTAGTTGCAGTCCTGCTTTATCAAACAATCTTTTAATCCGTCAGGCTTGCTATGCCTTGTAATAGGATAGCTGAAACATTATCCGCTTTGATCCGGATATTCTGACTTCTTGTTTTAATGTTTGCCAAATTAAATTTTGTCTGATGTCGCTTATCTTGCGTATCATCTGTTCCTGCATAAGTAACACTGAAAACATGTCCTAGCGGTTTACCACTGGACAGATTAAATTGTTCTCACAATATATCAAACAAGTATATACTTATATCAGAAATAATTTTATACCTGAGACCAAGTATGCTCAATACTCTTAATCCGGTAGAACATAAAATTTCTTGATGAGGACCTTCATGGATCCAATAACAAACCCGGGCTTGATAAAGGACACCGGTTTATATCATTCTGAAACTTTGTCCAGAAGTTTGTAGCTTGTTGCCTGATGGATGATCCAGGTTATAATGAACACCGATTTATTCATGCTGGTATTCATGACCCAGACTTTTAACTTTATAGATATGTGGTCAACTTCTGTAGCTGTTCCACTCCGGTTTAAAGAGTCATAAAACATAAACACCAAAGATGCGAATTTGCAAATAAAACCATGTAGTCAAGGCTTTTTAAGAGCTACCAGGCTCAAAGCAAGGTTCAGCCAATCACTGGATGCGGGAATCCCGTCTTTCCAGAGGGCCGGTGGATGCGGATTATCCGTCTTTCCATAGGAACCATAAGAAAAAAAAATTAGCCAATCACTGGATGCGGGTAAACCCGTCTTTCCAGAGGGCTGGTCGATGGATGCGGGAATCCCGTCTTTCCATAATAATTTTAGCCAATCACTGGATGCGGGTAAACCCGTCTTTCTAGAGGGCCGGTTGTTGGATGCGGGAATCCCGTCTTTCCATAAGAATTTTAGCCAATCACTGGATGCGGGTAATCCCGTCTTTCCAGAGGGCTGGTCGATGGATGCGGGAATCCTGTCTTTCCATATAGTCTTCCATGGCTCCATGAAGTCATGGGTAGATCTAGAACCAATTACTGGATGGATTACCATCCAGAGGGTTTCCTTGAAGCGTCCTCTTTTAAGCCGGATGTGACCTCATGCTCGTCAGGGAGTTTTATTGCTTCTGAGTATATATATTCTGCAAAAATCAGTTTTAAACCGGCCGATATGTTTGAAATATAACATTTGATAATACATATATGGTTGTCCTCACAAGATATTTGTATTGGAAAAAAGGCTGAGCCCCCGGTTTACCGAGGTTGCCGGTTTATTCATTGATCATAATATATACATAGGATACAGTGGAGCTCATAGCTCAAGTATAGTATGGCCGTAAGTGGGCGATGTTCCATGGCCTCTTCGTCTCCTCCTCTGATGTCCGTGAGTCCTTGTGTTCTCGAACGTCCAGCAGGTAATATGAACCGTTGTGCAGATTCTTGCTGACCACAAAGGGCCCTTCCCAAGGCGGAGATAATTTGTGCATATCTGTTTGATCTTGGATGAGCCGGAGTACCAAGTCGCCCTCCTGGAACATCCTTGTCTTGATCCGGCGGCTGTGATATCTGCGTAAGTCTTGTTGATAAATTGCAGACCGTGCCGCAGCTATATCACGCTCTTCATCCAGCCGGTCCAAACTGTCTTGCCTTGCTTGCTCATTGGCCGCTTCAACATAAGCCGTTACCCTTGGTGAATCATGACGGATATCACTTGGAAGGACCGCTTCAGCACCATATACCATGAAGAAAGGTGTGTAACCTGTGGACCGGTTTGGTGTAGTGTTGATACTCCAAAGAACAGATGGTAACTCCTCAACCCAGCATCCTGGAGTTCTCTGCAAAGGAGTCATAAGCCGGGGCTTGATACCTTGCAAAATCTCCTGATTTGCTCTTTCAGCTTGACCATTGGATTGGGGGTGGGCCACAGAAGATACATCTAAGCGAATATGCTCCCGTTGACAAAATTCTTCCATCTCACCCTAAGATAAATTGGTGCCATTGTCCGTGATGATGCTGTGCAGAAAGCCAAACCGGAAAATTACCTTTTTGATGAATTTGACTGCCGTTGCCGCATCACACTTGCTTATAGGCTCTGCCTCAATCCACTTTGTAAACTTATCCACTGCTACTAGTAGATGAGTTTTCTGATCTTGGGATCGCTTGAAAGGTCCAACCATATGAAGCCCCCAAGTTGCGAACAGCCAGGTTATTGGTATCATCCGGAGCTCCTGTGTTGGAACAAGAGCGCGTCGTGAAAACTTCTGACAAGCATCACACTTCCGGACCAAATCTGCCGCATCAGCATGAGCTGTTAACCAATAGAACCCATGTCGAAAAGCCTTAGCCACCAAGGATTTTGAACCGGCATGATGACCACAATCCCCTTCATGGATCTCGCGAAGAATCTCACAACCTTCCTCAGCCGATTCACATCGCTGAAATGCTCCAGAAACGCTTCGATGATGAAGTTCCCCGTTGGCAATTGTCATGGACTTAGAACGCCGGATTATCTGCCGTGCTTCTATTTCATCGTCTGGTAAGTCTCCTCGGCTTAGATATGCCAAATAAGGCAATGTCCAATCTGGAATAACATGAATCGCTGCAACTAACTGTGCCTCCGGATCCGGAACAGCTAGGTCTTCCTCCGACGGTACTTGAACCAAAGGACTGTGCAACTCACCCAAAAAAGTATTTGGCGGCACCGGTTTACATTGGAAGCCCAGCCGGCTTAAAGCATCGGCTGCTTCGTTCCGTCGCCGGTCTATACGATCCACCTGATACCCTTTGAAATATCCTGCAACTGCTTCAACTTCTCGTCTATAAGCTGCCATGAGGGGATCCCTTGAGTCCCACTTGCCTGAAACTTGCTGTGCCACCAAATCTGAATCGCCAAAACACTTAACCCAGCTCAGGTTCATCTCTTTTGCCATCCGCAAGCCATGAAGTAATGCTTCATATTCTGCTGCATTGTTAGTACAAGGGAACAATAAACGGAGAACATAACAAAACTTGTCACCTCGCGGGGAAGTTAAGACAACTCCAGCCCCCAAGCCTTCCAACTATCTTGAACCGTCAAAATGAATCGTCCAATACGTAAGATCCGGCTTCTCCTCAGGAGTTTGTAATTATGTCCAATCATTGATGAAATCCACTAATGCCTGAGATTTTATAGCGGTGCGTGGCACATACTTCAACTCATGCAGGCTGAGCTCAATGGCCCACTTTGCCACTCTACCTGTAGCTTCCCTGTTCTGGATTATGTCCCCCAACGGTGCTGAACTAACCACAGTTATTGGATGACCTTGAAAATAGTGTTTCAGCTTCCGGTTTGCCATGAACACACCATATACCAGCTTCTGCCAATGTGGGTACCTTTGCTTAGACTCAATGAGTACTTCACTCACGTAATAAACCGGGCGCTGAACCGGGTATTCCTTTCCTGCTTCCTTGCGCTCAACCACAATTGCGACGCTGAATGCCCGTGCATTGGCAGCGACGTACAACAGCAACGGCTCCTTATCAACAGGGGCAGCCAGAACCGGCGGCTTTGCCAGTTGCCGCTTCAGATCCTCAAACGCCGCGTTCGCCTCATCACTCCAAATAAACCGATCTGTTTTCTTCAGCATCTGGTAAAGCGGAATCGCCTTCTCTCCCAAACGGCTGATGAACCGGCTTAATGCTGTGATCCGGCCAGCGATACGCTGAACATCATTGATGCAAACTGGTTTAGTCAAAGATGTGATTGCCTTAATCTTCTCCGGATTAGCTTCTATTCCTCTGTTTGAGACCAAGAATCCCAGTAGTTTACCTGCTGAAACACCAAAGGCACACTTCTCCGGATTAAGCATCATCTTATAAGCTCGAAGATTGTCAAAAGTCTCCTTAAGATCCTCTATCATTGTCTCCTCTTTCCTGGATTTAACCACAATGTCATCCACATAGGCATGAACATTCCTCCCTATCTGTCCTTTAAGACAATTCTGAATGCAACGCTGATAAGTTGCTTGAGCACTCTTGAGCCCAAAAGGCATAGATACATAGAAAAAAGCACCAAAAGGGGTTATGAAAGCTGTCTTCTCTTAGTCTTTAACTGACATCTTGATCTGGTGATATCCTGAATATGCATCCAAAAAGCTTAGCCGCTCACATCCCGCTGTGGCATCGATAATCTGATCAATGTGAGGGAGAGCAAAAGGATCAGTTGGGCAAGCTTTGTTGAGGTCTGTGTAGTCCACACACATTCTCCACTTCCCATTCTTCTTTAACACCAGCACCGGATTAGCCAACCACTCTGGGTGAAAGACTTCCACTATGAACCCTGTGGCCAAAAGCCTGGCCACTTCTTCTCCTATAGCCTTGCGCCTCTCTTCGTTGAAGCGGCGCAAATATTGTTTAACCGGTTTATATTTTGGATCAATGTTAAGGCTGTTCTAAGCGAGTTCCCTCGGTATACCTGGCATGTCAGAAGGTTTCCACGCAAAGATATCCCGGTTCTCACGGATGAACTCGATGAGCGCGCTTTCCTATTTGGGATCAAGGTTAGCGCTGATAGTGAACTGCTTGGACGAATCACCTGGCACAAAATCAACTTGCTTGGTCTCTTCCGCCGATTTAAACTTCAACGCCGGATCATGCTCTGTAGTTGGCTTCTTCAGCGAAGTCATATCTGCCGGATCACCATTATCTTTATAGAACTTCAATTCTTCTGTGGCACATACTGCCTCCGCGTAGGCAGCATCTCCTTCTTCACACTCCACTGCTATCTTGCGACTTCCATGAACTGTGATCGTACCCTTGTGACCCGGCATTTTGAGCTGCAGATAAACATAACATGGCCTAGCCATAAACTTGGCATAAACCGTTCTCCCGAACAAAGCGTGATAGGGGCTCCGGATCTTGACAACTTCGAAAGTTATCATTTCTGACCTGGAATCATGCTCATCTCCAAAGGTAACTTCCAAGTCAATCTTTCCAACTGGATAAGCCGACTTACCTGGAACCACCCCATGGAATACCGTGTTTGATCGTCTTAACTTCTTATCCATCAGGCCCATGCGACGGAAGGTCTCATAGTAAAAGATGTTGATGCTGCTACCACCGTCCATGAGAACTTTAGTGAACTTATAACCTCCCACCTGGGGCGCTACCACCAAGGCCAAGTGGCCCGGATTATCCACCCGCATCGGGTGATCCTCCCTACTCCATACAATGGGCTGCTCTGACCAACGCAGAAATTGCGGTGTTGCCGGTTCAACCGCGTTAACTGCCCGCTTTAAAACCTTCTGATCTCGTTTACACAGACTTGTGGTGAACACATGGTATTGCCCACTACTCAACTCCTTCGGATTACTCTGGTATCCGGATTGTGGTTGCTATTGCTGATGCTGCTGATTACCCTGATTATTGTAATTACCTTGGCCCTGCTGTTGACTGCCTTGGTTATTGTAACCACCCTGATTACGCGGCTGATTGCCCTGGTTATTATAACTTCCTTGACCATTTTGATTACCGGCCCGGTTCTGATAACCATGGTTATTGCCCCGATATCCTGATCCGGAGCTGTTCCCCTGATGACCCGGACCATAGAACCCTGGGCCTGAACCGCCATTTGGAGGCCTGTCATTAGGATTAAAGCGGCCCATCGTTGCCTCCATAAAGGGCCTGCACTCCCTTATAGTATGTTTTGTCGGTCGTTTGCTCGAGCCATGCTTCGGACAAGGCTGATCTAACGCTTGGTCCCAACCAGCATTCCCTCCGCCGGTTTGTTGAGGTGGGTTGCCCCTATTCTGCTGAAAACCCCCTTGAACTTGTGTATTGGCTACGAAATCAGAGCCACCTTCTGCCTTTCGCTTGCCTAAGAAACTTGCAGTAGCCGGGTTAATCTGCGCCGGTTTACCAGGTTTGTTAACCTTCCCTGCTTTGTCTCCCTCAGCTTCTGGATACTTGGTATTATCAGAGTCCCCATATTTCACCAGAGCACTCATGAGAGTTCCCATGTCATTACAATCCCTTTTAAGCCGTCCTAGCTTTAACTTTAAAGATTCAAACCGGCAATTGTTTTCCAAAGTCACTATCACCGTACTAGGATTGATACCATTCGAAGAGTGCAAAATCTCTGATACTCGCCGCACCCAAGCACTTGTAGACTCCTGCTCTCCTTGCACACAGGCTGCTAGATCCACTACTGACATTGGCTGCTTGCACGTATCTTTAAAATTTTTGATGAACTGACGACGTAGCTCTCCCCATGATCCGATGGAATTAGGGGGTAAACCCTTTAGCCAGGTCCGGGCTGTACCCTCAAGCATCATGGTGAAGTATTTTGCGCAAGCCGCTTCATCCACGTCCAGCATCTCCATGGCCATCTCATAACTCTCCACCCAAGCTTCAGGAGGTAAATCCGCAGTGTAATTAGGTACCTTGCGGGGCCCTTTAAAATCCTTGGGCAGCTTGAAGCTCCGTAAAGCGGGGATAAGACACTGTACCCCAAAAGCACTCGTTGTGACTCCTGTCTCTGCTGTGGCTGTGTGAACCGGCGTTGTTTGACGGATTTCCTCCCGGGTTACTGACCTAACCCGGTTTGCATCTTGAGCTTGAGCATCCGTGCCTGCCGGATTATCCTGTCTGCGTCGATGTCGCCTGCGTTCACTGCTAGACACTTCTGGCTCTTCCCAATGCCTAGTGTAACTCCGGCTGGGACGCGGTGTTGAATGTAGCCTCTCCCTGCTATGAGAATATGCTTGCTGTTGTATTAGCGCCGTATTGAGCAGATCCTTGACCCTGCGTGCCTCCAATGCCATCGACGATGTCCCCTAAACGGGTAAAGCGGCCAAACGTGCAGCAGCAGCAACGATGTTATCCAAAGGATTCGAATAATGACCTGAAGGGGTAGGAACATGAGGCGCAGATGTGATCCGCCGATCTTGATCCGCAGTGGGCTGCTGAACCGGCTCATCCCTGGCTGGAGGTGCCCTCCGGTTTGAAGCCGGATCGTTGCTGGTCCCAGCCCCAGGCGTTCTGAACAGCTCCGCCGCTTCATAAACCGATGGTAGACGAGATTGATATTTTCGACCCCTTAGTCCCTGCACAGAGGCCTGCTCCATCCTTAGATGAAAAGCCTGATCATTCAACTCCGCTTGCCTTATTGCTATCATTGCCTTCTCTGCTTTCAGATCCTCCTTTAATTGATCAATCCGGCCTTTTAACTGAAGGAGCTCTGCATCATGTTGCGCCTTGTCTGCTGGAGCTATCGTTGCCACCGCTTTAGCTGTGAACTCCTCGATCAAGGTGGATAGAACGTCAGTAGGCGAGAGGGCCGGGCCGCTCCCCCCTACACCAGCTTCTGCTGTCGCCCCGTTCACCGTGGGCTGTGAACCGGCCATAAAGACAGCCACCCGGTTTGGCGTGTCGAAGGGGTCCGGAATACTGTTTCCATCGGACTCACCCTCAGACCGGCCGTCCTGCAACTGATACAAAGACTCAGTTTCTCCGGATGAAGATTCGTCGTCGGAGTAGACAACTGTTGCACCATCGGATTCCGATCCGTCCTCGGTTCGAACCCCGTGGACTGCTCCAACGAAAACGTGCTTCACGGCGGGCTGAATCCGGTTTGATCTCGCACGCTGAGCCGGCTCGATGATGTTGGAGAAGATGTCCGGCTCAGGCCCCGGTTCGCCGATCTTGCCGATGAAGACGTGGATGCCGTCGAAGGGAACCCGGTACCCGTATTCGATTGAATCGGCCTCCGGTCCCCAGCCTGCGTCATCGATGTAGATCCGGCCGCGGCGACTCTTGGTCATCCGACCGACCTCGTAACCCTTGAGCCCTTCAAAGCTTCCCTTCAAGAACTCGAAACCATCGTGCGGAGGCCCCACGGTGGGCGCCAACTGTCGTGGAATTAACACGGCAGATGTCCGGTTTAACGGACTTGATGATGGAACCATCGCACGGGTTAGCTTGAAGGGGTTCATAGCACACAAAGGACACATAGGGTTTATACTAGTTCGGCCCCTTCGATGAAGGTAAAAGCCTACGTCTAGTTGGTTTGGTATTGTTTGAGCGTCGGATTACAGGGAGCGGATCGCTTGCCTGCAGTCTCGACGGGTTGATTCTTGCTTGTCCCTGAACCATCGCCGGGTCGTCCCTTTATATAGAGGTGACGCCTGGTCCGGTTTACAGAGTCCCGAGGCCAGCTCATACTCGTGTCCGCCTCGGTCTCTGTCCTTTCTTCCTTATCTCTCAAGTTACATCATCGGGCGGCTTACAAACCATAATTCTATACATGGGCCCTTAAGATCTCATGGGCCGTAGCCTTTACTAAATATTACAACCAAACATATTATGATAAACCGGTTTACACTAGCCAGTTCATACCTGCTAGTCATATCCCTGACAGGTTGCCTCCCAACAAGCGCTATCGTTTTACGCCCTTAGCTAGGCATAATACCAAGATTTCAAGTATTGTCATCCTTGTTGGATGTTACATAAGTTTCCCTCATTATAGATTTATAAGGCAATTTGATCTTGGTTCTAGGGAAGTGTTCCATGCCCTTTCTCAAGGGAAATTGGAATTTAATATTCCCTTCTTTCATGTCCATCACCGCGCCAATAGTGCGCAAAAACGGTCTACCAAGTATAATAGGGCAAGACGGATTGCAATCGATATCAAGAACAATAAAAGTCTATGGGCACATAGTTCCTATTTGCAACAATAAGAACATCATTGATCCTCCCCAAAGGCTTTTTAATAGTATAATCTGCCAAATGCAAATTAAGAGAGCATTCTTCAATATTGGTAAGACCAAGAATATCACAAGTCTCCGCACTAGTGGCGGGAGGAGCAATAGAGTGCAAATAAAATCATTGTCGTTGGTATTGGAAAATCACACAACTTAGTGTTATCTTGCATAATTTTTGAGAAATTGTAAACAAGAACACAAGTGGCGATATATCCGACCGGAAAAACGGCAAACGGAAAAGGAGGGCAAATAAAACGGCTAATTTTTGTGAAGTGGGGGAGATGAAAACGAGAGGCAAATGGCAAATAATGTAAATTTTGAGGAGATAAGATTTGTGATTAGGAACCTGGTATATGGTCGAGGTGCTCCCCAGCAACGGTGCCATAAATTCCTTTTGATGTCGCTTAAAGCTACGTCTGTATTTCCCCAAAGAGGAAGGGATGATGCAGCACGTTGGTGGTAGGTATTTCCCTCAGATGTGAAACCAAGGTTATCGAACCAGTAGGAGAACCAAGCAACACAACGTAAATAGCACCTGCACACAAATAACAACTTCTCGCAACCCGACGTGTTAAAAGGGCTTGTCAATCCCTTTCGGGGTACGGCGCGTGAAGATAGGCAAAACGGACGTGAGAGATTTGTAGTAGATTGATAGATCGAACGCCAAATAAAATAAATAAGAATAGATTGCAACAAGGTATTTTTGTATTTTCGGTTTAATAGATCTGAAAATAAAAAGCAAAGGCAATTAGATCGCAAAGGCAAATATATGAGAAAGAGACCCGGGGGTCGTAGGTTTCACTAGTGGCTTCTCTCGGAAAAAATAGCAAACGGTGGATAAACAAATTACTGTTGGGCAATTAATAGATCCTCAAATAATTATGACAATATCCAGGCAATGATCATTACATAGGCATCACGTCCAAGATTAGTAGACCGGCTCCTGCCTGCATCTACTATTATTACTCCACACATCGACCGCTATCCAACATGCATGTAGTGTATTAAGTTCATGGAAAAACGTAGTAATGCATTAAGAATGATGACATGTTGTAGACAAGATCCGTTTATCTATGGTGTTAGATATGGATCTCGTTGTTTTATCCTTAGTAGCAACGATACATACGTGTCGGTTCCCCTTCTGTCACTCGGATCAAGCACCGTAAGATCGAGCCCACTACCGGGCACCTCTTCCCATAGCAAGATAAATAGATCAAGTTGGCCAAACAAAACTCAAATATCGGAGAACAAATACGAGGCTATAAGAGATCATGCATATAAGAGATCAAAGAAACTCAAATAACTTTTATGGATATAAAAAGATAGATCTGATCATAAACTCAAAGTTCATCGGATCCCAAACACACCGCAAAAAGAGTTACATCATATGGATCTCCAAGAGAACATTGTACCAAGAATAAAAAGAGAGAGAGGAAGCCATCTAGCTACTAACTACGGACCCGTAGGTCTACAAGGAACTACTCACGCATCACCGGAGAGGCACCAATGGAAGTGGTGAACCCCTCCGTGATGGTGTCTAGATTGGATCTGGTGTTTCTGGACTCTGCGGCGGCTGGATGAATATTTCATAGACTGCCCTAGGGTTTCTGGAATATTGTGGTATTTATTGAGCAAAGAGGCGGTGCGGGAGGCCACTGAGGTGGGCACAACCCACCTGGGTGCGCCAGGGAGGCCTTGGTGGGTTATGCCCCCCCCCCCCCTCGGGGCACTCCCCAGGTGTTGCCTTGGCCCATCTGGTGTCTTCTGGCTTAAAAAATCTCCAAAAAGTTTCGCGGTGTTTGGGCTCCGTTTGATATTGATTTCCTGTGATGTAAAAAACATACAAAAAACAACAACTGCCACTTGGCACTATGTCAATAGGTTAGTACCAAAAAATGATGTAAAATGATTATAAAACGATTGTATAACATCCTAGAGTGATAATATAACAGCATGGAACAATCAAAAATTATAGATACGTTGGAGACGTATCACGTATCTACAGTATTTGATTGTTCCATGTTGTTATATTATCATTCTTGAATGTTTTACAATCATTTTATATCATTTTTTTGGGACTAATGTATCTATATTTTCTGATTGTTCCATGTTGTTATATTATCACTCTTGGATGTTTTACAATCCTTTTATATCATTTTTTGGTACTAACCTATTGACATAGTGCCAAGTGCGAGTTGTTGTTTTCTGCTTGTTTTTTACATCGCATAAAATCAATATCAAATGGAGTCCAAATGCAGAGAAACTTTTGGTGGAATTTTTTTGGACAAGACGACATCCATTGGGCCAGAGAAGCACCTGTGGGGTGCCCTGATGTCGTGTAAAGCTACGTCGGTATTTCCCTAAGGAGGAAGGGATGATGCAGCACGGCGGTGGTAGGTATTTCCCTCAGTGATGAGACCAAGGTTATCGAACTAGTAGGAGAAATAAGGAACACAACGTAAACAGTACGTGCACACAAAAAAAAAAACAACTTCATGCAACCCGGCGTGTAAAAGTGGTTGTCAATCCCTTTCGGGTAAAGGACGTGAGAGAGATATAAATATTGGTAGATTGGTTGATAAATAAGATAAATTGCAGCAAGGTATTTTTGGGTTTTTTTGGTTTAATAGATCTGAAATTAAAAGCAAGTAAAAATAGAATGCAAAGGCAAATAATAGGAGAAAGAGACTCGGGTGCCGTAGGTTTCACTAGTGGCTTCTCTCAAGTAAAATAGCAAACGGTGGGTGAACAAATTATTGTTGGGCAATTGATAGAACCTCAAATAATTATGATGATATCGAGGCAATGATCATTATATAGGCATCACGTCCAAGATTAGTAGACCGACTCCTGCCTGCATCTACTACTATTACTCCACACATCAACTGCTAGTCAGCATGCATCTAGTGTATTAAGTTCATGGAAAAAAGGAGTAATGCATTAAGAACCATGACATGATGTAGAGAAGATCCGTTTATCTATGGCGTTAGATATGGATCTCGTCGTTTTATCCTTAGTAGCAACGATACATATGTGTCGGTTCCCCTTCTGTCACTGGCATCAAGCACCGTAAGATCGAATCCACTACAAAAGCACTTGTTCCCATTGCAAGATAAATAGATCAAGTTGGCCAAACAAAACCCAAATATGTGAGAAGAAATACGAGGTTATAAGCAATCATGCATAAAAGATATCAAAGAAACTCAAATACTTTCATGGATATAAAAAGCTAGATCTAATCATAAACTCAAAATTCATCGGATCCCAACAAACACACCGCAAAAAGAGTTACATCATACGGATCTCCAAGAGACCATTGTATAATCAAGAGAGAGAGAGAGAGAGAGAGAGAGAGAGAGAGAGAGAGAGAGGAAGCCATCTAGGTAATAACTACGAACCCGTAGGTCTACAAAGAACTACTCACGCATCATCGGAGAGGCGCCAATGGAGGTGGTGAACCCCAGCCGAGATGGTGTCTAGATTGGATCTGGTGGTTCTGGACTCTGTGGAGGTTGGATGCATATTTCATTGACTCTCTTAGGGTTTTTGGAATATTTGAGTATTTAAAGAGCAAAGAGGCGGTGCGGGAGGCCACCGAGGTGGGCACAACCCACCAGGGCGCGCCAGGGAGTGATACGTCTCCAACGTATCTATAATTTTTGATTGTTCCATGCTATTATTTATGAAGTCTTGGATGTTTAATGGGCTTTATCATTCACTTTTATATCATTTTTGGGACTAACCTACTAACCCAAAGGCCCAGTCCAGATTGCTGTTTTTTTGCCTATTTCAGGGTTTTGCAGAAAAGGAATATCAAACGGAGTCCAAACGGAATGAAACCTTCGCGAGAGATATTTTTGGAGGAAATCGCGCACGAAAAACTTCGGGGCCAAGCCAGGGGACAGAGGGGCCACCCTCGAGGGGGGGGCGCCCCCCCCCCTTCCCAGGGCGCGCCCCCTGCCTCGAGGGCAGCCCGTGTGGCCCCCGGTGCCCCCCTTTTTCCTATATATACCTACGTACCTCAGAAACTCCATACGCAGAGAGAAAACCCTAATTCCACCGCCGTAGCTGCTATTCCCGTGGAGATCCCATCTTGGAGCCTTTTCTGGGAGGGGGATCCATCACGGAGGCCTTCATCATCATCATCATCGCCCTCACCATGAGTTGTGAGTAGTTTACCACAGACCTTCGGGTCCATATCTAGTATCTAGATGGCTTCTTCTCTCTCTAGATCTCAATACAAAGTTCTCATCGGTCTTCGAGGAGATCTATTCGATGTAATCTATTTTTGCGGTGTGTTTGTCGAGATCCGATGATTTGTGAGTTTATGATCAAGGTTATCTATGAAAGATATTTGGTTCTTCTCTGAACTTTTTATGTGTGCTCATAATATCCTTGCAAGTCTCTTCGAATTATTGGTTTGGTTTGGCCTACTAGATCTATAGTTATTGCAATGGGAGAAGTGCTTGGCTTTGTGTTCAATCTTGCGGTGTCTTTCCCAGTGACAGTAGGGGCAGCAAGGCACGTATTGTATTGTTGCCATCGGGGATAAAAAGATGGGGTTTTCATCATATTGCTTGAGTTTATCCCTCTACATCATGTCATCTTTCTTAAGGCGTTACTCTATTCGTAAGAACTCAATACACTAGATGCATGCTGGACAGCGGTCGATGTGTGGAGTAATAGTAGTAGATGCAGAATCGTTTCGGTCTACTTGTCTCGGACGTGATGCCTATATACAATGATCATGCCTAGATAGTCTCATAATTATTCGCTTTTCTATCAATTGCTCGACACTAATTTGTTTACCCGCCGTAGAATACCGCTATCATGAGAGAAGCCACTAGAGAAAACTATGGCCCCCGGGTCTATCTTTATCATATTTCTTTCCCGTCAACTAGCCAATTTCTGTCACTGTTGTTTATTTGCTTTCTTTACTTTCTGTTTCCATATAAAAAAATACCAAAAATATGATTATCATCTCTATCAGATCTCACTCTCATAAGTGACCGTAAAGGGATTGACAACCCCTTATCATGTTGGCTGCGAAGTTCTTATTTGTTTGTGCAGGTGCGAGGGACTGGCGCATGGTCTCCTACAGGATTGATACCTTGGTTCTCAAAAACTAAGGGAAATACTTACGCTACTGTGCTGCATCTCCCTTTCCTATTCGAGGGAATACAACGCAAGCTCAAGAGGTAGCAGGGAGACCCCCACCCCCAGGTCCAACTCTGGCCCATCAGGTGTCTTCTAGCCCATAAAAATTCTCCGAAAAGTTTCACGGTGTTTGGGCTCCGTTTGATATTATTTCGTGCGATGTAAAAAATATGCAGATAACAACAGCTGGCACTTGGCACTATGTCAATAGGTTAGTACCAAAAAATGATATAAAATGATTGTAAAACATCCAAGAATGATAATATAACAACATGGAGACATACTAAAATTATAGATACGTTGGAGAAGTATGAGCATCCTCAAGCTTAACTCTTGCTCGTCCAAGAGTAGGTAAGTGATAAAAACGAAATTTTGATGTGGAATGCTGCCTATCATGTCATATCATGTTTTTTCTTCATAACCTGGACATTTGTACTTTTATATGGTTCAAAGCACTAGTCTAGTTTTGACATAATAATTTAGATACTCAAGCATATCAACAAGCAATCATGTCATTCAAAATATCAATGCTAAAATAAGTTATCCCTGGCCCATCATGCTCAACCATTGATCCATTCATGAAACACACTCGCATATTAGTGACACCCAATGCTCAAGTACGATCATTGTGTTTCCTAGTTGGTGCTTGTAAGAGAAGATGGAGACTCAAATTCAAAAATAAAAAATTGCATAAGTAAAAGAAAGGCCCTTCGTAGAGGGAAGTAGGGATTTGTAGAGGTGCCAGAGCTCAAAGCTTAAATGGAGAGATAAATTTTTTGGGAGGTATATTTTTCCCACCAACGAGAACGACTTGAGGTTCCCAACACTTTCCATGCTAGATATATCATAGGCGCTTCCCAAACAGAAAATAAAGTTTATTCCTTTCCCACCAAACTTTCACAAGCCATGGCTAACCGAATCCACGTTTGCCTTCCATACCAACACTTTCCAAGGAATTTATTATTTGACAACATAAAGTAAATTTGTTTTTCGTTTTGGGACTGGGCATCCCTAATACCTTTGCCTTACTCTCATGCAATGACAAGTGAATAAACACTCATCGTGAGAATAACACATCTAGCATGGAAAATATTGGCCACCCCTCACCGCCTCGCGAGCGGTACGAGCACACAAAAGGGAAATTTATTTTGAAAATTAGAGATGGCACAAACAAATTTACTTAGAACGGCAAGGGAATACCGCATATAGGTAAGTATGGTGGACTCATGTGGCAAAACTGGGATAAATGATTTTGGATGCACAAGTAGATATCATACTTAGTGCAAAATGAAGGCTAGCAAAAGACTGGGAAGCGACCAACCATGAAACGAATAATCTCGTAAGCGAACATTGAGCATAAATAACACCGAATAATGCACCACAAGTAGGATATAATTTCATTGCGTAATTACTGACTTTCGTGCTTGCATAGGGAATCACATACTTTAACATTAATATTCTTACTAAAGCATAATTACTCATTAACATGACTCGCATATTATATCATCACGTCTCAAAACTATTACAAGGAATCAAGTTTATTTTGTCGAAATATCTTCATGAAAGTTTTTACTATATCCTTATTGGATATCTATCACTTTGGGACTAATTTTCATGTGTTGCTTTTGATAAGCTCAAACAAATATAAGTGAAGATCATGAGCATAATTTTTCTTGCTTTCTCTCAAAATAATACAAGTGAAGCAAGAGAGAATTTCTTTAAAAGTTTTACTAACTCTCAAATAAATCTAAGTGAAGCAAGATAGTATTTCTTCAAAAATACTAAGAACACCGTGCTAAAAAAGATATAAGTGAAGCACTAGAGCAAGTCCATTGCTCATAAAAATTTAAGTGAAGCGTAGAGAGCAATTCTAGCAAGTCAGGACATAATTTTGGGTCTCTCAAATAAGTGTGTACAGCAAGGATTGATGACTTAAAAAGCAAAACAAAACAACAAAAGACTCATATCATACAAGATGCTCCAAGCAAAACACATATCATGTGATGAATAAAAATATTGTTTTGAGTGAAATACCGATAGTTGTTGGAAGAAAGCGGGGATGCCACTCGGGGGCATCCCCAAGCTTAGTTGGTTGCTCATTTTTGGATAATAGCTTGGGATGTCGGGGCATCCCCAAGCTTAGCCTCTTCCATCCTTCCTTCATCCATCGTAAGATAACCCAAAACATGAAAACTTTAATCACACGAAACTCAACAAAACCTTCGTGAGATCTGTTAGTGTAACAAAGCAAATCACTACTTTAAGTATTGTATCAAACCAATTAATATTTTGTTTTTGTATTATATCTACTTTATTCCAACTTTTCTATGCCAAAAACTCATCAAAGAAAACCATAGAGCCATCAAAATAAGCACACAACACAAAGAAAACAGAATCTGTAAAAAACAGAACAGTTTGTAGTAATCTGGAAGTTTCGGAAACTTCTAGAACTCTAAAAATCTTGAAAAAATAGGGTCACGTGGGAAATGTGTGTATTAATCTTCTTCAAAAAGAATCAACTAAAAAGCACTTTTCTGTAAAAAAAAATGAGATTTTTTCTCGCTAGGAGAGGAATAAAACATTGAAAATCTCAACATAACGAGAGGTGATTTAGTAACATGAAAATTTCTAGAACCATATTTTCCTCTCTCATAATAATTACATGTACGATCATACTCAAATTCAACAATATAACAATCATATAAAATTTTCTTTTCATGATCCACATGCGTAAATGTCTTATAATCTTCCAAGATAGTGGGACTAACATCAAATAAAGTCATGACCTCTCCAAACCAACTTTCAATATTATCACAAACATATTCATCATGAGGCTTAAATAAATTTTCAAGATCGTAACAATAATCACCCCAATCATGATCGTTGCAATAAGTAGAGTACATATCAAAATTAGCATCCCCAAGCTTGGGGTTTTGCATATTACTAGCATAACTGACATTAATAGAATTTATTATAACACCTTTCTAATCATGCTTTTCATACAAGGAGCTATCATGAATCACTTCATCACAATTATCAGATTCATGAATCTCAAGAAAAACTTCATAAAGATAATCTAGTGCGCTCAATTCACTAGCAATTGGTTCAACGTAATTGGATCTTCTAAAAAGATTGGGAAGTGGATGAGGATCCATAAATGCTTTCCTTACGATATCCAATAAAATACCCAATTATAACAAACAACCAAGCAAAGTAACCAAGTAGGACATAAGGGCAAACAAAAACAGATCTGACGAGAAAACGACACAAACGAAAAGAGGGCGAATAAAAACGGCGAATGTTTGTGAAGTGGGGGAGATGAAAACGGGAGGCAAATGGCAAATAATGTAAATTGCGAGGAGATGAGATTTGTGATTAGGAACCTGGTATCTGTTGAAGGTGCTCCCCGGCAACGGCGCCAGAAATTCCTTTTGATGTCGCTTAAAGCTACGTCGGTATTTCTCCAAAGAGGAAGGGATGATGCAGCACAGCGGCGGTAGGTATTTCCCTCGGTGATGAGACCAAGGTTATCAAACCAGTAGGAGAACCAAGCAACACAACATAAACAGTACCTGCACACAAATAACAACTTCTCTCAACCCTACGTGTAAAAGGGGTTGTCAATCCCTTTCGGGTAACGGAAGTGAGAGAGATATAAATATTGGTAGATTGGTTGATAAATAAGATAAATTGCAGCAAGGTATTTTTGGGTTTTTGGTTTAATAGATCTGAAAATAAAACCAAGTAAAAATAGATCGCAAAGGCAAATAATATGAGAAAGAGACCCGGGGTCGTAGGTTTCACTAGTGGCTTCTCTCGTTAAAAATAGCAAACGGTGGGTGAACAAATTACTGTTGGGCAATTGATAGAACTCAAATAATTATGTTGATATCTAGGCAATGATCATTATATAGGCATCACGTCCAAGATTAGTAGACCGACTCCTGCCTGCATCTACTACTATTACTCCACACATCAACCGCTATCCAGCATGCATCTAGTGTATTAAGGTCATGGAAAAACGGAGTAATGCATTAAGAACGATGACATGATGTAGACAAGATCCGTTTATCTATGGCGTTAGATATGTATCTCGTCATTTTATCCTTAGTAGCAATGATACATACGTGTTGGTTCCCCTTTTGTCACTCGGATCAAGCACCGTAAGATCGAACCCACTACAAAGCACATCTTCCCATTGCAAGATATATAGATCAAGTTGGCCAAACAAAACCTAAATATTGGAGAAGAAATACTAGGCTATAAGAAATCATGCATAAAAGAGATCAAAGAAACTCAAATAATTTCATGGATATAAAAAGATAGATCTGATCATAAACTCAAAGTTCATCGTATCCGAACAAACACACCGCAAAAGAGTTACATCATATGGATCTCCAAGAGACCATTGTATTGATAATCAAGAGATAGAGAGGAAGCCATCTAGCTACTAACTATGGACCCGTAGCTCTACAAAGAACTACTCACGCATCATTGGAGAGGCACCAATGGAGGTGGTGAACCCCATCCGATATGGTGTTTAGATTGGATCTGGTGGTTCTGGACTCTGCGGTGGCTGGATGAATATTTCGTCGACTCCCCTAGGGTTTCTGGAATATATGAGTATTTATAGAGCAAAGAGGCGGTGCGGGAGGCCATCGAGGTGGGTAAAACCCACATGGGCGCGCCAGGTAGGCCTGGCGCGCCCTGGTGGGTTGTGCCCCCCTCAGGGCACCCCCAGGTGCAACTCTGGCCCATCAGGTGTCTTCTGGCCCGTAAAAATTCTCCGAAAAGTTTTGCGGTGTTTAGGCTCCATTTGATATTGATTTCCTACAATGTAAAAAACATGCAGAAAACAGCAACTGACACTTGCCACTATGTCAATAGGTTGGTTAGTACCAAAAATGATATAAATGACTATAAAATGATTGTAAAACATCCTAGAATGATAATATAACAACATGGAGCAATCAAAAATAATAGATATGTTGGAGACGTATCATGCCCCGAGGGGGGTACAACCCACCAGGGCGCGACGGGGGGGCCAGGCGCTCCCAAGTGGGTTGTGCCCACCTCGGTGGCCTCCCACACTGCCTCTTTGTTTTATAAATACCTCCATACTCAGAAAACCCTAGGGGAGTCGACTAAATTTTGTTCCAGCCGCCGCAAGTTCCAGAACCATCAGATCCAATCTAGAGCCCTTTTCTGGCGCTCAGCCGGGAGGGGTTCATCATCCTCATTGTTGCCTCTCCGATGATGCATGAGTAGTTTACCTCACACCTACGGGTCCGTAGGCAGTAGCTAGATGGCTTCTTCTCTCTTTGTATCTCAATACAATGGTCTCTTGGAGATCTATTTGATGTAATGACTTTTTGCGGTGTGTTTGTTGGGATCCGATAAATTGTGAGTTTATGATCAGATTTGCCTTGATTTAATATCCATTCTTAATTATTATAGCCTCGTATTTCTTCTCTGATATTTGGGTTTTGTTTGGCCAACTTGATCTATTTATCTTGCAATGTGAAGAGGTGCTTTGTAATGGGTTCGATCTTGCGGTGTCCTTTCCAAGTGACAGAAGGGGCAG
This sequence comes from Secale cereale, assembly GCA_902687465.1. Classification (NCBI taxonomy): domain Eukaryota; kingdom Viridiplantae; phylum Streptophyta; class Magnoliopsida; order Poales; family Poaceae; genus Secale; species Secale cereale. The sequence goes on from LR738711.1 coordinate 210,285,765, forward strand.
CAAGGCACGCATGTATCATTGATATTAAGGATAAAAATATGCGGTCTATTCCTACATGAATAGATCTTGTCTATATCATGTCATCGTTCTTATTGCATTACTCCACTTTTCTGTGAACTTAATACACTAGATGCATGCTAGATAGCAGTCGATGTGTGAAGTAATAGACGTAGATGCAGGCAGGAGTCGGTCTACTAATCTTGGACGTGATGCCTATATACATGATCATTGTCTTGGATATTGTCATAATTATTGGCTTTTCTATAAATTGCCCAACAGTAATTTGTCTACCCTCCGCATGCTATTTTCTCGAGAGAAGCCACTAGTGAAATCTATGGCCCCCGGGTCTATTTTCCAATCATATACTTTCATATCTATATTTCCATTTGCCTTTTTCTTTATTTGCAACTTTTGTTTTCAGATCTATATTATCAAAAACCTAAAAATACCTTCCTTCGTTTTATTTGCTTTTATTTGCATCTTTCAATCTACTACAACTTTATCCTATCCTTACGTCACTTTTTGGCATCGTTACCCGGAAGGGATTGACAACACCTTTAACACGCCGGGTTGCAAGTATTTGTTCTTTGTGTGCAGGTACCATTTACATAGTGCTTCTTGGTTCTCCTACTGGTTCTATAACATTGGTCTCATCACTGAGGGAAATACCTTACCGTTGATGTGCTGCATCCTCCCTTATTCCTTGGGGAAACACCGACGCATCTCAAGCGACATCACACCTCTCCCATTGCAAGAAAAATCAATCTAGTTGGCCAAATCAAATCAATAGATTGTAGAGAAATAAAAGGCTATCATAATCATGCATAAAATGGTTCAGAAAAGACTCAAATAATATTCATAGATAATTTGATCATAAACTCACAATTCATCGGATCCCAAAAAACACACCGCAAAAAGTGATTACATCGAATAGAACTCCAAGAACATCAAGGAGAACATTGTATGGAGATCAAAGAGAGTGAGAAGAAGCCATCTAGCTACTAGATATGGACCTGTAGGTATGTGGTGAACTAGTCATACATCATTACAAGGGCAACGAGGTTGATGTAGAGCCCCTTTGTGGTTGATCCCCCCCTCCGGCAGAGTGCTAGAAAAGGTCTCCAAATTGGATCTCTTGAGAACAGAAGCTTGCGGCGGCGGAAAAAGAATTTTGTGTGGCTTCCTATTGGTTTCCAGATTTTAGAGAATTTACAGAGCCGGAATTAGGTCAATCGGAGCAAAGGTAGGTCCACGAGGCACCAGGGCACGCCATGGTGGCTCGTGGCCACCTTCTTCATCTTCTGGTCCTTTCCCGAAGCTTCTAGTGTCTCTTATGTCCATAAAAAATCTTCAAAAAATATTGTGGCATTTGGACTTCATTTGGTACTGATATTCTGGAAAACCAAAAGCAGGCCCAAAAACAGTAACTGGCGCTAGTACTAAGTTAATAGCTTAGTCCCAAAAAAGGATATATAAATACATATAAATGCATAATAAACATACAAGATTGATACTATAATAGCATGGAACAATAAAAAATTATAGATACGTTGGAGACGTATCAGCTTGTAGAGCGGGATTGGAGTTGGATGTGCACCGGACTAGCTTGTCCATCTTGCTGGAGCTGGATAGTGTTGAAGCGGTGAGGATGCTCATAGCACATGCGGAAGATCGCTCACAACACCGTACTCTCATGGTGGAGATACGCAATCTAGCCCTGTTTGTGGACAGAGAGATCTTGTTATTCACTATAGACGTTCACAGAAAAAAGTTAGCCACGAGTTGGTTATTTATGGCCGTAGTACCCCATGTACCGTAGTGTGGCTGCACCTTTGGATGGAGTTTGTTGTAAACTTTTCTATGGCTAAGAAGCCTCCTTGAGTAATGAAAATTTTGTTTCCCCTGCAAAAAAGAGTTTGTAACATTGGTCATGTTGCAAACACAAGTTTGTAACACAAACTATGTTACAAACATATGAAGCCCCAACAGAGTAGCCAGGGTGTTCATTTTTTCATTGAAATTTTTCTGCAACATCTTTCGTGTTGCAAAAATCTTACGCAACATCATCTTTGTTGCAGAAAGTTGAAAGATGAAAAAGTATTGTAACACAACCTTTGTTGCAAATATATTTCAACAATATGACCTTTATTGCAGAAATAACGCTTAAGAAAATAACATGTCGGGCTCAAAATGGGTTAGATGGTTCGCAACGAAGTTGTTGTTGCACAGTGAACATCACAACAACCAGCTTGTTGCAATTCACGGTGTGCACAGCTGAGGAGATCCAATGGCTATTTTTGCATCAATTTGATGGCTCGGAGGATGCCGATGTTTTTGTTTTATCCGCCGGCGGACGCGTAGCGTCGCCTTTAAATAAATAAATAGTAACATTCACAAAATATATATTTTAAAATACATAGTAACAAATACAGTTGTCGAAGATCTATGGGGCAAGAGGGATGAGGGCATCTCCAATGACAGCCTGAAAATCCTCCTGCATCCGTTCGCAGACATGGATCCAGGAGGCAGCTATCCAACCATAGTCGCATACATTTTCACAGCAACTCAAACCAACCAGACAAAATTTGTTCAGCATTCCGTATAAACACGACCGGATTGCATATAAATGTGATGTATTTCATTACAAATACATCAAAGCGGTGTTAGGCAGGATCTGGACTATAATTAATACCTAATCTAAACGATCGCTGACATCTGATCCCCATGACCGGCCATCGGCCCCGAGAACTTGAGCTTCATCAGATCCAGTTTCACCTCGGTGCTCTCCAGCTCTTCCTCCGAAGCCTCGGGAACTGAAGCTGGCTTCCTCCACGTCACCATCAAGCGACTAATCGACCGAAGATGGTGAGCCCACCAAGCTTGGTATCGACAAGAGGGGAGGAGCGGTGGACTTACTCGGACACGAGCGGCGGCGACCTATCGTGCACTACTCTTCCTCGTCGCCGGTGGCACCCACGACCGTGTCGGCTTCTTCATGGTCCGAGTGTCGGGGCACGGCCTCCTTGGTGTCGATGTCACCGAGCAACGCCCCGCCCACCTCGTTGTGTCACTCCTTGCTTGCGGCCGCCGCCACCACCACCTGCTGCCGATACCACTAGCGGGAGAGGTGGATCTCATGGGCGGAGCGGTAGGACGCGAGCGACACCTCTTGCTCCACCAGGTCCACGTCCGGCGCGATAGAAAACACGTGAGAAGGGGGATGTTTTTGGTGAGACAATAAGGTTGGAAACAGGTTTGAGATTGGTCTGGACTCCCGCAAACCTCCCCTACTCTTGTCTCCTATTTGCGGAAGAAATCGCATCCGGACCACGCCGCAGACCGATTCAGGTCAGTATTAGATGGCTTTCGCGGTCTAGACCATTGCGGAAGGTTTACGAGTCACCATTGGAGATGCCCTAATAAGCCTGCTACCATAGGAGACGGTCCCACCACTCAGGCGCCTTCAATATTAATTCCCCTATGTGCAAGAAGGAGAAGAATATGTTCATCTACGGTTTCAATAACCCCTTCAAGGTGTACAAATCTTTTCATGGGCAATATGTCAAAAATGTTATTAGGGGAAAGAAGATGGTTAGGGCATCTCCAATGGCAACCCGTAAATTTCGTCCCGCATTCCGCGGACATGGATGTGCGACTTGTGAGCTGCGTTGGGATTTCCTCGAAGAGGAGAGGATGATGTGGTACTATAGAGATAAGTATTTCCCTCAGTTATGAACCCAGGTTATCAATCTAGTAGGAGAACCATGCAACACCTCGTTAGTAGTACCTACACAAAAAATAACAAATACTTGCGCCCCTTATGTGAATAAGGGGTTGTCAATCCCACAACGGTTAATTGCAAGGATCAAATCTTGTAGTGATAGATAGATAGAACAAAAACACAAAATAAATTGAAGGAAATAAAATTGCAGCAAGGTATTTTTGGATTTTAATATATGGCTAAAATAGACTCGGGGCCGGGGGCCATAGTTTTCACTAGAGGCTTCTCTCTTGAAAGTAGCCATAGGGTGGGTAAACAAATTACTATTGGGCAATTGATAGAAAAGAGAATAATCATGGCGATATACAAGGCAATGATCACATATATAGGCATCACGTCCGAGACAAGTAGACCGACTCCGGCTTGCATCTACAACTATTACTCCACACATCCACCGCTATCTAGCATGCATCTAGAGCATTAAGTTCATAAAGAACAGAGTAACGCCTTAAGCAAGATGACATGATGTAGACAAAGTAAACTCAATCAATATGAATAAAGCCCATTGTTTTATCCTTAATGGCAACGATACAAACGTGTGTCTTGTCCCCTTTTGTCACTGGGATAGAGATCACCGCAATATTGAACCTAGGGCTAGGTTAACGAGCTGCTTGGCTCGTTCAGCTCGTTATCATTAAGCTCAGTATTGTTAAGCTCATTATCATTAAGCTCATTAATATTAATGGGCGAAAACGTCTGTTCAGCTCGGATCATTGTGGGCTCCTTATGCTCGTGAGTGTTCACGAGTGCTTGTTAAGGGAATAAACAACATAGAAGAATCCCATGATCCCATAAAAAGATTCACAATGGAATAAATTAAACAAGAACGTAAAGGTAAGAAATAACACAGGAGAATCCCATGACCCCATCAAAAATTCACAATGGCATAAATTTAACAAGGACGTTTGGTTCCTGGCGGCTGGCTCCTGGTTGACTCTAGGGTCCACTGGCCGCTAGCTCCCAGGTCTAGGAGAAGTGCTGAAGTGGGGTGGGGTGTTGGCCTAACTAGCAACGCTTTTGTTAGTGGGCTTATTTTAACTAGGGGTCTCATGTCAAACTTTTGCAAATTAGTGAGCTAAACGAGTTAGCTTGTGAAACTCATTTGCTCGCTTATTAATCTCATTAATCTTAACAAACAAAAAACATTGTTCGGCTTGGTTCATTAACTAACAAGCACGAGCCGAAACGAGCTGAACTATTGAGCATTCATTGTGTTCGCGAGCTTCAAGCTTTTCGTCCAGCCCTAATTGAACCCATCACAAAGCACCTCTCCCATTGCAAGAAAAATCAAGCTAGTTGTCCAAACCAAATCAATAGATCGGAGAGAAATACAAAGATATAATAATCATGCATAAAAGAGTTCAGAGAAGACTAAAATAATATTCATAGATAATCTGATCATAAACTGATAATTCATCAGATCCCAACAAAAACATCGCAAAAAAGGAATATGTCAAATAGATCTCCAAGAACATCGAGGAGAACATTTTATTGAAGAGCAAAGAGAGAGAAGAAGCTATCTAAATACTAGCTATGGACATGTAGGTTTATGGTAAACTAATCGCACATCATCGGAAGGGCAACAAGGTTGATGTAGAGCCCTTCGTGGCCGACCCCCCTCTGGCGGAGTACGAGAGAAGACCTCCACAAGGGATCTCTTGAGAACAGAAATTTGCAGTGGCGGAAAAGTATTTCGGGTGGCTCTATGATGTCAGGCAAATATTTGAGAATTTATAGACGTGGAATTAGGTCAAGAGGTTCCATGAGGGGCCCACAAGCCTGGGGTGCGCGCCTCCCGAGCTTGTACCTCGTGGCTCATCAGGTCTACTCCCGAACCTTGTAGGGTCTCTTCTCGTCCAGAAAAAATAAACCAAAGTTTTTTCTTCATTTGGACTCTGTTTGTTATTGATTTCCTGAAAAGCCAAAAACAAGCAAAAAACGGCAACTAGCACTAGACACTAGGTTAATATGTTAGTCCCAAAAAATGATATATAATTGTATAATAACCATCCAAGATTGATACTATAATAGCATGGAACAATAAAAAAAATAGATACGTTGGAGACATATTATGATGTGGAAGGACGCCATCCAACCATAGCCGCCTACATCCGGCGTTCCTGTTTTTTTCCTAGCTCGTACGATCACCTAGACGCACGCAAAGGGTACACACGTTCAAATAATAGCATGCAACACTAGTTCAAATTTAAAAAGATCAAATGTTACATCCCAACTTTTTTGTCCCCTTTCACCGCCCGCCGATACTCAATCAGATTTTCTTTTAGCTGATCACGAGTTGGTCAATGCCGAATTTGTTGATGCATTTGAATAGACTCCTCAAATGTGGCCGGATTCTGGTCCGGAAGTTGGATAGGATCACCCATGTTCTCAAATTTCAGAGTTGCGGCAACAACGTCACTCTCATCCTCGACGATAATGTTGTGCATGATCACATAACATGTCATCACCTCCCACAAGATTTCTGGATCCCATTATTTAGCACGTCGACGAACAACTGCAAAATGGACCTGCATAACTCCAAATACCCTCTCGACATCCTTTCTAGTTGCTTCTTGTCTTTGGGAAAAGTGAGCATTTTTTGGCCAACTGGGTTTGAGATGGTGTTGGCAAAGGTAGCGCATGGAGGATAGATATTGTCAACCAGATAATAGCCCATGTTGTACTCATGTCCATTAATAGTATAGTGGCAAGGATGAGCTTTTCCTTCAGTCAGTCTCGCAACAACGGCGACCGTTGCAACACATTGATGTCATTGTGAGACCCGGACATGCCAAAGAAAGCATGCCAAATCCAAAGTTCCTCCTCATTGGAGTACTCCTCCTCGTCCGACGACTCAACATATTGATCGTATATGTACTCCAAATCGAAATCCATTGCTAAAAAGAAGGGACAATTGTTTTCAGCTTCGGCGATTCATCGAACAGTTGCCGTGAATGGTAGAGGATGATAGCTAGAGGGGAGGTCGGAGGACACGGGGTTGAACGGAGATAGAGGAGAAGCGACAGGGAGCCCTGCTGGAGCACCGGAGGTGACGGAGACACTGATTTCCCGTAGGGGGGTGTGGCATGGTGGAGCGACGGCAATGATAAGAAAGAAAGAAGGACGAGTAGAAAATAGGGAGGATGGATTCGCTGCGTCGGGGAAGAGTTTTGGGTGGGCCTAGGGTGTCGGGTTCGTACATTTTGCGTGTCCGGACTCCCACAAAGCTCCCCCACTTTTGTCTCCGCTTTATAGAAGAAATCGCGTCCGAAACGCCCCGCAGACCGATACAGGACCACCTTGGATGGCTTCAGCGGTTCGGATGGTTGCGGGAGGTTTACGGGTCCGCCTTGAAGATGCCCTTAGGGAGTTCAAGGCTTAGAGAATGAGGACATAGGTGAACAGCTCTAGCATGGGCGGTAGATATGAACAACATTTCCACTATCTACAACAACCCTTTTGGGTACTATAACTTCGAGACAGTGTCGCGGTCATGTCGACGCAGGCGACGACACCCCGGCGGCGAGGACGGGAGATGAGTATTGTGCCGGTGGTGGCTGTCGGTGTCAAAACCTGCAGATCTCGGGTAGGGAGGCCCAAGCTATGCGTATAGAGGATCGATGGTAACATGAGGCTGGGGACACGATGTTTACCCAGGTTTAGGCCCTCTCGATCGAGGTAATATCCTACTTCCTGCTAGATTAATATGGATGAATATGAGTATAAGAGTCGATCTACCTCGAGATCATAATGGCTAAACCCTAAAGTCTAGCCAATGGGGGTATTATGATGATGATCCCCTCTACAGACTAAGCCCCTCGGCTTTTATACACGCCTAAGGGGACCTAGGGTAACAAGGGTGACTTGGGGAGGAAGTAATTGATACATCCAGACTCTACACTTGCCTTTCTACGTACATAAGAGTCCTGGCCGAATACGGGGGAGGGTCTTCTTCTTCTTTACGCGGTCCATCAGTACGGCCCAGCTTCAACGACCTGGATGCCTGAGGACCCCTGAATACAAGACTCCCTCAGTAGCCCCCGGACTTGCTTTCAAAGACGAGATTGTGTCCGGCTTCATGTCTTCGGTCTCGCAAGGTCAGTCCTCCTAGATGATAGTTCGGCTTCTTTAAACATTGTAGTCCGTCGATTCCTCGCCGCCGTCGCCTTGGCTTCCACATGTCCAACGAATGAGAACCGTCTCGACATTTTTGCGAATACCCCCTTGACTGTGCAGGGAAGGCGCCTATATAGGAGAATAGATCCCAGCTGCCTTCCCATCCCATTCCACGCGGAAGAATCCCTAGTGCGTGCAAAAAATCTTCAAACATGGCCAGTGCCCCAAGCTCTTCCTTGCGCCCTCACGGCCCCCGTGCAGGAGATTGGAAAAGTTGTTATGTGTCCCATGCGCATCTAAGGACACTTCAAGCGCAGGGATATCTCCCCCCAAAGGATCTAGTCCCCGTACGGGCCAGACTAATGTCTATCAGCAACCAAGCCCTGGCAGAGAGTTTTCCCAACCCCTCCTATGGAGAGAGGGTATTTTTTGTCCCCTTCCTTTTAAGAGGCGTAGGGTTCCCCGTCCACCCCTTTCTTAGGGAGCTCCTGAAGTTCTACGGTCTTCAACTGCACGATCTTATGCCGGGGTCCATCCTGCATATTGCGGGTTTTGTCGCTTTATGCGAACAGTTTTTGGGCTGCGAGCCTCACTTTGAGCTGTGGAGAAAGTACTTCTGCCTTGTCCCTCGATTGGAAGAAGGATCCATATTTGAAATTGGGGCGTCGAAGTATGGCGCATAGCCCGGACAGGCTATATGCCCGGTACTCCGAAGAAAGCATCCGAAGAGTGTCTTTCAGAGTGGTTCTACATAGAGGATGTTGCTCTTCCGGATCCAGTTCGGCGTGGACTCCCCAAGTATTCCAGTGATCCACCAAAGAAGTTCTACAACTGGTGTCCCCGAAATCCCTCGAGCGAAGAGAGAGCGGAGGTTAGCAGACTGGCTGGCAAAATCAAATTGCTCGCCAATTCAGGGTTATCTATAATCGAAGTGATGGCTATTTCAATAAAGAGACGCGTGCAGCCGCTTCAAGCCAAAGGATTTCCAATGTGGCACTATAATGGCCAAGATGATGCCTCGCGCTGCTTACGCCTAGGTCTAGATGACCCTGCCGCTCTAGCCGCTGTCCTGGAAGGTCTCTATAAGGGAGAGAAACAAGACTTCATTCGCTTGACGTGCCGGGAGGGTTTTTGAATGTACAATCCTCCTGACTGGGTGAGTTTCTCTCATGACCGCCCATGTTTTCTCTTCACTATGATATATTATCCGAACTGAGCTCAGTTTCTCCTAATAGGAGTAGAGGAAGGTTATCGAGAGGATTAAAAGTCATGCCCCACAGCCAGAGGACCAGTGTCAAAATGCGGGCCCCGGATACGATGAAGATCCGGACGTAGGTATAGAGCTAGAAGATGGAGTATTCTACCAAGCCTGTCGTGAGGGTCCCTTGCTGGCTATAGTATCTGATTACCCGGGCCTCATTCCTTCCTCCCGTTTAAGTATTTCAGGACATATCTCATCAAAAGAGAAGATTCCCAATGCGCCTTACCCACTGTATTCTATCATACATGAATAGGGACGGCGCTCGTCACGCTGAACTGCGCGGAGACCGTCAACCCAGAGGGTGACGCCCGCATCGGGCGAGGTCTTAAAGCAAAAGTGTTGGGGAACGTAGTATTTTAAGATTTTCCTACGATCACGCAAGATCTATCTACCAGATGCATAGCAACGAGAGGGAAGAGTGTGTCTACGTACCCTCATAGACCGGAAGCGGAAGCGTCAAGTGACGTGGTTGATGTAGTCGAACTTCTTCGCGATCCAACCGATCAAGCACCGAACGTACGACACCTCCGCATTCAGCACACGTTCAGCTTGATGACGTCCCACGAGCTCTTGATCCAGTTGAGCTTCATGGGAGAGTTTCATCAGCACGACAGCGTGGTGACGGATATGATGTATCTACCGGCGCAGGGCTTCGCCTAAGCACTGTGACGGTATGACCAAGGTGTGTTTCTGTGGAGGGGGGCATCGCACACGGCTAGAACAATTCAACTTGTGTGTCTTTGGGTGCCCCCCTGCCCCCGTATATAAAGGAGCAAGGGGGGAGGCCGGCCGGCCCTCCTATGGTGCGGCTAGGGCTGCAATCCTACTAGGAATAGGATTGCAATCCTATTCCTAGTAGGAACCTACCAAAGAAGGAAAGGGGGGAAGGAAAGAGAGGGAGAGGGAGAGGGAAAGAGGGGCCGCGCCCCCCTCCCCTAGTCCTATTCGGACTCCTCCTAGGGAGGGGGCGCGCCACCTCCTGGCTGCTGCCCTCTCTCTCCCCCATGGCCCACCAGGGCCCACCATTCCCCCGGGGGGTTCCGGTAACCCCCCCGGCACTCCGGTAAATTCCGAAACTTTCCAGAACACTTCCGGTGTACAAATATAGTCGTCCAATATATCAATCTTTATGTCTCGGACATTCCAAGACTCCTCGTCATGTCCGTGATCTCATCCGGGACTTCGAACTTCCTTCGGTACATCAAAACTCATAAACTCATAATACCGATCGTCATCAAACGTTAAGCGTGAGGACCCTACGGGTTCGAGAACTATGTAGACATGACCCAGACTCATCTCCTGTCAATAACCAATAGCGTAACCTGGATGCTCATATTGGCTCCTACATAGTCTACGAAGATCTTTATCGGTCAAACCGCATAACAACATACGTTGTTCCTTTTGTCATCGGTATGTTACTTGCCCGAGATTCGATCGTCGGTATCTCTATACCTAGTTCAATCTCGTTACCGGCAAGTCTCTTTACTCGTTCCGTAATACATCATCTCGTGACTAACTCATTAGTCATTTGCTTGCAAGGCTTATTATGATGTGCATTACCGAGAGGGCCCAGAGATACCTCTCCGACACTCGGAGTGACAAATCCTAATCTTCATCTATGCCAACACCACAAATACTTTCGGTGACACCTGTAGAGCATCTTTATGATCACCCAGTTACATTGTGACGTTTGATAGCACACAAGGTGTTCCTACGGTATTCAGGAGTTGCATAATCTCATAGTCATAGGAACATGTATAAGTCATGGAGAAAGCAATAGCAGTAAAACTAAACGATCATAGTGCTATGCTAACGGATGGGTCTAGTCCATCACATCATTCTCCTAATGATGTGATCCCGTTGATCAAATGACAACTCATGTCTATGGCTAGGAAACATAGCCATCTTTGATCAATGAGCTAGTCTAGTAGAGGCATACTAGGGACATACTATTTTGTCTATGTATTCACACATGTATCAAGTTTCCTGTTAATACAATTCTAGCATGAATAAAAGACATTTATCATGATATAAGGAAATACAAATAACATCTTTATTATTGCCTCTAGGGCATATTTCCTTCAGTCTCCCACTTGAACTAGAGTCAATAATCTAGATTACAAAGTGATGAGTCTCACACCCATGGAATCCTGGTGCTGATCATGTTTTGCCCATGGAAGAGGCTTAGTTAACGGGTCTGCAACATTCAGGTCCGTATGTATTTTGCGAATCTCTATGTCTCCCTCCTTGACTATATCGCGGATGGAATTGAAGCGTCTTTTGATGTGCTTTGTTATCTTGTGAAACCTGGATTCCTTCGCCAAGGCTATTGCTCCAGTGTTGTCACAAAAGATTTTCATTGGACCCGATGCACTAGGTATTACACCTAGACCGGATATGAACTCCTTCATCCAGACTCCTTCATTTGCTGCTTCTGAAGCAGCTATGTATTCCGCTTCACACGTAGATCCCGCCACGATGCTCTGATTGGAACTGCAGTAACTGACAGCTCCACCGTTCAATAAAAATACATATCCGGTTTGTGACTTAGAGTCATCCAGATCAGTGTCAAAGCTAGAATCGACGTAACCATTTACGACGAGCTCTTTGTCACCTCCATATACGAGAAACATATCCTTTGTCCTTTTCAGGTACTTCAGGATGTTCTTGACCGCTGTCCAGTGATCCACTCCTGGATTACTATGGTACCTCCCTGCTAGACTTATAGCAAGGGACACATCAGGTCTGGTACACAGCATTGCATACATGATAGATCCTATGGCTGAGGCATAGGAAATGACTTTCATTTTCTCTCTATCTTCTGCAGTGGTCGGGCATTGAGTCTTACTCAACTTCATACCTTGTAATACAGGCAAGAACCCTTTCTTTGCCTGATCCATTTTGAACTTCTTCAAAATCTTATCAAGGTATGTGCTTTGTGAAAGTACAATTAAGCGTCTTGATCTATCTCTATAGATCTTGATGCCTAATATATAAGCAGCTTCACCGAGGTCTTTCATTGAAAAACTCTTATTCAATTATCCTTTTATGCTATCCAGAAATTCTATATCATTTCCAATCAACAATATGTCATCTACATATAATATTAGAAATGCTACAGAGCTCCCACTCACTTTCTTGTAAATACAGGCTTCTCCAAAAGTCTGTATAAAACCATATGCTTTGATCACCTCATCAAAGCGTATATTCCAACTCCGAGATGCTTGCACCAGTCCATAGATGGATCGCTGGAGTTTGCACATTTTGTTAGCACCTTTAGGATCGACAAAACCTTCTGGTTGCATCATATACAACTCTTCTTTGAGATATCCATTTTGGAATGCAGTTTTGACATCCATTTGCTAGATTTCATAATCATAAAATGCGGCAATTGCTAACATGATTTGGACAGACTTAAGCATCGCTACTGGTGAGAAAGTCTCATCGTAGTCAACTCCTTGAACTTGTCGAAACCCTTTCGCAACAAGTCGAGCTTTGTAAACAGTAACATTACCGTCTGCGTCGGTCTTCCTCTTAAAGATCCATTTATTTTCGATGGCCTGCCGATCATCGGGCAAGTCAACCAAAGTCCACACTTTGTTCTCATACATGGATCCCATCTCGGATTTCATGACCTCAAGCCATTTTGCGGAATCTGGGCTCATCATTGCTTCTTCATAGTTCGTAGGTTCATCATGGTCTAGCAACATGACTTCCAGAACTGGGTTGCCGTACCACTCTGGTGCGGAACGTACTCTGGTTGATCTACGACGTTCAGTAAAAACTTGATCCGAAGTTTCATGATCATCATCATTAACTTCCTCACTGATTGGTGTAGGAATCACTGGAACAATTTTCTGTGATGTACTACTTTCCAATTCGGGAGAAGGTACAATTACCTCATCAAGTTCTACTTTCCTCCCACTCACTTCTTTCGAGAGAAACTCCTTCTCTAGAAAGGATCCATTCTTAGCAACGAATATCTTGCCTTCGGATCTGTGATAGAAGGTGTACCCAACAGTCTCTTTTGGGTATCCTATGAAGACACATTTCTCCGACTTGGGTTCGAGCTTATCAGGTTGAAGCTTTTTCACATAAGCATCGCAGCCCCAAACTTTAAGAAATGACAACTTTGGTTTCTTGCCAAACCATAGTTCATAAGGTGTCGTATCAACGGATTTAGATGGTGCCCTATTTAACGTGAATGCAGCTGTCTCTAAAACATAACCCCAAAACGTTAGTGGTAAATCGGTAAGAGACATCATAGATCGCACCATATCCAATAAAGTACGATTACGACGTTCGGACACACCATTACGTTGTGGTGTTCCGGGTGGCGTGAGTTGTGATACTATTCCACATTGTTTCAAATGAAGACCAAACTCGTAACTCAAATATTCTCCTCCACGATCAGATCGTAGAAACTTTGTTTTCTTGTTACGATGATTCTCTACTTCACTCTGAAATTCTTTGAACTTTTCAAATGTTTCAGACTTGTGCTTCATTAAGTAGATATACCCATATCTGCTCAAATCATCAGTGAAGGTCAGAAAATAACGATACCCGCCACGAGCCTCAACACTCATTGGCCCACATACATCAGTATGTATGATTTCCAACAAATCTGTTGCTCGCTCCATAGTTCCGGAGAACGGAGTTTTAGTCATCTTGCCCATGAGGCATGGTTCGCAAGCACCAAGTGATTCATAATCAAGTGATTCCAAAAGTCCGTCACTATGGAGTTTCTTCATGCGCTTTACACCAATATGACCTAAACAGCAGTGCCACAAATAAGTTGCACTATCATTATTAACCTTGCATCTTTTGGTTTCAATATTATGAATATGTGTATCACTACAATCGAGATCCAATAAGAATAGACCACTCTTCAAGGGTGCATTACCATAAAAGATATTATTCATAAAAATAGAACAACCATTATTTTCTGATTTAAATGAATAACCGTCCCGCAACAAACAAGATCCAGATATAATGTTCATGCTCAACGCTGGCACCAAATAACAATTATTTAGGTCTAAAACTAATCCCGAAGGTAGATGTAGAGGTAGCGTGCCGACGGCAATCATATCGACTTTGGAACCATTTCCTACGCGCATCGTCACCTCGTCCTTAGCCAATCTTCGTTTAATCCGTAGTCCCTATTTCGAGTTACAAATATTAGCAACCGAACCGGTATCAAATACCCAGGTACTACTACGAGCATTAGTAAGGTACACATCAGTAACATGTATATCACATATACCTTTGTTCACTTTGCCATCCTTCTTATCCGCCAAATACTTGGGGCAGTTCCGCTTCCAGTGTCCAGTCCCCTTGCAGTAGAAGCACTCAGTTTTAGGCTTGGCTCCAGACTTGGGTTTCTTCGTGGGAGTAGCAACTGTCTTGCTATTCTTCTTGAAGTTCCCCTTCTTTCCCTTGCCCTTTTTCTTGAAACTTGTGGTCTTGTTAACCATCAACACTTGATGCTCCTTTTTGATTTCTACCTCCGCAGCCTTGAGCATAGCGAAGAGCTCGGGAATTGTCTTTTGCATCCCTTGCATATTATAGTTCATCACGAGGCCTTTATAGCTTGGTGGCAGTGATTGAAGAACTCTATCAATAACACTATCCTCGTCAACTTTGCAACCAAGTTGAGTCATATGATTGTGGTACCTAGACATTCTGAGCAAGTGTTCACTGATAGAACTATTCTCCTCCATCTTGCAGCTATAGAACTTATTGGAAATGTCATATTTCTCAATCCGGGCATTTGCTTGAAATATTAACTTCAACTCCTGGAACATCTCATATGGTCCATGACGTTCAAAACATCGTTGAAGTCCCGGTTCTAAGCCGTAAAGCATGGCACACTGAACTATTGTGTAGTCATCAGACCGCGAGTGCCAGACGTTCAAAGCGTCTACATTAGCGGGAGGGGGCTTGTCACCTAGCGGTGCTTCAAGGACATAATTCTTCTGTGCAGCAATGAGGATAATCCTCAAGTTACGGACCCAGAACGTGTAATTGCTACCATCCTCTTTCAACTTAGCTTTCTCTAGGAATGCATTAAAATTCAAAGGAACGGTAGCACGGGCCATTGATCTACAACAACATAGATATGCAAAAACTATCAGGACTAAGTTCATGATAAATTAAAGTTCAATTTAATCATATTAATTAAAGAACTCCCACTTAGATAGACATCCCTCCGGTCATCTAAATGATCACGTGATCCAAATCAACTAAACCATGTCTGATCATCACGTGAGATAGAGTAGTTTCAATGGTGAACATCTTATGTTGATCATATCTACTATACGATTCACGCTCGACCTTTCGGTCTCCAGTGTTCCGAGGCCATATCTGCATATGCTAGGCTCGTCAAGTTTAACCCGAGTATTCTGCGTGTGCAAAACTGGCTTACACCCGTTGTATTTGAACGTAGAGCTTATCACACCCGATCATCACGTGGTGTCTCGGCACGACGAACTTTCGCAACCGTGCATACTCAGGGAGAACACTTATACCTTGAAATTTAGTAAGGGATCATCTTATAATGCTACCGTCGTTCTAAGCAAAATAAGAAGCATAATAAGATAAACATCACATGCAATCAAAATATGTGACATGATATGGCCATCATCATCTTGTGCTTTTGATCTCCATGTCCAAAGCAACGTCATGATCACCTTCGTCACCGGCGCGACACCTTGAACTCCATCGTAGCATCGTTGTCGTTTCGCCAACTATTGCTTCTACGACTATCGCTACCGCTTAGTGATAAAGTAAAGCAATTACATGGCGATTGGATTTCATACAATAAAGCGACAACCATATGGCTCCTGCCAGTTGCCGATAACATTACAAAACATGATCATCTCATACAAAACCGTATAACTCATCATGTCTTGACCATATCACATCACAACATGCCCTGCAAAAACAAGTTAGACGTCCTCTACTTTGTTGTTGCAAGTTTTATGTGGCTGCTACGGGCTTAGCAAGAACCGTTCTTACCTACGCATACAAAACCACAACGATGTTTCGTCAAGTATGTGATGTTTTAACCTTCACAAGGACCGGGCATAGCCACACTTGATTCAGCTAAAGTGAGATAGATAGACACCCGCCAGTCACCTTTAAGCAACGAGTGCTCATAACAGTGAAACCAGTCTCGCGTAAGCGTACGCGTAATGTCGGTCCGGGCCGCTTCATCTCACAATACCGCCGAAGCAAAGTATGACATGCTGGTAAGCAGTATGACTAGTATCGCCCACAACTCATTGTGTTCTACTCGTGCATATCATCTACGCATAGACCTGGCTCATGATGCCATTGTTGGGGAACGTAGTATTTTAAAATTTTCCTACGATCACGCAAGATCTATCTACCAGATGCATAGCAACGAGAGGGAAGAGTGTGTCTACATACCCTCGTAGACCGGAAGCGGAAGCGTCAAGTGACGCGGTTGATGTAGTCGAACTTCTTCGCGATCCAACCGATCAAGCACCGAACGTACGGCACCTCCGCGTTCAGCACGCGTTCAGCTTGATGACGTCCCACGAGCTCTTGATCCAGTTGAGCTTCACGAGAGAGTTTCGTCAGCATGACGGCGTGGTGACGGATATGATGTATCTACCGGCGCAGGGCTTTGCCTAAGCACTGTGAGGGTATGACCGAGGTGTGTTTCTGTGGAGGGGGGCACCGCACACGGCTAGAACAATTCAACTTGTGTGTCTTTGGGTGCCCCCTTGCCCCCGTATATAAAGGAGCAAGGGGGGAGGCCGGCCGGCCCTCCTATGGTGCGGCTAGGGCTGCAATCCTACTAGGAATAGGATTGCAATCCTATTCCTAGTAGGAACCTACCAAAGAAGGAAAGGGGGGAAGGAAAGAGAGGGAGAGGGAGAGGGAAAGAGGGGCCGCGCCCCCCTCCCCTAGTCCTATTCAGACTCCTCCTAGGGAGGGGGCGCGCCACCTCCTGGCTGCTGCCCTCTCTCTCCCCTATGGCCCACCAGGGCCCACCATTCCCCCGGGGGGTTCCGGTAACCCCCCCGGCACTCTGGTAAATTCCGAAACTTTCCAGAACATTTCCGGTGTCCGAATATAGTCGTCCAATATATCAATCTTTATGTCTCGTACATTCCGAGACTCCTCGTAATGTCTGTGATCTCATCCGGGACTCCGAAATTCCTTCGGTACATCAAAACTCATAAACTCATAATACCGATCGTCATCAAACGTTAAGCGTGCGGACCCTACGGGTTCGAGAACTATGTAGACATGACCGAGACTCATCTCCAGTCAATAACCAATAGCGGAACCTGGATGGTCATATTGGCTCCTACATATTCTACGAAGATCTTTATCGGTCAAACCGCATAACAACATACGTTGTTCCTTTTGTCATCGGTATGTTACTTGCCCGAGATTTGATCGTCGGTATCTCTATACCTAGTTCAATCTCGTTACCGGCAAGTCTCTTTACTCGTTCCGTAATACATCATCTCATGACTAACTCATTAGTCATTTGCTTGCAAGGCTTATTATGATGTGCATTACCGAGAGGGCCCAGAGAGACCTCTCCGACACTCGGAGTGACAAATCCTAATCTTGATCTATGCCAACACCACAAATACTTTCGGAGACATCTGTAGAGCATCTTTATGATCACCCAGTTACGTTGTGACGTTTGATAGCACACAAGGTGTTCCTACGGTATTTGGGAGTTGCATAATCTCATAGTCATAGGAACATGTATAAGTCATGGAGAAAGCAATAGCAGTAAAACTAAACGATCATAGTGCTATGCTAACGGATGGGTCTAGTCCATCACATCATTCTCCTAATGATGTGATCCCGTTGATCAAATGACAACTCATGTCTATGGCTAGGAAACATAGCCATCTTTGATCAATGAGCTAGTCTAGTAGAGGCATACTAGGGACATACTATTTTGTCTATGTATTCACACATGTATCAAGTTTCCGGTTAATACAATTCTAGCATGAATAAAAGACATTTATCATGATATAAGGAAATACAAATAACATCTTTATTATTGCCTCTAGGGCATATTTCCTTCAAAAAGAGGACCGCGAACACCAGCGGACCTTCAAAGAGGTATGTTTGTTTTAACATGTGTTGGGTGGTGAGATCGGTATTATAACTTTCCTCTTTGTTTTTTCCTTTTAGGAGGAGTACACACCGGACTCTCTCCAAAGGCAATGCAGGCCAAGCTCCAGCAAATCCGGCATCAGGCCCATCAGGGGTAAATGCTAATTCGGTGCTGGATTGTCCTCTCTAGGAGGATTCGGACGAAGTGTCAGCTACCAATTCCGAAGTGGAGTTTGCGATGATTCACCGCCGGCGGAAAGCAGCCATGCGTGATCCCACTTTTTATGCGGAGGCTTTTAGCACCCTCAGTTTTGTAGATGCCTATATCCGAGCCGCTCAAGACGGACTCGCCGGAGCCACTCATCGGCATTCTAAAGATATGCGGGTAAGTATTCATTTTGAGTGTTCCCATGTCAGTAGCCCCCAAGACTTAAAGCAGTTGGTACAACTGATTTGAATCGACCGACCAACTGGAGATGGAGCTAAGAGTTGCTTTAGTGGACAAAAAATTTGCCGAAGGGGAGACAGCCACTGGCGAGCATGCACTGACACAAGCTATAGAGAAAAGGAACCAAGCGCAGGATAGAAATTTTAGGCTCGAACAGGAGCTAAAGGGCGTAAAGGCCCAGCTCTCAAGGGCCTTGGAAGAGAACCGAGGGCTAAAAAGCGGCATGTTTAGTATGTATCTCATACCTAGCTCTCCTTATAGTCTCTTATTTTGGAAGTTTCTTAAAAAAAATCCTGCAGGTTTGTTGACTGGGAAGCCTGAAGGCGGAGTGTCCGATTTTGAGGGTGACGTGATGCAAGAGCTTTCCCTGGTCCATGAACGTGCTCGGAAGGCCATGAAGAGTATTGCCAGAGCTCTATGGCCTGGCAACTCACCTCCAGAAACTATGGAGGATTTGGCGGACCTGTTCAAAGGGGCTCGATGCCGCTTTGAACTATGGAAAGCATCAGCATGCCGCATGGGTGCTCGAGAAGCCTGGGCCATGGTGAAGACGCGCTACACTCGTCTTGATCCAAATCATATGGCCCGCGTGGGACAACGAGGGTCCGATGGACAAGAAATGCCTCCGCATTTGGTATATGACCAAGTAGAGATAACTGCCAAGATTTCCCAACATGACTGTAAACTAGACAGCCTGACAGAGGGAATAGAAAATGAGTAGTCGTTTAATTCTATGTATTAATGTACTTTAACCATAAAACTTATCTCCGGGCAAATCTATAAAAAAGGTTGTCATGGCCGACCATCTGCTTTAACCTCCATAAACCCAAAGGCTGGAGTGCTTCCGAATACTATATCTGTGGTGAACACGTGATATCTTTGAAAACCATGCAATCCAGTCATAATTGCTTAAACAGACAAACTGTGTTTTGGGAGTTATGTTATATTACTGCGTAAGAAACATCATCTAGAGAGAATAGTTCCGTTAGGGGTTCCTTTCCCTGGGTCGACGTGCATACAGATGCGGGCCTCGGCTTTTAATCCTATGAAAAGGATTGTAGGATTACATATCCTATGGTAGTTTAGAATACGCTTTAGAATGCGATATGTCGTGTATCCTCCGATCAATTATTCCCTTAAGAGTGCTAGCTTTCGGCTTCACCCAGTCCGAGGTACATACCCGGATTACCCAGTTGTAACTGTTGGAGAACGTAGTATTTCAAAAATTACCTACAATCATGCAAGATCTATCTACTAGATGCATAGAAACGAGAGGGGAGAGTGTGTCAACGTACCCTCATAGACCGAAAGCGGAAGCGTCTAGTGACGCGGTTGATGTAGTCGAACGTCTTCGCGATCCAACTGATCCAAGCACCGAATGTACGGCTCCTCCGCATTCAGCACACGTTCAGCTCGATGACGTCCCACGAGCACTTGATCCAGTTCAGCTTCACGGGATAGTTTCATCAGCACGATGGCGTGGTGACGGAGATGATGAAGCAACCGGCGCAGGGCTTTGCCTAAGCACTGCAACGGTATGACCGAGGTGTGTTTCTATGGAGGGGGCACCTCACACGGCTAAAAGATCAATTATCAACTTGTGTGTCCATGGGGTGCCCCCCACCCCCGTATATAAAGGAGTGGAGGAGGGGGAGAGGCCGGCCCTCTATGGCGCGCCTAGGAGGAGTCCTACTCCCATCGGGAGTAGGATTCCCCCCCCCCCTTCCCTAGTTGGAGCAGGAGAGGAAGGGAAGGAAGAGTAGGAGAGAAGGAAAGGGGGGCGCCACCCCCCAAACCTTTTCCAATTCGGCCTCCTGCCCAAGGGGGCGCACCAGCCCCTTGTGGGCTGGTGTGCTTCCTTCTTATGGCCCATAAGGACAATAACTTCTCCCGGGGGGTTCCAGTAACCTCCTGGTACTCCGGAAAAATGCCCGAACCACTTGGAACCTTTCCGATGTCCGAATATAGCCTTCCAATATATCGAACTTTACATGTCGGACATTCCGAGACTCCTTGTCATGTCCGTGATCTTATCCGGGACTCCGAACTACCTTCGGTACATCAAAACTCATAAACTCATAATACCAATCGTCATCAAACGTTAAGCGTGTGGACCCTACGAGTTTCGAGAACTATGTAGGCATGACCGAGACTCATCTCTGGTCAATAACCAATAGCGGAACCTGGATGCTCTTATTGGCTCCTACATATTCTACGAAGATCTTTATTGGTCAAACCGCATAACAACATACGTTGTTCCCTTTGTCATCGGTATGTTACTTGCCCGAGATTCGATCGTCGGTATCACCATATCTAGTTAATCTCGTTACCGGCAAGTCTCTTTACTCGTTCAGTAATACATCATCTCGTGACTAACTCATTAGTCATTTGCTTGCAAGGCTTATTATGATGTGTATTACCGAGAGGGCCCAAAGATACCTCTCCGACACTTAGGAGTGACAAATCCTATTCTTGATCTATGCCAACACCACGAACACCTTCGGAGACACCTGTAGAGCATCTTTATAATCACCCAGTTACGTTGTGACGTTTGATAGCACACAAGGTGTTTCTCCGGTATTCGGGAGTTGCATAATCTCATAGTCATAGGAACATGTATAAGTCATGAAGAAAGCAATAGCAGTAAAACTAAACGATCATAGTGCTAAGCTAACGGATGGGTCTAGTCCATCCCATCATTCTCCTAATGATGTGATCACATTGATCAAATGACAACTGATGTCTATGGCTAGGAAACATAACCATCTTTGATCAATGAGCTAGTCTAGTAGAGGCATACTAGGGACACTCTGTTTTGTCTATGTATCACACATGTATTAAGTTTCCTATTAATACAATTCTAGCATGAACAATAAACATTTATCTTGATATAAAGAACTATATAATAACTTTATTATTGCCTCTAGGGCATATTTCCTTCAGTAACAATCGCAGAGGTGCTCCCTTTACACCCTAGCCGAACAATCGGGAACGTAGGGGTAAGCATAGGAGCCAGGCAACCCAGCTTGGCCAGAACTTAAGTCATATCGGTGCATATAATGGCAAGGAAGGACTGTAAAAACAAACGACATTTTAAGCAATAAGCTTTGTTTATAATGGGCTTCGTTAGAGAATCCCCAGGTATATTTGAGGTAGATACATTCGAAGATGTATTTATTCTGTGGCAGTTCGGGCGAGCCGAATACTTGCCAAAAAAAGTAAAAAAGAAAAAGAGAAAAGATGAAAAGTAAAAGGCAAGACCTAACTTATAAGGAGGAAAAAAATTGCTACCGAACTATCCATAAAATCATCGGAGCCTGGCAGCGTTCCACGGGTTCGGCTCGAGGCGGTTGTCCTGGGCATTGTGAAGGCGATAGGCTCCACCGGTAAGTACTTCGTCGATAATGAAGGGGCCCTCCCATTTAGGTTTGAGCTTATCCTTTTTATTCTCCGGGAAGCATAAAATGAGTTCGCCGACGTTATATGTCTTGGCCCGCACTTCTCTGATCTGGTATCGCCTGGCATGTTGTTGATAAAATGCGGAACGGGCTTGCGCTGTATCGCGCTCCTCTTCAAGTCCATCTAGGTCGTCCTGCCGATCTAGCTCGGCTTCTCTTTCCTCGTACATGCGCACTCGAGGTGAGTCACGAATAATGTCGTGGGGCAGAACTGCCTCTGCGCCGTACACCATGAAGAAAGATGTATATCCGGTCGTACGATTGGGTGTGGTCCGCAGCCCCCAGAGTACGAAGTCAAGCTCCTCGACCCTGTGTTTATCAGACTCCCGAAGGGAGCGCACTAGTCAGGGTTTATTGCCGCTCATTATGAGACCATCGGCTCTTTCGACTTGACTGCTTGTTTGAGGATGGTATACAGAAGCGTAGTCAAGTTTAATACCTAACTTTGCGCACCAATTTTTTACCTCGTCAGCTGTGAAGTTGGAGCTGTTATCCATGATAACACTATGCGGGACAACATAACGGTGTACAACGCCGGATATAAAATCTATCTCAGGCCCTGCCTCAGTTGTTTTTACTGGCTTGGCTTCTATCCATTTAGTGAATTTATCTACCATCACCAGTAAGTATTTCTTTTTATGGCTTCCCCCTTTAAGAGGTCCGACCATATCAAGCCCCCAGACCGCAAAAGGCCAAGTGATGGGGATTGTTCTTAGAGTGGTGGGATGCATGTGACTTTGATTTGCAAAGAGTTGGCAACCAACGCAGTGTTGGACTAAGGTCTAGGCATCTGCTCGGGCTATGGGCCAGTAAAAGCCAGCTCAAAAAGCTTTGCCTACGAGCGCCCGGGCTGCGGCATGGTGGCCACCCATTCTAGCGTGTATTTCAGTGAGAATTTGCCTTCCCTCCTCTTCGGAGATGCAGCTTTGTAGAATACCAGTTGTGCTTTTCTTATATAGTTCACCTTCATTAACTTTGTAGGCTTTAGAGCGCCGGACTATGCGGCGGGCCTCATTTTGGTCATCGGGGAGTTCCTGCCTTTTAAGGTAAGCTAGGAAGGGCTCTGCCCAGGGGGCTATGACAGCCATGATTTCGTGAGCTGAAGGAGTTATCTCCATGTTTGGGTCTCTGATGACGTCTTGATTGGGTTCGGCGGGGGGGGG
>LR738711.1:210309170-210421094 GCA_902687465.1 Secale cereale
GGGGGGGGGGGGGGGGGGTTCGGATCCGAATTCGTATCGCTGGTCGCGTCCTGCCATGTTACTAATGGCTTTAATAGCCTTTCCACAAATGTGTTTGGTGGGACGGGGTCATGTTTAGCGCCCATACGAGCGAGTGCGTCAGCGGCCTAGTTATTATCCCGGGCTACGTGATGGAATTCCAGCCCCTCAAATCGAGCCGACATTTTTAATATAGCGTTGCGATAAGCTGCCATTTTTGAATCCTTCACATCAAAGTCTCCGTTAATTTGGGAGATAGCGAGTTTCGAGTCTCCGCGTACCTGGAGGCATTGTATGCCCATGGATACAGGAAGGCGGAGACCATGTAATAGGGCCTCATATTCGGCCGCATTGTTTGAGTCCGTGTACATAATTTGAAGAACGCACCGGACTTTATCCCAAGTAGGGTATATCAATATTACGCCGGCCCCAGTTCGGCTAGCATTTTAGAACCGTCGAAGTACATTGTCCACTAGGAGTATGAGCCGTACTCTTTAGGGAGTTAGGATTCGGTCCATTCTACGATAAAGTCGGCCAACACCTGGGATTTAATAGTCCGGTGTGGCTTATAGAATATTACGAATGGTAAGAGCTCGATGGCCCATTCGGCAATGCGTCTTGTGGCGTCTTTATTATTGATGATATCGTTGAGTGGTACCTCGGATGCCACTGTGATCGAACACTCTTGAAAGTAGTGTCGGAGTTTCCGAGATGACATGAAGACATGAAGACCGCATAGACAATTTTTTGATAGTGGGGGTACTGTGATTTACACGGTGTGAGAACCTCGGATACATAGTATACGGGTTTTTTAACGGGGAATTTATGTCCCTCTTCTGCTCATTCGACAACGAGCACAGCACTCACTTCCCGGTGAGTGGCTGATATATACAACAGCATTGGTACGCCAACACCGGGGGTGGCTAGGATTGGGTTGCTCTCTAGTAGAGCTTTTATTTCTTCCAATCCAACTGTGGCCGCATTCTTCCATTCAAAATTGTCAATGCATCGTAGCAATCTGTAAAGTGTCAATGCTTTTTCTCCTAATCTGGAGATGAAAAGGCTTAAGGCCGCTACGCAGCCTGCTAGTTTTTGCACTTGCTTGGGATCGGTTGGTATTTTGAGTTCTGGCAAGGCCTGGATTTTGGCTGGGTTAGCTTCGATTCCTCTATGGGATACGATGAACCCTAATAGTTTTCCGGCTAGAACGCCGAATACACATTTTTCCGGATTGAGCCTTATGTCATATTCTCGGAGGTTGGCAAACGTAAGGCGGAGATCCTCCACCAAAGTCTCGACGTGTTTGGTCTTTACAACTATGTCGTCAACATATGCCTCCACTGTTTTGCCAATTTGCTTTTCTAAGCATGTTTGAATCATGCATTGATATGTGGCGACAGCGTTTTTAAGTCCAAAGGGCATAGTGTTGAAACAAAAGGGGTCGTACGGGGTGATGAATACCGTTGCGGCCTGATCGGATTCCTTCATTTTTATCTGATGGTATTCGGAATAAGCATCAAGGAAACGCAGCGAGTCGTGTCCGGCCGTTGCATCGATAATTTGATCAATGCGGGGCAAAGTAAAGGGATCCTTTGGGCAGGCCTTATTTAGGTCTGTGAAGCCGACATAGAGGCGCCAGGATTTATCCTTCTTCGGTACCATGACCAGGTTGGCTAGCCAATCCGGATGTTTAATTTCTCTGATGAATCCGGCTTATAATAGCTTGGCTAGCTCTTCTCCCATTGCTTGTCTTTTGGGTTCAGAAAACCGTCGCAGTGACTGCTTGATCGGTTTAGACCCTTTGATAATATTGAGGCTGTGTTCGGCCAGCCTGCGTGGGATTCCCGACATATCTGAAGGGTGCCAGTCGAATATATCCCAATTTTCCCGAAGGAAGGCGCGTAACGCGCTATCCACCGCCGGATCCAGTTGTGCCCCGATGGATGCTGTCTTATTAGGGTTCGTTGGGTGCACTTGGAATTTGATGATTTCATCTGCTGGCTTGAAGGAGGTAGACTTCGATCTTTTGGTGAGGATCACATCATCCTTATCTACCTTTGATCGTAGGGTAGTTAATTCTTCGGCCGCGAGGGCTTCGGATAATGCCTCTAAGGCTAAGGATGTCGTCTTGTTTTCGGCGCGGAGCACTCTATCCGGATCACTTATTAATGTGATCACTCCATTGGGCCCTGGCATTTTAAGCTTCATGTACCGGTGATGGGGTATAGCTTGAAAGCGTGAGAAAGCGTTCCGTCCTAGAAGGGCGTGGTATCCGCTATGAAAGGGAACAATGTGGAAGAGTAGTTCCTCCGATCTGTAGTTATCGGGTGTGCCGAATACTACGTCGAGCTTAATGCTTCCCAAACATCGGGCTTCACGGCTTGGTATAATTCCTCTAAAGGTTGTGTTGGTGTGCTCAATGTGGGATTTCTCGACCTGCCTTTTTGCAAGTGTTTCCTCATATATGAGGTGTAGTCCGCTTCCTCCGTCCATATGTACTTTAGTGAGGCGGAAGCCGTCCACTATTGGATCAACTACAAGAGCTGCTGATGCTCGGATCAGCTGGACTCGAGGTGCGTCATAGGCAAAAAAACTAATTGTTGTGTCGCTCCATGGGCTTGCAGAGCTAGTTTGGTAAACCTCCGCAAGTTCGCGATTTGCTCTCTTGCGGTGCTTATTTGAGGAGAACGTCTCGAAGACGGTGAAGACGCCGACGTCCCTCTCCCTTGGTATGGTGGTGGCAAGAATTGCCGTACCACTCTTTGCTACCTGCCGGAGTACCCAACATGCTCTAAGGCAATGGTTAGGGACATTGTCCGGGGTTGCATGTATTTGGCAAGGTGTATCGAGTAGTTCGTCCAGTACGGACATGTACCTTAAAAAAGGTTTGTTCTTGTTGCCAATAGGCATGTTATCGGATGACCTGCTAGGGTATGTCTGTTTAGTCTTGATAATGTACTGTACAGATATGGACTTTTCTATAGGTGTATTCTGGGCTTTCCAAGTATTTTCCATTGCGTAGTACTTCCGTACTAAGTGCGACAGTTCTGTGAAGCTCAGAACACGTCGTCGGTTGAGGGCATTCAAGACACCCTCGTCTGTGTAGTTGCGGTGAAGTAGAGGGAACGCCTCATCGTCGCAACGGTCCTTGATCTTGTTTTTAACAAGCAGGAATCTGGCCCAAAAGTGGTTGACCGTTTCCTCGGGATGCTGTTGTATGTTCGCGAGATCATCTATGTCCGGGAATCCGGATTTACTTGGAGAAATTTTCCCAGGGTGGGTGGGTGCTGGAAATTTTGAATCCCAACCCAAAGTGATATTCGGAGTCTTGACAACCTCCGATGTGGGCGATCCGGGCTTGTTGGGGCCTAATCGTCCCATGGGCCTGGCGCTAATCCCAGAGCTCAAAAAACATGAGGTGCCTCCCGACAGGGGCGTGTTCGGCTCGATGGGTTCGGAGATCCGAACTGTGTCCGTCTTTGTCTCAAGAGGGGGAGTCTTTTTGGCTCCGTCCTCAACCGCTGCCACCAGGTGAGTGATCGAGAAGGGATCGATCTCATCGTGGCCGGATTTAGATCCGATCTGGTCTCCTGGCGATGAAAGCCCCAGGGCAGCGATGTGATCTAGCAGCTCATTTAAGGGCGAGAGTTATGCCGAGGTTGCGTCATCAGAGTGGCCGGAACTGGCATAAAGGTGGTGCTCGATGGCCGCAGGGACTGCGGCCGACCCAGAGGCCATGCGGGCACATTCATCAAACCCGCAGAGCAGAAGAACCTGGCCAATAGCCAAGTTGTTTCCGGAGGTGATCCCGTCGCTGATGACGAGACATGCCATCGATCGCTCATTGCGAGCGCATAGCGGAGCTCTCAATGAAAGCACCATTGTCGGTGTCAAAACCGGCAGATCTCGGGTAGGGTGGCCCAAGCTATGCGTATAGAGGATCGATGGTAACAGGAGGCTGGGTACACGATGTTTACCCAGGTTCAGGCCCTCTCGATCGAGGTAATACCCTACTTCCTGCTAGATTAATATGGATGAATATGAGTACAAGAGTCGATCTACCTCGAGATCGTAATGGCTATAACCTAAAGTCTAGCCAATGGGGGTATTATGATGATGATCCCCTCTACAGACTAAACCCCTCGGCCTATATACATGCCTAAGGGGACCTAGGGTTACAAGGGTGACTTGGGGAGGAAGTAATTGATACATCCGGACTCTAGACTTGCCTTTCCACGTACATAAGAGTCCTGACCGAATACGGGGGATGGTCTTCTTCTTCTTTACGCGGCCCATCAGTACGGCCCAGCTTCAACGACCCGGATGCCCGAGGACCCCTGAATACAGGACTCCCTCAGTGGCGGTGCAGAGTCTTGGAATGGTTGTGGACAGCGGGTAGCGGCGGAGTGGCGAGACGAGCGCCGTGGAGGAGGAAGAAGAGAGGAGAGAGCAAATGAATCTGGTAGGAAGGGGTTGGATTTGGTGTAATTTAAGGCGGGTTGGGCTATCGTGTCTGATATTTACGCCAGATGCGAGGGGTGCCGGTGTGCATAGACATTTGAGGTCCATTTGAGACGTTCAACTCGGTCGAATTTTTATGATCAGCCGTTGACCAGATAGTTCGTCCGGTCGTTTGAGACGGGTTTGAAGCGCCTACTGTAGATGCTCTTTGTTGGAGATATATTTGGGATACATGTATTTGGTAGTCTATGATTTGTAATCTGTCTCCTATCTTAGCGCCTTGGCCTCCAAGTCTTGTACTCAATATATACTCACCCTCGAGGCTCAATAATACATCCATCATATTTCGCCAATCTTCTCCCACTCCCTTTTAACATGGTATCAACCTTACCTCGATCCTAAACCCTAGCCGCCGCCGCTTCTGCACCCGCGCGCCGCCCCGCGGTGGTCAGCTTCCATGACGGCCGCCAGGGGCCGCGGCGCACGTACCTACGGTTCATCCGCCGGTCGTGTTGACCGGCCGCCCTAGAGAGTCTTTTTCCCGAGCCCTTGCTCCGGGTTGTTTCTCTCTCCCGCTGGTCAACTTGATCGGTGTTTTTCTTTTTGGTTTTCCGATCTAAGCTTGATCGCTTTGTGTCGCCCACAGCGCTCGTCAACCCACCACGCCTCTACTCCGACACGGCGGCCATGCGCGCCGAGGCGGCCCTTCATAGCCTTCCATCATCCCCGCGTTGGCCTGCCCCTCGCCCTGCGACGTTGCTACCTCTTGAGCATGAGTTGGTTTTCCCTTGAAGAGGAAAGAGTGATGCAGCAAAGTAGCATAAGTATTTCCCTCAGTTTTTGAGAACCAAGGTATCAATCCAGTAGGAGACTACACGCAAGTCGCCTAGTACCTACACAAACAATCAAGAACCTTGCAACCAACGCGATAAAGGGGTTGTCAATCCCTTCACGGCCACTTGCAAAAGTGAGATCTGATAAAGATAATAAGATAAGTATTTTTGGTATTTTTGTTGTATAGATTGCAAAATAAATAGTAAGCTAGAATTGTAGATCGGAGACTTATATGATGTAAAGTAGACCTGGGGGCCATAGGTTTCACTAGTGGCTTCTCTCATGATAGCATATATTACGGTGGGTGAACAAATTAATGTCGAGCAATTGATAGAAAAGCGCATAGTTATGAGAATATCTAGGCATGATCATGAACATAGGCATCACGTCTGTGTCAAGTAGACCGAAACGATTATGCATCTACTACTATTACTCCACACATCGATCGCTATCCAGCATGCATCTAGAGTATTAAGTTCATAAGAACGGAGTAACGCCTTAAGCAAGATGACATGATGTAGAGGGATAAACTCAAGCAATATGATATAAACCCCATCTTTTTATCCTCGATGGCAACAATACAATACGTGCCTTGCTGCCCCTGCTATCACTAGGAAAGGACACCGCAAGATTGAACCCAAAGATAAGCACTTCTCCCATTGCAAGAAAGATCAATCTAGTAGGCCAAACCAAACTGATAATTCGAAGACACTAGCAAAGATATTAAATCATGCATATAAGAATCGAGAGAAGAACCAAATATTGTTCATAGATAATCTTGATCATAAACCCACAATTCATCGGATCTCGACAAATACACCGCAAAAATAATTACATCGAATAGATCGCCAAGAACATCAAGGAGAACTTTGTATGGAGAACCAAAGAGAGAGGAGAAGCCATCTAGCTAATAACTATGGACCCGAAGGTCTGTGGTAAACTACTCACACATCATCGGAGAGGCTATGGTGTTGATGTAGAAGCCCTTCGTGATCGATTCCCCTTCGGCGAAGCACCGAAAAAGGCCCCAAGATGGGATCTCATGGGTACAGAAGGTTGCGGCGGTGGAAAAGTGGTTTCGTTGCTCTCCTGGATGTTTTCAGGGTATAAGAGTATATATAGGCGAAAGAAGTAGGTCGGTGGAGCTACGAGGGGCCCACGAGGATGGGGGGCGCGCCCTCCTGCCTCGTGGCTGCCTCGTTGCTTCCTTGACTTCCTCTCCAAGTCTCATGGATTGCGTTTGCTCCAAGAAAGATCCCGCGAAGGTTTCTTTCCGTTTGGACTCCGTTTGATATTCCTTTTCCGTGAAACACTGAAATAGGCAAAAAAAGAGCAACGGGCACTGGGCCTCCGGTTAATAGTTAGACCCAAAAATAATATAAAAGTGCATATTAAAGCCCATTAAACATCCAAAACAGATAATATAATAGCATGGAACAATAAAAAATTATAGATACGTTGGAGACGTATGAGTCGTCTGTCTCCACCTGTTTCGACCGGGATTCTTCATCATTCACCATGTCCGCCGTGTCTGTGCGGCCCCATCGCCGACTACCTCAGGTGCGCTGGTTGCGGCCCCATCGCTAGCTGCCTCGGCCTTGCCGGTTACCTTGGGCCAGCTGCGTCGAACTCGCTGGCTGCACCATCATCGCCGGCTTCATCTTGGACTCCACCACCACCCAGCCTCCAGCCAGTGGCGTCACTGACCTCGCGTGCGATCGGATTTATCACCCACCTCCGCCGCGATGCGCCTCATCTACATCGTGCGACCGTCCTGGCCCGTCGGTAGCGCACGCCTCCAAAAATCCATGAAGATTGTCCCGGGTACAACGCGCCTCTCCATCGATCGAGCATCGGGCTGCCGCTGTGTCGCCCCGGCGGGCCGAGCATCGCCGCCCCGTGGTTCTCTTCGCGGCTGCACCGATCTGCATGACCGCTGCATCGCTCCTTCGAGCCGTAGTGCCGCAGCCCGTGGTCTGCCGCCGTCCCGAGGCGTCTACTCCAGGTCATCCCATTGGTTGCGTCGACCCTCGCGTCGGCGCTGCATCGCCCTATCGGGTCGTAGCGAGCGTGGCACGTGATCCACGCCGCCACCCGAGGTCGTCCCCGCGGTTGCACTAATCCGAGCTCCACCGCTGTGCCGCCCCTTCGGGTCATAGTGCCGTGGCCCATGGTCCCCGCCACCGCCCCGAGGTCTTCCCGTCGTCGCCCCGACCTGCCCGCTGCCGTTGCGTCGCCCCTTCGAGCAGTAGCGTTTCGTCCCGCGGTCCACTCCACCGTCACCGCAAGTCAAACTCCTGTGGTATGGGTCGCGCCGTCTCCCTCAGCGCGGGAACGCCACCGTCTACACCAGTCTTCGTCTTGCTGTTAGGTTCTTCGCATACTTCGAGCACCGCCGCCGCGCTTCTAACCTAGCTGTTGCGCCATCGGCTGGCCGCCGCCGCTACACCTGTAGCCGTCGCCCGTCCACCCCCTTCGTCTTCCTCAAGCACCAGCCTGTCGCCAACGTAGACGTCTTCTTCCCCGACCACTTCGTCTAGTCCGACCATCGCTGGCAACATCGGTCCTGCGCTGATTGGCGCCGCAACCGTCGTCGAGTCTTCTTCTCTACTGGTCCTCCGACTCCTTGACATGGCGTACAACTCGTGCCGGTCTTGGTGCATGACCTGTCCCCGGGCCTGGCAAGCCTAGTGCGGCTCTTTGTCAACTTCGTCTTCGTACGTCTACGAATGCCCGATGCTGGCAACATCGACGTGTGCCTTCATCTACGAGGTGTCCCCGGGCTTGGCAAACCGGTGAAAGAACATGCGGTGCCCCCATGTTTGGTTTTGGAAATTGATGGCAATGTCTATGGACTAATGGTTGCCCTGAGTTATATTTGAAGGGTTTATCCATAGGCTTTTCTTGGATTCCATGTGTTGGTTTCAAGGAGAGTTTGTGATGACCAAGGTGCTATTATGGAATTATCCAAAGATCGATCTTGTGAGCTTATTGCAAGTATGTCTTGAAGAAGAAGAGTGTGCTATCATTCGTGTTACCTTCAAAACATCATCCAAATGAAGAGAGTTGGAAAGATTCAAGGTTGATCAAGACTAAGTCAAAGAGTGAATCAAGTTGATCAACACACGAATCATAGAAGATGTACCAATAGGGATCAAGCGATTCCATGGTATAGTAAGCATTGTCAATTACGCTTTGTGTTCTAACCCATCGTTTTCGTGAGAGTTCTTTGTGGGGTTAGGTTGCGGTGTGCAAGTTCAAGTAGGATCATCACAAAGAGATCATATGCTTGAAGCTTTCCGTCCATTGTGGTGGCAATGGACTTGTGAAGATGTGCCGAAGAGTGACTCACCCATAGTTGAGTATGGGGGAGCAATCAACTAGTCTTCACCTAGCCAACGCAATCAAGAAAGGTGGTCCAACTTGAGGAAGTCAAGATCATCATCATCTAGCTCAAGTAGACTATGTGCAAGGCATAGGTTTGCCCTTGATAGGTTTTCTATTTTACCAGTCTCGTGGTAGTTGTGGGAGACCGGGTTATAGGATCAATTGTCATACTATCAAGGGGGCCCTCAATGAGTAGCTTGATCGTATCGTTCGTAGAGAGCTCAAACCATTGCATCCTTGCATCATCTTTATTGGTTATTGTTTGGTTCTTCTCCTTGTGAGATTTGGATCTTATGGTCATCATGATGACAAGCTCGAGTTCATCGAAAACGGAGTTCACTCATGCATCTTCTATGATGTTTCCAGTGTTGGAGGTTATGCCAGTTCTTCTCTGATGGAGTGTTCACTCATCTATATCCTAGGCATATCTCCCATGTCGCTATTTTGATGCTACTCGTCTTACTCTATCCAATAAGCTTGAGTTTGCTCAATTCGGAGCTCATTTGCAAAAGATATGGCAGTTGTGGGTTTTCCTGTTCCTCCTGCGGTAGTACCGCTGGGCCGGAGCGGTAGTACCGCTTATAGCCACAAACGGTAGTACTGCTCGTTCACAGCGGTAGTACAAGTTATGGCTACATGCGGTACTTCGGCTTCGGTTCCACGCTAGTACAGCCTCGATTCGAGACCGTCGCTTCTCGTGTCGGGTTGGGCGGCAGTAGGAGCGGTAGTGGGTGTGGTAGTACCACTTATAAGCGGTAGTACTGCCCTACCACCGCTACTAGTGCCGCTCGGGGGCTCTCTCTCTTGTTCTTTCTCTTGTTGGCGATGTGCCTGGTCCCAGTGGTAGTACCGCTGGGCCGAGCGGCAGTACTGCTGCGGCTAGCGGTAGTACCGCTCCCTAGAGCGGTAGTACTGCTCGCTGCGGGCTGGTTGGTGGGGATAACGCTTGGATTTTCTTCCCCCTATAAAAGGGGGTCTTCTTCCCCATTGAGCCTTATCCCTTTAGCTCGTGTTCTTCCCCCATTGTTGACCTTCTTCGAGCTTGCGATCTTTCCATCCCTCCATGGATTCTTGCTAGTTTTGGGGGGAAGAGAGAGAGGAGATATAGATCTACGTTTACACCAATCAATTTCTCCTCTACGTGAGGGGAACCCTTTGGATCTTGATCTTGGAGTTCTTCGTGTTCTCTTCTTCGTTCTTCCTCTCATTTCCCTCCCTAGCATTAGTTGCTTTGGTGGGATTCGGGAGAGAAGGACTTGGGCACTCCGTGTGCCCTTGCCATTGCATTTGGTGCATCGGTTTGAGTTCTCCATGGTGATACATGGAAGTTACTAGTTGAGAAGCTTATTACTCTTGGGTGATTGGTACCCTTGAGCTTGTTCCTCTTGGGTGCTTGGGCGCCCTAGCTGGTTGAGGTCACCTCGGATCCATATTCCATTCTGGTGAAGCTTCGTGGTG
Organism: Secale cereale; assembly: GCA_902687465.1. Classification (NCBI taxonomy): domain Eukaryota; kingdom Viridiplantae; phylum Streptophyta; class Magnoliopsida; order Poales; family Poaceae; genus Secale; species Secale cereale. The sequence goes on from LR738711.1 coordinate 210,319,329, forward strand.
TCGTTGGGGGCCTCCAATTAAGTTGTGGAGGCAGCCCCAACATTTGTGGTGTTCGGAGCTCAATCATTGTGGTGTAAAGCTCCGGCCAAGCGTCGGGGTCTCCAATTAGGTTGTGGAGATCGTCCCGAGCATTTTGACGGGTTTCGGTGACCGCCTCCAAGGGTTGCCAAAGTGTACGGGTTCGGTGACCGCCCCCAAGAGTTGCCATTTGTACGGGTTCGGTGACCGCCCTCAAGGGTCCCTTAGTGGAATCACGACATCTTGCATTGTGCGAGGGTATGAGGAGATTACGGTGGCCCTAGTGGCTTCTTGGGGAGCATTCTGCCTCCACACCGCTCCAAACGAAGATTACCATCTGCAAGGGTGTGAACTTCGGGATACATCGTCGTCTCCACGTGCCTCGGTTATCTCCTACCCGAGCCCTTTACTTATGCACTTTACTTTGTGATAGCCATATTGTTTCTTGTCATATATCTTGCTATCACCTAGTCGTTTATCTTGCTTAGCATAAGTTGTTGGTGCACATAGGTGAGCCTAGTTGTTGTAGGTTTTGTGCTTGACAAATTAACCGCTAGGTTTATTCTGGATTTGTTCAAGCCCAAACCTTAATTATTTTAAAGCGCCTATTCACCCCCCCCCCTCTAGGTGACATCCACGATCTTTCACCCGGCGTGACGCCTCGTCAATATCGTCTTATCCCCGGCACACCACTACTTCGACACCAATGCGCCCAGGACTAACTCGGCGCCTCCTTGCGCCCGCGGCTCCACGGCGACTTCCTCGACACCAGCTACCCCGACTCGACATCGACATCGAAGTTCTTTGCATGGCTACCTCGACCACGGCTACACCACCCTACTCTCTCGGCTACATCGACATTGGCACAAAGAGTTATCATCCACTTGAGCAACTCGTCAGTTTCCTCTATAGCCAACGCATCTACGACTCGACACCGTCCACGACGCTCTCGCTACGACTGCGGAGGGGGGGTGTCAGCCTGTCGGTTGCTACTCTCTCCAGTCTGACCGTCCGCGACGCTCCTATTATTCGCAATGCTACCGCTATGACTGCAAGGGATGTTAGAGATATATTTAGGATACATGTATTTGCTGGGTCGGACCTGTGTTTCGGGAGGCCCTAGGCGAACTCAACGACATGGGCCCCTATGTCCTAACTCCTAAGACCAAATATACTCATAACACCCCTTAAGACCTTATTCTCATAACACTAGCTTATTCTGCTAACACCGGCCACCGCTCCCCACCCAGTGCATCCCCACCCCACCTCCCGCACGACACCTACCTCCCCTCCTGCCTCGATCCAAACCCCCACCTCCCTCCACCTTCTACCGCCGCCGCTGCCAGACCACCGATCTCCGTCCCATCGCCCAGCCCCTGTCCACCTTCTGCCGCCGCCAAAGTAAGTACAAAAAAACAGAACAAGCTCCCAGCGGAAAACCACCCCCGCACCCCCGGCGACGCCGTACGCCGGATGCAGGCCACGGCACACCCCCGCACCCCCTGCCCTCCCCCCACCTGAGCCGCCACCCCACCCTCTCTGGCGCGGCGGGCTCCACCCGAGACGCCGTCCCACCCTCCCTATCTTCTCCGCGCACGGTGCGCCCCACCCAACCGCCGACGAGGCCAGCCATCACCGGATCCAGATAGCCGCGGCCCCACACGGCCCGCCATCGCCGGTTCGGAGCCTGCAAGGCCTCGCGTGGAGAAGGTGGCCCCGCCCCCTCCTCCTCTATGGTTCAGATCGAGCAGAGGACGAGCCCTCTCCTCCTCGTGGTGGTCTTCGGCGAGACCCTCATCTGCGCCGTATGTGCAGCTCAGTCGCGGCAGTGCGGTTCATTGCTCGGTTTAGTCCAGATGCCGTTAATTTGTCTTCATATTTTGCTTGCTTGTGCAGTTTGACTGAACTGCCGCACGGGATCTAGGTGCGTCCGGCCCGGGGGCCTCTCCCCCGTTCCTGCATCCGGCGAGGGGCGTCATCGCCGGTGCCCTGCTGCTCGACACAGCGCCTGCCTCGTCGTCTCGAGCCTCGCATGTGTTCGCCCCTTGGGCCACAGAAGCGACATGGCGTAGCTGCGCGCCTCCAGCCGTGCGTGCTACCACCTCATCCAGCCCAGCTCACCGGCCTGCTCGTCTTTGGCAAAAAAAAATACAGTCACTGTTTTGGTGTTTCTCTGAAAGAGAAATCAATGTAAATGCAGTCCAATGTTGCTTGCTCTTGAGGATTAGTTCACTGCTTGCCCCGGCGGAGTGCATTTTTGCATGTTTTCAACTCATCTGCCATGTCTATGTTGTTCATTTTTTCCAAAATGTGTGGTCCACTTTCAACACCCCTGTACCTGCTCTGCTCTATAGGACGATGGTCGCAGGCGTGCGATTTCCTATGTAAAAAGTGCATCTCATTTTTAGCAATGCTTGTGCTTTGCTCGGTATGTAATAGAAATTTTAGGCACATGTTGTACACTACTTTTATCCCACGCAGATCGGAATGAACACACACAAAAACGGTGGGAAAATATAGTTCAATAAATATTATAAAAAAATAATGTGGTTCACATTGAAAGAGTCATGATGTTCACTTGCGCTCTATGTGAAGTGCAGAAATGTTAGGGAAACAAAAACTGAGTAATGAGGTTCACTTTGAAGAGTGTTGAGGTTCGCTTGTGCTCTATGTGAAGTGCAAAAATGTTAGGGAAGCAAAAACAGTAATGTGGTTCACTCTGTAAAGCAAGATTGTCGAAAAAAAGTATGAAGTTCACTACTCTCGTTGGTGTGGTTCGCTACTCTCTTGTGTGTGGTCTGCTACTCTCGTCTGCTGGTACAAAACACACACAAAAATTACGTTCTACAAGAGAAATCATGAAGTTCAATTGATTGTCTGATGCAGTACGGTTTTCAGTTTGAAGAAGTGCGCTTTTCTGTCTGATGTGGTTCACTCGTCGATTTTGGTGTCGCGAAAAACAGAGTGTCCGCGTTTTTGTAATTTCAAAACTGCTCTAAAACCGTAATGAATTAGAGGGAGTGTTCTACATGAAGAAGTAGCATCTCGGCGATATCTTTCCAACCGTGTATGGTTTGGATCATTCCGACCAGCGGTTTGTAAAAATTTCGTGAAAAACGGCCGCTGCCTCTCGTAGTCAGTCGCACGATTTTCAAAATTACCTAAAAACCGTAAGGAATCTCAAAAACATTTCGACATATGAAAGTTGCGCCTCGTTCGTAGCTTTCCAACGGCGTATCACACGCCTCGTTTCGACAAACGGTTAAAAAACTGAAGCTAAAACAGTACCGAAAATTGCAAAAAATTTGAAAAAACATAATTCCGCGATTTGTTAAATTCAAAACTGCTCTTAGACCGTAACAAATTAGAGAAAACTATACATATGAAATAGATGCGCCTCGATGATATCTATCCAACGGTATATCATTTGATTCATTCCGGCGAGCGGTTTATAAGAAAACGTGAAAAAACACTCGCTGTCATTCGTTGTGAGCCGCACGATTTTCGAAACTGCTCTTAAACTATGATGAATTCTGAAAAGTGTTCAACATGGCGAAGTTGCGTCTACTCCATAGCTTTTCAACGATATATTACACGCATAATTCCGATAAATGTTTAAAAACTAGAGCAAAAAAGGAACCGAAAAAACAACACGTACAATTTTTTCAAACATGAAGTTCACTGGTCTCTCTGTTGCAGTATCTGTGCAGTGCCCTCGCGTTGTGCGTGCAGTTCGGAAGTGTTATGAGAATATTATTCTCATAATGTTATGAGAATAGACCGTGCATACAGACTTAAGTACACAACAAAGACCAGTGAACCTCGTCTCCAAATTTGGTGTAGATTTTCCCCGACAGGTGTGGATGAATGCCAGGAAGGAGGTGATTGCACGCACGCCGCGTTGGGACTGCATGCAAGCCGTATTGCACTGCACATCCAGGGGTCCGATCACAACCGTTTTTGCTCTGAACTGTATTATGCCTCTTGCACATATTCAGCATTTATCACCGGTCAAACTGGAATTTGAGGACAAGCAATTTTTTTGGTATAATGAACTGTAATCCTCATGCACCACCAAATTTTGGGTTTTCTGGACTGCAAGAACGTTGCAGCAAAAAAGGAGTCACAAGCAGTGCAGCACCAAACAGCACCACTGAATCCGCTCGACGGGGACTCCAGAATCCAAAATCTGCAAAAAGAGAGAGCAAAAAAAACATTTTTATGAAATGCACACGGACAGCTACTACTCTTCTAGGGCATTGTCGTCGTCGTTGACCAAACCACACTGCAGCTGGAAATACTGCACTTTCAGGAGCGTTTTCTACTGCATTGAGATTTTAATTTTATTAAACTGCATTACAGATTTTTTTTTAATAATGAATGAGCGGCACGCGCTGGAAATATGGACTGCAAGGCGACCTCCGGTGGCATGGACTCTACCGATTGACGGTGGCGCAGTAGGCGGAAGACAAGAGACGGGGAGTGGCGATCTCACCTTGACCCGTTGATCCCCTCTCGGCCGTTGTCGTGCAGTACAAAAGATAAGAGGCGAGGACTGCTTGGAGAGGAGGAAGTTGGGCACCTGCAGGGTGAAAACGCCGAGCGCCATGGACGCCCACGTCCACCACCCAGATCTAGGACGGCGGTGTGGAGAGGGACGGCCGCGATATGGATCCCCCGGGGCATATCCGATAGGGGGAGCCAGCGATGGATCCGGCGATGGAGCCGGGGATGGATCGACGACGGTAATGCTGGCGATGGATCGAGGATACAACAGGGGGAGCCGGCGATGGATCGAGGATGGAGGCGTGTATAGGGATTGCCGCGATATGGATCCCCCAGGGCGTATCCATGAGATTCCTGAAGAGTAGCATCGCCAGCGGTGGCGAGCCCTGGGGTAGCCGGATCTGGTGGAGGCGGGGTAGGTGCGGCGAGAAGGGTAGGGGGAGGCGGGCCATTGCAGTGGGTAACGACACGGGGAGGTCGGGGCATGGCTCGTCGGACGAGGGTAGCGCAGCTAGTAGGTGGGCTCTGGTTGGTTACAAGCCGGCGGTGGGGTGGCTTCTACGGGGCTCCAACGCGCTGATGGTGGTGATGTACGGCGGGAGGTGGTGGCCCAGCGGTGGGCAGTGCGGCGGGAGGTAGTTGCCGGTGTCGCGCGCGGCAGGTTGGGGCGGCGGGAGAAGAAGGTGAGAGAGGTGGGCGGCGGGGGAAGAAGGCGAGGGAGGTTGATGGCTAGGTAGTGGGTAGTTGTGTTCTGTCGAGGGAGAGACCCTGGGTGTTATGAGAATAAGGCCTTTGTTATGAGAATAAGGTCTTAAGGGGTGTTATGAGAATAGACCCACCCTATATATATATATATACACATATATGTATGCGTGTGTGTGATATATTTATATATATAACTTATTATGAGTAACTTTTAATCAAATGTCTTTAATTTAAAATTTGACTATAATAATTCAAATGACTCCATCGAGAACAATAATAACAAAATTCGAACTGACTCCATCAACAACAATAATAATAAAAAGATCGCAGAACGAAACTAACATGACATGATTACCTCAAATAAGAACCAAATTAGACTGACTCCATCGATAACAATAATACTTCAGTGCTTCAAAAAAAGTTTCTTCGGTCATTTCTTGATGGAAGGTCATTAAGGGCACAATCAAGATCAACATTGTCCAAGATATCCTTCTCAATGCAGCACATAGCCAAGCCATTCAATCTATCTTGCAACATAGTTGACCTAAAATATATTTTCAGTAGTTTAAGTTTAGATAAACTTCTTTCAGCTCAGGCTACAGGCATAGGCACTGTTAAGAGGATCCAGTAGGCAACCGAGACATTTGGATAGCAATCTACAGCCATAAAAAACTGAAGAATCTCAAGCGCTGACATCAAACCATCTGGCAAAGTTACCTCCAACACTTTTAACTCGGAGATAAAATCATGAATATCAACATCAAATGATTTATCATCAGAAAAAGCTTTTGCAAAATTAGTGCAACATTCATGTAGATTGTTATCATCCAAGGACTTCAGATTTTTTTAATTGAATAAGAAACCAAACATCTTTTCAAATTTCTTCAACTAATCAAAGTGATTGGTCAATGAAAGAATTGCATTGTCAACGATTACTAGAAAGTAAGTAACTCTGAAGCATTCCATAGCTGACAACTGTATTTCTGCGTCTTGATCATTCATTTCATCATAATGCCTCTTTCTTTTTGGTTGACGTTTTGAAGGAAATTATGGCTCTATGTCCATATCAGATGCAATGGCTTTTGCTATCTCAATACTAGATTGAAAGCCTTCATCTTTGTACTTCTTAAAATATGATATGACCTCTTCAATGTGTTTTATAGTAGCATCAATGCACATCATCTTTTCCCGCAACTTTTGGCTCACCAAATTTACAGAGAACAAAACATCATGCCAGATAACCATGCCAACTAAGTTTCAAAATTCTCAAGTGCACTGACCAAAGATTGAGCATCACTTACAGCTGGTGGGTCATCAGTAGAAGTCTCCTCCAATTCCTTCAAAGTTGAAATTACATGGATAGTTTGGTACCTGATAGGTTGCACACTCTTTATTCGACTCTCCCAACGAGTACTGGACAAAGGCTTGAGAGTTAGTTTTATTCCTTTTGAAATATTATCAAGTAAAAGCTTCAACCTTTTAGTAGAACATGAAAACAACATGTATATCCGTTGTATAATACCAAAGAATGTTATAGTCTGTTTGCAAGATTTTACCATATCACAAAGAGTGAGATTCAAACTATGACATGCACATGGCATATACAATGCTTTGTTTTCTTGTTGTTGAAGGAATCGACTCTGAACACCTTGGTATTGTCCTTTCATGTTGGAACCATTGTCATAACCTTGACCTCTTACATCGGCAACATTTAAATCAAAAGAACTCAATGTATCCACCAATACCTTCAAAAGCCCCAATCTCGATGTGTCCTCGACCTTTAGGAACTCTAGGAAAAACACCTCCACTTTCGGAAGGTTGCTTGACATATTGCCACAATGCACAATGAGAGTCATTTGTTCTTCATGGCTCACATCCGGAGCATAATCCAAGAAAATAGAAAAACACTTGGCATCTTTTATGATCTTTAAAATAACCTTTCTCACAACATCAGCAAGAACTGAGATCAACTCATTCTAGATTTTGTGGCCAAGATAGTGATGATGAATTTCACTATTTTGAATGTGCCAGATGTGTTCTTGCATAATAGGATCAAATTCAGCAATCATTTCAATCGTGCCCAAAAAATTACCATTATTATCTTGATACAACTTCTCATTTGATCCACTAAAAGCCAAAGTATGTTTTGCAAGAAACTTCACAGCAGAAACTATTCTTACCAAAACTTGTCTCCACCGCTCCTTCTCCTTTGCAATCTCCCTTTGCGTATCATCATCAATTGTCTGATTTTTGCTTAGTCTCAACCTCACTTAATTCCATGTATTCGTGTTTGTTAAATGCCCAACATTGTGCTCATGATATTTGAGACGCACACTCAAACGCTTGCAGTCATTAAATCCATCAGATGCTAGCATAGACTTGCTCTGTTTTGATTTGAACAACTTGTAAGAAAAACAATATACTCCCTCCGTCCCAAAATAAGTAACTCAAAAGTGGCTCAACTTTGTACTAAAGTTAGTATAAAGTTGAGTCATTTTTGAGTCACTTATTTTGGGACAGAGGGAGTACTTTGTTTGCACCTTTATGGTAAACCAACCACTTTCTGTCAACAAACTCACCATTACTTAATTTTCTGGAGTAAAAAGCATATGAAAAGTGTCTACCAATGGTGTCCTTCTCGAACTCCAAAGCTGGTACTCTAATAGGTCCCTTCTCAATTAAAATATCCCTTTTGCTATTGTCAAGAATGTCCCATGTTCTTGGATCAAAAATAAATGAAAGGGAATCTTCCTGTTCATTGTTAGCGAAAGGCTGCAAATATTCCTCCTCCCTTGTACGGTCAGCATCAACTTAAAAATTTAGTTGCTCCCCTGTACGAGCACCATCTTCATTTACTTCTACATCTGAATTTTCATGCTCGGGGGTAGTTTCTTGCCCTTGTTCTTCACTGACATGAGTGACATCAACATTGCTTGAAGATGTAAATAACTTATTCAAAGAACCCTTCAGTGTTAGAATTTTCAGATCACTTTCTTTCTTTTTCCTTCTTTTTTTAGCACCCGACAATTGCTTCTTCTTAGCACCCAACAATTGCTTCTTCTTAGCACCCGACAATTGCTTCTTCTTAGGTAACATGGCAGGCTAATATCCTAAAATCATGAAGAAAAGATCAAAAGAGGATACAAAGAATTAGGAGTTTATACATCGGATGATTGGAACCCTAGACATGTACATAGAATTGCAAAAAATTGATAGATTGGATTAGAATTTTTTTTAAACTTTGTGCATACTGAAGTGGGAGGATGGAACATGGATGTATAGTTGAATACGTACAATCGTACACACTAAATAAAGAATAAATAAACTACTGAAATTGTCAAATTGGAGTTTGGGGGATGGACAAGAAGTATGGAAGATGGATGGAAACATACTTACAGACTTGCAGACTTTCACTCTTTCAGGGCGTTGCAGACTTCAGAGTTTAGACTTGTAGTTATTGGCGGATTGGCGTATTGCAGACGTCAGACCGCAGCGGTGCCGTCTTGCCGGATGCCGAGGCGCCGGGCTGCCGGACTGCCGTGCGGCGCGCACAGCTCCAACGGCGGCCGAGGCGAGGCAGGGTGACCAGCAACGTGGCAAGGCGCCAAGCGAAGCGAGGAGGCCCACAAGCGACGAACCTACGATGGAAAACGAGCAGTCGTGGCAACTTGCGTGAGTCACGGCGCCTGACTCTTCGCGGTCGCTAATCGATCAGTGATCCATAGCTAGCTATCCGATGGGCCTAGCCCATCTTATTTCTTTTCTTTTGTATTTTTTACGTCTATTTTGCTGGGCTATAGTATATATAAACTCCATCATGCCCACCCCCTCGCCTGGGCCCTGGGCCGTCGCCCCACCGGCCATACCCCAGGTCGGCCCTGTGTATTTGATAGTTTAGGATTTGTAATCCGTCTCCTACTTTATCTCTAGGAGAGGCGGCTTGCCCTTCAAGTCTTGTACTCAATAAATACTCGTTCTCAAGGCTCAGTAATACATCTATCATATTCCGCGAATCTTCCCCCTCTCCCTTCTAATGCCAACTCCACCGCGCGACCCCATCCTGTCAGCCCCCGCCCGTTTGGGGTAAAAGGGACAAATGCGATGGCCCAGCACGCGGGAGCAAACAGACTTTTGTCCATTTTCTGTCCACTTTCGACCCATCCCTGGCCCATGTTTGCGCCGATTTTGGGGTGAAACGGACAACACGTGGACGGGCGGGACGCGTGTGCTTGTCCTCCCCTAGCCCACCTGGCAGTGGCACAAAGCAACCCCTCCCCCCCCCCTCCCCGCGACCCATTTGGCGCCATTTCCCCAAACCCTCCCACGTCCCTCCCGCCTCCCCCTCCCTTCCCCGCCCATGGCCGACTCCGAGCCAAATTCCGGCGGCCCGGCCACTGACCCACCCGGAAAGGTGAACAAGAAGGCGCCAAGCAAGCCGCGGTCGGAGTGCATGCCGGAGGAGGTCGTCAAGGGCAATGCCGTGGCGGCCAAGTTCGTCGCCGAGCGTGATGCGATGGAGGTCGCGCGGCTCAAGTGTAATGCCCAGGATGCAACTATAGCTCCTACGTGTCGAGGCACGAGTTAGAGACATAATCACATTCTGGAATGATCGCAAGCATGGTATCGTTGCACAACTCATGTGATGAACATGGGTAAAAGAGATAAATAGTTGGCTTACACTCGCCACATCACACAATTAATTCAACATTCATACATTCATCCAAATAACACAGAGTCCGGCTACGGACGAAATCAAACGAGAAAAGATACCACAACCACAAGTCTTGATCGCCCCTAGTAGGAACCTCTACTGATCATCGGGATATGTCACATACATATGCCCACGCTCTTCATCGAACTTCCAGTGAAGTTCTTGTCCATCTCCTGCGTCGTACTCAGTTGTACCTGCATCTGGTGTGTGCTGTAATCTGTGAGTCACAAGGACTCAGCAATCCCATTCCTGGGTATCAAAACTAACAAAGCCTTTTAGGTGTGGAGAGGTAATAAAGTGGTTGCAGCAAGCACTAAGCAACTAGCTTACGAAGTCAGAGCAAGATGAGGATATGTGCCAACGGTCGCCAAAGATGATCAAGAAGTGATCCTAGCTACTCACGTTCATGCATAACCCCACCGTGTTCACTTTTCAAAACCCTTCGAAAAGAGACCATCATGGTTACTCACACAGGTAGTGTATTCTTAAGGGTATGGTGTCAAGTTATCTACAACCGGATATTAACAACTCCAATCTTCCACATGACCGCGGCCACGGCTTTTGAAAGATCATAACCCTGCAGGGGTGTCCCAACTTAGCCCATCACAAGCTCACGATCTGCAGAGTCGCAACTCCATGTTGGGAAGCCTCGAGTATTCTCGAAATCCCATGCTCAAGTTCTTCGAAGAGAGGAAAACTAGCCCAAAAAGATCTCTCGGTGAGTCAGATCCGTGTCCAGAGCCACGCGCTCTCCATCTACGGACTCATCCGTCTATGCGAAGTGGACGATAGCCGAAAATGCCTCGAGTTGCCCTAAGGTGGCATCGCCGACTGTTAGGTAGGTGGACCAACACTCATGAGGAGCACTGGCCCGGGGTGGATTAAGTACTCGGGTTAATTACTCCATATGCAAGTTTTAGTTGTTAGGCAAATGGTAAAATCAAAGTTAGATCTCCTTGGGAAAGCTTTACTTTAAGCGAAGAAACAAGGGGGTCCCATAACCCCAACTATGTTAGGAATGCAAAAATCAAGGAACATAACACCGGTTTATCGGGTCCTAACGCGGCATGAGTGGAACAAAACACCAAGCAGAAGGCCAAGCCTTCCACCCGTTACCAATATATATATATATATATATATGCATTAATTAAATAAGATATATATTGTGTTATCCCAATAAAGAAGTCCAAACATGGGGCAATCTTCCAACTTCACCTGCAACTAACAACGTTGTAAGAGGGGCTGAGCAAAAGCGTACTTAGCCAATCAACGGTTTGCGAGGAAGGCGGTTAGAGTGTTTCGTGGCAACATAGGAGGCTGACAAGACAAGAATGGGCATCGAGGCATGACTATAGAGCGAGACAACTAGCAAAGCAAAGATAGAGGTGATATCGGGGAACGATCATCTTGCCTGTTAAGTTCTCGGTGGGATCGTAAACTTGCTCCTCAAACTCAGTCTTTCTGTAACCTCGAACTCTGAATAGCCACCGGGCTTTACCCATCACAAGAATACAAACACCGGAACAAAATCAATCATGTTGCAATGCACAAGCACATGATGCAAGACATGATGCATATGAGCATGAACATGATATGATGCATCACAAAAGCAACATGATGAGTGCAACATGTGGCATGGCATAATGCAAGAAACACAATTCATCTAAGGGAACTCAACATGCAAAGGAGAGCAAGAACAACATAGCCACACATGTAGTTATTAGATTGAGCTAGTTAAGCACTCAAAAAGTTTATTATGTTGTTTAGCATGGCAAGGAGTGCATCACAAGACCAACTACAACATGCAAGCTATTTAAATGGGCCGGAAGAAACAAACAAAAATTCCGGAAAGTCCCATGTGCATATAACCAATTTGGTGCTGATCTGTTAAAACCATAAGTTAGAGTTGGTAAACATGCAAAGTAACAGCACCATGGTATTCTACACATTTTTTCACCCCATTTACATATAAAGTTTGTTAAAATTGGAGCTACGGTTATTTAGTTATGAAATAAACCAATTTAAACATGATATTTAACAAAACATGAGCAACCTCATTTTAAATATTTTAACATGGTAGAAAACAAAACATATTATGAAACTACACTAAAAACTAAACAGGTTTGGCTTTAACTTTGTTTAAAAAGGATGCATAGATTAAAAGATATGAGTAATTCAAAAAGAGAGCATAAACTGAAAATTAAAAACAAAACAGAAAAGGAAAAAAACATAGCTGACCCAGCCTGGACTAGCCTCAGCCACTGATTAGTGGGTCTAGGGGGCGCTGAGGTGGCAAGGCTGGGCGTGGGAGGAGGTGTGTGCGTGCATAGAGGATGACAGTTGGGACCGGGGTGTCAGGGAGACAGGCAGGGCAAAAATTGGGCATTTTGCCACGGGCCTGAGGGGATTCGAACCGTGCACGTTTGGATACTAGAGCGAGGGGTAGACTAGATGAGCTAGGCACGACGACTGGTAGGAGATGGGTCTCTGTCCTTTTGAACAGACCCGTGGCCCTGAATTTGTCCTGCCCTGAATCAAAGGCAGACGACGACGACGCTCGCGGCAGCAATGGCGACGCAGGGCCTGAGAGGTGGCGGCGAGCGAGCGGGTTTAGCGGGGCGGGGTGCTGGGGCGACAGCTCGCGCGCAGACGCTCGGGTACGAGCTGCCGTTCGCCTCGGGTGCGGCTCGGCACGGCGATGCGGCGGCGGCGAGAGATGGCGTTGTGGCCAAGCTCGCGGGAGGTGCGGCGAAGCGAGGTTTGGCTCTGGTGCGGGGTGTGCGGCGTGCAGGTGTGCCGCGGCTGCTGAAGGTGCGCGAGTGGGTGCTCGAGCACAAGCTCACGGTCGCCTCGGGTTCACGGCGATCGGCCAGCTCGACAGGCAGGGAGCGCGCCTGGGAATGCTGCTTTGCGGGAGTGCGTGCACGCTAGCGTAGCAACGGCATAAGCGGGGCGGCGACGACACGATCCAGATGGGGCAGGGTGGCGCTACCTTGAAGTTGTTCAGAGTTCGCGGGAGCACCAAGAGCACTAAGATTGCATGGATCTAGCGACGACTCCGGTGACCGAAACGCGGTAGGAAGAAGAAGGAAGGGAGGTGGGTATACCTGCTTACCATAGGACACGGGGAGATCGTCGGAAACGAGCCGGAGAAGTCGCGGACGAGCTCTGAACCTAGTCGCTGGATGTCAACCGAGGAAGAGGAAGCAGAGGCGGGAGTGCTGCAGGGTTCCTGGTGTTTCCCTCGACAAAGTAGAGGAAGCAGACGACGACGAGGATGTCGGAGAAGCAGTCGGAGACGGCCGGAGTGGACACGGCGGGGCGTACTACACCGACGACAAGCACGAGCTCGCCTCGGCCATGGCGACGATTGAAGATGCCAGATGCGTGGGGTAACTACCTGGAGCGACGGCGGTGCGGAGAGGGGAAGGGGAAACCCTAGAGGCGCTGGGGATGGCCTTATAGCGGCGCGTGCACCATGGCTGCCCTCATGGCCATGGTGGCGCCATGGCATGAAGTAGAGGGGAAAAAGGAAGAAGAAAAGGTGGGTGCAGGAGAACAGGGAGGCGCTGACATGTGGGTTCGAGGCGACCAAGTGGTGAGGGGCTAGCATGAGGGTGTGCGCGCACGGGTGAGAAACGCCGGGGAAGGGAACCGCGGGCTTGCTGGACTGGCTGGCGCGGGGTGGCTGCTGGGCCGGGGGGGAAGGCCGAGGCCCAGGCTGTGGCTAGTTGCTGCTGCTGCAAGGCTACTGCTGTTGGGCTTCTTCTTTTCTTTTCTTTTTTTCAAACAAAAAAATCAAAAGGAAATGCCCATGCAGTTAGGAGAGGAGTTAGGGATAAATAAAAATATCCCTGAGCTCCTGGATTTATACCCTATTTACATCTGTGCCCCTGGTTCCTTAGCTCTACTCATCCATCCCCACGCTCTTAACTTTTGCTCAGTTTTCCCCACTCCCTTGCCAGAAACCCTCATAACAGGTTATAACGGACATCGCCGTCGGGTCAGTGCTTTGACCGTTAACTCTGATGAGTGGGGTCGCGTTGGGGGTGTAGCTGTTCGACCATTTGGTCGTGGTTTCGTTGGGTAGTCCCTTGCATTAAACACCTGCCCGCGCTGCCACGACAGAAGCCTGCTACGCATGCACCCAACAAGCATGTCTGCATGCATCGATGCGCCGACCGAGCCTGCATGCACTAATGCATGCCGCCCCGATGCACTGACCGAGCCGCTTCCGTGCACACCAGCCGCCAAGTATGCAGCGACGGTCGCTCCCGCTAGTTCCTCTCTTCTCGCACACTTGTCTCCTTGATTTAGAACCCGTTTTGCTACGACAAATTGAACAAATATGTTGTGGCTGCATGCACTTTTTAGATAGAAAACTTAATAATAGAACTTGATAAAAGGGCCAACAAGCCCATAGCATCTCTCACATAGTTCAATGGGATTACAACTTAACATAACATAGACTAAAAAAATAGATAGAGGGTTTAGAACCCTAGACGCCGCCTTCTCCACCTTGCTCCTTCTCCGGGCGCCCTTCACTGCTGCTCTGGGACGATGTCGATGGGGTACGGAAGAGTGTGCATGCGGGACGCGGTGGGGAAGATGTTGGTGTACTCTGTGAACATGTTGTGGGTGGTGAAAGCGATGAACTCGCAGCCACACCAAAACACCCGGCCAAGGAGGTAGAAGGCGTGTCAAAATAGCCGTAGTGCTACGTGTTATTTGGCCACGGCAGAGGGTGGCTTAAATAGCCATAGTGCTACGTGTTATTTGGCTGTGGCAATAACGGGGTCAGATGTGAAGTAACCCGTTTTCAAACCCACCGCAACATCGGGAGTATACACGTGTGGGAAACGGTGGTTTGAAAAAGAAGAAGTAAAAGAAGCTAATTGCACGCATGGGAATCCGTGGTCATATATATTATAGGAAAGAGACAAATTTTGAATAGTTTGTGGCCATTTTGCATGATAAAAATAAATTTCTCATTTTCTACGCAATGTCAATTGATTTCAAACGATGCAAAAATACAGAGCCAGCACGTTCACAAAAAACAGAGAAATACAGAGCCAGCACGTTCACCAAACACAGAGCAAACTGTCAGGCCCAAGATGCGATTCTATCCTGATCACGTGACGCTTACGTGATTGGGGCACAACCGCATTTCGGGCGCTTAGCAAGATGGATATCATTACATCAAACCATTACATACATACATGGGGGATACAACAATACATACAAGTCACATGAATACAACATCATCAATACAAAGCATCCGACTACAGATGCAAACATGAAAAGAACAACGACATCCATCTGCTATCCCAGGCTGCCGACCCGGAACCTAACCCAAGACTGAAGAAGAAGAAGAAGAAGAAAGAACTCCAACACAACGATCAACGCTCTCACGTCAAGACATCGGAAACCTGCACCTGCAACTGTTGTTGTAGTATCTGTGAGCCACGAGGACTCAGCAATCCCATAACCATGGGTAACAAGACAATCAAAGCTTAATAGGTAGGAAGAGGTAAAGTGGTGAGGTTGCAGCAGCGGCTAAGCAATATGTATATGGTGGCTAACTTACGAGTACAAGAATAAGATGAGCATCTACGCAAACAGTCGCAAACTAGTAGTGATCGCTAAAGATCCTGAACTACCTACGAGTCAAACATAACCCCACCGTGTTCTCTTCTCAAAGTGAAAAGAGACAGTCACGGTTACTCACACAGTTGTGTGTTTTACTTCGGATCCTCTGTCAAGTTTTCTACAACCGGACATTAACAAATTCCAATCTGCCACATAACCGCGGGCACGGCTTTCGAAAGATCATAACCCTGCAGGGGTGTCCCAACTTAGCCCATCACAAGCTCTCACGATCAGCTGAAGTAATAATAATTATTACCCCTTATCTTAGGGACATTTCGATCAGGCTCGGTATCCCGGTGCACAAGACATTTCGACAATGGTAAAACAAGACCAGCAAGACCTCCCGGCGTGCCGACACCCTGATAGTAGCCGCGTGTATCTCGTCTCAGGCCACAACCGGATAGGTGAGCCTACGGGAGCCAATCCTCGAGTTTCCCCGTGGTGGCCCCGCAGTCTCCCCATTTGGGACCAACACCATCAGCACTGGCCCCCCGTGCTATGTAGAAGAATCCTCGGGTAGCGCTAACTCCCTATGCAATTAATTAATTAATTAAGTTGTTATTATGAGCAAATTAAAACCAATGTTGGGCCTTGCTGGAGGAGTTTTATTCAAAGATGAAGTGTCAAGGGGTCCCCATATACCCAACCGTGTAAGGAACGCAAAATCAAGGAACATAATGCCGATTTATCGGCGCCTAAGGTGGCATGAGTGGAACAAAACACCGAGCAAAAGGCCAAGCCTTCCACTCATGCCCAGTATATAGGTGTGTCAATAATAATTATAGATATTGTGATATTCCAACAACAAGTTCCCACCTGGAACGACCTTCATCTTCACCTGCAACTAGCAACGCTATAAGAGGAGCTGAGCAAGCGGATAACATAGCCAAACAATGGTTTTGCTAGGAAGGTTTCAAAGGTTAGAGGTTTCATGGCAACAAGGAGAGGGGCTGACAATAATGATGGGTAGCGCGACTTGTAACGATAGCATCGAGACAACTAAGCATGGAAATGATAGTAAAGGTATCCAAGGGTATGGTCATCTGGCTTGAGATCCCGCAAGGAAGAAGAACGAATCCGTGAAGAAGACGAAGAAGAAGCCTTGAAGAAGAACCACGGGTAGGCGAACGAATCCTCACGAACGCAACGGAACAAGCACTAACGAGAAGAAGCAAGCAACGCGGTAAACACACCACACAAGACATGACAATATGCTCAACCAAGTATGATGCAAGACAGTTCTATATAGGATGCACTACAAGTCTATACAGGACGCAAAACATGGCAAGGTAGGAAGCACAGCAAAACAACACAAGTCTATATATGATGCAATACATGGCAAGGTATGATGCATGACAAGTCTATACAGGAAGCAATACATGGCAAGGTAGGAAGCACGGAAAAACAACATAAGAACAACAAGTTTAAATGAGGCCGGAATCCACATATAGCGAATCCGGTAAGTCCTCATATGCATAGTTTGAAATTAGTCCAGATCTGAACAAACCTTATGTTCAAGTTGTTAAACAGCAAGTTAACATGCACCATGATGATCTACACGAAATTCTAGTCAAGTTTCATATAAAGTTTGTTTAATTCGGAGCTACGGCCTAGAAGATATGAGCAAAACAAGACAAGCAAGGCAACGGTGCAAGAAGCAGCTAAACATCAAGCAAACATACTCCAAACATGTAAACAAGATGATATTATGATTCTACATGCAAAATCACACAAGTTTCATATAAGGCACACCTAAAACGGAGCAACGGGCTAAAAGATACACATGAAACAAGATATAACAACAAGCTGAAGTTAACAGCCACATAGCAACTTTGGAGCAAGGTAAATATATGCTACAGCACTCAAACATGGAAACAAGAAGCATGGACATGAAGTAGACATATCCTATAGCAAACAACTCCATTGGAGCAACTCCATAGGAGGCATGGATCAATAGCAACAAGCTACAACATTTTGATCATGACAATAAAAACCTGACAGTAATATTTTATAGCAACTTGGGAGCAAGAATTAAATAAGCTACAGCAACCCAAATGAGCAAGTGAGGGCATGAATGGATAGACAACCACATATACAGCAAGAAATGATCAATGGCCACCCCAAAACTAACATGGATTTACCTAAGGCATCAAGCAAACATAGCATCAGGATATGACAGATTTCATACTTAGTGAAATTCCACTAAGTGTTAAAACAGTAATAACAACATGGCATGTTTACAAGCATGTTTAAGTCAACACAAGGCATATCATAGCAAATGGTTTGCACCACAACAAAGAACACATGATGGAGAATCTAAAACATATGGGCATGTGACATGGGAACAAACACATCAATAGCAACGAGCTCCTCAACTAGGCATCTCGTAACAAGTTACAAAAACTAACAACCACATGCACTTTTGCAACAGAGATTAACATGGCAATATGTACTCAAACAAGCATGCTACAGCAACCAACATGTAGAGCACTTCACAAGGAACATTTTGACATCTCATTTGCATCATTTGGATAAACATGCACCATGTTATCATATCTCAAACATGGTAACAAAATAACAAGTAGCGGCAGTTTATATCAAGTAGCACTATTGCAACAGCAATTAGAGCATCTAGATGAAATCAAACAAGCATGGCACAATGGAACATAGTGTAGAGCATATCACCACGATCATTTTGACATATCATTTGCTCAATATGGATCACCACACAAAAAGTTATCACTATGCAAAGTATGCAACATAATAAGCAAATACAGGGACTTAGCAGTTTTCACAGGAAAGGAAAAAAACATGTGGGCGCTAAATAGAAAAAGACACCCACGGCGTTGGATAAGGGCAGGGGCGAGGCCTCACCAGAACGGGCCCGGTCCATGCCGTAGGGGAGGGAGGCCGGGGCAGTTGGAGATTGGACCGGAGGGGATGGGCCCTGGGCCCACGGGAGGAGGAGGCCGGCCCAGGACGCAGGGCGCTGGCCGCGGTCGCTGGGGCGTCGTCCTCTTCCTGTGGCCGCACGAGCAAGGCCAGCGGCTGGACGAGGCTGCGGTGGCGCGGCAAGGACAACGAAGGGCGGAGGTCAGGGACGTCGGGGACGAGGAGATCCGACGAGAGGGGCCCGTTCCTGACCGGATCGAAGCAGAGGCCGGCGAAGGTGGGCGGATCTAGGACGGCGGCGGCAAGGAACTCCGGCGACGGCGATGTTTCCTGCGGCAAGGAGAGAGAACGAGGTGAGAGAGAGAGGAGAAGGGGAAGGGGGAGCACGCGACGACCTGGCTTGGGGATGCTCGCCGGCGGTGGCTCGCCAGCCGGTGCAGGTGGCGGCGCGGGCAGAGGAGATCAGGCGCGGAAGCAGTCGAGGCCCTCGCTCGGGTGCAACGGCACGGAGCAGGCGCCTCGGGCGCGCGGCGGCGGATTTCGGCCCGATTCGGCTCACGGCGGGCCGAATACGGGCCCCGACGGGCCCGGCGGCGGGAGGAGGCCAGGCGGACGCGGCTTTGGACAGCTGGCGCCCTCCCACTAGCCGCAGGAGGCTGTTGCGGCGGCGGGAGCCCGTGGGACGGCGCCAAGTGGCGGCCAGGGAGCGGCTGGGCGCGGAAACGAAGGAGGAGGGGGGCTGGGGCACGGTTTTCGAGGGAGAAGAGAGGCTAGCGGTTGGTGGAGACTAGGGAATGCCAAAAATGGCAAGAGGGGGTCTATATATAGGCATAGGGCTAGGTTTTGGGGGGTTTTGGGGGTGTTTCGAGCCCTCCGATCGCGATCCGACAGATCCGATCGCGAGGTGAGGTAGGATGGGCCTAGGGGAGGTTAGTGGGCTGTGTTGGAGGGGTTGTGGGGAGAGAAGAGAAGAGGCCCGCGGAGGTTTTCGGAGACCGAAAACGTCCGATGTTTAGACCGGCTACTAGTGCCGTTATATATATATCCGTTGGGCTATCAAACAAGCTCCGAATGCGATGAAATTTGGCAGGCGGCCTGTCTACACTATAATAAGACCACACACCAAGTTTCAACCCATTCCGAGAATGTTTTCCGGCCACTCATAAAATAAATATTCGGAGACACCGTGGGCACGTGCAAGTGTGTCTGGACTCAGAACGGACAACGGAAAGGACGGACGGACTCGGACGGATGCAAGTTCCGAAAACATGATGATGCGACACACATGATGACATTGGAAGATGCAACACGCAAAAAGATGACATGGCAAAGGCAATGAATAACTGACTAACACCTGGCGCACCGGTCTCGGGGTGTCACAACACTCCCCTACTAACAAAAGATCTTGTCCCGACATCTTAGGAACGAGACGGAAGGAAAAAAGGAAGAACAAAGTTCTTCGAGGAAAAGAGTGAAACCAAAGAATATTGAGAGGTTGATCCACTTCGAAAGAAAGAACATGACGGAGGAAAACGAAGCTGCAAGCACTTTGTTGGACAAGAAGAACAATGGATAGGACGAGAACGAAGAGCTTAAGTGATAAAAGAGACAATGAAACCACTTCGGTTAAAAGAGATAGAAAAGGGATTAGAACGAAGGAATTCGGGCAGCACTCCGGCTGAAACTGAAAGAAATAGCACACCGGTTGAACATGGATGGAATGGAACAAGAGCTTGAAAAGATGAAATGATACTCGACGAGAGCAACCGAGAAAATTTGAACTCCGGAAAAGAAAAGATTAAGACACTTGGAACTAGAATTTATTCATCAAGAATAAACTCCGAAGGAAGGAATAAATCAACTTGAAGAATAAGAATTATGTTATGCTTATCCTCCACCAATTAAATTGATGAGAAGCAATGGATTCGCATATCACTTATACTTTAAGAAATTGATTAAAGAGGGATATATCGCGAACTTGCGAAAATCTTCATGAAACACCGGTAGGATTGGAATAAAATGAATGGATTGATATGATAACACCGGAATAGAACTCTGTTGAGCGAACCACCGTAGGAATTGAAACCGAGTGAAGAAAAGAACAACCACCGGGAAGAAATAAAATCGAATGAAGAACGAGAATGACCACCGTAAGGAATAAAATTGAACAATGCAAGAGGACAAGCCACCGTAAGGAATTGAAATTGAGTGAACACGAGAGAATGAATCGCTGGGAAAAATGATAAGTACTTGAGAAAATTTGAATGACAAGAACGAAGAGATTGTGAACTAATTAAAGAATACTTGAACGAAGCACCGGACAAATGTGAGACGAACGAAGAGGCATCGATGAAGAATATTTGGAGGACGAAGTTGAAAACTGAGAATGAAGAAATCTTCTGAAATGATGACCTTCGGAGGAACACCATAAAATTAATTCATGAAATACTCCGGAAGAATGAAAAAAGGTCGGACCAACGATGAAAAGAATTGAAAGCGATCTTGGCGAAGGCATAAGACTGATGAAATCCATACTTACGTCACACTAGAAAAGAATTTTGGAACACTCCGGGAAAATTAGAAGAGTCAGGTACGATCCTGGGAAAGACCTGTGGGTTATGAGCCCACCGAAGAGAAAACACCGATGGAACAAATTGAAAAGGAGATGACGCACCAGACTGATTGAATTAATCGAATAAGGTGACAACCTCAAATGAATTAGAACACAGACGAATATTCTGAGATTTCTTCGAAACTCCGAAACAAATAAATGACGAGAGATAAACGAGCAAGGTGAAGCAATTGAGCCGAGGAAAAAGAATATGATGAACACCGAAAACTTGAGTTGAATCCACCGGAAAAGAACAAGAGGTGAAGAATATCGAACGAGAGGAGAATTCATCGGAGAATAAAGGAGATAAACGATGACGAACTAGACGAGAATTCACCAGTTGGAATAACTGAGGAAAGGAAGCAATGATTCACACGAGTCGGATGGATACTCGATTAAGGGCTCCAGCTCCGAGAAGCAAAAGGGTGGGCGGGTGGGAAAAAGAAAGACCACCACGGACGGGGAAACAACATTGGTTGGAAAGAACTGAGGACGAACTTGCAAAGAAGAAGAGGGTCGAATCCACTTGACGAGAGATGCACCAGATGAAAGGACTAACAATGCAACGAACAAAAAAACTAACCACGATCCTAAAAAAATTTGAAGGGGAAGAGGAGTAATTCAAAACACCTACGTCAAGATTCCTTACGAGAGCGACGAAGGGGCAGGGGAGTAAAAGGAATTCCTACTCTCTGATATAACTAGACTCCGAAAAAGTTTTCTTCTAGGCTCAACAACGGCCAAACTACGATTAATCAAGGGGGCTCCTATGGTCGGTCGAGGCTCTGATACCAACTTGCCAGGCCCAAGATGCGATTCTACCCCGATCACGTGACGCTTACGTGATTGGGGCACGGTCACATTCCGGGCGCTTAGCATGATGGATATCATTACATCAAACCATTACATACATACATGGGGGATACAACAATACATACAAGTCACATGAATACAACATCATCAATACAAAGCATCCGACTACAGATGCAAACATGAAAAGAACAACGACATCCATCTGCTATCCCAGGCTGCCGACCCGGAACCTAACCCAAGACTGAAGAAGAAGAAGAAGAAAGAACTCCAACACAACGATCAACGCTCTCACGTCAAGACATCGGAAACCTGCACCTGCAACTGTTGTTGTAGTATCTGTGAGCCACGAGGACTCAGCAATCCCATAACCATGGGTAACAAGACTATCAAAGCTTAATAGGTAGGAAGAGGTAAAGTGGTGAGGTTGTAGCAGCGGCTAAGCAATATGTATATGGTGGCTAACTTACGAGTACAAGAATAAGATGAGCATCTACGCAAACGGTCGCAAACTAGTAGTGATCGCTAAAGATCCTGAACTACCTACGAGTCAAACATAACCCCACCGTGTTCTCTTCTCAAAGTGAAAAGAGACAGTCATCACACAGTTGTGTGTTTTCTTCGGATCCTCTGTCAAGTTTTCTACAACCGGACATTAACAAATTCCAATTTGCCACATAACCGCGGGCACGGCTTTCGAAAGATCATAAACCTGCAGGGCTATCCCAACTTAGCCCATCACAAGCTCTCACGATCAGCTGAAGTAATAATAATTATTACCCCTTATCTTAGGGACATTCCGATCAGGCTCGGTATCCCGGTGCACAAGACATTTCGACAATGGTAAAACAAGTCCAGCAAGACCTCCCGGCGTGCCGACACCCTGATAGTAGCCGCGCGTATCTCGTCTCAGGCCACAACCGGATAGGTGAGCCTAGGGGAGCCAATCCTCGAGTTTCCCCGTGGTGGCCCCGCAGTCTCCCCGTTTGGGACCAACACCATCAGCACAGGCCCCCCCTACTATGTAGAAGAATCCTCGGGTAGCGCTAACTCCCTATGCAATTAATTAATTAATTAAGTTGTTATTATGAGAAAATTAAAACCAATGTTGGGCCTTGCTGGAGGAGTTTTATTCAAAGACGAAGTGTCAAGGGGTCCCCATATACCCAACCGTGTAAGGAACGCAAAATCAAGGAACATAATGCCGGTTTATCGACGCCTAAGGAGGCATGAGTGGAACAAAACACCGAGCAAAAGGCCAAGCCTTCCACCCATGCCCAGTATATAGGTGTGTTAATAATAATTATAGATATTGTGATATTCCAACAACAAGTTCCCACCTGGAACGATCTTCATCTTCACCTGCAACTAGCAACGCTATAAGAGGGGCTGAGCAAGCGGGTAACATAGCCAAACAATGGTTTTGCTAGGAAGGTTTCAAAGGTTAGAGGTTTCATGGCAACAAGGAGAGGGGCTGACAATAATGATGGGGAACGCGACATGTAACGATAGCATCGAGACAACTAAGGATGGCAATGATAGTAAGGGTATAAAAGGGTATGGTCATCTTGCATGAGATCCTGCAAGGAAGAAGAACGGATCCGTGAAGAAGACGAAGAAGAAGCCTTGAATAAGAACCACGGGTAGGCGAACGAATCCTCACGAACGTGATACGTCCAAAACGTATCTATAATTTCTGCTTGCTCCATGCCTCTTTTGGGTGATATTGCTATGATATTTATACACTTCCATACACTTTTGATCATATTTGGACTAACCTATTAATTCAGTGCACCACAGTGCCAGTTTCTGTTTTCGGCTATTTTTGTATTTCAGGTTTTCACGTTACGAGAACTGCCAGGAAAAATCCAGAAAAATTATATAAAAAATCAGCGTTCCAGAAACTACCGTGCGCCCGAAGGACAGCCTGGGGGGCACCAGGGCTCCAGGCGCCCTGGCGGCGCCCCCCCCCCCCCCCGGGCCGCGCCGGGGGGGCGCCTGGGCCCCCCGAGGCTCCTCCGATGCCTCCCTTTGGCATATATTTAAAGCGTCTCCCGAAACCCTCGAGGGAGGAACTCTTTTCGCGATCCCATCTCTGTTCCGCCGCCGCCGCCGCTTCCAAGATCGGGAGCACCAGGAGAACTCTTCTCGGCACCCTACCGGAGGGGAGGATCACCACCGGGAGCCTCTCCACCACCATGGACGCCTCCCGGATGAGTTGTGAGTAGTCTCCCTTGGACCATGAGTCCATGACCAGTAGCTATGTGATGTTCTCCTCCCGTTCTTGTGCTTCACTAATTAGCCCTCGTGAGCTGCCCTACATGACCGAGGCACATATGTAATCCTTATGTTGTTGCTATGATGAGTTTGCTAGGATCTGATGGATTATGAGATTATGTTCAGATTGTGCTTGAGTAATATATTTGATCTACCTCTTTTATATTTATGTTCGTAAGTAATTCTTGCATGTTCTCCGTTGTTATTTATTGCTTTGGCCAAGTAATAGGTAGTGACTCCAAGAGGGAACGTTATGCTTGATTGTGGGTTCATGCCCCTCGATGACTAGTTTGAGTGACAGAAACATGAGTCTAGGGGATGTGTTGTTGCCACAAGGGGGAAAACAACGGTGCTTGTGCCCGCGGGTGCAAGGATTGTTTACTTTACGCAAAGTTCTTTTAATGCAGTTGTCTGTTGCATTGAGTTTACACTATGGGTGGGACTCGCAACTTAATACCAGCGAGATGTTCTGGATAGATATCTCAAAATGGATGATTAGTAGTAGATATTGATGGATTTCGGTCTACTTACTTTGGCGTACCGCCCATGCTTTGAACCTCAACCTTTCTTGCAATGTAATTAGCATTGGTTTGCGCACATGGTCCTGTCAATTGCCCAGCTGTAATTCATTTACCTCACATAGCTGTTTTATCGTCTTTTGGGAGAGAGACATCACTAGTGAACATCATGAGACTCCGGTCCATATTACCATCATTGATCACATCCTCTATTTACTTTTCTCTTTTATTTACTATTGCAATTATATCTATCACTACTATCACTTGCGTTTAATCCTTTGTGAACTACAAGGCCGGAGGGATTGACAACCTCTCTGTACTCGTTGGGAGCAAAGTTATTTGTATCTGTGTGCAGGTCCACGTTGATTGCTAATATCTGGCGCCGTAGCAGTTGACACCTTCTTGTTGAACCTAGGAGTCTCTGGGGATTCGATCCTTGGTATCTTTGCCAAGGGAAAAACTTCCGCAACACTACATCTCACACCTTCCACTTGGGGTAACCAATGAGGGGCGAGAAGCCTAGCAAGAGTTTTTCTGGCGCCGTTGCCGGGGACTCCACTCTTCAAGATAGGGGAGTTGCACGCTATCTTTTACCTTCGCTTTTAGTCTTGTTAGTTTACCTTTCAGTTTTTGCTTTAGTATCTTTTATCGAAAATCACAAAAATAGTTATCTTGCTTGCTTGCTACTATGGGTTCCACCGAGAACACCAAGTTGTGTGACTTCATTAGTCACAAAAACGATGACTTTATAAGCACACCTATCACTACACCTGCCACTTCAGCACCTTCATACGAAATTAAACCTGCTTTACTGAATCTAGTTACGAAAGATCAATTCTCCGGTGCTGGAGATGATGCTGCTTTACACTTGAACAACTTTGTTGAACTTTGTGATATGCAAAAGTACCAAGAAATAGATGGTAATATTGTTAAGCTTAAGCTTTTTCCTTTCTCCTTGAGAGGAGGAGCTAAAATTTGGTTTCAGTCTTTGCCTAGAAATAGCATAGATTCATGGGACAAGTGCAAAGATGCTTTTATTGGAAAATACTATCCACCTGCTAAAATTATCCAACTGAGAAGTAACATAATGAATTTTAAACAATTGGATAATGAACACGTTGCCCAAGCTTGGGAACGTATGAAATCTCTTATCAAGAACTGCCCTACTCATGGTTTGACTACTTGGATGGTTATCCAAACTTTTTATGCAGGCTTGAACTTTACCTCGCGGAACTTGTTAGATTCGGCCGCGGGAGGAACCTTTATGTCAACTACACTTGGTGCTGTCACGAAGCTTCTCGATGAGATGATGACCAACTATTCCCAATGGCACACCGAACACGCTCCAACAGGTAGGAAGGTAAACTCTGTCGAGGAAATTCCTCCCTTAATGAAAAAGTTGACTTGATCATGTCTCTACTTTCGAAGCAATCCTCTGTTGATCCTCGTGATGTTCCTTTAAATTCTTTGATTGCTCAAGAACAAGTAGATGTGAACTCTATCCCTAGAAACAATTTTAACAACAATGCTTAAAGGAGTAATTTTGGTAGCAATCCTAGACCGTTCCCCTCTAATTCTTATGGGAACAACGATGCTTATCCTAGCACCAAGAACTCCAATACTGAACTAGAGATTATGCTTAAAGATTTCATCACTACCCGAAAAGCCTTTAATAAGAGTGTAGAAGAAAAACTACATAAACTAGATGATCTCTCTTTGAAGGTAGACCATTTAGCCAATGAGATAGAACTGCTTAAAATTAAAACTTCTCCTCTTGAGGAGAGGAAGGTCACTCCTATTAATGCTAATCAAGTGCAAATTAATGAAAATATTAGGATGATGGCTAAACTTAAAGAAAGATGGGCTAGAGAAAGGGAGGAAGAGGATAGAATTAAGAGCCTTCCTACCCACCACACTGTTGCTACTATCCAAGTTGTTGAGGATATCCAAACTCTTAGCACCCAATGTACTCCTGGTCCCATTGGACCTATTAATGGTGATGCTATGACTATAGAAACTACCAAACATGTGAACCTAAAGGACACCACTACCACTTTACTTGATGCTAGTGACCTTGATTTTGATAATTGCACTCTTACCGAAGTTATTGATTTCCTTCCCAAGATGTCTAGAGATCCCTGCACTAGCACGCTTAACCTTGCCTTCACAGAGCATATCACTAATGCTCTCATCAAAGCTAGGGAGGAGAAACTTAGAGTAGAAGCCTCCATACCTAGAAAGCTAGAAGATGGTTGGGATCCTACGATAAAAATTAAATTGAATGACTTCTCTTGCTATGCATTATGTGATGTTGGAGCTAGTACCTCTGTTATGCCCAAAAGAATATATGATATGCTTAAATTGAAACCTTATGATTCTTGTTCTTTTGGTGTTCGTCTCGTTGATTCTTCCATAAAGAAACCTTTGGGGAGGATCGACGATGTTCTTATCGTTGTCAATGATAATTATGTTCCCGTTGATTTTACTATTATGGATATTGAATGTGATCCTTCTTGTCCAATTATTTTGGGACGTCCCTTTTTATGCACCGTTGGTGCTATCATTGACATGAAAGAGGGGAATATAAAATTTTAGTTTCCTCTCAAGAAAGGGATGGAACACTTCCCTCGAAATAAGATCAAGTTACCTTTTGAGTCCGTTGTACGGGCTAGCTATTCTTTTACTCTTGATAAGACTTGATCTATATGCATTATGCCTAGCTTAAAGGCATAAAAGAAAGCGCTTTTGGGAGGCAGCCCACATGAATAAATTTATTTTGCTTTTGTTGTGTCTTAATGTTGTTTACTACTGTAGCATCATCATTGTATCTTTGCTTTTCAATTTTGTGCCAAGTGTAGCCTCTGATTGCTAGAAAGTTCAAAAGTTGTGAGGTGCTGTCCAGGAAACAGATTCTGTCCTTGGATAGAAAAATTTGTATAAAATCACCAGATCATCTTTTTGGTCTGAATTTTTTCGACAGCGTGCCCTATATAATTTTCTTTCGTGCGTCTGTTCTGAATTTTTTTGTTAGAGTTGCAGAAGTGCCCCGAACAAATCAATTACTACCTGATGTTCTGTTTTTCACAGATTCTGTCCTGTTTTGCTTTTCCTTCATTTTGCAAACCAAGAGCTTGCTTTCTCTTTGCAAAAACCTTTTGGCAATCTTGATAAACAGTAGACCTTCAAGAATATCTTTATTTCCAGCAAGGTATAATTATTTTATTATGGGTACTAACCTCGCTAATCAGATTATGATGAGTTATGTATGAAGGGAGTTTTCAAGTGTGCGAGGGAAGATGATAAAAAGATTCAGGAGTGTCAAGCGCTCAAGCTTGGGGATGCCCCCATGCACCCCCAAGAAATATTCAAGGAGACTCAAGCGTCTAAGCTTGGGGATGCCCCCGTGCATCCCCTTCTCCATCAACATTATCAGTTCTTCTTTCGTTCCACTATATTTTAATCACTTCATGTGTTATGTGCTATGCTTGGAGCGTCTTGCTTTTAGTTTTCTTTAGTTTTTCATAACGAGTCGGAACTCAACTTTCTTTATGTGGGAGAGAAACACGCTCTACTACTACCTAGAACATAACATAGAGTTTTCATGTCTATCCTTGTTGTGTGTGTTCTTTGTCTTTTAATAGCTACTATCATGTTCAGCTCTTAGCCTTCATGCTTATCTTTTCAAAGAGCTTTTGTTTAGTTGGTTGCTTGAACTCTCTTTAATTACCATGCTCACCTTATTAAGAGAGTTTGCTTCCGTTGCATTGGTTGATATGTCTATGATAAAGATGCTACGTGCATGATGGCGCTTAGTAGTTCATGTTTTCTTATGGTTAGTCTCAAATAACTGGGGGGTTCCCAATGTGTTATTGGAGTATCAACATGATTTGTTTGCCTATGATGTGGTATGGTTTAGTAATATCTTCCTTCGAGAATTTATTTTGATTGACTTGGCGTATGCTCATGCATATTTAAGACTGTAAAGAAAGTCTGTCAAGCCTTGATGATCTTTTGTTTCTAAGTAGCGATATAACTACCATGCCTGATTCAATGTTGCTTTGTCGCTCTGCATGATTATGACCATCATTGCTCTCTTAGTTGGTCGCTCCCAGTCTTTTGCTAACCTTCGCCTGTACTAAGCGGACTGACTACTTGTGCATCCACATCCTTTAATCCAGTTATGCCATATGAGTCCACCATACCTTCCTACATGGTATTTACCTGCCATTCCTAACGGAGACTTGCATGTGCCATCTCAAAATTATTCAAAGAAAAAGCATTCTTATTTTGTGCCTCTGTTGTAAGTTCATGAGGAAGTAGTGGTTAATTCATGACCTTTTTAAGTTGGACAAGCTTCACCCCAGGATTGCATGTATAATGTGCGAACCCATAATACGAGAAGGAACTGGCATTGAGTGCGTCCGGCTCAAAAAGATAATATAACAAACAAACCCTCCTTCACGCTTTGTTCATGAGAAATCAGAAAACTTTGGCAGTGATAAACAAAGGAGATTAAGAGGATGTGATCGTCCTCATTCGGGAGCCGTTCCTCGAAACTTGTCCATCTCGAAAAGTGATTGAGTTGTCTGCTAGCATTCGTTGACGAAACATGCATGATCTAAAATAAATTATTACCTCCGTTTTAAAGCCAAGAGATCTGGTACATGTTTTGTCTTTGTTTCCGACTATGGGTTTTCAACCTTGCCAACAAAAGCCACGGTTCGAGAGTCTCCACCTTCTTTTAAAAGCACCAACTACTGAGAGCATGATTGTCATTCTGAGTGTAATGTGCATTGTCCCAAAGTAGCATTGTCTTTTGCATGATTGTGATATCGTTTATTCTGAAATCATTGTATCTAGTCATCACTTAAACCTTGGAGGTGCCCCTGCATTTATGTTTTGCTTCACTAAAGGGGGCAAGCTAGATATCACTTTATCATATTTGCACATCATGTTCATTGCAAATCTATTTGATGTTTCAGTATCATATTGTAAAACTTTCAGTCCTTTCTGATTTTCTCATGAGGCAACTTAATTACTATAGATCCATTGTCTCAGTAAGCTTTTGTCATATGACTATGAAAAAGTCCTATATGGTTAATAGCATGTCACCACAGAAATTATTCTTGTTATCATTTACCTACTCGAGGACGAGCAGGAATTAAGCTTGGGGATGTTGATACGTCCAAAACGTATCTATAATTTCTGCTTGCTCCATGCCTCTTTTGGGTGATATTGCTATGATATTTATACACTTCCATACACTTTTGATCATATTTGGACTAACCTATTAACTCAGTGCACCCCAGTGCCAGTTTCTGTTTTCGGCTGTTTTTGTATTTCAGGTTTTCACGTTACGAGAACTGCCAGGAAAAATCCAGAAAAATTATATAAAAAATCAGCGTTCTAGAAACTACCGTGCGCCCGAAGGACAGCCGGGGGAGGCCACCAGGGCTCCAGGCGCCCTGGCGGCGCCCCCCCTGGGCCGCGCCGGGGGGGCGCCTGGGCCCCCCAAGGCTCCTCCGATGCCCCCCTTTGGCATATATTTAAAGCGTCTCCCGAAACCCTCGAGGGAGGAACTCTTTTCGCGATCCCATCTCTGTTCCGCCGCCGCTGCCGCTTCCAAGATCGGGAGCACCAGGAGAACTCTTCCCGGCACCCTGCCGGAGGGAAGGATCACCACCGGGAGCCTCTCCACCACCATGGACGCCTCCCGGATGAGTTGTGAGTAGTCTCCCTTGGACCATGAGTCCATGACCAGTAGCTATGTGATGTTCTCCTCCCGTTCTTGTGCTTCACTAATTAGCCCTCGTGAGCTGCCCTACATGATCGAGGCACATATGTAATCCTTATGCTGTTGCTATGATGAGTTTGCTGGGATCCGATGGATTATGAGATTATGTTCAGATTGTGCTTGAGTAATATATTTGATCTACCTCTTTTATATTTATGTTCGTAAGTAATTCTTGCATGTTCTCCGTTGTTATTTATTGCTTTGGCCAAGTAATAGGTAGTGACTCCAAGAGGGAACGTTATGCTTGATTGTGGGTTCATGCCCCTCGATGACTAGTTTGAGTGACAGAAACATGAGTCTAGGGGATGTGATGTTGCCACAAGGGGGAAAACAACGGTGCTTGTGCCCGCGGGTGCAAGGATTGTTTACTTTACGCAAAGTTCTTTTAATGCAGTTGTCTGTTGCATTGAGTTTACACTATGGGTGGGACTCGCAACTTAATACCAGCGAGATGTTCTGGATAGATATCTCAAGGTGGATGATTAGTAGTAGATATTGATGGATTTCGGTCTACTTACTTTGGCGTACCTCCCATGCTTTGAACCTCAACCTTTCTTGCAATGTAATTAGCATTGGTTTGCGCACATGGTCCTGTCAATTGCCCAGCTGTAATTCGTTTACCTCACGTAGCTGTTTTATCGTCTTTTGGGAGAGAGACATCACTAGAGAACATCATGAGACTCCGGTCCATATTACCATCATTGATCACATCCGCTATTTACTTTTCGCTTTTATTTACTATTGCAATTATATCTATCACTACTATCACTTGCGTTTAATCCTTTGTGAACTACAAGGCCGGAGGGATTGACAACCTCTCTGTACTCGTTGGGAGCAAAGTTATTTGTATCTGTGTGCAGGTCCACGTTGATTGCTAATATCTGGTGTCGTAGCAGTTGACACCTTCTTGTTGAAGCTAGGAGTCTCTGGGGATTCGATCCTTGGTATCTTTGCCAAGGGAAAAACTTCCGCAACACTACATCTCACACCTTCCACTTGGGGTAACCAACGAGGGGCGAGAAGCCTAGTAGAACGCAACGGAACAAGTACTAACGAGAAGAAGCAAGCAACACGGTAAACACACCACACGAGACATGACAATATGCTCAACCAAGTATGATGCAAGACAGTTCTATATAGGATGCACTACAAGTTTATACATGAAGCAAAACTTGGCAAGGTAGGAAGCACAGCAAAACAACACAAGTCTATATATGATGCAATACATGGCAAGGTATGATGCATGACAAGTCTATACAGGAAGCAATACATGGCAAGGTAGGAAGCACAGAAAAACAACATAAGAACAACAAGTTTAAATGAGGCCGGAATCCACATATAGCGAATCCGGTAAGTCCTCATATGCATAGTTTGAAATTAGTCCAGATCAGAACAAACCTTATGTTCAAGTTGTTAAACAACAAGTTAACATGCACCATGATGATCTACACGAAATTCTAGTCAAGTTTCATATAAAGTTTGTTTAATTCAGAGCTACGGCCTAGAAGATATGAGCAAAACAAGACAAGCAAGGCAACGGTGCAAGAAGCACCCAAACATCAAGCAAACATACTCCAAACATGTAAACAAGATGATATTATGATTCTACATGCAAAATCACATAAGTTTCATATAAGGCACACCCAAAACAGAGCAACGGGCTAAAAGATACACATGAAACAAGATATAACAACAAGCTGAAGTTAACAGCCACATAGCAACTTTGGAGCAAGGTAAATATATGCTACAGCACTCAAACGTGGAAACAAGAAGCATGGACATGAAGTAGACATATCCTACAGCAAACAACTCCATTGGAGCAACTCCATAGGAGGCATGGATCAATAGCAACAAGCTACACCATTTTGATCATGACAATAAAAACCTGACAGTAATATTTTATAGCAACTTGGGAGCAAGAATTAAATAAGCTACAGCAACCCAAATGAGCAAGTGAGGGCATGAATGGATAGACAACAACATATACAGCAAGAAATGATCAATGGCCACCCCAAAACTAACATGGATTTACCTAGGGCATCAAGCAAACATAGCATCAGGATATGACAGATTCCAGACTTAGTGAAATTTCACTAAGTGTTAAACAGTAATAACAACATGGCATGTTTACAAGCATGTTTAAGTGAACACAAGGCATATCATAGCAAATGTTTTGCACCACAGCAAAGAACACATGATGGAGAATCTAAAACATATGGGCATGTGACATAGGAACAAACACATCAATAGCAACGAGCTCCTCAACTAGGCATCTCGTAACAAGTAACAAAAACTAACAGCCACATGCACTTTTGCAACAGATATTAACATGGCAATATGAACTCAAACAAGCATGCTACAGCAACCAACATGTAGAGCACTTCACAAGGAACATTTTGACATCTCATTTGCATCATTTGGATAAACATGCACCAAGTTATCATATCTCAAACATGGCAACAAAATAACAAGTAGCAGCAGTTTATATCAAGTAGCACTCTTGCAACAGCGATTAGAGCATCTAGATGAACTCAAACAAGCACGGCATAATGGAACAAAGTGTAGAGCATATCACCACGATCATTTTGACATATCATTTGCTCAATTTGGATCACCACACAAAAAGTTATCACTATGCAAAGTATGAAACATAATAAGCAAATACAGGGACTTAGTAGTTTTCACAGGAAAGGAAAAAAACATGTGGGCGCTAAATAGAAAAAGACGCCCACGGCGTTGGATAAGGGCAGGGGCGAGGCCTCACCAGAACGGGCCCGGCCCATGCCGTAGGGTAGGGAGGCCGGGGCAGTTGGAGATTGGACCAGAGGGGATGGGCCCTGGGCCCATGGGAGGAGGAGGCCGGCCCCGGACGCAGGGCACTGGCGGCGGTCGCTGGGGCGTTGTCCTCTTCCTGTGGCCGCACGAGCAAGGCCGGTGGCTGGACGAGGCTGCGGTGGCGCGGCAAGCACGGCGAAGGGCGGAGGTCAGGGACGTCGGGGACGAGGAGATCCGATGAGAGGGGCCCGTTCCTGACCGGATCGAAGCAGAGGCCGGCGAAGGTGGCCGGATCTAGGACGGCGGCGGCAAGGAACTCCGGCGATGGCGCTGTTTCCTGCGGCAAGGAGAGAGAACGGGGTGAGAGAGAGGGGAGAAGGGGAAGGGGAGCAGGCGACGACCTGGCTTGGGGATGCTCGCCGGCGGTGGCTCGCCGGTCGGTGCAGAAGGTGGCAGCGCGGGCAGAGGAGATCAGGCTTGGAAGCAGGCGAGGCCCTCGCTCGGGTGCAACGGCACGGAGCAGGCGCCTCGGGCACGCGGCGGTGGATTTCGGCCCACGACGGGCCGAATCCGGGCCCCGACGGGCCTGGCGGCGGGAGGAGGCCAGGCGGACGCGGCTTTGGACAGCTGGCGCCCTCCCACTGGCCGCAGGAGACTGTTGCGGCGGCGGGAGCCCGTGGGACAGCGCCAAGTGGCGGCCAGGGAGCGGTTGGGCACGGAAACGAAGGAGGAGGGGGGCTGGGGCATGGTTTTCGAGGGAGAAGAGAGGCTAGAGGTTTGTGGATACTAGGGAATGCCAAAAATGGCAAGAGGGGGTCTATATATAGGCATATGGCTAGGTTTATGTGGGTTTTGGGGGTGTTTCGAGCCCTCCGATCGCGATCCGATGGATCCGATCGCGAGGTGAGGTAGGCTGGGCCTAGGGGAGGTTAGTGGGATGTGTTGGAGGGGTTGTGGGGAGAGAAGAGAAGAGGCCCTCGGAGGTTTTCGGAGACCGAAAATGTCTCACGTTTAGACCGGCTACTAGTGCCGCTATATATATCCGTTGGGCTATCAAACGAGCTCCGAATGCGATTAAATTTGGCAGGCGGCCTGTCTACACTATAATAAGACCACACGCCAAGTTTCAACCCATTCCGAGAACGTTTTCCGGCCACTCATAAAATAAATATTCGGAGACACCGCGGGCACGTGCAAGTGTGTCTGGGCTCAGAACGGACAACGGAAAGGACGGGCGGACTCGGATGGATGCAAGTTCCGAAAACATGATGATGCGACACACATGATGACATGGCAAGATGCAACACGCAAACATATGACATGGCAAAGGCAACGAATAACTGACTGACACCTGGCGCACCGGTCTTGGGGTGTCACACAAACAATGCAAAAAAACGGCACAAATCGACGGCCCAACCAGAGCTTGGTTTCCTTTTGGGCCCAATAACAACGTTTTTTTCACTGGGTCAGTGGTGGGCGAGCAGTCGAGCACAACGAATAGGATTGCCTCTCGCGGATCGCCCCATGATCCAACGGTGCGGACCCGTCCTTGTGATCCAACGGCGCGGAGCCTACACACAGCCAACCCACCTAGTTCCTTCTAGAAGGCGAGATCTGACTGCTGTCGCTTGGCGCGAGGGTATGATCAGACGGCTGACGTTGGGAGCTAGGGTTAGGCGAAACCCAGCGGGGTTTTGAGCTGGTCAACGGGGTGTCGAAGGCTTTGACTGAGCATAACTAATTTTAAAAAATCAAAAAAAATGTGAAACTTTCGACGTTCGTCGTTTTATAAGACACACTAATGAGGAAAAATATTAAACTTGGTCTATGATCATTTTCATGAAAAAAACTAGCTGGCACGATCGAGGTCAAATGAGCATCATTAATTTAAAAAAAACATGCGCACAATGTTGTCTTATGTGACATGTTACCAACCAAAAATCATAAACTTGGTCTATGGTAATCTTCATGAGAAAACATTCACACATATGAGCTATCACCTGCATGATTTCATAGAGTTCAAGGAGAGGAGGTGGTGTTACCTTCTATTTTCGAAAAATTAAAAAAAATCACTAAACCTTTGTTTTAAAGTGAATTAGAAGGATCTGAAGTTCGTTTTCCATTTTCATATTTTAAACGTGTTTTTAATAGTTTTTATACTAAAGTATTTTTGCAAAAGAAAATGTAAAAATATGAAGATTAATTAAAAAATAGTGAGACTTCGAATCTACACTATATAGATTGAATAGGTGTTAATAAAAAAACATTTGGCTCATTTAGAGTAGGTCCAAAAAAACTTGATTACAAATGGGCTGTTTACCCAAGCCTGGGAGCTTATTTGGAGCACATTTCTCAAATTCAAATTTCTTTGAACTCCTCTAAATCACCTCAAATTTTGCACACATGATCTCCTACACAAACATAGATAGTTGATAATACATCTTCATTAAAATGTTGTTTTTTGCTATGTTATTGGAATATTTGATAAAAGGGAATCCTTGATAAAATGATGGATTGCAGCATATGTGTGATCATTGCAGCACCTGAACTTTGAAAACACTGAAACAAATCATAGCAGAAAACTTTAAAAACACAAAAATACCCAACATAGATAGCCACATGCATATAAAATTCATCGAACCTTGAAAACTTAACCCACAAACATAGTTCACCAACATAGTACAACAAACAACATAAAGTACTTAAAACTCATTAGGGAAGGGGAGACAGGACTTTGGCTAGGGCATCATGGTGCCCCATGATCTTGTAGTCCTCGCTGTGGATAGCCACATCTTCTGCATGAGCTATAAGGTGACCGAAGCGGCCGGACTTTGGCTTTGTCTTGGTGGTGTAGTAGGGGCAGCGCCAAGTTTTGGTCCTGCTCTTGTAGTAGTGACTCGCCCTTGACCCTGATCTTCTCCTCCTCCTTCTCTTTGAAGGAGGTGAAGTTGTCGCGGTCCACATCAACATCTTCCCCAGAGACATACTGCACACACGAATGAATTAAATTAGTACATTATAGATTCATGGGAATACACCATGTCAACGAACTAAATGACCAATCTAAATTTAAAGTAGGCTTACCTCATACTCTTCGTCGTCACCGTACGTTGGATCGTATGGGTCATCGAAGGTATAGTCTATCTTCCTCTTCTTCCCCCAACCATCATCCTCGTGAATATACAATTACATCCATCACTAGTAAATACATAGGGCTATTTGCATTTTCCATTGACATGCACACACATTGAACAACAGAGCTAATATAACTATATATTGAAATTTATATATGCAAACTTGATCATAGGGTTTGCATTTTCCATTGTCATGCACACACATTGAACAACAGAGCTAATATAACTACATATTGTGGACATATTGTGAACAACAGAGCTAATAAGCATAAAAAACAAGTCTAATAAGCATCAAAAACAACATCAAAAACAACTAATGTAATAAGCATAAAAAAACAAGTCTAATAAGCATGATAGCATTAAAAACCCAATCTGTGAGCACTAAAAACAAATCTAATAAGCATCATAGCATAAAAAAACAATCTGTTCACAACATCTAGCATTTTTCAATGAAATTATCCAAATCTAAAAACAAATCTAAAAACCCCAATTATTGCAGCACCTAAAATCATAGTTCACAACATCTAGCTAGCATTTATCCAACAAACCCTAGTCCAAAAACCCCCATCCCCCCAACCCATACGAAAAACCCCGGCCCATCCGTCAAACCAACTACTCTAACCATCTGAACTACCGTATGAATCCACAATCTAACCAATGCTACTAACTCTACAAGCTAATATCCTAAAGCAAAGCAAGTGCAAATACCTCCTCCTCCTCCTCGCCGAGCTGCGCATGGGGGGCATCGGGATGGACTGCGCCGCTCGTCACCGTCACCATCTGCACTGAGGCAGATCCCGCCACCTCCTTCCCCACATCTGCACCGGTTATGAGTTTCCCCGCATCGCCGTGGACGCCGCCGACATCCACGATCACCGCGCCCTGCTACTTCGCCACTTCTCCGGCCGCTGCGCCGGCGTCGCCACGAGCTTTGTCCATCGGATAGATGGAGGCGATGAAGAGGATGAAGAGGATGTGGTGGGGGAGAGTGAGACGGTGCGGTGGAGGCAGTGGAGGAGAGCGAGACGACGGCGGTTGGGGAGAGGAAGATGATGTGGCAGGGAGGGGATTTGGGGAAATGGTAGGGGCGATGGAGGTGGTTGCCCCTCTTTATATGATGGGACGTTTCGGGCATGTCCACTGACACGTGCTACCCCACGGCAGCGCACGACCGCGCTCTTGCACGCGCCCACCCTCAACGCGGCCCCACTCGTTAGTGTTAACGGTTAAAGGCAATGACCCGACGACAACGTCCGTTATAACCTGTTCTGAGGGTTTCGAGCAAGGGAGTGGGAAAAAGTGAGCAAAAGTTAATAGAGTGGGGATGAACGACTAGAGCTAAGGAACCAGGGGCACAGAAATAAAAATCTCTATTTTATAAAATTGTCCTGGGCATTTTTAGAGGAAGTAAAATAATTCAAGTTTGATTTGAATTCAAACTTGAGCCATTTTAAAACCTAACCAAAACATCTATAAAATAGCTTAAATTTGGAAGAGAGGGTTTTGGGCATGGTGCCAAAATTAAGGAACAAAAATGAACATTTTAAAAGGCTAGGAGATTAGCTTGTCACAAAACCAAGAAGGGGAAGAATAGGGAAGAAGAGGGGGGAGGAGAGGTGGTGATGCATGGATCACACATGGATCAAGCAACAATATAACATGCAAGAAACCACAAAGCACATGGTGAGAATGAGAATGCATTATGACATAGGAAAGTATGCAATATGATATGACAATGATGCAAAATGGCATGACAATGCAATAATGATGACATAACAACAATAAAGGAAGGACCCCCAAGGACGGGATGAGGACATGGTTGCATATATTGCCAAATAAGGAAGTTTTACATCTAGGGTGTTACAAACTCTCCTCCACTACGAAAGATCTCATCCCAAGATCTAGGACTGACAGAAAGCGGGATACTCAGAACGGAGATGATCTTATTGTTCCCACGTAGCTTCTCGGTCGGTATGGTGTGACCACTTGAATTTTAGGAATTTGATGGACTTGTTGCGGGTCTTGCGCTCGGTTTCTTCAAGGATAGCAACGGGGTGCTCACGATAAGACATGTCTTGCTAAAGATCAATCTCTTCAAAAGGAATGGTGCATTTAGGCGTCTTGAAGCACTTGCGGAGTTGTGACACGTGAAACACATCATGCACATTTGCAAAGTTGGAGGGAAGCTCGAGTTGGTAGGCTAGATCTCCTCTCTTGCTAATTACCTTGAAAGGGCCCACGTATCTTGGAGCAAGCTTGCCCTTGATACCGAACCTCTGAGTACCCTTCATGGGAGAAACACGGAGATAGACATGATCTCCAATGTCAAAAGCCAAATCTCGGTGTTTGCCGTCATAGTAGCTCTTCTGGCGCGATTGTGCGGCTTTGAGATTCTCACGTATGACTTTGCACATCTCTTCGGCCTCTGAGATCAAATCATTGCCAAGGAGTTGACGTTCACCAGTCTCGGACCAGTTGAGAGGGGTACGACACTTTCTGCCATAGAGAATTTCAAACGGTGCTTTGCGTGCACTTGCTTGGAAGCTGTTGTTGTAGGAGAATTCGGCAAATGGAAGGCAGTCTTACCATTTCATACCGAAGGAGATTACACATGCCCTAAGCATATCTTCAAGAATTTGGTTCACTCTTTCGACTTGGCCACTAGTCTGAGGGTGAAAAGTTGTGCTGACGCGAATCTTGGTACCCATAGCTGACTGGAAGGAATCCCAGAATTTGGAAGTGAACAAGCTTCCACGGTCTGAGGAGATTAATTGAGGGATACCATGCAAAGATACAATTCTGGAGGTGTACAACTCTGTCAGTTGAGCTGCGTTGATGGATTCCTTGACTCAAAGAAAATGAGCCACTTTTGTGAGCTTATCAATCACCACAAAGATAGCGTCGTTTCTTGGACTTGGGAAAGCCGGTGATGAAATCCATCTCAATGTGATCGAATTTCCACTCGGAAATAGGTAGAGGTTGAAGGAGTCCGGTTGTACGTTGATGCTCTGCTTTCACCCTTCGGCAGACATCACACTCGTTCATGAATTGAGCAATCTCTCTCTTCATGCGAGTCCACCAATAGGATTGCTTGAGGTCATGGTACATGTCGGATTACGGGCTCCGCAAACCCAAGAAGCTTGAACACAGGGGCGTGAACGAAGATCTCTCCCACTCACGTCTACCTAGCATCTCGCCCTCGTCCGATGAAGAGATTCAAGCGAACAACAAGTAAAACACACACGAATTTACCCAGGTTCAGGCCACCTTGCGGTGTAAAACCATACTTCCTGCTTTGGTGGATTAGCCTCGGGAGGGCTTGAGTATGAACGAGTACAGTGGTTCCTGAGCTCAGGAGGAGATCTCAGGAGGGTCAGGAGGCAAGGGTTCTTGCTCCTTTGTGCGAGGGCGGAGTCTCTGGATCTGATCAGAATGCCTCCATAGTGCAGACCCTAGCTACTTATATAGGCGGCCAGGGTCCTCTTCCCCCGAAATGTTTAGGCGGGAAGGGATCCCACAACGGCCATTTTGAGCGGGAACACAAGGACGTTCCTATCCTGACAAAAGCGGTCTTCACCTGCAAAGGGATCAGGCGGTGACGCGGTGGTGGGCTCGTTGGTGACATCCTCCCTGGCGTCCTTGCGGTCTTCGGTCTTGTTTCACCGAAGGGGAAACCTTTGTCCCACTCCTCGGGAACCTGCGCCTGCGTTGTCGCCTTTGCACCAAAACGGCAACTGCGCCGCTGGCACGCGTTGGCACCCGCTGGCGCGGTGTGTCACTTCTCGCGTTACTGCCTCCTCCAGAGGCAGGCTTGGCCTTGGATTCTCCACCCCTCCGGAGCAACCTAGCTGAGGCCGCTCTTGAGGGGGTCTTGACGTCGTTCTCCTCGCGAGGTCTAGCCCCCTCGCAGGGTCTTGAGCAGCTGGTCGATCAGCTGGACCGCACCAGTCAGTAGTAGGAGCGCGTCGCGGCCCGCAGACAGGCAAGTCTGGGTACCCTGATTCCCAGGACGCCGATAGTAGCCCCCGGGCCCAAGGCGTGCGCCGAGTTGGCTTCGGGGCGAAGCCTTAGTCGAGGACGAAGCGCCGCGGGCTAGGCTGGCGCGTGACAATTGGATGGGACATGGGCGACTCCGCTTCCCACGCAGCCTTGGCAGTCGTGTGTTTTGACAATCGCACAACCGATAGGTGGACTTCTTGCTGCCGCCCTTGCTTTCTTGCCCCTCAATCGCCTCCTCCCTTTCCTTGCCTTCTCTGCCACCCTTTCCTCACCGCCATGTTGCATAGGACAAAGAAGAAGGGAACCAGCGAGTCTGCCACGCCGCCGCCGGGGCTCGAGCTGGCGCTGGGTTGCTCCCTCGTGGTGAACCAGGAGGGCTTGGACAAGGTGCGCCGTGCCCTGGCCAATGCGTCTAACGAGTGGGGGCCGACCCGGGCCTGGCTTGCCTCCCGGCCGACGGCGGAGCTGAACGCCAATGACATCCAGCTCCACCTCCACGCCATCTTCGGGGGTCACCTACCCCCTTTTCTGCCTTCTTCTATGCGGTGCTCACGCCTTACCAGATTCGAGCGCTGCACTTGGACCCGGGGTCCATCATCCTCCTCTCTGCTTTACGTTTCTGTGCGAAGCTTTCGTCGGTGTTTCCCCGTCCGTGGCCCTGCTTCGCCACTTCTTTGCCCTCCACCTGGTCGACAGGGGGGCAGCGCTCTGGGTGCGGGTCGCTGCGCGTGGTGGAGGCGACCGCCACTTCCGGAATCGACTTCATGCTCCGTCCGACCACGGCGGGGTTTCGTCGGCAGTGGGTGTATGTTGATGTTGTTACGTACAGCCCCCGATTCCACCTTCCCGACGCGCCGGCGGTGTCGAGCTCGGGCTGGGGGCATGAGGCCCTCTCGGATCCACGGGCAGAGCCGGTCATGCGTCGGCTGGCCAGCCTGAGGAGGAATGGGTTGACCTTGGCGATGGTGGTGAGGGACTTCCTTGTTCTGCGTGTCATCCCGCTTCAGCGCCACTCTCACCCAATGTGGGCCCTCTTCGGTCTTGATGATCATGCGCGTCTTCAGCGGAAGTAGCTCCCCCCTGAGATGCTCCAGGGGTTGCTACGGCTACTCGTCGGCGGAGTGCTTGAAGCACGCCCTGTCTCCGCGACTCCCTTGTACTTGGCTCTTGTGGCCGGAAAAGCCTTTGCCGAGAAGATGCCCCGCTTCGATGCGTGGGGACTGTTGCCGGGGGGCGTCTCTGATCCTCATGACCATCCCTTGGTGATGGCGCCAGGGCTCACGAGCCCAACCTTCCCTTCCGGGGTGGATGCGTCAAGTGGAGCCCCTGACCTACGGTCCACTCCACCCCTGGAGCGAGCAGATGAAGCACGGGGGCCGGTGTCGACGGAGGTGGCGGAAGATACCGAGGCGCCCGCTGGCTCCTGAGGTGGATGAAGGTGGGGCACAACAGCCTCCTGTCGGGGCGAGCCCGGAGGACGCCGCAGCGGGAAATGGGGCGCCGGCCGCGGGTGTCCGCTGCGGCCCTGCCCCAGGCCTAGGTGCGCCTGCCCCAAGCGGCCTCCTGCCGTCCTTCGCGGTGCTGGGCAAGATGCAGAGGTTGAGGGGCAGTTATAGCCCTGCCACGAGGGCTCTGAAGAGGAAGAAGTTGACTGTTCCTCAGCTTTTCCTGTTCTTCCTAATATGGTTCTCCTGACCCCTTGCTCCGCAGGGTTTCCCCTGACTCATTCCCGAGCCGTTCGGCGAGGCTCGCAGACACTTATGCCCGCACCCCTCCTCCGGACCATGCTGGGTCTTCGGTAGACCTCGCACGGGTTCGTGGGGCCGTGCCCGGACCCTGCCACGTGGATCATGCCCCCAACCCCCGAGTGCTTCTGGGCAAGCCAGCTCTTGGTGCGTCGGGGGCCTGTCTCGTGCCCTGGGGCTTGTCTTCATCGTGCATCAACAAGCTTTTGAGGCGGCCCGGGAGGCCGGCCACCCGTCAGGACCACGCCTGCCCCTCGCGCCGGAGGCAGTGCACGCCCCTGGGGCTGGCCCCGGGCTGCATGCTGAGGGAGGAGAAGAGCCCCTTTTGGGTGGCCCGAACATCGCGGACGAGTCGGGCCACCTCCTGGAACTCGCGCTGTGCAGGAGCGTGGTTCATCATGATCTTGTGCGGGGGGCATCAGATGCTCTGAAGCGCCTTGAGGTCGAGGTCGCCGAAGTGGATGCGCGCATTGAGGCCGAGGGCCTGCTTCTGGCTAAGGGCTGGCGCCAGCTGCGGGCTGCCATTAACTTGAGC
Organism: Secale cereale; assembly: GCA_902687465.1. Taxonomy (NCBI): domain Eukaryota; kingdom Viridiplantae; phylum Streptophyta; class Magnoliopsida; order Poales; family Poaceae; genus Secale; species Secale cereale. The sequence goes on from LR738711.1 coordinate 210,362,008, forward strand.
CAGCTGCAGCATAAAACTGCCCTGGAGAAAGCGGAAGCGTTTGTGGCCGCGGCTCAAGAGGCCCGCGACCGCGCCTGAAAGAGGCTCGAGACGCAGACCGCCGCCGCGCAGTGGCCGAGGAGCGTGAACGCGAGCTCGAAGCTTCGAACGCCGCGCTCGAGCGTCAGGTTCGCACTCGAAGGGCTGCCCTCGTCGTGTCCGCGGCCGATGATGACAGCCCAACAGGTCTCTCAGCGTGGGAGGAGGCGCTAGTACTTGAGATGATGAAGCTGAACATCGAGCGCGAGCGCCTGGAGACAATGGAGCACAAAGTGGCCGAAGCCGAGGGCAACCTCTATAATCGAGAGGATGCCACGAGGAAGGCTGCCATGGAGGCAGAGCGCTTACGGAAGGATTACCGCGAGAAGCTGGGGCTTCACGAGACTCGCTGTGACGCCCGAGACCGACGTCCCAGAAGATTCCAGAAGTTTCCTGAAGATTCCAGATGTTCCGGGTTGCCCGGGTGTTCCTTTTGTGCTTGTGTTTTTATTTTTGCATTGCATCATGTCATCATGCCATCATGTCATTTTATTTTTGCATCTCAACCTAAATAAATCGTGTGGACCTTCGGTCCATTTAAATCGAGGGAAGGTGACTTCTCTTTATAACATATAAAAGTCTCTCATTATTTTAGGGAGCTATATAATAATTATTCCATTGCTCCGGAATCACCATAACACACTTGCATGTTTTCCCCATGTCTTTCACTTCGAGTTTCACCTTCAATACCTTGCCTATAATTCTTTCCGTTGTTTCGAGGCTCCTCCTTTTATCTAAACTCCTTTTATTGCAAGCTAAATGTTTTAGTTTTGCACTTCCCTTTTGTTGGAACTATTTTTGTGAGGTTGGAATTAATCCGTAAAGCCTTAAAAAATGTCCATCATTTTATTCTTTTCGTTGACTCTTTTCTTTTATTTTGGCTCTCTCCTTTTGTTTTTTTTTCTGTCTAAGAGTTAAAAACAGAGGCAGCCAGCCTCTTGGGTCTCCTCCTTCCCTCCTAGGCCCACTTCGGCCCAGGCCACCTCCCGCAGCCATCTGGCCTCAGGCCCAACCGCCACTGCGTCGTTCCCCAACCCTAGCGATCAAGCCCGTCGCTCGCTCCCTTCGCTCTTCCCCCTTGAGCGCCGCCGCACCCCCTCGCGCTCAGCCCGACTCTCCCTCATCCCCTTCGAGGCCGAGCCCCTCGCCTCTCCTCCTCGCAACACCGCCGCCCCGATTTTCCCCGCTCTGCCTCGATCCCCCTTCTCCTTCAACGCCCGAGGGCCCTTCCCTCATCCCCTTCGCGCGCCCGCGGCCTCACCTCCAAGTACTCCAGCGCGCCACGGCGGTCCTCTTCCTCACCTCCCCTCGTGCGCGCCCTCGTCCCTCCAGGCGAGCCCCTGCTCCGAGCTCCACCCCGCACCCCCTCCAGCGGCCAGGAGCCGGGGCCATCGCCCTCCTATGGACGCGTTCGCCAGCGCCAGGAGCCCGCGCCAGGGCCTCCTCCTCCCGCGGCCAGGGGCGCCCGCCTGGCTCCTCCCCGAGCTGCAGCGCCGCGGCCACCACAGCAACTGCAGCGCGCCGCGCCCCACGAGCACGACCCTTCTGCCTCCGGTCCGCGCCGTGGTCTTCCTCTACGAGCCGCCCCGAGCCCGGCGAGCGCCGGCCAGGCCCTCATCTCCGCGACTCCAGCAGCCCCGAGCGCCACGCCGTCGTCCTCCTCGTGCAGCGCTGCTCCTCTCTGCTTCGCCTCCTTCCGGCCCGGATCAGGAGGGATCCGGCCGTGGTCCTCCTTGTGTTGCTGCGTTTTTGTTTGTTTTGTGCCTATGCTGTAATATTTTTGGACAGGAGACCCGTGTACTCTTTTGGAGATGTGAACAACTACACGACCAAGTACCCCTACACGTCGATACGGCGGACGCGACAAGTTCCTCTTCGGAAACGGAAACGCCTACGTGAACATCTACAAAACGCCCCGTGTACGACTACCGATGCCCGGAAAACGACCAAGTTCCACTACGTCCACGACGACCCGAACGACTACCGATGACCGTGAACAACTACCGCCGTCGTGGAACCGGCAAGAACGAACGGAACGAGTACATCTACCATCGCCCGAGTACAACTACTTCCCTCTACGGAACGACTCCTTCCTCTACGTCTCGAACCGTCCCGAAACGAGTGTTTCGAAGGTATACCGAAACGACCCCGTGGATGACCCGTGTGATGCATGCTTGTTGTGTTGTATGAAATGTCTCCCGTGTGTGCTTCGTGCCCGTTCCACCTTTTGTCATGTTCCTCGGTTGCCTCGCCACCGACTCGTGGGAACCCGGCAACGGGATCACCCCATCATCTTGTTCAACTCGTTCACTCCACCTTTTGTTTTGCACCGGTCCCTCACCGAGTTACCGGTACCGATATGATGCCATTGCCTCATTTCGGATCGTTGCCGTGGCACCCTTTCGTTCCACCACGGTGACAAATGCTTCTTATCCTCTTAAGTCAACCTGTTAATAAAATTGCATAAACTTGATCATGTCATCCGCATCATGTTAACAACCTTGAATGTTTAAATGTTGTTTGCTTATAATTATTAAACATGCTCATGAGGATTTTCCGGATATGTTGTTGTTATTCCCCGGCCTCATTTAAAATGTCTTAATAGTGTAGTTTTATTATGTTTCATCTCTTGCCATGCATAATTAAACCGGACATGCATCATACTTGTTTGCGCATCGTATGCCATGTTGATGCTTGTGTGTTTACCGTGTTGTTTTCTTCTTTCCGGTTTGCTTCTCTTGATAGCTTCGGTTTCGTTCCGGAGTTGTGAGGTTTCGCTCGACTGTTGCTCCGTCTTCTTCTTGGATCCGTTCTTCTCCCTTGTGGAATCCCAGGCAAGATGACCGAACCCGGATACCATTACTATTTTTGCCTCTTGCTAGAGTATCGCTCTATAGTTTTGCCTCGATGCCCATGTTCTTCTTGTCAGCCTCCTACTTGTAACCAATTGCCATGTTTAACCACCCTACCTATGCAAACCGTTGCTTGGCTAAGTACGCTTCGCTCAGCCCCTCTTATAGCATTGTTAGTTGCAGGTGAAGATTGAAGATGCTTGCTTCATGTTGAAGTTTGGTTGGGTTATATCACACTATATAAATGCTTAACAATGAAATCATCTATATATTGGCAAGGGTGGAAGGCTAAGCCTTTTGCTTGGTGATTTGTTCCACTCATGCCGTTAGGAACCGTATAAACCGGTGTTATGTTCCTTGATTTTGCGTTCCTAACACGGTTGGGGTGTATGGGACCCCCTTGATAAACCGCTAAGTGTTAAGTCTTTTCCAGCAAGTCCCAACATTGGTACTATTTGCCTAATAACTAATAAAACTTGCATGTGGACTAGCTATCCCTTTTATCTTAATTCAACCCCCCCGGGCCAGTGCTCCACATGAGTGTTGGTCCGAAACGAGCGGACTGCGGGGCCACCTCAAGGAAACGTGAGGTTTGGTAAAAACCCGTAGGATGTCTCATCCGGTCGTGTCCTGAGACCTAGATACGCGCGGCTACTATCAGGGTGTCGACACGCCGGGAGGATTTGCTGGATTAGCCTTACCTTAGTTTCGGTTTAACTTGAGCACGGGATTCCGAGAATACTCGGGTCTTCCCACCTATGGAGTTGCGACTCCGCGGATCGTGGGCTTGTGATGGGCCAAGTTGGAACACCCCTGCAGGGTTTGAACTTTCGAAAGCCGTGCCCGCGGTTATGTGGCAGATGGGAGCTTGTTAATTCCGGTTGTAGATAACTTGACACAATGTTTCAATACACTACCAGCGTGTGTACCGTGACTGTCAATTTCCGAATAGGGATTCGGGAGTTGAACACGGTGGGGTTATGTTTGACCGGCTTTAGCTAGGATCACTTCGTGATCATCTTTCGACCGATGCTCTTCTCTTCTCGCTCTCTTTTACGTAAGTTAGTGCTAGTTGCTGCTGCAGACTCTTGTTTGTTCCTTCACCTCTCGTTCTTTCTTCAGCCTTGTCCTCACCCAAGGCTTAAATAGTCGTGTTACCCGGGAACGGGATTGCTGAGTCCTCTGTGGCTCACAGTTACTTCACCACACCAGATGCAGGTTCAGCCGAGTTTGATGCAGGAGCTGGTTCAGTTCTTCACCCGGGAGTCCGATGTAGATCGTGGCCGTTTGCTTGTGACGTTTCGATGTTCAGTAGTGGTTTCTACTAGGATTCGATCCTGACCTGTGGCTTTATGTTGTTTTGGTATCTTTCTTTGGATCTTCACCCGTAGTCGGTTTGTGATGTTTTGAATGATGTATTGCTTATGTAATGTATTGTGTGAAGTGGCGAGTGTAAGCCAACTATCTCCTTTTGCAATTTAATCCCTCTTTTACATGAGTCGTGCAAAGATACCAAACTTGAGATCATTCTAGGATGGACTTATGCCTTTAAGTCGTGCCTCGACACGTAGGAGGTATAACTCCATCCTGGGCATTACAAGTTGGTATTCAGAGCCTTCTCCGACCTAGAAGCCCCCACTGATTGATCGAATCGTTGACGGTTGAGTCTAGGCACACACTGAAAACTTTTGGGTCCTATATTATATCGGAGAGTAGGATTTGTTTGCTTCTCATCCCCTTTCTCTCTGGTGAGGACTCCTGACGTCTACTCTTTTCTCTTCTACTTTCAAAAATTGCACCAAATTTTTTTTAGGATCCCGCGAGTATTCTGGGATTGTTTCGATGTTCTTGTGACAAGGATATTGTTCTCGATGCCTCCTGTTACCGAGGAGTTGAGCTTCGGGGTATCATTGACACAAGCATATCGCGGCAGTACTAAATACTTAAGACGGCCGACATCGAAAATCTCTCCTATACGGCCAGTGGCAAGATAACCCCGACATCACCCAGTACTGGGGAGGTAGTTCGAGAGTATTGCCATAGCTTGTTATAGTGGATGCTTTTCGAAGGTCCGAGGTACACAGTTTCCGAGAAAGACTGGTTATGTGTTGAAGGATGGATACACCTGGATGTAGGTTTAGAGTTGATTGCGCGGTGCTTCCCGTGTATCCCCAACACCTGATTGCATAACTGGAAACTTTCGGAAATCTATAGGTGGGTTCATCTAGTAGTTCTAGGCATTCTTCCAACGGATGCTCGATACGAAGTTTGGGGTTCTACATTGAGTGAAGTGGTTTTATGGACTTGTTCTGATCGGGAGTTGCATCTTAAAGGGTCCTTGGCTATGCTGATCCGGGGATTGCAAAACCCTTTTGTAACACGTTCCATGAGCTTTCAGCACGAAGATGTCGAACGAAACTTCTATCTTGTATTTGTTCTATCTGATCCTTGTTCTTTTTTTTATTTACCTTTTGTTCTCCAACTGGCTTCTCGTCAAGCTGATGTACCTGCAGGATTCATTCGTTCATTCTTTGCTCGGATGATATTGTGAAGATTAGGCTGTTGCATATCTACCCTTTGTTCTTGTTTTGATTCTGGTATTCGAGTTGCTTCGATGTCAAATGTTGATTCCATACCTTTTCTAATCGGTGTTCTCATATTTCTATGAGACTGCTAATTCTTCTTGATCATCAAGGTGGTCATGTTAAATTCTTCTCAACCGGCGTCCTTTTTTTTTCTTCGAGTTAATCAGATCTTTTCATCATTTGCAAGACCAACTCTTAGTCTTTTCTCAACGGTGTATGTTCTTTCATCTCAAGTTGTCTTTGTTTTTCCCACCCTCCCACCCTTTTCTTCTTGGAGCTGGAATTCTCAGATGAAGTATCCATTTTATTCATGTGATGTTTCTTCATTCATTTCCTTCAATGTTCTTATCCGGTGATTTTTCGTGAAGATGCTCAAGAGCTTTAAGTTCATCATTCTTTTGTTCTCAATTCTGCCGGTGGATGTAATTCAAGATTTTGGTGTTGATCTTATCCTTTCTTCATTTCACAATGCTTTCTTATTCCGGTGCACCAATTAATCATTCTCCTCTTGCTACTCATATCCGGAGTGCTGAAGATTCATAATTCCATTCTTATTCCGTTCAAACTATTTTGAGATTGATATCTCATCCAAGCCATTTAATTCAACCGGTGCAATATCTCTTAAGCAATCTTTTCCAACGGTGATTTTCTTTGAGTGGGCCCTAACCCACAGGTCTTTTTCCAGGATCTTACCTGACTCTTCTTTCTCCGGAGAATTCTTTTCAAAGTGTGATGTAAGAATGATTTCCATCAGTCACATGCCTTCTCCAAGTGTACTTTCAATTCTTTCATCGTTGGTTCAACCTTTTTAATTCTTCATTCCGGAGTGCTCAACAATTCTTCATGGCATTTCTCGTCTTCATTCTCAACATTTGTAGACCGGAGAAGTGTTTCTCTTAAATCTTGACCTGTTCTCTTGTTGAGTTGTGGTTCTAGCTTCATGCCTTCCTCATTATTGTTTCGATTGTGAGGAATTCTTTCTATACCCGTCTGAAGCATTTCATGAATTCTTTTCTTTGTGATCCTCCGAAGGCCATCATTTCAGAAGATTTCTTCGTTCTCAGTTTTCAACTTCGTCCTCCAAATATTCTTCATTGATGTCTCTTCGTTCGTCTCCTATTCTTACGGTGGTTCTTTCAAGTTACCTTTCCGTTGTTATCGTTTTAATTCATTTTGTTCTTTCATAATCCTACCGGTGGTTCGTTGAAGATTTACCCAAGCTTGTGCTAGAACTCTCTTTAATCCTTTCCAACGAGAATAAGTAGTATGTCAAATCCTTGGTTGTCATCAATTTATTTGGTGAAGGAGATGCATGACATAATTCTTATTCTTATCCTTCAACCTGTTTTAATTCTTTTTTCCGGTGCTTGTTCATCATATCATATTCTCAGTTCTAAGTTGTTCATCTTGTTTTCCGGAGCTTCAAGTTATTTCAATTATATCATTCCAAAGCTCCATCTAATTCATCGCAGGCCTTGAATCTTTCTCTTCATCTTTCACTTCTCATGCTTGCATTACCGGAGTTCTTCATGGTGGTTCATCATGTTTTAATTCATCCTTGAAGTCTTCATCAAGATTCTTGTTGGAGCTCAAGCATTCTTCATCATGCTTTCCAATTGCAATTCTTTCTACCTTATCTTTGCAGATGGTATTATGTCATTCTTGTTAATTCCTTCATGTTTCATGATTCACAAGTTGTCAGGAATGGGATATTTAAACCCATCATTTTCTTTGTTCAGGAGATCTTTTCAACCCTTCAATTTATTCGTTGGAGTTATCTTGGGTTATAATTCACCTAAAAGCTTTCCCTAAGGATTGTTGATATTATGGTGCTTATTAATGACCCAAGTTCTTCATTCATCATTCCGGTGAATTAAGTTTTCATCTCCTTGTTGATCTCAATCCAATTAATGTTTTGTCAGTGGCCGGTTGTCACCTCATAATTTTGAGATGTTTTCCATAAGCCCACATCGAGCTTATTCTTTTCGTTGTTGATTATTCCAACAACTCTATTCAACCCTTCTTCGTAAGGATGCTCTTCAATTCATTTTGGGAGAAGTTGTCTTTTTCGTCTCCATTCATTCTTCATTGAGTTATATGCTATTCTGTCATTCCGGAGGCTTTGTAATTTTGCTCTCTCCAAACCATCATCTTGTTTTCTTTTCAAGATCATGTTCTTTCACTTGCTTATCATTTAACCGGAGTGTTGTATTCTTCATTCTAGTTCCCTCATCTTATCAAGTTTTAACTATATTTTAACCGGAGTGCTGTCTGAATCTTTCTTACCCTTGTGCCATTCTTTTAATTGTTCCGGAGGCTGTGTGTTGTTGTTTTCATCAAGTATCATCTCAACTTGGCTAGTTCTTGCTAATTCCTTCCATTTTCAGACGGAGTGCTGCCCAAATTCTGTCATTCTTATTCCTTGGCTATACCGTTGCAGTTTCATATTCTTTTGGTCCGTGAGCTCTTGTATCATGTCTTTCAACCTTCAAGGTTCTCATAATGTTACTTGTTCCTCTTTTCTAACGGAGTGTTTTCATCTACGTCATCTCCGTTGCTTTCTTTCTTTCAACTTGTTCAACCTCTCAAGGTTCTTTGGTTTTCACTCGTTTGTCGAAGAAGCAACTTTGTTTTACCTCTTCCTCTTCCGTTTTTACCCGGTGATATCTCTAGGATCTCGGGTCGAGATCCTCTGTTAGTGTGGGAGAGTTGTGACGCCTGAGACCGACGTCCCAGAAGATTCCAGAAGTTTCCCGAAGATTCCAGATGTTCCGGGTTGCCCGGGTGTTCCTTTTGTGCTTGTGTTTTTATTTTTGCATTGCATCATGTCATCATGCCATCATGTCATTTTATTTTTGCATCTCAACCTAAATAAATCGTGTGGACCTTCGGTCCATTTAAATCGAGGGAAGGTGACTTCTCTTTATAACATATAAAAGTCTCTCATTATTTTAGGGAGCTATATAATAATTATTCCATTGCTCCGGAATCACCATAACACACTTGCATGTTTTCCCCATGTCTTTCACTTCGAGTTTCACCTTCAATACCTTGCCTATAATTCTTTCCGTTGTTTCGAGGCTCCTCCTTTTATCTAAACTCCTTTTATTGCAAGCTAAATGTTTTAGTTTTGCACTTCCCTTTTGTTGGAACTATTTTTGTGAGGTTGGAATTAATCCGTAAAGCCTTAAAAAAATGTCCATCATTTTATTCTTTTCGTTGACTCTTTTCTTTTATTTTGGATCTCTCCTTTTGTTTTTTTTTCTGTCTAAGAGTTAAAAACAGAGGCAGCCAGCCTCTTGGGTCTCCTCCTTCCCTCCTAGGCCCACTTCGGCCCAGGCCACCTCCCGCAGCCATCTGGCCTCAGGCCCAGCCGCCACTGCGTCGTTCCCCAACCCTAGCGATCAAGCCCGTCGCTCGCTCCCTTCGCTCTTCCCCCTTGAGCGCCGCCGCACCCCCTCGCGCTCAGCCCGACTCTCCCTCATCCCCTTCGAGGCCGAGCCCCTCGCCTCTCCTCCTCGCAACACCGCCGCCCCGATTTTCCCCGCTCTGCCTCGATCCCCCTTCTCCTTCAACGCCCGAGGGCCCTTCCCTCATCCCCTTCGCGCGCCCGCGGCCTCACCTCCAAGTACTCCAGCGCGCCACGGCGGTCCTCTTCCTCACCTCCCCTCGTGCGCGCCCTCGTCCCTCCAGGCGAGCCCCTGCTCCGAGCTCCACCCCGCGCCCCCTCCAGCAGCCAGGAGCCGGGGCCATCGCCCTCCTATGGACGCGTTCGCCAGCGCCAGGAGCCCGCGCCAGGGCCTCCTCCTCCCGCGGCCAGGGGCGCCCGCCTGGCTCCTCCCCGAGCTGCAGCGCCGCGGCCACCACAGCAACTGCAGCGCGCCGCGCCCCACGAGCACGACCCTTCTGCCTCCGGTCCGCGCCGTGGTCTTCCTCTACGAGCCGCCCCGAGCCCGGCGAGCGCCGGCCAGGCCCTCATCTCCGCGACTCCAGCAGCCCCGAGCGCCACACCGTCGTCCTCCTCGTGCAGCGCTGCTCCTCTCTGCTTCGCCTCCTTCCGGCCCGGATCAGGAGGGATCCGGCCGTGGTCCTCCTTGTGTTGCTGCGTTTTTGTTTGTTTTGTGCCTATGCTGTAATATTTTTGGACAGGAGACCCGTGTACTCTTTTGGAGATGTGAACAACTACACGACCAAGTACCCCTACACGTCGATACGGCGGACGCGACAAGTTCCTCTTCGGAAACGGAAACGCCTACGTGAACATCTACAAAACGCCCCGTGTACGACTACCGACGCCCGGAAAACGACCAAGTTCCACTACGTCCACGACGACCCGAACGACTACCGATGACCGTGAACAACTACCGCCGTCGTGGAACCGGCAAGAACGAACGGAACGAGTACATCTACCGTCGCCCGAGTACAACTACTTCCCTCTACGGAACGACTCCTTCCTCTACGTCTCGAACCGTCCCGAAACGAGTGTTTCGAAGGTATACCGAAACGACCCCGTGGATGACCCGTGTGATGCATGCTTGTTGTGTTGTATGAAATGTCTCCCGTGTGTGCTTCGTGCCCGTTCCACCTTTTGTCATGTTCCTCGGTTGCCTCGCCACCGACTCGTGGGAACCCGGCAACGGGATCACCCCATCATCTTGTTCAACTCGTTCACTCCACCTTTTGTTTTGCACCGGTCCCTCACCGAGTTACCGGTACCGATATGATGCCATTGCCTCATTTCGGATCGTTGCCGTGGCACCCTTTCGTTCCACCACGGTGACAAATGCTTCTTATCCTCTTAAGTCAACCTGTTAATAAAATTGCATAAACTTGATCATGTCATCCGCATCATGTTAACAACCTTGAATGTTTAAATGTTGTTTGCTTATAATTATTAAACATGCTCATGAGGATTTTCCGGATATGTTGTTGTTATTCTCCGGCCTCATTTAAAATGTCTTAATAGTGTAGTTTTATTATGTTTCATCTCTTGCCATGCATAATTAAACCGGACATGCATCATACTTGTTTGCGCATCGTATGCCATGTTGATGCTTGTGTGTTTACCGTGTTGTTTTCTTCTTTCCGGTTTGCTTCTCTTGATAGCTTCGGTTTCGTTCCGGAGTTGTGAGGTTTCGCTCGACTGTTGCTCCGTCTTCTTCTTGGATCCGTTCTTCTCCCTTGTGGAATCCCAGGCAAGATGACCGAACCCGGATACCATTACTATTTTTGCCTCTTGCTAGAGTATCGCTCTATAGTTTTGCCTCGATGCCCATGTTCTTCTTGTCAGCCTCCTACTTGTAACCAATTGCCATGTTTAACCACCCTACCTATGCAAACCGTTGCTTGGCTAAGTACGCTTCGCTCAGCCCCTCTTATAGCATTGTTAGTTGCAGGTGAAGATTGAAGATGCTTGCTTCATGTTGAAGTTTGGTTGGGTTATATCACACTATATAAATGCTTAACAATGAAATCATCTATATATTGGCAAGGGTGGAAGGCTAAGCCTTTTGCTTGGTGATTTGTTCCACTCATGCCGTTAGGAACCGTATAAACCGGTGTTATGTTCCTTGATTTTGCGTTCCTAACACGGTTGGGGTGTATGGGACCCCCTTGATAAACCGCTAAGTGTTAAGTCTTTTCCAGCAAGTCCCAACATTGGTACTATTTGCCTAATAACTAATAAAACTTGCATGTGGACTAGCTATCCCTTTTATCTTAATTCAACCCCCCGGGCCAGTGCTCCACATGAGTGTTGGTCCGAAACGAGCGGACTGCGGGGCCACCTCAAGGAAACGTGAGGTTTGGTAAAAACCCGTAGGATGTCTCATCCGGTCGTGTCCTGAGACCTAGATACGCGCGGCTACTATCAGGGTGTCGACACGCCGGGAGGATTTGCTGGATTAGCCTTACCTTAGTTTCGGTTTAACTTGAGCACGGGATTCCGAGAATACTCGGGTCTTCCCACCTATGGAGTTGCGACTCCGCGGATTGTGGGCTTGTGATGGGCCAAGTTGGAACACCCCTGCAGGGTTTGAACTTTCGAAAGCCGTGCCCGCGGTTATGTGGCAGATGGGAGCTTGTTAATTCCGGTTGTAGATAACTTGACACAATGTTTCAATACACTACCAGCGTGTGTACCGTGACTGTCAATTTCCGAATAGGGATTCGGGAGTTGAACACGGTGGGGTTATATTTGACCGGCTTTAGCTAGGATCACTTCGTGATCATCTTTCGACCGATGCTCTTCTCTTCTCGCTCTCTTTTACGTAAGTTAGTGCTAGTTGCTGCTGCAGACTCTTGTTTGTTCCTTCACCTCTCGTTCTTTCTTCAGCCTTGTCCTCACCCAAGGCTTAAATAGTCGTGTTACCCGGGAACGGGATTGCTGAGTCCTCTGTGGCTCACAGTTACTTCACCACACCAGATGCAGGTTCAGCCGAGTTTGATGCAGGAGCTGGTTCAGTTCTTCACCCGGGAGTCCGATGTAGATCGTGGCCGTTTGCTTGTGACGTTTCGATGTTCAGTAGTGGTTTCTACTAGGATTCGATCCTGACCTGTGGCTTTATGTTGTTTTGGTATCTTTCTTTGGATCTTCACCCGTAGTCGGGTTGTGATGTTTTGAATGATGTATTGCTTATGTAATGTATTGTGTGAAGTGGCGAGTGTAAGCCAACTATCTCCTTTTGCAATTTAATCCCTCTTTTACATGAGTTGTGCAAAGATACCAAACTTGAGATCATTCTAGGATGGACTTATGCCTTTAAGTCGTGCCTCGACACGTAGGAGGTATAACTCCATCCTGGGCATTACACTCGCTTTGCTGATAAGCGCAAGGAACTCTAGAAGGAGGTCTCGGCTCTCAAGGGCAAGCTAGCGGATGTCGAGCGCCGTCTGCAGGTGTCGGAGAAGGCTCGCGCCGCAGCCGAGCGTCGTGAGCGGGTGTCTAGGGAGGCATGTGCCGCGGTGGACCGCCGCGAGCGAGCGTCGGAGAAGGCTCGCGCCGCCGCCAGGGCGGAGCTGTCCTGCTTCCACAAGCAGGTTGAAGACATTTCCACTATCGTGGCCCGGAACTCAGAGGAGGCCATGAGAGCTCGTGGAATGCATCACACCCGCTCGAAGATGTTCGAGGCCTTGCGGCACAGGGTCGGCCGAGCCTTGGACGAGCTCCTTGAATCGAGGGTCGTTAACCGTCTGGTTGATGACGACGCCGGATATCTTGGGTTCTTCAACAGAGTGGTGGAGCGTCTTGAAGACGGGGTCATGAGGGCTCGGCAGCTTGTTGAGGAGCAGAGTCGCGACATCCTCAGGCGTGCGGTCTCCCGCATCTTTGGTAACTTGCTCCGTCTTGCCCCGCGTACGGACTTCGGGGCCTTGCTGGAGCATGTGCCCGTGGCGGTCGCTGGCCCCTTAGAGGGATGGGTGAGCGATCACGTGGACGTGTTGGTGACGGAGCTCGTTCCAGCCATCGACGATGCGCCGGTGCTTGGGGGGGGGGGACGCCGGCGGTCCTAACAAAGATGCCGATGCTTAGTCCAGCTCCTGCTGTAGGTTTGATTTTTGGTTGTGGCTCCAGAGCCGGGTAAGATGAATGTCATAAGACTTAAGCTTTTGATGGTGTAAGGATGGGTTTAAGCACTCCCTTGTGACGTTCTCCCCTGAGCCTAAGACCTCAGGCCCTTGTTGTGTTTCCGAGAGGGGCATCCGCCGACCCTGTCCAAGCGCATCTCGCGAGTACCTGCAATTGGTGCAAGAGTGATTGGCGGTCCGGCCGCGGGCCAGACAGAACATGCGCCCACGCCCCAGCCCCTGCTCGCGAGGAGTGATTGGGCGGGGTCACAGCTGTAGTCCGGCTTAGCCGAGCAAGGCGAAAAAACGGATTGGGCGAAGGAAAACTCAGTGAAAAACGCAAAACACGGACGGAAAACTCTTCCCCCTTTATTTGAAAAAATGAGTCGCACGATCACGAGATCGACTCGAGAAGGCAGATACAAATGAGGCAAAGGCGAATGGCAAAGGGAGGGGCTGCGTCCGCCCCCTGAGCAGGTCTTCGGTCTTCTCCCCAGCGCGGAGCGTAGGGCTACCATCGGTGGGTGTGGGCATAGCCATTGGAGGGCAGTGTCGACGGCCAGCGCGGAGCATGGTGCTTCCGCTAGGACGTGGGAGGGAGCCCCCGTGAGGCCCTAGGGCGGTGCTCCGGGGACTCCGGGGCATGTACAGCCCCACTCATTATTACATGAGAGTGTCACAAGCAGAGATCTTCTGGCGTGCCCGCCCCTTCACTTTGAGGGCCCCACCCCACGCTAGTCCGCTCCCGCTATGAACTCACCAGAAGGCGGCGTTCATGAGGTGGGACACTGCGCATGGTGGGGGGATGGGACCTTGGCTATAGGCCCCCCTGCCGAGCACTAGGCACACCGCTTACGCGATCTCCGAGCGCGCTTCGCCCCTGGGGGGCTAACTTCATCCGAAGACACAGCGTCCTGAGGTGCGAGGGGGACCCCGCCCCACTCACGCTCCTAATGACCCCTGAGCCCTCCTGATCAGGGTCGGGCCCAGAGGGTACGGGATTACGTGAGCGGGTGGACGGAGCCACGGTCTTGGGTCCTCCTGGCGTGCGTAGGACGGGTTGTCGTACCACCTCCAAACGCACCCTCCGCAGCCCGGGGGATGGTACACCGGGAGGCGCGGTGTCTTGAGTCTGATCGGAGGGAGAGGAGGCCCCTCCCCACGCGCATCATACCCACCGTCGACGAGCCGCTGGTGAAATCCAGGGCGGGCTCACGCGCGACGGGTCACGCGTGAGGGGACGAGGGCCTGACCCGGGCCTTCCCTCCCCTTCTATCTTGACACGGTGCCTGGGGTGCTTCCTTGGCCGGCCGAGGCTTGTGGCCAGAGACACCGTTGGCCTGAGGCCCACGGCTAGTGCTGCGAGTGCCGACCCCCGCAGGCACCCGCGCGCGTTTCATTCGTGCTCCATGGCCGTTGGCGGTGGCGACGGAGGGTCAAGGGCTAAGAGTGTGGGGTCGGCCTCCCGGCCTTTTGCCCTTGAGCCCCCTTGCACCGGTGCCTGATCGCACCCAGCGCTGGGCGTAGTCCTATGGTCGCCTCCTGATGGTTCCCCGGCAGGGGCAGTGCTTGGGTACAAAGGGTCTCTTGGCAGAGGGGCGGTGTCATACGCAGGGTTCAGGGGGTCATACCCCATGTAGCCTTCGTAAATCGCCGCTGGTCTTGCCCATACGGGCGACCGGGCGCGGCCGTCGTAGCCTCCGGTTCCTGGTGTCGTCGTGCGGAAGCAGAATCGCTCGGCCCCGGTGCTAGCGGCATCGAGGAGCTCGGCCACCCTGAGGAGGAGCGCGTCGTGTCCGGCGTCGAGCAACCGGCACCTTAGCAGCTCCCTTGCCACCAGCAGCGCGGCCCTCATGTTTGCCATTTCGCGCCGGTCCCGCAAACTCGCCGCCGCGTGTGGCGGCCCGCGCTGCCGCGCGGCTTTGGCGCCTTGTGGGAGGTGGGTGTTGCCGGTCCCCGGGCAGCGGGTCGATGACGCTCATCGTGCCATCAGCCCTGATCAAGGCCGGGTGACGGCGAGTCCCGTGGCCGAAGGGCGACGCTCGAGTGGTGCGAGCGCCACGAGCTTCCGCGCGTGCTTGATGTGGCTCCGCCATCAGAGTCGCGATCCGTTGGGGTGGGGTGAAGCGAGGTCGACGGACGAGGACGGTAAGAGGTTGTCGGAGAGGCGATATTTCGACATGCCCCCTACCTGGTGCGCCAAATGTCGGATTACGGGCTCCGCAAACCCAAGAAGTTCAAACACACAGGCGTGAACGAAGATTTCTCCCACTCACGTCTACCTAGCGTCTTGCCCTCGTCCGATGAAGAGATTCAAGCGAACAACAAGTAAAACACATACGAATTTACCCAGGTTCAGGCCACCTTGCGATGTAAAACCCTACTTCCTTCTTTGGTGGATTAGCCTCAGGAGGGCTTGAACGAGTACAGTGGTTCCTGAGCTCAGGAGGAGAGCTGAGAAGGGTCAGGAGGCAAGGGTTCTTGCTCCTTTGTGCGAGGGCGGAGTCTCTGGATCTGATCAGAATGCCTCCATAGTGGAGACCCTAGCTACTTATATAGGCGGCCAGGGTCCTCTTCCCCCGAAATTTTTAGGCGGGAAGGGATCCCACAACGGCCATTTTGAGCGGGAACACAAGGACGTTCCTAGCCTGACAAAAGCGGTCTTCGCCCGCAAAGGGATCAGGCGGTGACGCGGTGGTGGGCTCGGTGGTGACATCCTCCATGTTGTCCTTGCGGTCTTCGGTCTTGTTGCACCGAAGGTGAAACCTTTGTCCCGCTCCTCGGGAACCTGCGCCTGCACTGTCTCCTTTGCACCAAAACGGCAACTGCGCCGCTGGCACGCGCTGGCACCCGCTGGCGCGGTGCGTCACTGCCTCCTCCTGAGGCAGAATTGGCCTTAGATTCTCCGCCCCTGCGGAGCAACCTAGCCGAGGCCGCTCCTGAGGGGGTCTTGACGTCGTTCTCCTCGCGAGGTCTAGCCCCCTCGCGAGGGTCTTGAGCAGCTGGTCGATCAGCTGGGTCGTACCAGGTCGTAGTAGGAGCGCGCCGTGGCCCGCAGACAGGCAAGTCTGGGTACCCTGGTTCCCAGGACGCCGATAGTACATCTTGGAGCTTCCTGGATGTATCGAGAGGAGTGAATCATGTGCTTCGTTCATTATGAGCTTCCTGAGATCACCTTTGGGAACCACAATTATGTCCTCAAAGAACAAAGTGTCTCTGTCATCAACGTGATAGCACTTGTACGTGGGAGTACCCTTGGCAGTACCATGTTTCACCTTCTACACCATAGCATCACTGAGTTGGGCCTCACGGATTTGGTCCTCCAAAGTTGGAGTTATTTGAAGGTTGGCAAGAAATCATTGCGAACGACTTGGAGGTTGAGCTTCCTGGATGACTCACAGAGTTCAGGTTGGAACCGTTCGAGGATGAGACTGTTGCAATAAGCCTTTCTGCTCATGGCATCTGCAATGACATTGGCCTTGCCAGGAGTATATTCAATGCTCGGGTTGTATTCTTGAATCATCTCAACCCAACGAGTCTGGCGGAGGTTAAGGTTTGGCTGGGTGAAAATGTACTTCAGGCTCTTGTGATCGGTGAAAATGTCAACCTGTCTGCCCAATAAGAGGTGTCTCCATATGATCAATGCATGGAAAACTGCTGCCAGCTCAAGATCGTGTGTGGGGTAATTTTTCTCATTTGGTTTTAGCTGACGCGTAGTGTATGCAACGTCTTCTTGTATTGCATGAGAACACCGCCGAGACCTTGCAATGAAGCATCACAAAACACTTCATAAGGCTTGGACTCATCCGGAGGAGTAAGTACCAGAGCAGAAATGAGCTTCTCTTTGAGTGTATTAAATGCCACATCACACTCAGGAGTCCATGAGTACTTGACGTTCTTCTACAATAGGTTGGACAGAGGCTTCGCAATCTTGGAGAAGTTCTCATCGAACCTTCTACAATAGCTTGCGAGGCCGAGGAAACTTCGGAGTTGTTTGACATTCTGAGGAGGTTCCCACTTAACAATAGCTTCAACCTTCTCGGGTTAACTGAAATGCCCTTGGCAGAGATAATATGACCCAGATAGAGAACTTCATCAAGCCAAAATTCGCACTTTGAGAATTTTGCATAAAAACGGTGCTCTCTGAGCCTGTCAAGAACCAAACGTAGGTGCTTGTCGTGGTCTTCTTTAGTCTTGGAGAATACCAAAATATCATCAAGATAGACGAGTACAAACTCATTGGTGTATGGGTTGAATATGAAATGCATCATCCGAGAGAAGGTAGGATGTCCATTTGCAAGCCCGAAGGACATGACTATGTACTCGTAGGAGCCATAACTTGTCCTAAATGCGGTCTTGGGAATATCCTCTTCACGGATACGAATTTGATGGTAGCCCATCCGGAGATCAAGCTTCGAGAAAACCTTGGCTCCTTTGAGCTGCTCGAACAGTTCATTGATATTGGGGAGAGGGTACTTATCCTTAATTGTCTTCTTGTTCAATGACCGGTAATCAAGGCAAAGCCGCTCCATGCCATCCTTCTTCTTGACAAAAAGAACACCGCAGCCCCAAGGAGAAGAACTTGGTCTGATCAGACCCAAGCGTTCTTGCCCGTCGAGTTGCTTCTTCAATTCCTTCAACTCTTTAGGAGAAAGCTTGTACGGATGCCGACAGGCTAGCTCCGTACCAGGTTCAAGTTCGATGACGAATTCAAGTGGATGGTTGGGAGGCATTCCTGGAAGCTCTTCAGGAAATACACCCTCATATTCGCAAACCACCGGAATCTGGGATATGGCATTAATATCGCCATTGTCATTGAGAGAGAATAACCTGATTGTGTTATCTCGAGGTGCGAAGATAATCATGTCTTTAAAAGGATGAGTCAATTTCACCTCTTTGTTTGCACAATCAAGAAGAGCATCATGCTTAGAGAGCCAATCCATCCTAATAATAAGATCAATGTTCGAGTTGCCGAGAACAACTGGGGAAGCCAGAAATTTATAATTGCCCATCTGAATTGAGATATTCGGAGCCATTAAGCGAGAAGTCATAATCTTCCCCGGAGAAACTATGGATAGAGGCCTTGGTATGCTTATTGGACAGAAATCATGCCTATCGGTGAATGGCCGAGAAATGAAGGAAAGCGATGCACCTGAATCAAATAAAACTCTTGCAGGAATTGAGTTAACCAAAAGATTACCCATAATCACATCAGTGGAATCCTCTGCTTGAGCTGCGTTCATCAGGTTCACTCTTGCATACTTGGGATTGTGCTTGACAATAGCGTTGCTTGTAGGACTGACAGGTGGAGGAGGCGGAAGGCGCCTTTGGTTGGAACACTTGTTGGAATAGTGACCCTTCAGACCACATTTGTAGCAAGTGACCTCTGAAGCTGGACGGGGAGGAGGAACGCTAGGTCTTGGAGCTTGGTACTGAGACTTCGACTAGTTGCTTGGGTTGGGTGGGTGGGCAGATCCACGACCACCTGAGTGCTTGTTCTGACTCGGAGGACAGAACAATGGAGGAGGCGGAAGCCAGAACTTCTGCTGCTTGGCAACCACTTGAGAGGAAGAGGAGGAGTGAACATCATCTCTTATCCTCTTTTTGGAAGCTTCACATTTGAGTTGAGCTGCCTCTTGCTTGAGTGCCATATTGTAGAATTGATCAAATTCATTTGGCTCGAACAGAGTGAGTGCACGTTGGAGTTCATCTTTCAGACCACCTCGGAACTGGTAGATTTTGCTCTTGGCATCGGGAATGTCTTGCTTCGCATAACGAGCAAGATTCTGGAACTTGACATTGTATTGGTAGACAGACATGATGCCTTGCTTCAGATTGCGGAACTGCTCACGCATGCCTTCAATGGCACTGGTAGGGATGTGGTGCGCACGAAAATTACGGCAGAAGTCAATCCAAAAGATCTCACGACCCGCTCTGGAGTCTTTGTATTGTTGCGACCAATCTGCAGCTTGGTCTTTGAGTTGGAATGCGGCAAACTTAACATAATCCTCAGGTCTGACATTACTGCACTCGAAGTGCTTGTTGATGTCGGTGAGCCAATCTTCAGCATCGAGCGGATCAACACAGTAGCTAAAAGACTTGGGTTGATTTGTCAGGAATTGGTTCAGCGTAGCAAAGTGAGGTTGATTGAACATATTCCCTTGGCCTTGGTTCCCTTGATTGCCTTGATTCCCCTAATTTTCTCGGAAACTCAGCATCATTTGCATGAGCATCTGAGTGTTTGCATTGGTTGCTTGCATTATCGCTCTCCATGCCTCAGTCGGAGGAGGAGGGGAAGGTGGACGCTCTTCCTCACCCTCTGGGTTCTGGCTGGAAACTTTTTTAGGTGCCATCCTGAAGAAGATGACAAGACAACCGTTAGCCATTGAAGCAATAATAGTTATGCTGAATCAAAGGATAGATATCTGCAACATATAGTCTTCACAATGAACATCCGAACAAAATTGAACGAATGAATTCCATGGCTTAATGGTACATCAACTTGTCGAGAAGCCATTTGAGAGAATGATAGAATAAACCAACAAGGTAACAGATGGAACAAACACATGATAGACGCCAACATCATATCATGCATCCGTTGGAAGATTTCCTAAGAGCTACTTGAATTCCCACCTATTAATTCCCAAGCTTTCTGGTTATGCAATCTGGTGTTGGGGATACAGGGGAAGCACCGCATATCACATAACTAATAAATCCTACATCCAGTTGTATCCATCCGTCAACACATAACCAGGCACCTTCGGAAACCGTTTACCTCACACCTTCGAAAACATCCGCTATACTAGCTGTGGCAATACTCCCGAACTATCCCACCAGTACTGGGTGACGTCGGGGTTATCTCACCACCAGACACACATAGAAGCGTTTTCGATGTCGGCCACCTCTGGTATTCCAGAACCGCAACAATACAATTGTGACGACAACACCTCGGAGCTCAACTTTCTGGGACACTGCCACAACCCCTAAATGACAGGAGACACCAAGAACAATGTTCTCGTCACAAAGATATCGGAACAATCCCAACAATACCCGCGTGATTCTAAAAAACTTTGGTGAAAATTGAGAAGAGTGATGTTAAAACGACGTCAGGAGTCCTCACGAGAGTGACGAAGGGGCAAGAAGTAAAAAAGAAATCCTACTCTCCGATATATATAGGACTCAAAACATTTTGTGTGTGTGTCTAGACTCAACATCGGCAGCGGTTCGATCAATCAGGGGGCTCCTAGGTCGGAGAAGGCTCTGAATACCAACTTGTAATGCCCAGGATGCGACTATGTCTCTAACTAGTGCCTCGACGCGTAGGAGCTATAGTCGCATCCTGGGCATTACAAGGTGATATCTGAGCCGACCCTCGCGGTTACACAGATGTTTGCGGACAGGTGCGCAATCATGTTGTTCATGACGTTTGTGACCCGTCGTGACACACGACATGGCACATGTACCGGACTGGATGCACAGACGTTTTGCCAAAAGGAAACGTTCTTGTGGCCCGACGAGGACGTCGTTTCCTCTGAGTGGGGGTGTATGTGATAGCCTGGCTTATTAGTGATGATAGACTACTCATATCAATAAGGAATTCCTTATTTTCCGGGAACCTTGGCGTTTATCGTCCGACCGGTTTCTCTGCAGCGGCCGTCGGGCCGGCGAGCAAAGGTCGTCGGTCGCACGGCCAGTCGCCGACGTCGCGCACCACGCCAATGTGTAGGCCGCTGGCCTAAACTAGGACGTTGTTATTTTTAAAGTGAAGGCGGACAGGATGGTGCCAAAGGATGGGGCCGAGCGCTGGGCGCACGGCCACCGCATCCTAAAACAGATCCGAACACGACTCCATTATACTACCCAAATGGATAGAATCCGGACAAAGCGGACTCCGTTTACGGTCGCGCGTTGAAGTTGACCAAACACTCTCGGTCTCATTCATGCGTTCAGGCACGGACAGTACCGGCCGCACCGGTGCTGCTGGTTCGGTGTGCTGCCTACGTTGTCGTGCTGTCAGACACAGTGACCGTGCTGTAGCACCCTCGTAGGTACAGCCGTTTTGAACGCCCCTGCAGCGTAGCTGTGGGAGTCGAGACGGTACCTGTCCGGCCGAGGAGTGTTGAATATTTTCACTGTGTCCACCGCAGGGAGCGTAGTACGACTTTCCCTTCTCTTTGGGCTTTGCTCTCGGCCTGTGCGCGGCGTGCGCAGCGGCGCGCAGGGCGCTGTGCACGCAGCTTCAGCTTTGAAAGAGGATGATCGGTGGCATGGCATGGCATGGCAGTGCAGTGCAGTGCGCGCCATGAGACCCCCTATGGACTCATGTGTAGAGTAGCAGCAGCGGCAGCGGCAGCTTGGCTGGTTCTGAGCCAGAGCGCGTCACATGTACTTGCAGCTGAGGTAGATACTCGGATTGGCGAGGTTCGTGGCAGGCAGAGCGCAGGAGGAGGCGTTGCTGCCACCACACACGATCTCGGATTTCTGAGTACCAAGCGTCCCCAGTCCCCACTTTAACATGTGTGTGTGAAGCTTACGGATATTTCTTAGGATCTTTTACGGGCGATTGGTTTCACTTTCACACCTCCGACCAAACATGTTTGTCCGGCATGTCCAGATCGTGGTCGGCGGCATGCACCAGCCCAAGAGATCGTTTCCTCTCCGAGAATTTACGCCCTTCCGTATGAAATCTCTACTGGTTACCGCGCTCCATGGCGTACCGCCGTACGACGGCTCGCGCGCTGGAGCTCAGGCGTTTGTAGCCGCGCGCGCGCTTGGGGTTCATCGTACGTACGCCGCGGAGCACGGGCAGATCGGGCGTCTAGCGGGCGGCGTCGCCATCGGGCAGGAGGAGGAGATCCCTTGGCCGGACGCCGGCGCTGGAGCCCACCGTATCTGGCGGGGATCGATGTGGGCATGACGCCCTGCTGTCTTCTTACGGGCGCCGATGGCGACGGCACGGCGCCGGAAGAAAGGGGCAGGATTTGGCCGTGTGTGTAGCACCAGTCAACCGCGGACGAGCCAGCCGGAGTGCCCATGCAAGTTTTTTTCTTCTTTGATTGAAGAAAGTGCACTCCCAAGTTGCATCGTAGTAGGGTCTCCTTTTGGAAGGTGACTAGGGTCTAGGGTGGTGGTGCAAAACTTAGAGCATCTCCAACAGGCGTGCTTAGCGGCGCGCCCAAAAAAACTATATACCGCGCGCGCAAAGTCTGTTTTGTCGCGGCGCGCAGTGCTGGCTCCAGCAGCAGCGTTATTTTGCAGCGCGCGCGTGCTGCTCCAGCGGTGCCCAAAAAATACAGCGCGCGCACACTTTTTTTTCATACTTTGCATTAAAATAAAAAGATACAAAGATAGATAGTTCAACATAGATAAAAAACATAGTTCTAAAACATAGGTAAAACATAGATAGATAGTTCTAAAACATAGATAGATAGATATATAGTTCGAAAACATAAAAAAAAACTAATCGCTCCAGTCATCATCATCGCCTTCGTTGTTGCTGTCGGAGGAGGTCGACAGCCAGATGTCGAACCAGCGGTCATCTTCTGGAGGGAAGATCGTTTGGCCGCCGGCATCGCGGATGGCGCACTGCTGACACGCCAACTCCCTCCGACGACGCCTGTCCTCGCGGCGACGTTCCCAGAACTGATGCTCGGCGACGACGTCCTCCAGGTGGAGGCGGCGCCACTCCGCCATGCGCCGCTCGTCCTCCTGGGCGACGAGGAGGCGGTTCTGCGCCGCCGTGTGCTCCGCACGATCTCGTGCGGTGTGTAGACGAGGCGGCGGGGCGAGCTCCAACGCCTGCTCGAGCGTGCGGGCGTCGTCGAAGTTCATCTGACGACGCGGCCTGCCTAGGCGCCACGCCGCCGCGTCGTACGCGCGGGCGGCCTCGTGCGCCGTCTCGTAGGTGCCGAGGGGAAGCCGGAGATCGCCGGAGCGTATCTCGGCGTAGAAGCCGCCGCCGTTCGGGCGCTCGCGGACGCCGCGGTAGCCCGACGAAGAACGGCGGCGCGGCGGCATGGTTGCGCGTCGGGGGCGGCGGCGGTGCTCCGGTGCGGCGGCGGTGCTCCGGTGCGGCGCTCGGGGTCGGCGGGCGCGAGAGAGAGGAAGAGAGAGGGAGAGAGAGCGGTGCAGCGAGGACGGGCGTGCGCGCGGCGTTTTATAGGCGCGCGGGGCGCGCCGCCGCAAAAAAGGCGCGCGAGAGGCGGCCGTTTCGCGCGCGCGCGAAAGCGGTTCCCGCGCGCGCGTCTTTCCCGCCGCCGCTGGAGCGCGTTATTTTTCCCGCGCGCGCGAAATCGCCGGTTTAGCGCGCGCGCCTTTTTGAGCGCCTGTTGGAGATGCTCTTAGCTTCAGACAAGACGTAGGAGTGCCTCTCGTTGGCCGTTACGAGTTACGAGTTATCCCGTTGAATTTGACTTGACAGCCGCATAGTAGCACGTTCGTTGCTAGTAATTCTGATCCTGAATCCTGACATCCATCATACAAAACATTTAAAGTGTTAGTAGTATGAATTACCCACACAACACTTCAAATCCTGGATCAACCAGCAGGCATATCTAAAGCATCCCAAACACAACCTAAAGCAACCCGCATTTTCGGCCAGCGAAACGGACCAGGCGGCCCATGGCATGATGATTGGAAATGATGAAGCCGGGCGAGTGATTCCCCGTACACACGGACGGCGAGGCGGTGGCCCGAGAGGAGATGGTCATGGTTTTCTGCACTCGAAAAGGCCTGTGACCAAGGACGACCTATCCCGGTCAGGCAGGGTCAGGGTGGCCAGCCAATGGCCAAAGCCCTGCACGCCATAGCATCCAAGGGAGCATGCACGGTGCAGCGCAGGACCATGAGAGGCACACAATTGGGCACCGGAGCAAAAGCAGAGCGCGGCGCGGCGCTGTTCTTTTCCACCATGAGTGCAAGCAACGCGATGCCGGAGGCCGTGGCAGGTCAATAGAACAGTCCAGTGCAATCGGCGCTTGTGCAATTGGCGCACCGAACCAACGGCATGATCCATCCATATTGGGCCACGCACGATTTGCTGCCGCCCTGGGCACTGCTGCCGAGTGGCTGGGCCCGTTTTCAGAGGGTTTTGACCTTCTATGGAGAATTTAACAGCGCATGGGCAAAGATACAAAGTCCGGCGAGACCCGTGAGCTGAGTGAGGTGATATTTTCTCTTCTCCATCTGAGATCAACTTCAAGAGAAGCAAGTCAAGTCTGAATCTCATTTGATGCTCATGACAGAAAATGAGCCAACCTTTTTAGCGTAGCTCGGTTGCATGTTAGCTCGAACAAAGCTCAACTTCTAGTATAGACTAGTAGAACGCCCGTGCGTTGCCACGGGCCAAGAAATGAATCTATGACGAGCCTCTCAACTTAAGTTCTTCAATCATTGTGTTATTACCTCGCTATGCTAGAGCCCCTCAACTTCAGCGCTTCAATCATTGTGTTATTACTTCGCTATGTTGCATGAGAGCTGATAGGCCCACTCGTAAGAATTCTCTTATACCCAAGGATTAAAATCACCCATACAAAGGAAAATAGCTAGAATCATATCATATGCACGTAATGATCAAGGCATATCACTTGTGTTGTCGAATTAGCCGTTATTAAAACATTTTTTTCTTTTGTCCACAAAAAATCACATAAAACAAGTTCTTCTCACTTGAATCGATGACTCATGCAGCATAGTTGTATTCTATTGTGCAAATGATTGCATGCTTTGCCGTCTCTCTAAATGACTACTATGACACAACTTCATGACGGAGCATCCAGTTCCTCCTCTCTGCATTGCCCTTTTTCTCTCACAGGCTCGTGCTCCTTGCCCTTCTTGTTGACAATAAAACTTTCAACAAGTAAGGGATCCCTGTAATGGGGAATTCTTTCATAGAAAACCGAATCAATATCAGATGTGCATATTTTGCTATCTCAACTATTTACAATCCCTCCAATGATTCTCCCTATTTCTCTTACGACCTAAGTTGTCAAACTTTGTCATGGTTCAACACCAGTACATGCTTGTTTCTTTTATACGCACCCAAAAGCTGATGAGATTCTTTGTATTTATCATAGCATGATTGATAAAAATAGAAGAACTATGATCACCTCTCACCGAAATACAGTTAATAAAAATAGAAGAACTATGATCAACTCTCACGGAAATAAGGAACAAAATATGATGGCCCACTGTCAATCTCGGCTTGCACACACTAACGCAAACCCCGCAATCCAAGGAAGAACCATGACGCCATGCAAAAATCATAATAAGTATTTTCTTCCTGTACTAAGAAAATTTTCTTTTGAGAGAAACTGATGGTACTTAACATGACGAACCCGGCCTTTTATTTTTGTTGTTGGGACGTAATTTTTTTTTTTGTAAAGCCTACAAGTCACAACATTTTCAAATGAAATTTAACACGTTCTTGCAGAATACATAAATTTAACATGTAATAAGCGTGTATGAAGCTCAGGGGAGGATACTGAATATTAGATGCTGATGGTGACCTTTTCGACACATTTCAAGCTGAGATCACGTTTGATAGACATAAACTCGTACATGAGTATAACATCCAGGTCCCATATTTGACCAACCATTGCATCACAAACACTATGGCAATTTTAAAATTCATACCTAGTTACTATTTTAAAACTACACAAGGGGGCTGCTAACTTCCAATACGGTAATTTATGACATATCCGAATCAACAAAACTCATTTAGCCACGCTATTTCAATATGACCCGACACTTGTGCAATTACAGGTGCCAGATGAAGTCAAGAAAAGTAAAAGCACATGCATATACTAACTTCATAATTCTATAGCAGCAATGCAAATAACGATTTATTATAGATGTAAAACAAAAAGGAAACACCCACAAATCATGTCATAATTACGATCAACAACCAGACATGTTCCATGATTTTCAAATCCATTTGTTGGGAAGGACCAGGGGGATTCGGGGCGGGGGACCTTGCAGGTGGGCGAAGAGTATGACATCGCGGAGGCTGAGGTTGAAGGCACAGAAGCACTACTCCTGCCCGGCGTGTGGGGGTTGTTGGTGAAGCAGCGACGGACGGAGCCAATGATGCACCGAAGCACTCCTGCCCAGCGGCGGGGTCGTCGGCGTCGGCGAAGCGGCGACCGACGCGTGGGGGCCGTCGTCGAAGCGGTGATGGATGGAGCCCATGATTCACCGGAGCACTCCTCCTGTCCGGCAGCGGGGTCGTCGGCGAAGCGACAACAGACGCGTGGGGGTCGTCCGCGAAGCGGCGACGGACGGAGCCAATGAGGTGCCGAAGCACTCCTCCTGCCCGGCAGCGGGGTCGTCGGTGTAGCGGCGACAGACGCGTGGGGGTCATCGGCGAAGCGGCGACGAACGGAGCCCAGGAGGTGCCTCGCCTCGACACGCGTGGTGGGTTCTGGAAGCGATCGAGCAGGGCCGTGAGGGCGTTGTGCGCCTCGTCGCCAGCTTCTAGGTTGGAGGGAAGAGAGATGGGCAAGGCGGCAGGAGACGGGCTGGTCGAGGAGCTCCACGGCGGCGACACAACACAAGGAACCCTAGCGCAAGATTGTTAATCGGGAAGAGAAGCGGCTGGCTCGTTAGGTGCGGAGTTTTTTTTTCTTTCTTATATTGATTATTGATTGGTTCTTAGAAAAGGCAAACATCAATGCATTAGGAAAATTAGGATTTGGAATTGATGATCATAAAACTAAACTTTATTAATTGGTAACGTGTTATCGGTTCCTGCCTGTTTATAATGTGTCTAGTTAGGAAATTTTAGGAAAATTAGGAAAGTTTTATTGCGTTATGAATGAATTGATTGTGTCTGGTTACCTTAAGTTAATTGATTGCGTTTGGAAATAATTGATTGTCATGCATTATTGCGTTTGGAAAGAATTGATTGTCAATGCATTAGGAAAATTAGGATTTGGAATTGATGGTCATAAAACTAAACTTTATTAATTGGTAACGTGTTATCGGTTCCTGCCCATTTATAACGTGTCTAGTTAGGAAACTTTGGAAAAATTAAGAAAGTTTTTATTGCGTTTGGAAAGAATTGATTGTGTCTGGTTACCTTAAGTTAATTGATTGCGTTTGGAAAGAATTGATTGTCATGCATGAATCGGGGATGTAAGGGGGGAAAACGGAAGCTGATTGCGTGCGGTGAGTGGGGTGGGGTTGGGGTGGGTTAATTGTAGCGAAAAAACCGGTTGTAAAAAACCAGACGAAGTGGGACGAAAAAAACCTGGAACAAAGACTACCAACTGCTCCATTAAGAGTAGAGATTCAGTATCCGTGCATGATGCAGAGTTTTTTTGTTGTTTGAAAAACTCTTTAAAAATATGAGTACTCTCTTTTTTTAGGCAAAAATGAATACTCTCCTGCTATGGTGTCTCTCCGGCGTCGGCCTCATTTTAAAACTTAGCGATGCAGACTGTCGGTTGAGTAGGTTTGTTGCGTGCCCTCGCATGTTTCTTTTTTTAGGGGGGGAAGACCATCATCGCTAGCTTTATTAACTTTAGATAGGAATTACATCATCCATAAGTTTTGAAACTAGACATCCTGGCTGTTCATTCGTCCAGGTACTAGAAATCTTATTATAGAAACTATAATTGGCCAGCACATGATCCACTTGATTTGAATTACGAAAGTAATGCTTAAATTTGACCTTCCCAATCAAAACTGAAATATCCACGCATTCAGCAAAATTGCAGCAACTTCATCCCACCATCTTGATTGTCCCTCACATGCTTCAATTACGATCAATGAATCTGATTCCGCCTCCACTCTTGGGAATCCCAAAGAGTTTGCAAAGTTTAGTCCATCCCTCATTGCTTGGGCCTCCGTGGTAACCACGCTAGAAGCATAAGGAATGAAAATACATTGTGCTGCTAGAAAGACCCCTTTATCATCTATAATCACTGCTGCTGTGGCACCAGCACCTTCTGTAGCATAAAATGCAGCGTCTACATTCAGCTTTACACATTTGGGGTCAGGTTTCTAAGCTTAACCACCAATCTGGCGATGTCAAGGCTTTCTAAGCTTAACCACCCTTAATGTGAAGCACGGCATTTGAAAAAAAGATGGCCCATCAATTCTTGCTCCCTTTTGCACAAACAAGCAAAGCCCACAATTGAGCAATTTTAGCTTCAAGCTCTCATTTAATGAACTAGGTATATGTCCACTCTGCACCTAGATTGCAAGCTCAACTTCAGCCGATCTCAGCACCATACCTGTGAAAATGCCCAAGTACATTTTAACATGGACAAAACCAGACAAAAAATAGTTCCTGAGTTGATGTTTTGATTTGCATTTGCAGGGTTACAAAAATCCAACATCATCTGGTTTCTCGAAAGAGTAAGCTAAAAATCCATCTGGTTTCTCGAAAGAGTGAGCTAAAAATCCAACAAAATCCTCACCTTCTTAAGCTGTGTGAGGCTGAAGAAGCAAACAGGGAACAAGCAAATCACATGATCCGCAATTATTGCACAGACCATCACAAGCATGAAACCAGAAAACATTAAAACAATCTAATGAACGGGGCAACAATGTCAGGTGAGTATGCAAACTCATTTCAGCAGAAGACTTTGTACAACCAAAATCAGAGATCTGCATATACTGGCAACAGAGCACACAATAGATTCACATGAATACAACATCTTGCTGCTTACAACAAGGATTACAATAGTCCATTTCAAGGAATTGAAAGTAGAAGAGGTAAGCTAGCCTAGCTAACGCGAACCATACCTAGAATGCAAACTCAATGGGCACCCATAAAATAGAAACTTCCTTCAAAATGGCAGATAAGATGCTAAAAATATATGTACAAACAACGTATCAGAAAGGCGAGGCAGAAGTGCCTCTCAACTTTTGGCTAAGAACACATCGAGATGACTCATTCTACTACGCCCTGCCAGAGACCGTGAAGAATCATCGTGATTGATCCTTCTGTAGCTGTATTTACCGCAAGCTGAACTTTGTTCTCCAGAAGACAACAAATGCAGCTGCAACATTGTAATCATGCCAACAGCAAACACTGCACTGTTCCCTAGAAAACCACCAATATTTTTCATATTGAAACTGTTCCTGACAACATCAAGACTAGAAGAAACCATCCACCCTAAGAAATTTGAACCATCTCCCGTCTTCTTGGTACTGTTAGCGCCAGAATGACTTCTTGAGTTCTCAGGCTTGTTTACTGACAGAAAAGACCAGAAATCATGGTAGACATTGTGGACGAAATCCAACGCCTCATCTATGACTTTGTGATTATTCCCATGGTGCTCTTTTAATCTTATGGTAAGCATGATGTGACTTTGTTGCAGCCTTGCTAATGCAATATCTCGTTCTGCTTGTTGCTGTGAACAAACAGCCTGCAAGAACAAGAGTATAATACATAAGTACACAGTGCAGACATGAAATTCAAGCATTAATCATGGTACTTTATTGATGCCTGAACATAAAGAGAATCCAGAGATTTGAGTTTCCAACTTATTAAATTCATCCGTTCAGTGTCTTTTTTAACTCGTCCGAACGTTCAGTGGTTGACTAACTTGGTGCTTTCCCTTTTGATAAAAGAACGCTACCTAGTACCTAGGTTCATTACGCCAAGAGCAGCAGCCAAGAGCTCGGCCTCGCTGTTGCACTGCGACACGGCGACGACAGCACTGGCGCACCTGGGATGCCCTATCGTCGACCTGCCGATCACATACCTCGGGATCCCCCTCACAATAGGCCGACCGACTGCCGCCCGATTGCAACCTCTAGTTGATGGGATTGCCAGCCCGCTACCCACTTGGAAGGCCTACCTGATGAACAAAGCTGGGCGGCTTGCACTGGTCAAGTCCGTGCTGAGTGCCATCCCCGTGCATCAACCACTCGCCTTCGCGCCATCGAAGAAGACGCTTCGTCAAATTGAGAAGATCGAGCGAGGCTTCCTGTGGGCTGGCCGCGCAGCCGTCAACGGTGGCCAACTGGTCACTGCCACGTCAATTGGCGCTGCGTTTGCCGCCCCATATCGCACGGAGGCTTGGGAGTTCAGGATCTGGAGCGCGCTGGCCTCGCACTGCGACTAAGATGGCTATGGTTCTCGCGAACTGACCAGGAGCGCGCCTGGAGTGGCCTGGACTTACAATTCTCTGCCGAGGAGCGAGCGCTCTTCTTCGCGTCCACCACGACGACCCTCGGAAACGGATCAACGACATACTTCTGGGAAGACCGTTGGATCAATGGGCAGTCCATTTGTGAGATCGCCCCAGCTCTCTACAACTGAATCCCCAAGGGCCAACACAAAATCCATACCGTCGCTGAAGAACTGCAGGAACATAGCTGGGCTAGGGACATACACGGGACCCTGGGCATCCATGAGATTGGCCAGTACCTTCATGTCTGGCTGGCAATCGAGCACATCACGCTCTTGGACACCCCAGACCAGCTAGTTTGGAGATGGACGGCCTCCGCTAATACACTGCTAGCTCTTGCTACCTAACCACCTTCCAGGGATCCACGACTTCCTTCTCTTGGAAGCTCATCTGGAAGAATTGTGCGCCACCGCGGGTTAAGTTCTTCCACTGGTTGGCAAACCAGGACAGGTGTTGGACGGCTGATCGCTTGGCTAGGCGCGGTCTCCAGCGCCATCCTCGATGTCCACTATGCGACCAAGCCCCCGAGACGATGCATCACCTCCTCCTGGAATGCCCCTTCTCCAGGCAGACTTGGCACGAAATCCTCTCCTGGCTACGGATGACCACCGCAGGACCAAGCCACGAAGACTCGCTCATAGACTGGTGGCTGCATGCCAGGCAAAACACGCCGACACTGATGCGTAAGGGCCTAGCCTCCATTGCTCTTCTGACGCCGTGGATGATCTGGAAGCAATGCAACGAGTGCATCTTCGATGGCGCCCAGCCCCTGGTTCACGTCCAGGTCTCCAGCAGTATTGGTCTCCGGGATCAAGGATGAAGCCAAGCAATGGGCACGAGCTGGTGCCCACGGCCTTCGCATCGTCCTGCCGTCCACCTGGGATGTGCACTAGTTTCACTGATTCTCATTTGCAATTGACCTCCTAGGAGGATTGTATCCAAACTCTACCTTTTCAATGCAATGAACACAAAGGTCCTTTGCGTTTTCTCGAAAAAAGAAAAAAAAGTACTCCCTCCATGAATATACATCACTGCATGCATTACGAAATTCCACAACCAGCTTGGGAGCACTCTCAGGTTTCTATGGGTGATAGATATGCCCGATCAGATTGTAATCTAGCGGTCTATTCGCATTTTGCGGAACTATAACATGCAGAAACACACTAGAATATTGCCCTGCTGAGAGGTAATAACATATCCTATCACAAAGATCCCGCCTTAGTTAACCATGGATTCATGGTGCAAACAAGGATATTCTAATTTAAGTAAAATCACGGTGCAGACAAGCACATCTTAATTTAACAAGGATATGAATGTCCATGTCGATGGTGCACGGCAGATACAAATATAACCGTTGGAAACTCAAATCTTCTAAACAATCGGTTCAGTGTTGTAAGAATACCGGCACCTATGTTCAACAGAAACAAAGTTATCCAGTTAAGGGTCTGAGAAACCAAAACCAGACACATAATTTTCACAGATACTTACCATATTTATCAAAACGCAAGTCATTCTTGATCGAATGGGAGTCTGTCCTTCTAACAGAATAACAGTGCTCATGCTCTTTCGAGGTTGGTTGGAAAACATATTCTCAAAACTATTAATATGCGCAATACATTTGTTTCCCATAATTCGAGATGAGTTGAACCTTCAGAGAAAACCTTGCTGATTAAAGACCCAACGACCCCAACAACACGCACTAATTCTTATCTCACCAGGTGCAAACATCGACATGGCCAAATCGTCCCAAGGCATACTAATGCTCGAAAGAACTATCTGCAGATTTAGTTCAGGGTGATTTCCCTCTTCCAAAACCAGCATGGACACTACGAGATTAGTATATTCAGACCAATCACTTCAGATTGTAAATCATACCCCAAATTCTGACCATGCTTTCAAGCTTCAAAGCCAGTCGGTTGAATTTACCAACATTTCTACCCACAGCGAGCCTTTCCACAGTTTACAGAAATATCCCACCAACCAAACTAACCACTTCGACACTCGGGTCAAACTAATCAACATATAGCGAAGGCGACGCGCGGAACACGGTACAGATCAAACCACACGAACAAGAGTAAGGGTCTGAGGGATAAGGGGAGGGGTTTGAGAGGCTCACGAGAAAGCACTCGAATTGGTCCTCGAGGTCCTCGAGCGCGGCGCGGATAGCGTGGAGGCTCCTCGCCTCCTCAGCCACCGCATTCAGGTCGGCCGCCTCGTCGCCGTCCGCCGGGACCCCCTTGATGTGGACGACGCCCGCGGGCTTGCCCCCGGCGCGGCGGCGCACGGTGCGGAGGAAATGGGCGCGCGAGAGGGCGTGTATGGCGTCGCTGACCTTGTCGTGGAGGTCCCAGATGGTCTCCAGCACGGCCTCCGCCTCCTCGGGCTCCATCCGAAACCCTAGCGCCGCCCCGGAAGATTCCAGACGACGCTGGCCGCTTTGCTTGGGTTGCGGGGTTTCCGAACTGCTTGGAGGGAGAGAGGTAGGTAAATTTTTGCTGCGCAATGATGGTGCTGACCTGACAGTGACAAGACATGGGCCATCGGCCGTCTGCGCTGCAACATTCATTCATAACGGCCCTCTTAACTTCTGGGCCTGATTTTCCAAGCCCTCAGGGCTCTGTCTTGGATCTGGGCTCTAGCGGGTCGGGCTCGGAAAGGGGAAAACTCGAGAGCTTTCCCGAATCCTTCCTTTTATGCCATCAACGGCCGCCGGAGCGCCGCTGGTTTTCTTTCTTCTCGCCCAAGCCGCCGCCGACACGGCAGCTGCCTGGTCGCCGGGGCCGACCGACCCTGAATAAATTACTACGAAGCAGCGCCACGGTCTCCAGGTAGTAGCAGCTCCCCTCGAGCCACATCTCTCCCGCGTGCTGTTGGTTGGTTCGTTGGATTGGATCGGCATGGAGAAGGAAGCGACGACGCCGCGGCCGGTGTGCGCGCAGGAGGCGCTGGCGCTGCTCAACTGCGCCGCCGAGAACCCCTACGACCGCGACAAGTGCCTCGCCCTCCTCGACGCGCTCCGGGAGTGCATCGCCCAAAAGGTAATTTACGCTCAAGCACCTTGCGTTTGCTGGGCCGTTTGCTCATTCTTGCCGATACAACTATGATTTGTGATCCTGTACTGAAGGTCTTACATCTTAATAATTCCTTAGAAGGAAGATATCAACCCACCACTGAGTAATCTTATATTTGTGCCTAGCTGTTTCTTGGATGGACAATTGTGGGACTCCATAGCTCCCAAACATGTGTATCTCACATCATGTGCTTCCGTGTGATTTCAAGTAAAATGAGCACCATGTCACATAATCCCTTGTCCAATCGAAACAATCTTGCATGCTAAACGGATACATTTGTTGGATGGTAGAAATATCAAATCCTGGTTAAGTGTGAGAAGTTAGGAAGGCTTAGTTAAATTACTTGTTTGTACCACTTAGCTAGTACCAAGTTATTATAACATCAGGTAATTGCCCTTTGAAATAGCAAAGAGTAAATATCGAAATCTTTTAATAGTTTCTCTCCTTTGAGGATTGTGTGATATTCGGTACTGCTAGTTAAATGAGGCCGTATTACTAGGGAGCAACTTGACTAAAATCTGGCCGTCAGGTGGATATGTTCTATCTAAGCTAGCGAATGAAACATCCCAAAAGTTATCAGAACATGCAAAAAAATATTGACAACATTGATCCAAGATGCATCTATTATGTCATGGCATTTTTAAATCAGAAGTCGATGTACACATTGGGAGGAAAAAAACATTGATACGATCAATAGTAGCTGAACAATAGGAACCAGATCCACTGCAAACCGCAAGGGCTCCTGTTTTTCTTGCCTCTCAGCTCCTCTTGTCCGCTGTCTGGGTCCCACAGTTAGTTGAACCCTAGGTCGCCACTCTTTAAAAATAAACTACAAAAGTCCATCAAAAAAGCTAGGCAAAAATATCGCATAATATAAGACATTATTACATTCAATGTGTGAGTATATTGGATGTAATAACGTCTTATATTGCGGGACGGAGGGAATAGTTAGGTACCATTCACAGCGAATTTTGTTGTTTTCAGTTTCACAATGTATGGCCGATTTTGATAGTATATAAATTTGTCACATTATCCATCTGGCTACATTGTATGCAATGCACCTTTCGATTTTATACTAGTTGCTCCGTATTGTTGCAGTGTCCTTTTCATGTTAAATTTCTGGTTATTTCCCCCCTGTGATCATGAGAAGTTGCTACATCACAATGTAGCTGGACTCTCTGCAAGAATTTGGTGCTAACAGAAATTATCACATTAGTGACGATCTGTTTGTTTCATAAAGAAGCTGAAGCTGATCTTTGTGTGGATGTATTTTTGCTGTTACTATCCAACTAAATTTCTCTGATCTTTGTGTGGATGTATTTTCGTTGTTACTATCCAACTAAAATTGTCTTTTTTTGTATCATGTTTCCCTTCAGGCAAGTCATCGCGAAGTATATTTCTTTCTTATAAGATTTATTGTCCAAATTTTCTAAATCCCTCTCCTTTTGTTGAAATGCAGAAAGTGACGAAATTCTTGTTGGCTGAAGCAGGCTCCGCCAGCACCACGGAAGCTCCAAAAGGCAAATAGAAGCTCGCAATGTTTCAGTGCCACTTACACAACCTCTTCTAGGCCAGATATACCAGTTTAGTGTTGGGTCTATCCTTTGAAGTTCATTCCAGTATGTTATGTCGAGTGGTCGACTGGAAACTATATGTAATATTTGCACAGTTTGAGCAGACAAGGATGAATGTAGTCTCGCCAGATTTGCTGCTGCCGTTCCTGTCTAATTTGTTGGTTGCAGGTGTCTGAAATAGTCGCATGAACAGTTGCCATCTCTTCACACATTTATGCCTGTATTGCTCTGCGCCAAATCGTCGATAAAAGGGAAACTTGATGATTTCCATGCTAATTTTTGGCCTATTTGGTATCTGATCGCAAGGACTGACTGACATGTGCAATTTGATGCATTCATGGAGATGGCTTGGACTACGTCGATGCTGATGTTTCTTGTCTTGGCTTACATTTGTCTGTCTGCCAAGTATATTCTTTCAGTTCAGGGTGTGAAGCAAAACCATGTTGTCCCTGGCTTTATGTGTTTCACACGACTCAAAAAGCAAAGGCAGGAATATGAACGAACATAAAGTGTCGATGTTTCTACATCAAACGAGGTTTGATTACACCACATGAGAATCATACTTATAAGAGTACAAGACTAATCATACTACTACTACTACTACATATTACTCCCTCCGTTCACTACATAAGGCTGGTCACAATGGGCAGGAACATAAGGTAGTAACATACACACTTATCTAGACTATGTTACTACCTCCACAGTGGGTAGGAACATATAGGTAGTGTCATGCAATGATGCATTTATTAGCTTATAGACTCATTGTTTCTTGAAGTGTGAGATGTTCCGGTAACTTAGTTAGTTACCACAAGCACCTCACTCTTCATTAAATATGTGTCACATAAGCAACGTTGTATTAAAATATGTGATGTTACTCCTAAGTTCCACCCCATTGTGACCAGCCTAAGAATGTGCTTGTTCACTTATTTCAATATGTACATAGTCCATTTTATTAAAATATAGTCTCACCGTTCTAAGATATAAGTCATTTTAGAGATTTCAAAAATATATAACTGCATACGGAGGTAGGTTAGTACAATAGAGAAAGTTTTTTTTTTATGACACAACAGAGAAAGTTTGACAAGGCTCGACGTTCATGTAGTTGGCAGGGAAACATGTTGTGTGGAGAGCAAGCGCCATCCTTGTCGCAACAACGACGCAAGTCGGCAGCTCACGCGTAAGCACACACGTAGCTGCGGGCGGGCCACGTGGGCACGGCGCGGTAGCGGTGGTCGCTTCTTCATCTCTCTCGGTCTCGGGAGTTGTAGGCTTCGAAAACGAGCCGTGTCGACGCGAACGAGCGTCCACCAGACCACCACCTCCCCCTCCTCTCCAGGATTCCTCCACGCCGCCGCGATTTGTGGTCGGCCCCTTAACTAGCGGCAACGACACACACAGAATCCTCGCACGGTCGGTAGCACCGCGTCCTCTTCCTCCCCTTCTCCTTCCTCGCCATGGCCACCGCGGAGCGAGCCCCGGAGCAGTTCGCCCCGCCGCCGCCGCCGCCCGAGCGCGCCATGGGGTTCGCCGAGCGGGCCGTCGCGGCGGCCGGCGCCGCCGTCGTCTCCGCCGTCCTCGTCAACCCCCTCGACGTCGCCAAGGTATGCGCCGGCCGCACCACTCACAAGCGTGCCAATCGGCCAATTGCCATGCCCCGGCCTCTCTCTCTCTCTCTCTCTCTCTCCGCCAGAACGAACGAATCGCCCTCCGCGGGCGCGGGTCCCGCCATTTCCCAGCCCCGGCGCGAGGCTTCCAGAATTCTGGGTGAACAGGGGGCAACGCCAACGCGTGCTCTTTGCTTTCTGAAAAATTGTGCACCTAGAAAGTAGAGTGTGTCGGCGTGATCACTGTTTTGCTGCCAGGCTAATTGATCGGGACTTGTGATAAACTATGCATTGATACTTGGACTGCATGCGGACATTGGTGTTGATTCAACCCTTATTTTATCTTGCAGACGAGACTGCAGGCACAAGCCGCTGGAGTTGTCTACAATCCTGTAAGCATGCCACTTCTATCCCACACACACCGGTTTCGCAATTGAATGTTCCTACGAATTCTCTGGTCAACCAGAAATGAATTAAAAGTTTCCATTAACTCAAAAACAGAGAAGAGACCATTTATGTCCATTGACCACGTGCTGCTCTCCTTCTGTATACCACGATTTAAGCTGCATAAGCTTGCTCAACAGAATACGGTGTGCTTCTTCAAGGAAAACTATATGTATGTAGTAATCCGAACACATATTTTTTTTTTCCTTTTGGGCTGTGTGTCCCAGTCTTATTTTCCAAAAAGAAAAAAAACCATCAATATCTATGTGTACATACTTTTTATACAGTCGATAAACCATCCGCAGAACCCAATTCTGATAATAGTTACATACTGGCAAGCAGATATACTTCTGTCAGGGTGATTTGTGGTTTTATCCTTTTACTTCTGAAAGTGTGTGTGGTATTTATTTTTTGCTTACACAACAGTATTGCTTGCGTGTTTATTTGTTTCTCTCTGAAATACATTGCTCAGATATGGTCAGATTTTAGGTGCTATCCATGGTGTAACCCTGGTGGACTGAAATTAAGTGGTTTAGGGCCATCCTGCAGTCCTGAATGCTTTCAGTACAGAGGAACAATCGATGTGTTCTCTAAGATCGCTAGACAGGTAAATGCACTTTTGACATTCTTCTTCATTGTGCTTTCTTGTTTTGGGTTGATCATCTTCAGTAACGATTTATGAGCCCCTGCAGGAAGGAATTTTTAGGCTATGGAGAGGCACTGCTGCAAGCTTAGCGTTAGCTGTACCAACGGTATGTCCTTTCAGCTGACCATGGCTAGTAATCTGTTTGTACTAATTGGCCTATTTCATACCTTAATATTCCATGGAGCTTTCCTTGCCTTTCACTTGATTTCGTCTAACATTTCTCTTCCCATTATTTATCTTGAAGTATCATTTCGTCTGTTGTAAACGTTGTGTTTTATATATTCATGACGAAGGATTTTCTAGGGGTCTTATAATCAGGATAACTTTACTGTCCTGCTGTGATGTCCGACACGATTTCTCTTGGTAAAGCGTGAGGGAACAAAAATAGGAAAAATAAAAATGGTCTAATTCATTTCGATGAAAACATATGGATCTCACACATAGATTGCTGTTTAATAGCAAGTTGGATGGAATGCCCTTGCTTTCTCAAAAGAAGTTTTATCACACCTGTAGCAGTAATAATTTGTCCTACAATCTGAAGTGTTTAAAAATACAAGCAGGGACATAATATGTGGTGTGTATATATTAATGCTTGTTTGAGGTTCGGTGTGTCTGACACAATCTTCCTATAGACTGTTACTGATTTAGGATATAATGTATTTTCTGTGCCCTCTTGGATCTGTATTCGATTTGGATTAACATCATGGAATGTTAGAATTATACATTTTGATATACTTACATTTTTATCTCACTAGAAATTTATGCTGTGTTTTCCAGGTTGGGATATATCTGCCTTCTTACGACCTGTTGCGCAATTGGATTGAGGAATATTCAGATCACAGCTATCCCAAACTTAGGCCATATGCCCCTCTAATTGCTGGATCTATTGCACGATCATTGGCATGTATAACTTGTTCCCCTATTGAGTTGGCAAGAACACGTATGCAGGTCAGCATACTGAATCCTCGCTTTTTTACAGTTACCACTATTAGAAAAGAGAACACATGTACTAGGGGATGAAAGGGGGGCCTGATATGTAATTTCGCTCTTTAACTCTTGTCGGATGTCAGAAGATTCTGTACAGTAATACTTTGCGAGACATTGTCAAAGCCTTAAGATAAGTGATGCTTTTAGAGAAGTAAAAGTAAAAATATTTACTAGCTTGTGATTCAACAGAAATTGCCAGTACCTGCATGGTTGAAACAGTTGAAACAGAAACAGAAACTTATTCTTGATGCAGCTTTATTCCCTATGCTATTATTTAGACATAATTATGTATTTTCTTATTACATATATAGGCGTTCAAGCAATCAAGTGGTGGAGCAAAACCCCCTGGAATGTGGAAGACTATGCTAGGCGTGCTTTCATCGAGGCAAAGCATCAGCCACCCTGAGAATTGTATGCATTAGTCTACTATACTGTCTGTTGGCCTGTAACTAATGAATCAGTCAAATCATTGCATGACTAAAGCACAACAATTTGCCATACCAGCTACATTATTCTCAAAAATTTATAAACAAACTAATAATTGAGGCTTTATGTTCTCATTTGTTTTGATTAAGCTATATACTTTTGACAGTGCAAACAGCTCGGGGATACCATCTTCTGTGGACTGGTATGGGAGCACAACTTGCACGTGATGTCCCCTTTTCAGCTATATGTTGGACGGTTCTTGAACCAGTGAGCTACTGCACTGAGCTTTAGTATGTTATATTGTGATTTACTCCCTCCGTTCGGAATTACTTGTCGCAGAAATTGATGTATCTAGACGTATTTTAGTTCTAGATACATCCACTTCCGAGACAAGTAATTCCGAACGGAGGGAGTAGATAATTTGAATTCAGCCAAACCTGTAGAGCTAACTACTTTTTCCACCTGTAAATGCTTTCTGTACAGACTAGAAGACACTTATTGGGATTATTAGTTGGTGAGCAAAGCAATGCCACAGTTATAATGGGGGCAAACTTCTCCGCAGGCTTCATTGCTGGAGTTATCTCTTCTGGCGCAACATGTCCTCTCGATGTTGCCAAGACACGCAGACAAATAGAGGCAAGCAGAGCTTGGGACCATTAGCTTATCACTAGTTTCCTTAAGACTGCTCTCTACTGTCATTTGTTAGTTAGATTTATGTGTCTTCAGTCATTCCTGGTGCGCAAAGAGCTTGGAATTAACTGCTATTGATATATAAAATACTTCTGTTTTCTTGTTTTCTTTTTTTGCTCAATATTCTGCGCTTGCTAAATTTACCACTCTCATTTCAGAAGGATCCTGCTAGGGTATTGAGCATGAACACGAGGCGCATACTTCTTGAGGTTTGGAGGTATGTTACATTTCCCTTCAGCAAATTCCATTGCAACATACCCACCTTAGGTTTTCAATAAGAAGTGCCATCAAAACTCCATAGTCATCAGGGTTAGAAATGGAAAGAGGGTAGAGCCAAAAGTTAGAAGAAAAATTAGGCTCCCTAAGCTATACTAGCATAGAAAAACATGTCCATGGCGATAGTGAAGCTGTTCTCTTTGATAGAACATGAACTATAAAATTCTTCATTCAATAACACATATGCTGATGAGCTACTCCCTCCATTCCCAAATACTCCCTCCGTCCGGAAATACTTGTCATCAAAATGAATAAAAGGGGATGTATCTAGATGTATTTTAGTTTTAGATACACCCTTTTTTGTCCATTTTGATGACAAGTATTTTCGGACGGAGGGAGTATTTGTCTTTCTAGAGATTTCAACAAGTGACTACATACGGAGCAAAATGAGTGAGTCTACACTCTAAAATATGCACAATATGTCTACATGCATCCGTATGTTGTGTCCATTTGAAAATGTCTAGAAACACAAATATTTAGGAACGAAGGGAGTAGTAAGCATCATTATGTTCACATATTCACTTGCCGAATCCTTGTAAATGGGAAAGAGATGGGCTCTGTTTGCGGTTGCTGAACTGTGTTGAATTGTGCTTATTTTATACTCTGCTGTGGAAAACTAGCCATAAAGTACGCAAATGTGAGTAAAACGAACACTAAAATGAAGAAAAGCGGGTGGGGCAAATGGGGATCATGAGAATCCACTACAATACCAAATGCAGCCATAGTCATAATCATTTAGGTACGGTTTGCCAGGTGTTTCAGGCATGCTTAATGGTGTGTTCATTTCAAAGCGATGTACGGAGATTAAATTTATTTTCTTGCCGTCAGCATACTACTCGTAGATTATTTAGTCTCTTGCATATAGCGAGTTTTCTGCCCAATGCAATGCATATAACACTCGTAATGCCGCAGGAATGAAGGTATCAACGGCCTATTCAGAGGCGCAGGCCCTCGCATGGCACGTGCAGGACCTTCAGTGGGCATTGTCGTTTCTTCGTATGAAGTTGTCAAGCACATCATGCACAGAAAACATGCGGAGCTATGAGCTTAGATTTAGTCGTATGTACGTAGATCCCAGCAACACACGAGCCTTCTGATCAAACCAACAGCGGAGCCTCCTTCTGATCGAACGTGACTTCACTCTCGTGAAAGCCGGTTTACATTGCATGGCTACCTTATCAGAAGGGTGGTTTTTGCGTGTCTCTGTTGTAATAATAAAGGGTATAGTGCCCAAAATGTTGTAATTTCTCGTTGCAATACGTTTTGGGTTAGTGCTCTCTATTTTGTGATATTGCTAGGCGTTTGAGATGTATAATTGCAATTAGCACAAATGGGAAGCACGTTCAGGATTAGAGTGAAGGTTAGAAAACCGCACCAACTACCACAGGCTGCATGGTCAAGTTCATTATTTCTTTTTTCGAAACGAGGTCAAGTTCATTCTCTCTTAAGAACTGCCTCTTTAGAGAGGCAACAGATGACTAAATTTAAACACCATTCCTTATAGGCAACATATCCTATGCATCCAGGGGACTTCGTGTATCCTCTGCATCCTTCCATTTCCAGCCCTCCGATCAAAATCGCACGCACAACAATAAAAGCCAGACTAATTTGCACTTACCCGCCCGCATAAGCACCCAAAGTCATTGTGTCTTTGTGATAAGGTCCTGTCCAAGGGTTTCTGCGGATCGAACATATCGATTCATGCCAGGATCTACCAGCGGGCTGCACGCCGGCGGGCGGCGGCGACCACGCAACGCGACGATCTGGTAGGGACCGATCACCAGCCAAGCACAGAACACAACGGCACAGCTGACGGCCACAGACCGTCGTGGCGGTACGGCTGACGGCCACAGATCGCGCCGGCGGCACGGAGGACGGCCACACAATGCGGCGGCGGTCGACGGATGGCCATACAACTCGGCCGCCGGGCAGCCGCCGGCCGGTGCTAGCGGCCAATAGTCCAGAAGGACTCGCGACATGCAATACAACCTTACGTGTTACCTAGAACTAATCGGAGCACCACATATGCACATGATCCGACATTCCTGTCTTTGCAAATTGATGTCATTGTCGCGCACTTGTGCTCTATCGATCACATGGAGAGACGAACATGCATGCGAGAATCCTTTGTGAATTCCGTTGATTGATATCTGAGATCTAATTCGTTGCCTGCCTCTCGGAACAGGAGAGGAAGCCGCCATTGTCTTAATCCCAGGGGTTTATTGTAAAGAGACAATGACTTGAATGATTAGGCGGGCGTGTAATTACAAATTACTCGTGTTTGTTCTGTTGTGTGTGCGATTTGGATCAGAGGGTCTAGAATGAATGGATTCATGGATACACGAAGTTCCCTGGATGCATAGGATATGTTGCCTTCCTTATAACCGTTATATCCTCCGCGGCCTCTTTGGGGAGTAAAAATACTCGAGCTCCGCAACCTCTCTGATGAGTGAAAATACTAGAAGCTGCGGAGTAAAAATACTTGCTCCGCTGCCACGAATAAAAACTTTTTGCCTCCATTCTGAGCCATCTCTCTGCTTTGCTCAACCGCATCCACTCGTGCACTGCCCTCCTTGCCTCCGTTGGCCACCGCCGACACCCTGCAGCCCCACCGACCTTCCGTCACTCGTGCACTGCCCTCCTCGTCTCCGCTGGCCGCAGCCCCACCGACCTTCCGTCACCAAATTCCGATAGGATTCAGATTTTTCCCGTCCTTTTCACAATCTTCGACCACAGAGGCGTTCCTCCATGTTTCCCTAGCCCCGTGGCGCCGCAAAGACGCACAACAGACGTTCAACGGAATATTTGAGTCAAATGTAAAACTTAATGCGATCAACATGTGGTTGAATGATTAAGAGTGTCATGATTATGCAACTTGTATTACTAGGAGGTCAAAGCCATCATATATACAAGAGAATGTCAAAAGGCTAGAATACAAAAGGCCAAAGGCCATCACCACTATAACTCTAACACCCCCTCAAACTCATGGTGGATCTACAACATTGAGTTTGAAAAGGTGAAATCTATGTTGCGCTCTAGTCTGGACCTTCATGAAGAAGTCCACTAACTGCAACTCGGAAGGCACATACTGAAGAGCAAGAACATGATCATGCACAACAGCACGCACATAAAAAGCATCAACGCCAATATGCTTGGTAAGCTCATGCAATACTGATAGCACATGTACTGTCGGACAAGAGGGTGGTAGGTGTAGTAACAGAAACACCAAAATCCTCCAGTAACTATTGTAGCCAAGTCACCTCTGCCGTCAGAAGAGCCATAGCTCTCAACTCGGCCTCTGCACTCGAACGGGACACTGCAGTCTGTTTCTTTGTCTTCCAGGCAATGAGAGAACCACCAAGAAAAACACAGTAAGCAGAAAGTGAACGGCAATTCGAACGATCACTAGCCCACGTAGCATATGAATAGGGCTGGAGCTGTAGCGAGCTGGAACGGGAAAAAACAGACGAAGGGAGATCGTGCCACGGAGATATCGTAGAACACGAAGAAGGTGACTATAGTGAACTTAAGTGGGAGCGGAAACAAACTGACTCAGAAATTGGCAGGATAGGAGATATCCGGACGAGTAATAACAAGATAGACAAGGCTCCCAACAAGATGACGATAACGCGTCAGATCAGACAAGAGCTCACCATCAGAAGCGTGAAGGTTAACATTGAGCTCCATAGGAGTCTCAACAGTGCGCTCGTCACTAAGAGCCGCATGAGTAAGAAGATCCTGGATATACTTTTCTTGGGAAATAAAAGCCATCAGAGGTGGAGGAAACCTCAACCCCAAGAAAGTAATGAAGAGGACCAAGATCAGACATAAGAAACTGCTCACTGAGACGGGCCTTGACAAAGACAATGTACTCAGAATCCTCACCAGTGATGATCATGTTATCAACATATAGAAGAAGAAGAGTACGACCACGAGAAGAAGGGTGGACAAATAGCGCTGGATCATGAGCACTTGGCGAAAAACCAGCTGTAGTGACCACAAAGGCAAAACGCTCAAACTAAGCGCGGGGGGCTTGCTTAAGGCCATAAAGAGAGCGACGAAGGCGGAAAACCATGCCAACAGGAGCTGAATACCCAGGTGATGACTGCATATGAACTTCCTCACGCAACTCACCATTAAGAAAGGCATTCTTAACATAAAGCTGAGACACGAACCAGTGGCGAACAGAGGCCATGGCTAGAAGTGTGCGGGCAGTGGTCATGTGGGCCACATGAGCAAAAGTCTCATCATAATCATGACCATGCTCCTGCTGAAAGCCACGAGCTACAAGACGAGCTTTATAACGCTCAAGAGAACCATCAGAGCGAGTCTTAATCTTATAGACCCACTTACAAGTGATGGGACGAACATGGGGAGGAAGAGAAACTAGATCCCACGTGTCATTACGCTCAAGGGCAGCAACCTAACCAAAGAGCTACTACAGTACCGATTAAAAAAAAACGGTCGTAGCTACTGGGCGGCGAAATGGATTTTGGAATTTATTGACATTCTCTAGAAAAGGTACTGTCAATAAGCCTGTTGGCACAGAAACCATTAAGAGAACGCCCAATAACTTATTGGGTACCGTACGGAGTATTTG
The DNA here is from genome assembly GCA_902687465.1 of Secale cereale. Lineage (NCBI taxonomy): Eukaryota > Viridiplantae > Streptophyta > Magnoliopsida > Poales > Poaceae > Secale > Secale cereale. The sequence continues at coordinate 210,406,548 of LR738711.1, forward strand.
AAACACGGGAAAGAAGTACCACTCGGGTAATATTTCCAGAGGAGTTGCAAACGGATCTGCCGGTTCACCAATCATTGATGGCTCGAGAACCGCTAAACCTACATTACATGCAATAGTACCTAGAATTACTACTGGCGTGTCATTACGCTCAAGGGCAGCAATCTCCTCTGCCATGGCAAACTGCCATTCAGGATGGATAACAACATCTCGATAAGAATTCGTCTCAACAATGGTCGAAAGACCATAGCGAGAAGGAGAATATCGGTCAGGGGGCGGACAAGGCCGAGAACGAAGACCATAAGTCGGTTGAGAGGAGGAAGACGACACACCAGAAGTAGTGGGCACATCAGTAGACTCATCCACAACACGTCGACGACGAGTGTAATGGAAAGGAAAGGAGGGGAGAGGTGGAACCACTGGAGATGGAGACGGGGAATGTGTGAGTGGTGAAGGTGGAGAAGAGGAAGGTATCGACAAGATACCATTTTGACTTGAAGTAGTGCTAGTATCCACATGAGGCTCACTAGATATTACCTTGATACTCATAGCCTCATGAGCTATGTTTAGCACATTATGGTATACTAGAAGATCATCATGAGAGCTTGTGAGCTTTACATGACTTTCTTCCAATTTCCCATAACTACTAGATAGCAACTCAAGTTGAGCCCTTATCTCAACATTCTCCTTCGAAATGGATGCTTCACTAGAAATGGAGTTAGTAGCACAAGCATCATCAATAATAGCAAGAGGACAAGGCAACTTAACAAGCTCTTTAGAATATGAAGCTTTAAGTTGAGCATGTGTAATGCCGAGGATGGGACTATACCTCCTAGGTGTCGAGGCACGACTTAAAGGTATAAACCCATTCTGGAATGATCTCAAGTTCGGTATCTTTGCACATGATACGTCCAAAACGTATCTATAATTTCTGCTTGCTCCATGCTTCTTTTGTGTGATATTGCTATGATATTTATGCACTTCCATACACTTTTGATCATATTTGGACTAATCTATTAACTCAGTGCACCACAGTGCCAGTTCCTGTTTTCTGCTGTTTTTCTATTTCAGGTTTCCCCCATATTAAAAGTGCTCCAAAAATTCCGGGAAAAATACAGGAAAAATCAGCGTACAGGAAGCTTCGCGAAAAACCAAAGCAGGGCCAGAGGGGTGCCAGGGGTGGCCCAGGCGGCCACCCGGCGCGGCCCCACCCCTGGCCGCGCCAGGGGGGCGCCTGGGGCCCCCTATCCGCCTCTAGTGACCCTCCTTCGCATATATTTTCCTCGCGTCCCGAAACCCTCGAGGACGGAACTCTTTTTCGCGATCTCGCCTCTGTTCCGCCGCCGCCGCGCTTCCAAGATCGGGAGCATAAGGAGAACTCTTCCCGGCACCCTGCCGGAGGGGAGAACCACCACCGGGAGCTTCTCCACCACCATGGACGCTTCCCGGATGAGTCGTGAGTAGTCCACCTTGGACCATGGGTCCATGATCAGTAGCTATGTGATGTTCTCCTCCCCTCTTTGTTCTTCAGGGTTTAGACCTCGTGAGCTGCCCTACATGATCGAGGCACATATGTAATCTTTATGCTGTTGCTCTGCTGAGTTTGCTGGGATCCGATGGATTATGAGATTATGTTCAGATTGTGTGCGAGTAATATATTTGATTCACCTCTTTTATATTTATGTTCTTGAGTAATTCTTGCATGTTCTCCGTTGCTGTTTATTGCTTTGGCCAAGTAGTAGGTAGTAACTCCAAGAGGAAACGTTATGCTTGATTGTGGGTTCATGCCCCCTGATGACTAGCTTGAGTGACAGAAACATGAGTCTAGGGGATGTGCTGTTGCCACAAGGGGGAAAACAACGGTGCCTGTACTTGCGGGTGCGAGGATTGTTTACTTTACGCAAAGTTCTTTTAATGCAGTTGTCTGTTGTTTTGAGTCTACACTTTGGGTGGGATTCGCAACTTAATACCAGCGAGATGTTCTGGATAGATATCTCAAGGTGGATGATTAGTAGTAGATGCAGATGGATTTCGGTCTACTTGCCTTGGCGTACCGCCCATGCTTTTGAGCCTCTACCTTTCTTTGCAGCATAGTTAGCATTGGTTTGCGCACATAATCCTGTCAATTGCCCAGCTGTAATTTGTTTACCTCTCTTTGCTGTTTTATCGTCTTTTGGGAGAGAGACATCACTAGTGAGCATCATGGGACCCCGGTCCATATTACCACCACTGATCACACCCGCTATTTACTTCCTGTCTTTATTTCCTAGTTGAAGTCATACCTATCATTATTATCTCTTGTGTTTGATCCTTTGTAAACAACAAGGCCGGAGGGATTGACAACCTCTCTGTACTCGTTGGGAGCAAAGTTATTTGTATCTGTGTGCAGGTCCTGTCAACCGCTAAGTTTCTGGCGCCGTTGACACCTTCTTGTCGATCCTCGGAGTCTCACGGGATTCGATCCTTGGTATCTTTGCCAAGGGAAACTTGCTGCTACGCTACATCTCAAACCTTCCACTTGGGGTAACCAACGAGGGGCGAGAAGCCATCAAGCAAAGTTTCTGGCGCCGTTGCCGGGGACTCCACTCTTCAAGATAGGGGAGTTGCACACTATCTTTTATCTTTGCTTTTTAGTCTTGTTAGTTTACCTTTGAGTTTTTGCTTTAGTGTCCTTTATCAAAAATCACAAAAAAATTATTTGCTTTTCTGTTAGTAGTCCTTTCTGTTTAGTCAAGCATGTTAGGATTTGGTGCTTTGAGGGAATCAGAGGTTCTAGATTTCCATCAAAGGGATGGAGAAAATATGAAGAAGGCATGGGACATAATTTCTGATGCATATAGGAGAATTATGCCTTGGATACCTATAAAAATTGTGCTTAGAAATTTTTACCATGGTCTTTTTAAATGGTGTAAACACTCTCTTGATATTATAGCTGAAGGAGATTTCCTAGAGTGTGATGAAGCTAGAGCTCTTGAAATTATACATGGTCTATCTAGTTACTTTGTTTATGATCATAGTTTTGATACTGTCATAGATAGACTTGCTACTATTGAGAAGAGAATGGATGCTCTAGACTTGATGAAGGTAGAGAAACCCAAACCCAATAAGAGGGATATTTTGGAAATAGACAATGATTGGGAGCCTTTTGTTAGGATTAGCATCTCTAATCAAGACTTCCTTGCTTATTGTGATATTGGATCTATGGTTTCTACTATGCCAAAAATTGTTCATGATTCTTTAAAATTTAACATAGACAGATTATCATCCTATCATGAACATGCTAATGGGGATATTTCTGAGATCCAGGGAAGAATAAAAGACGTGCCAGTTACATTCCTTAAAGGGATTGCAATGGTTGATTTCTTCATCATGAAGCCAAACCAAGGAAATATAGTGCTTGGAAGGGACTTCCTCCGAGCCGTAAAAGGCTTCATCGATATAGGTAAGGGACAAATCCGCCTACGCGGGAAGGCAAAAGGTACGTACCCCTTTCCTAGAAGGAACAAGGGTGAACTTTTTGAGGAACCATTCGAAGCAATTTATAACTCCGATTATTATGATGACTTTTGATTCCTCCTTTTTGCATCATGCCTAGCTTAAAGGCATAAAAGAAAGCGCTTTTGGGAGGCAGCCCATAACGAATTAGGTTTTATTTTGCTTTTGTTGTGTCTTGATGTTTGTTACTACAGTAGCATCATCATTGTATCTTTTCTTTTCAGCTTTGTGCCAAGTTTAGCCTCCGATTGCAAGAAAGTTCAAAAGTTGTGACGTGCTGTCCAGAAAACAGATTCTGTCCTTGGACAGAAAAATTCGAATAAAATCACCAGATCATCTTTTTGATCTGAATTTTTTTGACAGCGTGCTCTATACAATTGGCTTTCGGGCGTCTGTTCTGAGTTTTTTGATTTGAGTTTCATAAGTGCCCCGAAAAAATTATTTACTACCTGCTGGTCTGTTTTTCACAGATTATGTCCTGTTTTGCCTTCTTTTTGTTTTGCAAACCTTGAGCTTGCTTTTTCTTTGCAAAAACCTTTTGGCAATCTTGAGAAACAGTAGCTCTTCAAGACTATCTTTATTTCCAGTAGGGAAACGTTATTTTATTGTGGGTACTAACCTCGCTAATCAGATTATGATGAGTTATGTATGAAGGGAGTTTTCAAGTGTGCGAGGGAAGATGATAAAAAAAGATTCAGGAGAGTCAAACGCTCAAGCTTGGGGATGCCCCCATGCACCCCCAAGAAATATTCAAGAAGACTCAAGCGTCTAAGCTTGGGGATGCCCCCATGCATCCCCTTCTCCATCAACAATTATCAGTTCGTCTTTCGTTCCACTATAATTATCACTTCATGTGTTATGTGCTATGCTTGGAGCGTCTTGCTCTTAGTTTCCTTTTTTAGTTTTCTTTAGCTTTGCTTGCTGTTCATAACAAGTTAGAACCCAGCGTTCTTTGTGTGGGAGAGAAACACGCTCCACTTCAACCTAGAACACAACATAGGATTTTCATGCTTATCTTTGTTGTGTGTGTTCTTTGTCTTTCCATAGCTGCTGTCATGGTTAGCTCTTAGTTTTCATGCTTTTATTTTTAAAGAGCTTTTGTTTAGTTGGTTGCTGAACTCTCTTGAGTTTTCATGTTTATCTTGTTAACAGAGTTTGCCTGTTGCACTGAGTTGTGTGTCTTAACTTAAAGTAGGTAATTGAGGTTGCTATTTAATTTTAGTAGTAACTTGCAATAGTTTTGAGGTATTGCCATGAGTAATGTCTGAACTTTTGGTGTCAAGAGCTTTAGCCTATTAGTGATAGATGTCGTATTTTGGGCAATCCGTGTTTATTTTCGAAAACCTACAAATAGTTGAGAACTTTAGCTACTAAATGGATCACTAATCTTTGGAGGGATCGAATATTAGAGTACACTCACGTACCATGAGCCTAGGATGCGCAAGGATAACCAAACCCCCATACACTCCTCCTCGGGGTACTTGTCTCTTTGTGAACCTCCTAATTAGATTGAGAGTTACCGATAATAAGTGCATGAGTTCTTCGAACTAATGTGAGTATTCGAAAGTTGACACTTCCACCTAGCCATATTTTTCTAGCCTCTTCGGTACCGTGCATTGCCCTTTCTCACCTCGAGAGTTGGCGCATACTTCGCCGGTGCATCCAAATTCTTGGCACGATACGCTCTGTCATCATAAGCCTCATTATATCCTTCCTCAAAACAGCCACCATACCTACCTATCAAGGCATTTCCATAGCCTTTCCGAGATACATTGCCATGCAACATCCATCTTCTCATGACTTGATCTTCATGTCATACATGCTTTTTGCTTGATCGATGAGCCGCATGCTAGTTGGGCCTTGCCCTAATCATTGCTACATGACGCGCTAGTATCATTGCATATCCTGCTACACTGGCAGAGGCATACATTTGCATACATCATGATAGTTTCATTTTCTTTATGTTGAGTACTTTTGTAAAGTGTGAAAGATCTTCTATACTTCTTGTAATAAATAGAGTGTTGCCCCTAAAGTGAGGAAAAGATCCCAAAGAGGACAAAATCAAAAGATCCCAAAGAGGACAAATGAGAGTTGAATAGAAAGAGCCATTGAGGCCACAAAAAAAATAAAAAAATAGAAAAAAGAGAAAAATAAATAAAAAGAGAGAAGGGGGCACACTACTATTCCTGTTGAGAGATCCACACTCGTACTCCGTCTTATACCTTGTACTCCATAGAGATTATCATTCATGCATATAGCTATGTGGGGACCTTCACACTGTAGAACTTGGCTTGTATATTCCAATGATGAGCCTCCTCAAAAGAGCTCTAGGTCTTCTTGAGCAAGCAAGTTGGATGCACCCCCACTAGTTCCATTGGAGAGCTTACCTTAGCTCATATGTGCATCCGTTGCATGGCAATCCCTTCTCCTCACATCATATCTATCATTTGGCTTTCTCTCGCCTATGATTGTCCTCATTGATGTGAGCCTTTCACACCTTTTTTTGTCTTCCCCCTTCATCATTTTTCTCTCTTTGCCATCCTAAGTGTCAACTTTCTTGCTTACGCTCATCCATTGCATGAGTGCTTAAAATATCGAAAGGGAGTGGATCATTTTGACTTGTACCTGGCTGACGGTCTGGGGATGAGTCAAGATAAGATTCTAAAGAAGACCAAGTGTGAAACTTTAGTAGATTAAGTTCTCAACAATACAAAAACTATGTTTTACTCTCTCATATATCCCTATCCCCTTTCTTGCACGCAAACACCATTTGGAGACATTCGAGTCACGGACAGCGAGAGCTCTTGCACCTTTATGTTCTTATGTTACTTGTTACAATGCTAATATAGACTCTTGCTTGTTATGACTTGAATTGAATTACATGCCTTGATTGCTTTACTTAAAAGTTCTTATATGGTTGATAGCATGTCACCACAGAAATTATGCTTGTTATCATTTACCTACTCGAGGACGAGCAGGAATTAAGCTTGGGGATGTTGATACGTCCAAAACGTATCTATAATTTATGCTTGCTCCATGCTTCTTTTGTGTGATATTGCTATGATATTTATGCACTTCCATACACTTTTGATCATATTTGGACTAACCTATTAACTCAGTGCACCACAGTGCCAGTTCCTGTTTTCTGCTGTTTTTCTATTTCAGGTTTCCCCCATATTAAAAGTGCTCCAAAAATTCCGGGAAAAATACAGGAAAAATCAGCGTACAGGAAGCTTCGAGAAAAACCAAAGCAGGGCCAGAGGGGTGCCAGGGGTGGCCCAGGCGGCCACCCGGCGCGGCCCCACCCCTGGCCGCGCCAGGGGGGCGCCTGGGGCCCCCTCTCCGCCTCTGGTGAGCCCCCTTCGCATATATTTTCCTCGCGTCCCGAAACCCTCGAGGACGGAACCCTTTTTCGCGATCTCGCCTCTGTTCTGCCGCCGCCACGTTTCCAAGATTGGGAGCATCAGGAGAACTCTTCCCGGCACCCTGCCGGAGGGGAGAACCACCACCGGGAGCTTCTCCACCATCATGGACGCTTCCCGGATGAGTCGTGAGTAGTCCACCTTGGACCATGGGTCCATGATCAGTAGCTATGTGATGTTCTCCTCCCCTCTTTGTTCTTCAGGGTTTAGACCTCGTGAGCTGCCCTACATGATCGAGGCACATATGTAATCTTTATGCTGTTGCTCTGCTGAGTTTGCTGGGATCCGATGGATTATGAGATTATGTTCAGATTGTGTGCGAGTAATATATTTGATTCACCTCTTTTATATTTATGTTCTTGAGTAATTCTTGCATGTTCTCCGTTGCTGTTTATTGCTTTGGCCAAGTAGTAGGTAGTAACTCCAAGAGGGAACGTTATGCTTGATTGTGGGTTCATGCCCCCTGATGACTAGCTTGAGTGACAGAAACATGAGTCTAGGGGATGTGCTGTTGCCACAAGGGGGAAAACAACGGTGCTTGTACTTGCGGGTGCGAGGATTGTTTACTTTACGCAAAGTTCTTTTAATGCAGTTGTCTGTTGTTTTGAGTCTACACTTTGGGTGGGATTCGCAACTTAATACCAACGAGATGTTCTGGATAGATATCCCAAGGTGGATGATTAGTAGTAGATGCAGATGGATTTCGGTCTACTTGCCTTGGCGTACCGCCCATGCTTTTGAGCCTCTACCTTTCTTTGCAACATAGTTAGCATTGGTTTGCGCACATAATCCTGTCAATTGCCCAGCTTTAATTTGTTTACCTCGCTTTGATGTTTTATCGTCTTTTGGGAGAGAGACATCACTAGTGAACATCATGGGACCCCGGTCCATATTACCACCACTGATCACACCCGCTATTTACTTCCTGTCTTTATTTCCTAGCTGCAGTCATACCTATCATTATTATCTCTTGTGTTTGATCCTTTGTAAACAACAAGGCCGAAGGGATTGACAACCTCTCTGTACTCATTGGGAGCAAAGTTATTTGTATATGTATGCAGGTCCTGTCAACCGCTAAGTTTCTGGCGCCTTTGACACCTTCTTGTCGACCCTCGGAGTCTCACGGGATTCGATCCTTGGTATCTTTGCCAAGGGAAACTTGCTGCTACGCTACATCTCAAACCTTCCACTTGGGGTAACCAACGAGGGGCGAGAAGCCATCAGCACATCTCATGTAAAAAAAATAGGGATGAAAAGGAAAAGAGATAGTTGGCTTACACTCGCCACGTCACACAATTCATTACATAGCCAAACATCATTCAAATAACATCACAACCCGTCTACGGGTGAAGATCCAAATGAAAGATACCAAACATACATAAAGCCACAGGTTCGGATCACCCCTAGTAGAAACCACTACTGAGCATCGGGATAGTGCACATAGTAACGGCTACGTTCCTCATCGTACTCCCAGTATAGCTCTGTGCCGTCACCTGAGTAGCTCACCATGGTACCTGCATCTGGTGTGGTGTGGAATTTGTAAGCCACGGAGGACTCAGCAATCCCGTTCCCGGGTAGCAAAACTATCTAAGCCTTGGGTGTGGAACAAGGCTGAAGAAAGAATAAAAGGCTGCAGCTGCACTAGCACTAGCTTATGGAATAAGAGCGAGAAGAGAAGTGCCACGAGCGACAAGGTGATCACGAAGTGATCCTAACTAAGCACGTTAATCATAACCCCACCGTGTTCACTTCCCGAACCCCTTTCGGAAAATGACCGTCACAGTACTCACGCTGGTAGTGTGTTCTGAACATGGTGTCAAGTTTTCTACAACCGGATATTAACAAATTCCCATCTGCCAATAACCGCGGGCACGGCTTTTGAAAGTTCAAAACCCTGCAGGGGTGTTCCAACTTGGCCCATTACAAGCCCACGATCCGTGGAGTCGCAACTCCATGGTGGGAAGGCCCGAGTATCCTCGGAATCCCGTGCTCAAGATATACCGACATAGGTAAAACTAATCCAGCAAGACCTCCCGGCGTGCCGACACCCTGATAGTAGCCGCGCGTATCTAGTCTTAGGCCACGACCGGATGAGCTATGGTTACAGCATCCAGATACCCCGAGTTGCCAAGGGGCGGTGCCGCAAGCTGCTCTAGGTTGGACCAACACTCATGTGGAGCATTGGCCCGAGGGTTGATTAATAAAAGGGGATAGCTAGTCCCTATGCAAGTTTTAGTTATTAGGCAAAAGGAGTACCAATGTTGGGCCTTGCTGGAAAAGGTTTAGCGCTAAGCGGGTTATCGAGGGGGTCCCATAACCCCAACCGTGTGATGAACGCATAATCAAGGAACATAACACCGGTTTATACGGTTCCTAGGGCGGCATGAGTGGAACAAATCACCAAGCAAGAGGCTTAGCCTTCCACCCATTGCCAATATATAGATGATTTCATTAAAGAGTTATATAGTGTGATATCCCAACAAGCTTCAACATGAAGCAAGAATCTTCAAATCTTCACCTGCAACTACCAATGCTATAAGAGGGGCTGAGCGAAGCTTACTTAGCCAATCAAAGGTTTGCATAGGATGGGTGGTTAAACAGATTCATGGTTACAATAGGAGGCTGACAGACAAACATGGGCATCGAGGCAATAAGCTAAAGAGCGAGACTTCTAGCAATAGGCAAAGATAGTAATGATATCTGGGTCAGGTCATCTTGCCTGTCGAGTCGTCGATGGGATCGTAAGACGGCTCCTCGTTCTCAACCTCGGTAGTAACCTCGTTCTCGTACTCGATCTCGGCTTCCGGCTCTACTCAACACAAGAACACACGAGGCACGAAATCAAACAAGATGCAATGCGCAAACAACAGGATGCATGGCTGATGCATTAAGGAAGCACTGCAGATGCACTTAGGATGCACAACAAGACAACATAGGAAACACAGAGAAACAACACAAGAACAAGACAATTTACTCTAGCAAGTAGGATGCAAGACAAGTCTATTTAGGATGCAAAACATGGCAAGGTAGGAAGCACAGAGAAACAACACAAGAAACAACAGGTTTAAATGAGGACGGAATAAGTCAAATCCGGTAAGTCCTCATATGCAAAGTTTGAAAAATTAGTCCAGATCTGAACAAACCTTAAGGTAAAGTTGTTAAACAGCAATTTAACATGCACCATGATGATCTACACGAAATTCTAGTTAAGTTTCATATAAAGTTTGTCTAAAACGGAGCTACGGTCTAGAAGATATGATCAAAACAAGATAAGCATGGCAACGGTGCAAGATGCACCCAAACATCAAGCAAACATACTCCAAACATGTTAACAAGATGATATTATGAATCTAAATGCAAAATCACACAAGTTTCATATAGGGCACACCCAAAACGGAGCAACGGACTAAAAGATACAACCGAAACAAGAAACAAAGCAAAGCTGAAATTAACAGCCACATAGCAACTTTGGAGCAATAAATATATACTCTACAACACTCAAACATGGTGATAAGAAGCATGGACATGAAGTAGACATATCCTACAGCAAACAACTCCATTGGAGCATCTCCATAGGAGGCATGGATCAATAGCAACAAGCTACAACATTTTGAACATGACAATAAAACCCTGACAGTAAAATTTTATAGCAACTTGGGAGCAAGAATTAAATATGCTACAGCAACCCAAATGAGCATGTGAGGGCATGGATGGAACATATACAACAAGGAATGATCAAAGGCCACCCCAAAACTAACATGGATTTGTCTAGAACAACAAGCAAACATAGCATCAGGATATTACAGATTCCAGACTTAGTGAAATTTCACTAAGTGTTAAAACAACAATATTATCATGGCATGTTTGTGAGCATGTTTAAGTCACCTCAAAGCATATCATGACAAGTGGTTTGCACCACAGCAAAGAACACAGATGGGGAGTCTAAAACATATGAGCATGCAACATGGGGACAAACACATCAATAGCAACGAGCTCCTCAACTAGGCATCTTGTAACAAGTTACAAAACCTAACAGCCACATGAACTTTTGCAACAGAGATAAACATGGCAATATGAACTCTAACAAGCATGCTATAGCAACCAACATGTAGAGCATCTCATGATGAACATTTTGACATATCATTTGCTTCATTTGGATAAACATGCACCAAGTTATCACATCTCAAACATGGCATGAAAAACAACTAATAGCAGCAGTTTATATCATGTAGCACCCTTGTCATGAAGATTAAGACATCTAGATGGACTCAAACAAGCATGACACAATGGAACAAAACGTAGTACATGTCACCACGATCATTTTGACATATCATATGCACAAATCGGACAAGCACAGTAAACGTTATCATCATCACAAAAGTGCATCAGACACTGAAATACACTAAAAGACTTAGTAAAAAACACAAGGGTCAACCTCCGGAGTCAACGCGGGTTGCGGGCGGTCAACGGAGTGGGTCGCGGGTCCGCGGGCGCGGCCCGTTAGGGTTCCAGCCCCGGATCAGGATCGGGTTGGTGCCTCGATCGGATCGGTGGCGCGCGATTCCAGTGGGGCGAGGGGCGGCGACCTCGATCCCGGCCGGCGGGATGCCCCGTGGTGGCCGGCGCGGTGAACCCTCCCGGCGGCGAGCCGGACGGAGGAGGACGGCGAGGGCCCGACGGAGCTACAGCTCGGGGCGGCGGAGGGCTCTGTGGAGCTCGGCTGCGGAGGAGCGGCTCTGTGGCGGCGGGGCGCGGCCGGCGACGAGCTCCCGGCGACGGAGCTCTACGGGGCCGATGCGGCGGCGGCGGCCGGCGACGAAGGAGAACGGGCGGAGGGGCGCGCGGGGTGCGGGAGGTCTGGCCCGAAACGGCGGCGCTGGGCCTGCGGGCCCGTGCGGCGGCGGAGGCGGTTGGATGGCGCGGCGGACCTGTCCGGCCCAGGTCGGACATGTCCGCCCGACACGGATTTTGAGGCGGGGGCTGGAGGAGGAAGAAGACTAGGGTTTTTGGACGAAAATGGAGGGGTGGACATTTTATAGGCACAAGGAGCTAGGAGACTCCAAATGGGGAGCGGTTTTCGGCCACGCGATCACAAATCAACGACCAAGATGATGGGAAGGGTTGTGCTGGGTTGGTGGCCTATTGTGGAGGGGGTCCTGGGCCTCAAAGAGGAGGTACTTTTAGCCCAGTAGGTTAACCGTTGGAGTACTAAACGAACTCCAAACGCGACGAAACTTGACAGGCGGCCTACACGTATCAAAATAACATCGCACGACAAGTCTCACACCATTCCGGAAACGTTACACGGCCAAACACGAAAGAAGGACTCGGGGATGCCACGGGCATGTGTGAGAGCATCGGAAGTCGAAACGGACAACGGGAAGAGACGAGTGGGACCGGATGCAAATGGCAACACAAATGCAATGCAATGCACATGACAACATGACATGGATGAATGCACACACGCACACAACAAAACGACGAAAACCCGAAAAGACGAAGAACCCGGAAGGAAAAGATGAAGCCAAGTTTATATATTGCCAAAAGGGGAAAGTGTTACATCCGGGGCATTACATCATGAGACTCGGTGAGTTTGATGAGCTCACACTTAATGATCCTTGAACCATTTTCGAGGTGCTCAAAATCCTCAAGGAGTTTAGCATATGCAACTTCAAGCTTCTCATTTTTAGTTTTAAAATCATTGGCCACCTCAAGAGCTCTATCACGAGATTCCCTCACTCTAGACAATTCTAGAGCAAAAGTCTCCTCAAGAGATTCCTTGGTGGTTTGTTCAAGTTCAAGAGCTTGAGAGAGGTCCGCGATCTCATTAGTGTAATCACGCTCATGACCTTCCATTTTCTCAATGGTGACCTCATGCTCCTCTAGACGATATTCCAACTCATCAATATATTTCTTGTCCTTAATGGAAATAGACATGATTTCCATAAAGTTGGAACGAGCTAATTTATTCTTAAGAAGAGCTTTAAAAATCATTTCCCTCTTAATTTTTAAGGAGGCAACATTGTCATTCTCTTCATCACTATCAACATCATCATCATTATTGTCATCATCACTATCATCACAAGATATATTGGGATTCAACGTGGGAGATACCTTTGAAGCCTTAGCCATAAGACAATATGCAATAGATGATGATGTTGGATCCCTAGAAGCACCATTCAGGGCCACCTCTTGTTACATGGGGCGTTGGATTTCCTCTACATTGTTAGCACAACAATTCGAGGAAATATATGCATTTTTATCATGGCAACAAGACATAGCAAGCATATCATCATGAGATTTAGTCAAGCAATTTCTACATGATATGCAAGGACTATCAACACAAGCATGTGAAACATTTGGAGTGCTCAAAGTGCTAAAGTCCAAAGATGAAGCATTGCAATAAGAAAGTGATGAAGCATCATCAACAATAATCCCACTATCATCAGTGTAATGAACACCACTACTCACAATATCATTACCTTGTGGCAATCCACGTGTAGGTGAAGTAGAATAAGTTGAGAACACTATACATCCGGAGGTGGAGAGAGAACAATCATCCCCACAAATATGGGACACGCCGTATTTATCTTGAAGCTTTGTCCACAACTCATGAGCATCCCGAAACAACATGAGTTGAAATATAACTACATTGCTCAAAGCATCGAAAAGCACATTAGAAGTTTGAGAATTGAGATAAGAGTTTTTCTCATCCTCTAAAGATAATCTTTGGGGATCCTTTGGAGGAGAAAAACCCATACCTACAATTCGCTCTAAATTTGGGTCCTTGATCCTAAAGAGATTAAGCATGCGAAGTACCCAAACATCAAAATTTGTGCCATCGAAACTAAGAGTGTCAGAGAATCCTAAACCCCTAGTCGACATCCTTACTCTCTAGGTGGTTAAGCCCTATAAAGAGAGACGAGGCTCTGATACCAATTGAAAAATTGTGGATGTCGCCTAGAGGGGGGGGGGGTGAAATAGGGGCTTTAAAATAATTATGATTTAGGCTTGAACAAATGCGGAATAAACCTAGCGGTTAATTTATGAAGCACAAAACCTACAACAACTAGGCTCACCTATGTGCACCAACAACTTATGCTAAGCAAGATAAACAACTAGGTGATAGCAAGATATATGACAAGAAATAATATGGCTATCACAAAGTAAAGTGCAAAGTAAAGGGCTCGGGTAAGAGATAACCGAGGGACGGGGAGACGACGATGTATCCCGAAGTTCACACCCTTTCCGATGCTAATCTCTGTTGGAGCGGTGTGGAGGCACAATGCTCCCCAAGAAGCCACTAGGGCCACCGTAATCTCCTCGCGCCCTCGCACAATGCAAGATGCCGTGATTCCATTAAGGGACCCTTGAGGGCGGTCACCGAACACGTACAAATGGCAACCCTTGGGGGCGGTCACCGAACCCGTACAAATTGCTCGGGGCAATCTCCACAACCTAATTGGAGACTGTAGACAAATAATTTGCAATATGATTGATTGATTGAGGTGCTGGTGCACACATATATATTACAAGGGAAGGCCTCTACCTCAACTATACAAGACTAGGAGGTGGGCCACAACTCCAATATACATGCAGTACAAAATACATACTCAACACCCCCCCCCCCCCC
>LR738711.1:210421196-210612937 GCA_902687465.1 Secale cereale
CCGGTAGTCGAAGCGTCGCCGAAGACACAGAGACTGGACCGAAACTCCTTGAAGACGGGAGTAGGCAATCCCTTAGTCATCACATCAGCAAACTGTTGCATCGTCGGCACGCGGAGAACCCGAACACGACCAAGGGCAACCTGCTCGCGCACGAAGTGAATATCGAGCTCAATATGCTTTGTCCGTCGATGGTGCACCGGGTTGGCAGAGAGGTAGACCGCGATGACATTATCGCAATAGACAAGAGTGGCTTTGTGAACATCACAAAGCAACTCCTGGAGTAGCTGACGTATCCAAGAGCACTCGGCCACGGCATTAGCCACGGCGCGATACTCTGCCTCGGCGCTGGAGCGGGAGACCGTGGGCTGCCGCTTCGATGACCAAGAGATCAACGAGGGCCCAAGGTAGACGCAGTAGCCTGACATAGAGCGTCGCGTGTCGGGGCATCCAGCCCAGTCGGCATCCGAGTAGGACACAAGGTCGATGGAGGCGGAGGCGGTCAGGGTGAGTCCCAAAGACATGGTGTCGTGTATGTAACGGAGAATACGCTTCACCAGAGTCCAGTGAGAGTCACGCGGGGCGTGCATATGGAGGCACACCTGCTGGACAGCGTACTACAGGTCGGGGCGAGTCAGCGTCAGACACTGTTCAAGATATCTTCCGATATGCCGATAAATCGGCCGATTTATCGCTTACCGTTGTCTGACCGATAAATCAGCCGATATGGCGATAAATCGGCCGATATGCAGATAAACTGGCCGATTTACCCCTTATCATGGGTCGACTGATAAGTTCCCGATAAGCGATATCCCCAACACTGGCGTCAGGTACTGTAAAGCACCGACAATAGAGCGATAAAACGCTCCATCAGACGCAAGAGACCCCTCGAGAGTAGAGACATTCGCCTTCGTGTCAACGGGGGTGGGCGCCGGCTTGCAGTTAAGCATACCGACACGCTCGAGGAGCTCGTGGGCGTACTTCTACCGATGCAGAAAGAAGCCGTCAGTCCGTCGGACCACCTCGATGCCGAGGAAGTAGTGCAGGGGCCCCAAGTCCTTGCGGGCGAACTCATCACGAAGACGAGCAGTCAGATGCTGAAGGAGGTCGGGGGCGGACGCCGTGAGGATGATGTCGTCGACATAGAGCAGCAGATATGCAGTGTCAACTCCCTGATGATACATGAAGAGTGAAGCATCAGAGCGAGTGGACCAAAATCCGAGAGACTGCAGGAAGGCTACGATACGTTGGTACCAAGCCCGAGGCGCCTACTTCAACCTGTAAAGAGAACGGGAGAGCAAGCACACGAAGTCAGGGTGCCCGGCGTCGATGAAACCAGTGGGCTGCTCACAGAACACCTGCTCGGCGAGATGGTCGTGCAAGAAGGCGTTGGAGACATCCAACTGGTGCACGACCTAGGCGCGTGAGACCGCCAGCTGAAGCACGACGCGAATCGTGCCCGGTTTGACAACCGGGGTGAAGGTGTCGGTGAAGTCCACGCCCGCGCGCTGCCGAAAACAACGAACCACCCACCGAGCCTTGTAGCGCTTGAGAGAACCGTCCGGGCGAGTCTTGTGGTGAAAGACCCACTTGCTAGAGATGATGTTGGCATGAGGGGGTCGTGGAACAAGGTGCCACGTGCAGTTGCGCTGTAAGGCATCAAACTCCTCCTGCATCGCAGCTAGCCAATGGGGATCCCGAAGGGCAGCACGAGCAGAGGTGGGGACGGGCGATGGCGTCGACGTCAAGGCGACGCACATATACTCGTCGGCGGAGTAGCGCGTGCTGGGCCGAAGCACTCCTGCTCGGGCACGGGTATTCACGCCAAGTGACAGGGCAGCAGGGCCGGCGGGTGCCGCGGCGGCAGGGGCCGTGGCGGCGGGGGCACCCGGTGCGGCGGCGGGGGCACCAGGTGTGGCGAGGGGGCTGCGACGGCGGAGGCCGCAGCGGCGGAAGAGGCGACAAGCGAGGTTGACGTCGAGCCCGTCACAGGGGTGGCGTGCGGGGTGCTGGGCTCAACCTCGTATGAGGGAGACGGGGACCCGGGGGCCCGCTCGGATTTGACCTCGGGGGAGGGAGTCACGAAGCCAGGTGGTGGCGGCAGAGGGCGCCATGCCGGGGGGCCGCCGGGGGCTGCCGCCGTGCATCGCTCCACGAAGGGGGCGCGGGGGCCGGCGCCGAAGGGGCCAAAGCCGGAGGAACCTGAAAAAGGGAACACCGTCTCGACAAAGTACGCATGCCTCGAGGTGTACACACGATGAGTGACATGATCATAGCACCGGTAACCTTTGGTGTTAGGAGGGTAGCCAAGGAAGACGCAGGGGACGAATCGTGGTGCGAGCTTGTGTGGCGTGGTGGACACGGTGCTAGGATAATAGAGACACCCGAATATGCAGAGACCATCATAGGACGGTGGTGTGCCAAAGAGAAGGTGGTGAGGGGCGTAGTTCCACCGAGGGCGACACAGACGAATGTTAACTAAGAGAGTGGCAGTAGCGAGGGTATCGGGCCAAAACCGAGCGGGCACGTTAGAGTGAAAGAGTAACGTGCGAACGCAGTCATTAAGAGTGCGGAGAATGCGCTCGGCGCGGCCGTTCTGCTGGGAAGTGTAGGGTCAAGTCAGACGGAAGGTGGTGCAGTGAGAGGCGAGAAGTGTGCGAAGAGCGACGTTGTCAAATTCTTTCCAGTTATCAGTTTGGAGTGCGAGTATGGGGCGACCGAACTGGGCGGTGACATAGGAGTAAAAGGCGGTGAGTGTGGCTAAAGCATCGGATTTACGACGAAGGGGAAAAGTCCACACATAATGAGAGTAATCATCTAAAATCACCAAGTAGTAAAGATAGCCCGTGTTACTCGCAACAGGAGATGACCAAACATCACTATGAAGTAATTGAAACAGAAAAGTGGAAACTGAAGAAGACGCACTAAAGGGAAGACGAACGTGCTTGCCTAAGCGACAAGCCTCACAAGAGTGCTCGTCGAGCTTATCACATGAGAAAGAGAAACTCCTAAGAATTTGACGTAAGAAGGTGTGGTTGGGGTGACCCAAGCGAGCGTGCCAAAGGTCAATGCCGGCGGCAAGGGCGACGGGTGTGGAGGTGGAGGCGCCGGCGTGCACGGGGTAGAGCTCATCAGCACTGTCACATCGGTGAAGGACCATCCGGGTACGGGCGTCATTCACAGAAAAGCCAACACCGTCAAATTCAACAGTAAGTGGGTTCTCATGAGTAAGACGATGAACGGAAACTAGGTTCGTGACTAAATCAGGTGAAACAAGAACATTAGACATAGTGATGGGTGTGGAAGTGGAGGGAAATCTAGTGCTACCGATATGAGTAATAGGTAAGGAGGAGCCGTTGCCGACAGTGATACGAGTAGGTGTGTGAATGGAAGTGGAGGAGGTTAGGTTACCGGGATGAGCTGTCATGTGCGCAGTAGCACCTGAGTCCATGTACCAGTCGCCTCCACCGACAGAGCTACTCGGCGACGGCGTGGAGTGCTGGGCGGCGAGGAGGGTGGGGTCCCATGGCACATGTACCGGCGGCGCCGGGACGGTCGGGCCATAACCACTGAGGCGCGGTGGCGCAAGGAGGGCGCCGTAGCCGGCGCCAGTCGGCTGGAAGGGCACGCCAATGAACGCCTGGTGGCCAGCGGGGAGAGCCTGCTGATAGTGCGGCGCCCCCACGGCGTCCTGGGCCCGCTGCTGCTGCAGGCGGCGGCGACCGCCGCCACGCCGGTTGCGTCGGCCCCTTCCCCTTGCGGGTGCTGCAGGGGAGGTGCTAGTGGTGACAACGGGTAACATCCGGCGGGTGCGGGAGGACGTGGCTGGATCAGCGCGGCCAGTGGAGCGGTTCCACCACAGATGGTGAAGTAGCCTGGAGAGTCCATGGACGGCGGCGGCGTGCACGGGAAGGCGCGACGCGGCGGCGGCGGCGCGCGCGGTGATGCGCTACGCAGCGGCAGCGGCAGCGCGTGCAAGAAGGCGCTGCGCGGCGGCGGCAGCGCACGCGGGGATGCGCTGCGTGGCGGCGGCGCGCGCGAGAAGGCGCTGCGCGGCGGCGGCGAAGCTGCTGTGCGCGATGGAAAAAAAGGTGCGGAGCGGCTGCAGCAGCACGAGACGCACGAGCAGTAGTGGCTTCAGGACGCGTGTGATGGGTCAACGTGGCTTGGCTAGTGGCTAGCTAGCGATGGAAGAGCAGCGGCACGAGAGCTAGCTAGCTAGCTTTGGGTGATCAACGCTGGCACGGTGATCAACGCGGGCACGAAGCAGCACAGGAGGCAGACGCGCG
The DNA here is from genome assembly GCA_902687465.1 of Secale cereale. Lineage (NCBI taxonomy): Eukaryota > Viridiplantae > Streptophyta > Magnoliopsida > Poales > Poaceae > Secale > Secale cereale. Next base: position 210,425,483 of record LR738711.1, read on the forward strand.
GTGGCAAGCAGCACGGTGCGTGCGGGGCAGGGAGAGGTATGGGGCGTGCGGGGCGGAAGCGGTGGGGTGCGGCAGCAGCGGCGCGTGGAGGCGCGGCGGCGGCGGCTGACTCTAGGGTTAGACCGAAGAGGATGATACCATGTAGAAAAATAATTTGCAATACGATTGATTGATTGGAGTGATGGTGCACGCATATATATATTACAAGGGAAGGCTTCTACCTCAACTATACTATACTAGGAGGTGGGCCACAGCTCCAATATACATGCAGTACAAAATACATACTCAACAGAAACCCCGACGCTTGACCGGAGCTTTACACCACAATGATTGTGCTCCGAACACCACTAAGGTTGGCGCTACCTCCACAACTTAATTGGAGGCTCCCAACAACACCACGAAGCTTCACCACAATGGAATATGGCTCCGCGGTGACCTCAACCGTCTAGGGCGCCCAAGCACCCAAGAGGAACAAGCTCAAGGGTACTAAGCACCCAAGAGTAATAAGCTTCTCAACTTGTAACTTCCACGTATCACCGTGGAGAACTCAAACCGATGCATCGAATACAATGGAAAGGGCACACATAGTGCCCAAGTCGTTCTCTCTCAAATCCCACCAAAGCAACTAATGCTAGGGAGGGAAAAGAGAGGAAGAACAAGAAGGAGAACACCAAGAACTCCAAGATCTAGATCCAAGGGGTTCCCCTCACACAGAGGAGAAAGTGATTGGTGGAAATGTGGATCTAGATCTCCTCTCTCCCCCCAAAACTAGCAAGAATCCATGGAGGGATTGAGAGATAGGAAGCTCGAAGAAGGTCAACAATGGGGGGAGAACACGAGTGTAATGCCCAGTATGCGGCTATGTCTCCCACGTGTCGAGGCACGACTTAAGGACATAAACGCATACTATAATGATCTCAAGTATGGTATCTTTGCACAACTCATGTAAAATCAGGGATGAAAGTGTAAAATGATAGTTGGCTTACACTCGCCATGTCACACAACGAAATACATTAACATACATCATCCAAATAACATCAGAGTCCGACTACGGACGAAATCCAAACGAAAAGATACCGTAAATAACACAGGCCCGGATCCTCCTAGTAAGAACCACTGCTGATCGTCGGGATAAGACACATAGTAACGTCCACGCTCTTCATCGAACTCCTAGTACAGCTCTGAACCACCTCCTGTATAGTTCTCAACGGTACCTGCATCTGGTGTGTGTTGAATCTGTGAGCCACAGAGGACTCAGCAATCCCGTTCCCGGGTAACAAGACTATCAAAACCTTAGGTGTGGACAGGCTGAAAACAAAGGTTGCAGCAAGCACTAAGCACTAGCTTACGAGTTTAGAGCGAGGAGAGAACAAGTGCCAACGATCGCCAAGTTGATCACGAAGTGATCCTAACTACTTACGATCAAACATAACCCCACTGTGTTCACTTCCCGAACCCCTTTGGAAAGAGACCGTCACGGTTACTCACGCAGGTAGTGTATTCAAGAACATGGTGTCAAGTTATCTACAACCGAATATTAACATATTCCCATCTGCCACATAACCACGGGCACGGCTTTCGAAAGATCAAACCCTGCAGGGGTGTCCCGACTTAACCCATCACAAGCTCACGATCTGCGGAGTCGCAACTCCAAAGTGGGAAGACCCGAGTATTCTCAGAATCCCGTGCTCAAGATATTTTGACAAAGGTAAAACTAATCCAGCAAGACCTCCCGGCGTGCCGACACCCTGACAGTAGCCGCGCGTATCTAGTCTTAGGCCACGACCGGATGGGACATCCTACAGGTGTATACCAGACCTCGGGTTTCCCCGTGGTGGCCCCGCAGTCTGCCCAGTTTGGACCAACACTCATGAGGAGCACTGGCCTGGGTTGTTAATTAAGAACTCGGGTTTGCAACGCCCTATGCAAGTTTTAGTTATTAAGCAAATGTAAAACCAATGTTGGGCCTTGCTGGAAAAGCTTTAGCACTGAGCGAATTATCAAGGGGGGGCCATAAACCCCAACTGTGTTAGGGACGCAAAATCAAGGAACATAACACCGGTTTATCGGTTCCTAGGGTGGCATGAGTGGAACAAAACACCAAGCAAGAGGCTTAGCCTTCCACCCATTACCAATATATAGGTGATTTAGTTTAATAGATTAAATATATTGTGATATCCCAGCAAAACTTCACCACGGGGCAAAATCTTCAAATCTTCACCTGCAACTAACAACACTATAAGAGGGGTTGAGCGATGCGTACTTAGCCAAACAACGGTTTGCTAGGAGGGTGGTTAAAGAGTTTCATGGCAACAATAGGAGGGCTGACAATCAGGAATAGGCATCGAGGCAATATCTAAAGAGCGAGACATCTAGCATAGGCAAAGATAGTAGTGATATCTGGGAATGATCATCTTGCCTGTTGATTCCACGGAGGGATCGTAACCTTGCTCCTCAAACTCAGCCTTGGTAGGAACCTCGTACTCCGAATCGTCACCATGCTCTAACCAAACACAACAATGCAACATCGGAACACAATTGATACGTCTCCAACGTATCTATAATTTTTGATTGTTCCATGCTATTATTTATGAAGTCTTCGATGTTTAATGGGCTTTATCATTCACTTTTATATCATTTTTGGGACTAACCTACTAACCCAAAGGCCCAGTCCAGATTGCTGTTTTTTTTGCCTATTTCAGGGTTTTGCAGAAAAAGAATATCAAACGGAGTCCAATCGGAATGAAACCTTTGCGAGAGATATTTTTGGAGAAAATCATGCCCAGGAAGCTTGAGAACCACATCAGAGGATCGAGGAGCCGCCCTCGAGGGTGGGGGGGGGGGCGCCCCCCTTCCCAGGGCGCCCCATGTCTCGAGGCCTCCTCAAGTGGCCCCCGGTGCCCTCCTTCTTCCTATATAAGTCCACGTACCCCAGAAACTCCGTGAACAGAGAGAAAACCCTAATTCCACCGCCGTAGCTTCTGTTCCCGTGGAGATCCCATCTTGGAGCCTGGTCCGGAGCTCCACCGGAGGGGGATCCATCACGGAGGCCTTCATAATCATCATCATCGCCCTCACCATGAGTTGTGAGTAGTTTACCACAGACCTTCGGGTCCATAGCTAGGTTCTAGATGGCTTCTTCTCTCTCTCCGGATCTCAATACAAAGTTCTCCTCGATCTTCGATGAGATCTATTCGATGTAATCTCTTTTTGCGGTGTGTTTGTCGAGATCCGATGAATTGTGAGTTTATGATCAAGGTTATCTATGAAAGATATTTCGTTCTTTTCTGAACTTTTTATGTGTGCTCATAATATCCTTGCAAGTATCTTCGAATTATTGGTTTGGTTTGGCCTACTAGATCTATAGTTCTTGCAATGGGAGAAGTGCTTGGCTTTGGGTTCAATCTTGCGGTGTCCTTTCCCAGTGACAGTAGGGGCACCAAGGCACATATTGTATTGTTGCCATCGAGGATGAAAAGATGGGGTTTATATCATATTGCTTGAGTTTATCCCTCTACATCATGTCATCTTGCTTAAGGCGTTACTCTGTTCTTATGAACTCAATACACTAGATGCATGTTGGATAGCGGTCGATGTGTGGAGTAATAGTAGTAGATGCGGGCAGGAGTCGGTCTACTTGTCTCGGACGTGATGCCTATATACAATGATCATGCCTAGATAGTCTCATTATTATTCGCTTTTCTATCAATTGCTCGACAGTAATTTGTTTACTCGCCGTAGAATATCGCTATCATGAGAGAAGCCACTAGAGAAAACTATGGCCCCCGGGTCTATTCTCAACATATCAATCGACATCTACTTTACTTTTACCGCTTTTATTTGCTGTTTTATTAAAGTAAAAATACCAAAAATATAAACTATCATCTCTATCAGATCTCACTCTCGTAAGTGACCGTAAAGGGATTGACAACCCCTTATCGCGTTGGCTGCGAAGTTCTTATGTGTTTGTGCAGGTGCGAGGGACTCGCGCGTGGTCTCCTACTGGATTGATACCTTGGTTCTCAAAAACTGAGGGAAATACTTATGCTACTGTGCTGCATCTCCCTTTCCTTTTCGAGGGAATACAACGCAAGATCAAGAGGTAGCAAGAAGAATTTCTGGCGCCGTTGCCGGGGAGGCTTACGCAAAAGTGATATACCAAGTACCTATCACAAACCCTTATCCTTCGCATTACATTTTTGCCTCTCGTTTCCCCCCCCCCACTTCACCCTTGCCGTTTTATTTTCCCTTCTTCCGCCGTGTGTTTATCGTTCGCTTGCTTCTTGGTTGCTTGTGTGTGTTGGATTGCTTGCTTGTCACTATGGCTCAGAACAATACCAAATTGTGTGACATCTCCAATACCAACAATAATGATTTTATTAGCACTCCGATTGCTCCTATTACCGATGCTGAATCTTGTGAGATCAATGCTGCTTTGTTGAATCTTGTCATGAAATATCAATTCTCCGGCCTTCCTAGTGAAGATGCCGCTACCCATCTAAACAACTTTGTTGATTTGTGTGATATGCAAAAGAAAAGGGATACAGATAACGATATTGTTAAATTGAAGTTATTTCCGTTTTCACTTAGAGGTCTTGCTAAAACTTGGTTTTCCTCTTTGCATAGAAATAGTATTGATTCGTGGAATAAGTGCAAAGATGCTTTTATCTCTAAGTATTTCCCTCCTGCTAAGATCATCTCTCTTAGAAACGATATTATGAATTTTAAGCAACTAGATCATGAGTATGTTGCACAAGCTTGGGAGAGAATGAAATTGATGATACGTAATTGCCCTACACATGGTTTGAATCTATGGATGATTATTCAGAACTTTTATGCTGGCTTGAATTTTGCTTCTAGAAATCTTTTAGATTCGGCCGCCGGAGGCACTTTCATGGAAACTACCTTAGGAGAAGCTACCAAATTCATAGATAATATTATGGTTAATTATTCTTAATGGCACACCGAAAGATCTACTAGTAAAAAGGTGCATGCTATCGAAGAAATTAGTGTTTTGAGTGGAAAGATGGATTAACTTATGAAATTGGTTGCTGCTAAGAGTGCTTCTTCTGATCCTAATGATATGCCTTTGTCCACTTTGATTAAGAATAACAATGAATCTTTGGATGTGAATTTTGTTGGTAGGAATAATTTTGGTAAAAATGCTTATAGAGGTAATTTTAATCCTAGGCCTTTCCCTAGTAATTCCTCTAATAATTATGGTAATTCCTACAAAAACTCTTATGGAAATATGCCATCTGAATTTGAAACTAGTGTTAGGAGTTTATGATCTCGCAAAAGAATTTCAATGCTTTGCTTGAAGAAAAATTGCTTAAGGTTGATGAATTGGCTAGCAGTGTGGATTGAATTACTCTTGATGTTGATTCTTTGAAACTTAGATCTATCCCACCTAAGCATGATATCAATGAGTCTCTCAAAGCCATGAGAATTTCCATTGATGAATGCAAAGAAAGAACCGCTAGAATGCGTGCTAAAAGAGAAGATTATATTAAATTGTGTTCTTCTAGTTATCATGAAAATAAAGATGAAGATCTGAAAGTTATTGATGTGTCTCCTATTAGATCCTTGTTTTCTAGTATTAATCTTGATGAAAATAGGATTGGAGATGATTCTGCTTTAAGGTGACCCAATGATTCGGAGTTTTTAGATCTTGATGCTAAAATTGCTAAAAGTGGGAGTGAAGAGATTAAAACTTTGCAAAGTGATGAACCCACTATTTTGGATTTCAAGGGATTCAATTATGATAATTGCTCTTTAATTGATTGTATTTCCTTGTTGCAATCCGTGCTAAATTCTCCGCATGCTTATAGTCAAAATAAAGCTTTCACTAAACACATAGTTGATGCTTTGATGCAATCTTGTGAAGAAAAACTTGAGTTGGAAGTTTCTATACCTAGAAAGCTTTATGATGAGTGGGAACCTACCATCAAAATGAAAATAAAAGATCATGAATGCTATGCTTTGTGTGATTTGGGTGCTAGTGTCTCCACTATCCCAAATACTTTGTGTGATTTGCTAGGGTTCCATGAGTTTGATGATTGTTCTTTAAATTTGCATCTTGCGGTTTCAACTATTAAGAAACCTATGGGAAGAATTAATGATGTTCTTATTTTTGCCAATAGGAATTATGTGCCCGTAGATTTCATTGTTCTTGATATAGATTGCAATCCTTCATGTCCTATTATTTTTGGTAGACCTTTCCTTAGAACGATTGGTGCAATTATTGATATGAAGGAAGGAAATATTAGATTCCAATTTCCGTTAAGGAAAGGCATGGAACACTTTCATAGAAAGAAAATCAAATTACCATATGAATCTATCATGAGAGCCACTTATGGATTGCCTTCCAAGGATGGCAATACCTAGATCTATCTTGTATCGTGCCTAGCTAGGGGCGTAAAACGATAGCGCTTGTTGAGAGGCAACCCAATTTTTTGTTTGTTTTTGTTTTTGTTGCTGTTAGGGAATAAATATTGCATCTAGCCTCTGATTAGATGTGGTTTCATGTTTTGTTTAGTGTTTGTGCCAAGTAGAACCTTTGGGAAGACTTGTGTGAAGTTTATGTGATCGTGCTGTGAAAAACAGAATCGTTAGCGCTCGCTAAAGTAGTCGTGGGATTTTACTGGAGCGTGAGTTTTAGTTGATTCTTTTTTCAGATGATTGGTAGAACAATTGTGCAAATTTACCAATTTAGTTTGAATTGTTTTCTGTTCCAGAAGTAGGCGAATCCTGCAGATTACTACAGACTGTTCTGTCTTTGACAGATTCTGTTTTTCGTGTGTTGTTTGCTTATTCCGATGCATCTATGAGTAGTATTGGAGGATATGAACCATAGAGAAGCTGGAGTACAGTAGGTTTAACACCAATATAAACAAATAATTAATTAATTGCTGTACCTTTGAGTAGTGGTTTGCTTTCTTATACTAACGAAGCTCACAAGAATTTTTGTCTAAGTTTTGTGTTGTGAAGTTTTCAAGTTTTGAGTATTGCTTTGATGGACTATGGAACAAGGAGTACCAAAGGCCTAATCTCGGGGATGCCCATGGAACCCCAAGTAAATTCAAGATATTCAAAAACCTAAGCTTGGGGATGCCCCGGGAAGGCATCCCCTCTTTCGTCTTCATCCATCGGTAACTATACTTGGAGCTATATATTTATTCGCAACATGATATGTGTTTTGCTTGGAGCGTCTTGTATAATTTGAGTATTTGCTTGTTAGTTTGCCACAATCATCCTTGCTGGACAAACCTATTTGAGAGAGTTAAATTTGGCCTAGAAATTATTAGAACACTCTATGTGCTTCACTTATATCTTTTGAGTTGAATAGCTTTTGCTCTAGTGCTTCACTTATATCTTGTAGAGCACAGTGGTGGTAATATTTTGTAGAAATTGTTGAACTCTCATGCTTCACTTATATCTATTTAAAATTCTATTAAAACAGCTGGTAATGTGTTTAGGCTAAAGAAACTAGTCTTCACATGATAGACATCCAATGTCAATGTAGTAAAAAAAATCACACTAAGTGCATTGAATAGAATGAGATGTTGGATGCTTGATAATTGTTTTGAGATATGAGGATAGTGATATTAGATTCATGCTAGTGGAGTTATTATGAAATTAAGAAATACTTGTGTTAAGGTTAGTGATTCCTGTATCATGCACGTATGGTGAACCGCTATGTGACGAAGTTAGAGCATGAGGTATTTGTAGAGTGCCAACCTTTGTGTGGAGGTCGGGGGCGCGCGATGGTTAACTCCTACCAACCTCCCCCCTAGGAGCATGCGTTGATTGCTTTGTTTTGATGACTCGTAGATTTTTGCAATAAGTATATGAGTTCTTATGACTAATGTTGAGTCCATGGATTATACGCACTCTCACCCATTCACCATTGCTAGCCTCTCTTGTACCGCACAAGTTTCGCCGGTGCCATAAACCCACTATATATCCCTCCTCAAAACAGCCACCATATTGTTCCTCAAAATAGCTACCATACCTACCTATCATGGCATTTCCATAGTATTTCTGAGATATATTGCCATGCAACTTTCCACTGTTCCGTTTATATGACACGCATCATATTGTTATATTGCCATGCATGATCATGTAGTTGACATCATAGTTGTGGCAAAGACACCATACATAATTTCTCATATATGTCACTCTTGATTCATTGCATATCCCGGTACACCGCTGGAGGCATTCATGTAGAGTCATACTTGTTGTAGTATCGAGTTGTAATAAAAAGTGTGATGATCATCATTATTAGAGCATTGTCCCATGTGAGGAAAGGCCAATAAAAAAAGAGATGGCCAAAAAAAAATAGAGAGGGGATAATAAAAAAGAGAGGATAAAGCCCCTCCAAAAAAATGAGAGTAAAGAGAGAAGGGACAATTGCTACTATCTTTTTTCCACACATGTGCTTCAAAGTAGCACCATGTTCTTCATTGTAAAGAGTCTCATGCTTAGTCACTTTCATATACTAGTGGGATTTTTTCGAAAGATCAAACCCTGCAGGGGTGTCCCAACGTAGGCCATCACAAGCTCACGATCCGCGGAGTCGCAACTCCAAAGTGGGAAGACCCGAGTATTCTCAGAATCTCGTGCTCAAGATATTTCGACAAAGGTAAAACTAATCCAGCAAGACCTCCCGGCGTGCTGATACGTCTCAAACATATCTACTTTTCCAAACACTTTTGCTATTGTTTTGACCTCATTCTTGCATGATTTGAACTAAACTAACCCGGACTGACGCTGTTTTCAGCAGAGCTGCCTGTATGGTTTTATTGTGTGCAGGAAAACGGATTTTTAGGTGTCTCAGAAAATTCCACGAAAAATCATAGAAAATCCACGCACCCGAAGGAACCTTGTGCCAGAAGATGGACCAGAGGGCAACCAGGGGGGGCCCAGGCGCCCTGGTGGCGCGGTCCCACCCCTGGCCACCGCGCCAGGCCGCCTGGGCGGGTCCTACCTTCCCTGGTGCCCTACTTTGACCCGTATTTAGCCCGTGATGAGAAAACCTGAGATCAGGAGTTGTTTTCCCAGTTTTCGTCGTGGAGCCGCCGCCACCCTCTGTTCTTCTTCGGGAGGGCTAATCTGGAGGCTGATTTGGCCTCCGGAGAGGGGAGATCGTCGCCATCGTCATCATCATCACCACTCCATCCTCCCTCCATGACTTCTCCTTCCATGTGTGAGTAATTCCCTGCTGTAGGCAAAGGGGATGGTAGGGATTGGATGAGTTAGATCATGTAATAGTTTATCAGATCGTTGGGGGCATGTTGCCTATCATCTACTATGGTGTTTATCATCTTTGCTTCAACTTGTTACTCTTAATGCTTGTCACTTAGGGCCCGAGTGCCATGATTTCAGATCTGAACCATATGTGTTTGCATGAATATATTTGTGTTCTTGATCCTATCTATGAGTTGTTTGCACCTATTACGGTCCGGAACCGGCGATCCCAAAAGTGACAGCTTGGGACACCAAAGGGGATGGTCCATAGTTTGAAGATTACATGTATCCATTGAGTTTATTGCTTTGTTCCGGTGCTCTTTGGCAGGAGCACCTTAATCTCCATAAGTTCCTTTTGGCCCCGTTCGTAGCGGGATGGTAGGACAAAAGATGTTGTGCAAGTTCTTATTGCAAGCATGTACAACTACCTATGGGATACATGCCTAATGTTTGATATTTGCCTAGATGATCATTACTTTTCCGTGTGCCTTGCCCCAAGTTAGATTCATGATATATCTCATCCATGCAGCGCCCAACCATCCATCTCCCTAGCCTACAGTGTTTTAAATCCTGTTGGTTACTAGTTGCTAGTTTTGCTATTTACTTTTGCTGTTTACTTTTACTATCACCACCATCACTATCAAATCACCGTTGCCACTTATCTTTTGTTGCAAGTAAGTATATTTCAGGTGTGGTTGAATTGACAACTCAACTGTCAAAGCTTATAAATACTCTTTGGCTCCCCGTGTGTCGAATCAATAAATTGGGTTATTCTTACCCGCGAAGACTATCTCGATCCCTTACGGTTGAGGGTTATCAAGTACCGTTTTCTGGCGCCGTTGCCGGGGAGCATAGCAATATTTACAAGTCAACTTGAAGTATCCTACCTGCTGCACTCCATCCGCTATGGGTAAGAAAGGAGACCCCAAGGTTCCGATCTTACTATCCACTACAAGAAGAGGTACTGTTTTGAACACTAGTGCTACACTTGATTCACCTTCTGTTATGAGTAAGTTTGCCTCACCGCCACCACATGATGCTCCTAGTGAATCTGTTACTATGTCTGATACTCTTGATGATGCTTCTACTACTCTTGATGGTATTAGTTCACTTGGTTATGCTCTTGAGAAACAGATCGCTGCTGCTGCAAAAAAATCTGGAATTGAAATTCCTGTTACTCGCTACCCCATTGGTGGAACTTATGATTATCCTGATTTGAGTGAACTCAAGGAGAGACTCCTTGATGATGATTACATTATGCTTGATGATGATTTATGCAGGGAACTGACAGAGTTTGCCGGCTCTGACCCTGAAGCTATTAAGAAGCTGCTTGAAAAACACTCTTTGAAGAACAAGACCGTTCCTGATCCTGAATTTGCTACATCCCCTATATGCATCGATGATCCTGATTATGATTTCTCTGTTGATCTTTCACTTATACCTATGGTTGAAGCTGACCCCTTTTATGGCTGAGAAAATGATGATGCTATTGCACACCTGACCAAACTCACTGAGTTGGGTGGCTTGTTTACCACGGATGAGAAGAAACGAAACTTTTATGTGACTAAGCTTCTTCCTTTCTCTTTGAAGGAAGGTGCTAAAACATGGTATGATTCACTCCCATGTGGTTCCATTAAGAGTCCTCAAGACTTAGCTCACTCTTTTGTTGATAAGTACTTTCCTGCTCATATGCAACATGCTGCTTTACAAAGAATTTTTAACTTTAAACAGTTGCAGGATGAGCACCTCCCTAAAGCTTGGGGGAGGTACTGTGGTCTGATTCGGGCTAGACCAGGACATGGAGTCCCTAAGAATGAATTAATCGATATATTTTATGCTGGTCTAACTGATGAATCCAGGTCCTATTTGGACAGTTGTGCTGGTTGTGTTTTCAGGAAAAGAACACCGGACGATGCAGAGGATTTGATGGGCAGGATTGCCAAAAACCATGAAGATTGGTCCGTCCCCGAACCACCTCCACCACCAAAGAAGAGGGGCATGTTTGTTCTAAGCCCCGAAGATATGCGAGAAGCAAAGAAGTCTATTAAAGAGAAGGGTATTAAAACTGAAGACGTGAAGAATCTACCCCCTATTGAGAAGTTGTGTGAGCCTACCACTCACCCTCCTATGGTAGAGGTACACTCTCTTTTAGATTTCAACGCAAGTGACATCCCTCGTGGTAAGCCTCCTGATCAATGTTTAGATGAGTTTGATAATTTTATTATGAAACAAAATAATTTTAATGAGAGGATACAAAGTCAATTGCATGATGATTCCCTTGCTATCAAAAGTTTGCTTGATGTTCTAGGTAGAACAGTTAATGATGTTAAATGTCTTGTGAAGCATTTTCATATGGTTCAAACTTAGCTTGAACAAATTTCTAATGTGCAAAAAGATTTGCTTGCTAACAGTGCCAAACAAGATGATTTGCAGGCCTTCGGGATTAAGACCCGAGGAGGAACTAGCACTCAAGATCCTCTCTATCCAGAGGGGCATCCGAGGAGAATCGAGCAAGATTCTCAAATGCAGGAAGAAGAAATTGTTGGCTCTCCAAAGAAGAAGAAGAAGAAACATAAGGAGGCTGACAATTCCAATGATCCTATTACAGATGAAGAGCCAGCTGTTGATCCCAACAGTGTATCTATCTCTGGTGCTGAGACTGAAGACGGTGCCGAACCTGAAGGTAAGGATAATGAGAAGAATGATCCGCCTGAAGTTCGAGAAGAAGAAGCACCTGACAAACGTAAGAGGTACACTAGAGAAGACTTCGTCGCAAGAAGACATGGGAAGGAAAGAGAACCATGCATATAGAAACCCATGCCCTTTCCAGGTAAGTCTCTCAAATCTAAAGAAGAAGAGCATTACAATAAGTTTTGTGAGTGGATTAAACCTCTTTTTCTTCAAATCCATTTGATTGATGCTATTAAGTTACCTCCCTATTCAAAATATATGAAAGATATTGTCACTAATAAAAGAAAAGTTCCTAATGAAGCAATATCTACTATGCTTGCTAACTACTCTTTCAGTGGCAAGATTCCTGAGAAGCTTGGTGATCCAGGTATACCCACCATTCCTTGCTCCATAAAGAATAATTATGTCAAAACTGCTTTATGTGATCTTGGAGCAGGAGTGAGTGTTATGCCTCTCTCTCTTTACAAGAGGCTTTGTTTAGAGAAACTAATTCCTACAGATATCTCTCTTCAGATGGCTGACAAGTCAACCGCCGTTCCGATAGGTATTTGTGAGGATGTCCCTGTAGAAGTTGCTAATTGTTTGATCCTTACTGATTTTGTTGTGCTTGACATGCCCGAGGATGGGAGCATGTCCATTATTCTTGGTAGACCTTTTCTTAACACCGCAGGTGCTTTTATTGATTGCAATAAAGGGAAGGTTACCTTCAATGTGAATGATAAAGAACACACGGTGTATTTTCCAAAGAAGACCGACAGGAGGCATGGCCTCAACTCTATAGAAAATATCGAGACCGTGAAGATTGGAGAATGGGACTGTCCACTACATGTGCACCACAAATACAAAACTATTATGGTGGGGACAATGTCCATTAAAGTAAAGGTGCAATGATCACTTCATAAGAGGTGAGACTTTTTGCTCTATATATCGCCTGTTTGTTGGTAAGACTTGATCAACCTTACTAATGAACATGTTTTATATAGATAAAAAGTTGAGCTTGTTATGTTTTATTTGTTTTAGTTTTTGTTCTCCTTGTTGTACCAAGTGTTTATGTTTTGAAGCTTCACAATACTAATCACTGCTTTAAGTTTTTAGAAAGTCTTGCAGCCTTTTTGAACTTCGAAAAAAAATTCAACAGTGAAGTTTTCAGAAAAATTCCAAAAAAATAAAAATAAAAATTTCCATGCCGGGAGTGACCCAGAGGCACCTGGGGCCGACCAGGGGGACCTACCAGTGGCCCAGGCGGCCAGCTGGCGCGGCCTACCCCCTGGCCGCGCCCACAGGGCGCCTGGGGCCCACAAGGCCCCCCTTCAGGTAAGTCTTCTTCCTCTCTCTCTCTTTCTCTCCAAAAACACGAGTTCTGCACTTGTTCTTGCGTTCTTGCTGCTCTTGGAGGCGGTTCTTCGATCTCTCTCTACAGCCTATCATTCGAGCTGAGATTTTGAACAAATACTCCCTGGTATGTAACTCCTCCACCCCTCCAATTAGATTTTTGGTTGGTGGCTTCATTTGTGAGTATTTAGTAGTTCTTGGTGCTGTGTAGATGAGCTTGCATGCATGTGTAGAAATTTATTTTCCAAGTTTTGATGCAAGTTTATGCCTTAGGTAAGTGAGTTGAGTAGTTTGCCTTAACCCACTTTGTTTAAATCCTTGTTTTTGTAATTTGCCAAAAAAAAATCAGAAATGAGTTTGTTAGGAAGGGCAAAGGGGTGGCTTGAGAAGAGGAGGCCCACACACTCCGATCGAGTTACTAGAGCTGCAGCTTCACCCTCGACTGCTAGGGTGAGCTACAATGAAGATCATGTGCCCCTAGAGTTGTTGGAAGACACAAGTCCAGCACGTGCTATGATGTTCCCATGTGATGAATTCCTTGAAGCTGCGGGAATCAAGGATGAGTTTTATAATCTTTGTGCTAATGCAGGTCTGACACGGCTCGTCACGTGCCGTGTTATTCAGTATCAAAAACTCACCTCCGATTTCATTAACAGTTTTAGATATAACCCTGCTACTGGTGCTATTGAGTTTAAAATTTGCAATGATCTTATCACCATGCCCTTGGGAAAGTTTTGTGAAATAATAGGTGTGCCAAATGTTGGGCGGACGGCTAAGATGACCTCTCAGCCCTCCGAGCTGAAAACCGTCTTCAACTCTCTCTGCAGCATGGGTACGAGGGATATTCATCGGTCAAAAATGTCCAGCATCTTATTCCCTCACCTCAGGTATTTTGCATATTATGTTGCTAGAGGGGTATTATCTCCTGACAACACGAGCAACATTTCTGCGCCGGATATTGCTATCCTGGCGACCGCCCTTTCAAGGAGGTTTGATTATAATCTGGGTGCCTTAATTGCTCGACGCCTTGTTATGAACGGTAACAGGGGAGATTTATTTGGTGGCGTTTATGCCACACTTATCTTAGAACATCTTAAAGGCACCCCACACCCTGATGATGAGCCTTTTACTTATTTAAGTTTTGATCTTGCTGCTATGAAAAGGCATAAGTGTTACCATGACTTCTGAGCTTAGTAATCTTGTTTATATCTTGCGTTTCGGAACTACCGCGGAACGCGAGATCCGTCTACCTGCACCTCTTTTGTTTGATTTTTCTCGCAGGAACGGATGGTCCTTTGATGTTATTCAGTTCGATGAGTTCATGGCCCAGCATCAGTTTCATGACCCCATGGAGGGGGTTGTGCCCGACGAGGAGGAGCATGGTGAGTTACCACCTCTTCAGGGGAAGACCGTCACCCAGTTTGGTGAAGGGTCTTCCTCTGCTTGGAGTACGGACCCTTCCTCGTGGGAGGATCCGAGGAGTTCGGTGTATGCGCCGGAATCCTTCTACGACCCTTGGACTCACCACCATTCCCCCGGAGCAGGAGGCTCCTAGGGGCAGTAGCTACTACCAACTTAGGCCAAAAGCCTAAGCTTGGGGGAGTACGTGCCCTTCTCACTTTTCCATTGTATTATCCGTTTTATTCGCTTTGATCTTTTCGAGGTTTTTGCCCGTTCTTCTTTATTTCTTTCTTTGCAAAAACAACAAAAAGATTTTCTCTTTCTTTTGCTTTCGTTCAACCTTTGAAATAATCCAAAAAGATTTCCTTTCTCTCTTTAGTTTGCTTTGTTTTCAGAGTTCAGCTCGAGTCCGTGATGGCATTTAATTATATTTCCTACGTTCGATCGTGCAAGTGACGAGGTAGTAATGACGAAGATCGACTGAAGGGAAGCAACAAAGGAAAACCGGTATGAACTCTTCTTGTTTCTACTTTTGTACATATGCCTGTACTTATGATCTAGAGACCAGCTGATAACCCTCAACCGTAAGGGATCGACATAGTCTTCGCGGGTAAGAATAACCCAATTTATTGATTCGACACACGGGGAGCCAAAGAGTATTTATAAGCTTTGACAGTTGAGTTGTCAATTCAACCGCCCCTGAAATATACTTACTTGCAACAAAAGATAAGTGGTAACAGTGATATGATAGTGATGATAGTAATAGTAAAAGTAAACAGCAAAAGTAAATAGCAGTAGTAAATGGCAAAAGTAGCAACTAGTGACAAGCAGGGTTTAAAACACTATAGGCTAGGGAGATGGATGGTTGGGCGCTGCATGGATGAGATAGATTTAACTTGGGGCACGGCACACGGAAAAGTAATGATCATCTAGGCAAATATCAGACATTAGGCATGTATCCCGTAGGTAGTTGTACGTGCTTGCAATAAGAACTTGCACAACATCTTTTGTCCTACCATCCCGCTACGAATGGGGCCAAAAGGAACTAATGGATATTAAGGTGCTCCTGTCAAAGAGCACCGGAACAAAGCAATGAACTCAATGGATACATGTAATCCTCAAACTACGGACCATCCCCTTTGGTGTCCCAAGCTGTCACTTTTGGGATCGCCGGTTCCGGACCGTAATAGGTGCAAACAACTCATAGATAGGATCACGAACACAAATATATTCATGCAAACACATATGGTTCAGATCTGAAATCATGGCACTCGGGCCCTAAGTGTCAAGCATTAAGAGTAATAAGTTGAAGCAAAGATGATAAACACCATAGTAGATGATAGGCAACATGCCCCCAACAATCTGATAAACTATTACATGATCTAACTCATCCAATCCCTACCATCCCCTTCGCCTACAGCGGGGCAGTTACTCACACATGGAGGGAGAAGTCATGGAGGGATGATGGAGTGGTGGTGATGATGACGATGGCGACGATCTCCCCTCTCCGGAGGCCAATTCAGCCTCCAGATTAGCCCTCCCGAGGAAGAACAGAGGGTGGCGGCGGCTCCGCGACGAAAAACTGCGAAAGAACTTCTGATCTGGGGTTTCTGCGTCGGGAGTAAAAATACGGGATAAAGTAGGGCACCAGGGGGTGTGGGCCCCACCCAGGCGCCCCCCCGGCGCGGCCCAGGGGGGCGCGCCCACAGGGCGCCTGGGCACCCCCTGGCCCCCCTCTGGCCCCACTTCTGGTTCCTGGTTCCTTCGGGTGCGTGGATTTTCTGTGATTTTTCGTAGATTTTTCTGAGGTACCTAAAAATCCGTTTTCCTGCACACAAATAAACCATACAGGCAGCTCTGCTGAAAACAGCGTCAGTCCGGGTTAGTTTAGTCCAAATCATGCAAGAATGAGGCCAAAATAATATCAAAAGTGTTTGGAAAAGTAGATACGTTTGAGACGTATCAACTCCCCCAAGCTTAGCATATTTCTTGTCCTCAAGCAATTCAGTTCAACGAACTGGACGCGACAAAGAAAACTTTGACAAACTCTTTTGCTTCATTAGATGTATATAAGCATGTACTACGAAAAGAGTTTAGCAAGTATTGAAACAGTACTATGAGGACAATGCAAGGAGCAATCCTTCTTTCAAGTGACCAGTCACAAATACTTAAAAGTAAATAATATATTACTGAAAATCAAGACAAGATTACATTGCACATAGCTTGAGCATATTAGGGTGGTATCTCGCTAGCCTCCATGAGTGAAGCAAAACATAAATGCAGAGACTCCTCCAGAGTTTTAAAGGAGACTAGAACTAAAAATTTCAGAATAAATCATATCACAAGTATGCAGAAGACAATGTAATACTTTGGGACAATGCACATTACACTCAGAATGACAATTATGCTCTCCTAGTCGGTGCTTTGAAGAAAGAAGGTGAGACTCTCGAACCGTGGCTTTTATTGGCAAGGTTGAAAACCCGTGATCGGAAACAAAAACTAAACATGTACCAGAGCTCTTGGTTTTTAAAAACAGAAGTAAACATGTTTTGAGAAGTGCATATTTCGTCAACGAATGCTAGCAGATAACTCAATCACCTTTTAAGTGGACAAGTCTCGAGGAACGGCTCCCGCATGAGGATGATCACATCCTCTTAATCTCCTTTGTTTATCACTACCAAAGTTTTCTGATTCCTCATGAACAAAGCGTGAAGGAGGGTTTGTTTGTTATATTATCTTTTTGAGCCGGGCGCACTCAATGCCAGTTCCTTTTCGTATTAGGGGTTTGCACATTATACATGCAATCCAGGGGCGAAACTTGTCCAACTTAAAAAGATCATGAATTAACTACTACTTCCTCATGAGCTAAAACATAGGCACAAAAAGGAAATGCTTTTGATTAGTTTCGAGATGGTACATGAAAGTCTTCGTTAGGAATGGCAGGTAAATACCATGTATAGGAAGGTATAGTGGACTCATATGGCATAACTGGGTTTAAGGATTTAGATGCACAAGCAGTCAGTCCGCTTAGTACAGGTGGAGGTTTAGCAAAAGACTGGGAAGCGACCAACTAGAGAGCAATAACGGTCATAATCATGCAGAGCGACAAAGCAACATTGAATCGGGCATGAAAGTGATATAACCATTCTAAAACTCAAAGATCATCAAGGCAGAGTAGACTTTTTAGTCTTAAACATGTGTAAGCATGTGCCAAGTCAATCCAAAGATTCTCTAAAGGGAAATACCACCTTAGTATACCAGACTATGAACAGTGCAATGCATGTAGATCATTTCAATAACACATTATATACTCTAGTTATTCAGGACTAGCCACAAAGAAAGCATGAACCACTGGAAGAGCATTGTAAACATAGCACTATGTCGCTACAAGCTGGTCTCTAGATCATAAGTACAGGCATATGTACAAAAGTAGAAACAATAAGAGTTCATACCGGTCTTCTTGTTGCTTCCTTTCAGTCGATCTTCGTCATCACTGCTTGTCACTTGCACGATCGAACGTAGGAAATATAATCAAATGCCATCATGGACTCGAGCTGATCTCTGAAAACAAAGCAAACTAAAGAGAGAAAGGAAATCTTTTTGGATTTTTCAAAGGTTGAATAAAAGCAAAAGAAAGAAAATAATTCTTTTTGTTGTTTTTGCAAAGAGAGAAACAAAGAAGAACGGGCAAAAACTTCAAAAAGATCAGAGCGAATAAAACGGATAATACAATGGAAAAGTGAGAAGGGCACGTACTCCCCCAAGCTTAGGCTTTTGGCCTAAGTTGGTAGCAGCTACTGCCCCCAGGAGCCTCCTGCTCCAGGGGTATGGTGGTGAGTCCACGGGTCGTAGAAGGATGCTGGCGCGTACACCGAATTCCTCGGAGTCTCCCATGAGGAAGGTTCCGAACGCCAAACAGAGGAAGACCCTTCACCAAACTCGGTGGCGGTCTCTTCCTGAAAATGTGGTATCTCACCGTGCCTCTCCTCGTCGGGCATAAACCCCTCCATGGGGTTATGGAACTGATGCTGGACCATGAACTCATCGAACTAAACAACATCAAAGGACCATCCGTTCCTGCGAGAAAAATCAAACAAAAGAGGTGCAGGTAGACGGATCTCGCGTTCCGCGGCAGTTCCGAAACGCAAGATATAGATAAGATTATTAAGTTCAGAACCCATGGTAACAAACTTATGCCTTTTCATAGCAGCAAGATCAAAGCTTAAATAAGCAAAAGGAGTATCATCAGGGTGTGGGGTGCCTCCAAGATGCTCTAAGATAAGTGTGGCGTAAACGCCACCATATAAGTCTCACTTGTTACCGTTCATAGCAAGGCGTCGAGCAATTAAGGTACCCAGATTATAATCAGACCTCCCTGAGAGGGCTGCTGCCAGGATAGCAATATCCGGAGCAGAAATGCTGCTCGTGTTGTCACGAGATAGCACCCCTCTAGCAATATAATATGCAAAATACCTGAGGTGAGGAAACAGGATGCTGGAGATCTTCGACCGATGAATATCCCTCGTACCCATGCTGCAGAGAGAATTGATGATGGTTTTCAGCTCGGAGGGCTGACTGGCCATCCTAGCCGTCCTCCCAACGTTCGGCACACCTATTATTTCACAAAAATTTCCCAAAGTCATGGTGATAAGATCATTATAAATTTTAAACTCAATAGCACCTGAATCGGGATTATATCTAAAACTGTTAATGAAACTGGAGGTGAGTTTTTGATACTGAGTAACACGGCTCGTGACGAGTCGTGTCAAACCTGCATTAGCACAAAGATTATAAAACTCATCCTTGATTCCCGCGGCTTCCATGAATTCATCACATGGAAACGTCATCGCACGTGCTGGACTTGTGTCTTCCAACAACTCCAGGGGCACATGATCTTCATTATAGCTCACCCTAGCAGTCGATGGTGAAGCTGCGGCTCTAGTAACTCGATCGGAGTGTGCGGGCCTCCTCTTCTCAAGCCACCCTTTTGCCCTTCCTAACAAACTTATTTCCGAATTTTTTTACAATTTACAAAAACGAGGATTAAAACAAAGTGGGCTAAGGCAAACTACTCAACTCACTTGCCTAAGGCATAAACTTGCATCAAAACTTGGAAAATAACTTTCTACACATGCATGCAAGCTCATCTCTACAGCACCAAGAACTACTAAATACTCACAAATGAGGCCACCAATCAAAAATCTAATTGGAGGGGTGGAGGAGTCACATACCAGGGAGTATTTGCTCAAAATTTCAGCTCAAATGACGGGCTGTAGAGAGAGATCAAAGAATCGCCTCCAAGAACGGCAAGAACACAAGAACAAAAGCAAAACTCGTGTTTTTGGAGAAAGAGAGAGAGAGAGGAAGAAGAAGTACCTGGAGGGGGGTCCCGTGGGCCCCAGGCGCCCTGTGGGCGTGGCCAGGGGCTGGGCCGCGCCAGCTGGCCGCCTGGGCCACTGGTGGCCCCCCTGGCTGGCCCCAGGCCCCTCTGGGTCTCTCCCGACGTGGAAATTTTTATTATAATTTTTCTGGAATTTTTCTGAAAACTTCACTGTTGAAAATTTTTCGAAGTACAAAAAGCTGCGAAACTCTCTGAAAACTTGAAGCAGTTAGTAGTATTGTGAAGCTTCAAAAACATAAATACTTGGTACAGCAAGTAGAACAAAACTAAAAACAAGTGAAAACATAACAAGCTCAACTTTTTATCCATATAAAACATATTTGCTAGTAAGGTTGATCAAGTCTTACCAACAAACAGGCGATATATAGAGCAAAAAGTCTCACCTCCTACGAAGTAGGTACTAAACCTTTACTTTGATGGACATTGTCCCCACCATGATAGTTTTATATTTGTGAGGCACATGTAGTGGACAGTTCCATTCTCCGATCTTCACGGTCTCAATATTCTCTATAGAGTTGAGGGCATGCCTCCTGTCGGTCTTCTTCGGAAAATATACCATGTGTTCTTTATCATTCACATGGAAAGTAACCTTCCCTTTACTGCAATCAATAATAGCACCTACGGTGTTAAGGAAAGGTCTACCAAGAATAATGGACATGCTCCCATCCTCAGGCATGTCAAGCACAACAAAATCAGTAAGAATTAAACAATTAGCAACTTCTATGGGAACATCCTCACAAATACCTATCGGAACAGCGGTTGACTTGTCAGCCATCTGAAGGGAGATATCTGTAGGAATTAGTTTCTCTAAACAAAGCCTCTCGTAAAGAGAGAGAGAGGCATAACACTCACTCCTGCTCCAAGATCACATAAAGCAGTTTTGACATAATTATTCTTTATGGAGCAAGAAATGGTGGGTATACCTGGATCACCGAGTTTCTCAGGAATCTTGCCACTGAAAGAGTAGTTAGCAAGCATAGTAGATATTGCATCATTAGGAATTTTTCTTTTATTAGTGACAATATCTTTCATATATTTTGAATAAGGAAATAACTTAATAGCATCTGTCGGGGAAACTGGACGCCCACGAACACCTATGGGACCGGAGCCCCTTCTACGTTGCGGTAAGGGAGCGGAGGGAGCACGGAGAGCAGATCGAGGAGCACACGCGGGCAGTTTTACCCAGGTTCGGGCCGCGAGGACGCGTAAAACCCTACTCCTGCCTTGGTTGTATCGAGTTTCTGGAGCTCGGGAGCTTGAAGATCTACAGTACCAGCTACACCGAGCATAGTGGTGATCGAGTTTCTGGGATCGAACCCCCTCTACGTTGTGCATGGGCCTCCTTTTATAGCTCAAAGGGGTCACCGACAGGTGTCAACGTAGAGGAGGGTAAAAATGTAAAATCGGTGGTAGTTGCAAAAGTGCATGAACAGTGGATGAACAGTGGTCTTCACCTAACTCTGATGGTGGGGGACAAGGGCATTGAATGCCCGTCGCCGTCGCCCCAAAAGCGCCCGCCCGGGCGTCTCCGTTCGCCACGGCGATGGCTTCGTCGCCGTGGCTCGCCAGCGTGTCCCTTAGGCTGCACAGCCATCCGCCACGTGCCCCTGGAAGGGCCCCAGGGCGACGCGTGGCCGGATGAGCTGGAGCGCAGGCACACAACATAAGTTTCCCCGGCAAGCACCTTGCCGGGGTCGCAACCTTGCCGGGCCCGGAAGCTTGTCGCTCTCCGGGTCCTGTCGGGGCGCACGATGCGCCACGATATATCTTCTGAAGTGTTTATTCTTTGGCCTTCCTGGCAAGCTCCTCTTGCCAGGGTCTTGTGCTGGAATGATAACTTTGAGCCTGGTGTGGCCTTCCCGGCAAGCTCCTCTTGCCGGGGTCTTGTCTCTTAACTTGAATACTTTGTTCTTGAATGGCTCAAAAGGGGTCTAGAGTGGGCTTTGGCGGGCGCATGGTGAGCCAGACCACGGGACGCTGCTACTGCCCGTGCACAAGTCGGGATACTAAGGTACCCCTTCTTTAGTACACCGACAGGAGCCCCCGGGCCTGGGCCACACACGGTGCCGAGCGCTGTTGGGCTAGGCCCAGAATAGTGCACGGGCACACGCGGCCCACACCACGCCGTTTCCCACTCCAGATTCGCCGCATCTCTCCCTAACGGCACGCGTCGATTGCGGCGTCGTGGGAGAGATCATGGCCTGTTTCTTTAATGGGGAAATGCGGAACGTCCCCCACTTCCCCCTTAAAAGCAGAGGAAGCAGGGGCAGTTTCCCCCCATTGCCTTCACTGTGCCTTGAATCTCCAGAAACCTCCGCTGCTCCCTGCCTCCGCCCTTCCTCCGCCGTCTTCCCCACCAGCAGCGTCGTCGCCCTCCCTCGCCGTCCCCGCCATGGCCCCGAAGAGCGACCAGGCGAAGAGAGACAAGGCAAAGAGCGACAAGGCGAAGAAGGAGAAGTCTGAGCAGGCGGCGAAGCTGGCAGCCATGCGGAGAAGGAGGATGGTCTTCCTGCCGAGGCTCGGCCCGAGGGAGCAGCGGGACAAGTACTACTTGTTCTGGGCGAGGGAGACGAAGGATCACCCGCGCACCAGAGTCCTCCCCGCCGTGGCCGTCGACATGTTCCCGGGAGGTTACTACTTCTTCGCTGCGTTCTTCTATTGCGGTCTCTGCCCTCCGTATTCGGAGTTCCTCTGTGATGTGATGAACACGTATGGCCTCCACCTTTTAGATTTCACCCCAAATGCCGTTCTCACCTTGGCCGTTTTCGCACATCTGTGCGAAAACTATGTCGGGGTCCACCCAAATGTAGCCCTTTTCCGCCATTTCTTCACGCCTAGAGTAGAGTCCGGATCCCCACTCTCCGGCGGCATCTCCTGGATCTTCAGGCTGAACAAGAAGGAGGCATACTTGAAAGGAGAGCTTCGCGGCAAGTGGGAAGAGTGGAGGGCTGACTGGTGCTGGGTTCTGGAATATGAGCCCGAGCAGTTTACCTTGCCGCGCCAGACTGCAATAGTGCGCGGCAAGGATTGGAGAGACTTGGCCCCGGAGGACGATAAGCTGCAGATCGCCCTTACTAGGATTCTTCGTCTCCGGGCTGCCAATCTGACTGTGGGTGAAGTTGGGGCTGACTTCCTCCGCCTTCGCATTGCCCCTCTGCAGGAAAGGAAGAGACCCGCTTGGGAGTTCGGCAACGCGGCGGACCGCATGAGGCTGCGCCCCAGGCTGAACTATAACTTCACCGTCTTGGAACTGAAGGGGATGGTCCGGGAGCTGTTCAAGCATGACCCCAAGCACCCGGAGTGGTTCCCTTGTGCAACAATACTGCCCTTAGTGCCATCCGCGCGGCAATGCCTGAGTGCGACTACCATGGGGTCGTCCCCACTTGGCTGGAGCCTTCAGCGAAGACCGTGCAGGCCTTCTTCGTCTTGGAACTGAAGGGGATGGTCCGGGAGCTGTTCAAGCATGACCCCAAGCACCCGGAGTGGTTCCCTTGTGCAACAATACTGCCCTTAGTGCCATCCGCGCGGCAATGCCTGAGTACGACTACCACGGGGTCGTCCCCACTTGGCTGGAGCCTTCAGCGGAGACCGTGCAGGCCTTCTTCGACAACTTGGTTGAAAAACCACGCAAAGCCGAGGAGAAGAAGGGGCTCACCCGGGAGACCACCGAGCGGGATGTGGCGTACATTGCCTCCAGGATGGAGGAGGCCGCTGCGGATGCAGCGGCAGGTGAATTTGGATACACTGTGGATGAAGCGGAGGCGGCGGAAGCGGTGAGTGAGGCTGAGGAGGAGGAAATCCTCAAGCTGCTGAAGCTTGCGCCCGAGGAGTTTGCCGGGGAGCCTACCGGGGAGCCTGCCGGGATGGGCGAGGCTGCCGGGCAGGGTGCTGAGTCCAGCGGGCCCGCCGAGGAGGAGGGGGACGCCGAGTCCGGTGATTCCGATGAAGATTCTGGCGGGTCTCTGAATCTTGATGACGACGCCTCCTCATCCTCGGAGAATTCTCCGCCACCACCAAGCCCTCCGCCACAACAGAAGAAGCGCCTCCGCAAGGCCGCCGAGACGGTGAGGCCACATGCGCCCCGACAACAACCGAAGCGCCGGGCGACGCGCGCCACCACGACGAGCAAGGTCGTCAAGGAGGCGCCCCGTGCCCGAGCGACAAGCGGAGGGGGATCTTCCCGGAGTGACTCTGGGGTTCCTTCTGCTCCTCGGTCCTCAGCGACGACCGGTGCTGGGTCCTCACAGCCCACAGCTCCGGATCCCGCCAAGCGCCCGAGGGAGCCTTCTCCTCCAGCTCCTCACGCTGGAGCACGCGAGGCGGGATTTGACTTCTCCGCCCTCAGCTCTGACGAAGAGGAGGAAGAGTAAGTACTTGCAATTTTCATTTCCTTTGATTTTGTCTTGATTTCTCTTGCTTGGTTCTAATCTTGTTTTGGCTTCCAGGACATTGACCCAGCGGATGGCGAAGAGGGCCAAGATCCATGTGGTCGATATCGAGGACGACGAGCCCGTCGCAGCGGCAGGTGATGCGCCAGCGACAGACTTGCCGGACCAGCCTGTTGCTCCGGGGAGCAGCCCCCAGCGCAGCCCCCAGCGTAAGTGTGGTATTCATTTTTCTGTTTGACGGGCGCACTTGAGGTTGTTATCCTTATCGATATCTTGTTGTCTTGTGCAGAAGTGGAGCCGCAGCCTCAGGAGCACCAGGAGGTCGCCCCCGACGAGCCGCTTGCTCCACCCTCCCCGCCAAGGATCAGCTCCCTGGCAAGGGACAGCGCTCCGCCAAGGATGGGCACTCCGCCGAGGGCGAGTACCCCGCCAAGGGCGAGCAGCCCGTCAAGGGTGAGCACCCCGCCAAGGGAGGGCGCAAGCGGCCCTCCGCCAGCGGGGGCCACTTCTACGCCGCCAAGGGAGAGCTCCCCGGCGAGGGACCCCGTCATCGAAGAGGCCCGCACAGGTAAACCCTTGTACTTTCTTCTTCTTGGATTCTTCTTTTTGGATATTTGCTTGACAAATCTTTCTTTTCTTTTTCTTCGGCTAGATCCGCCCGCCCCGGAGTCAATGGAGACGGAAACCATTGCCGAGGAGGAGGTGCGTGGCGACGCTGGCGATGCCACCGCCGCAGAGGGAACGGTTGGCGCCGATGAGCCAGCCGCCAAGGAGACCGCCCCGACCGCTGACGCCGCGGCTGGGGAAGGGACCGGCGACCGCACTGCTGGCCCGGAGGCCGCAGGAGCGCCGGACGCTGCACCGGCCGCCGATCCTTCCGCTTCCGCGGCTGGGTTGGGCATTTATTTGGAGGCCGCCAACGGGGTCTTTATCCAAGTCCCGTGGGCGTCCTCATCAAGGGCACCCGCGGAGGGAGAGACGTTTGACGGAGAAGTTCTCGCCTCCGCCGGGTTGAAGGTTGTCGATGCGCCCGGCAGCAGCGACGAGCCCAAAGAAGAGCAACTCCTGCGCCGACTCTTGGCCTTGTACCGGGCTAGGCAGGCGAAGTTGGAGTCTCGGGAGGCTCTGGCTGCCAAGGCTGGTGCTGATTTGGAGAAGCGCGCCACGGAGCTCCGTGCCGCCAACCAGGCGGCCCTCCGAAACTTGGCGGAGGAGCGCGAAGAGCTTGCCGGAGCACACCAAGCATTCCTCCTCGAGAAGGCCGAGGTGGAGGAGCAGCAGCGTCTGGCCGCCGAGGAGCTGTCTCGGCAGGAAGGAGAGCTCAACCAGCGGAAGGTCGACCTCGACAGCCACGAGGACGACCTCACCGCTCGGGAGCAGGCTATTGGCGGGGCTCTGCAGGAGGCGAGGGATGCCGCCGCTGCCGCAGAGACCGCCAAGAGGGACCTGGAGGCCAGGGTGGCGCAGATGGAGCTGAACTTGAAGGCGAGTGAAGATAGGGTCGCCGCGCTCAACGTGGCGCGGGAGAAGGATGCCCACACCAACTCGGAGTTGCAAATGCGCCTCTCCGAGAAGGGCAAAGAGCTCACCGACGCCAGGGACTCCATTGCTGACTTGGAGATGAAGGTCTCTACCCTCACCGACTCGCTTGACGCCGCCCAGGACCGTGAGACGAAGCTGAAGGACGATCTCCGTACTGAGAGGGCCTTGCTGGAGAGCGCCGCCGTCTCGCAAAATCACTTTCAGCGGACGGTGGAGCAGTGGACCGAGGAGCTCGTCACCTCCGCCGCCAACATCGACATGGAGATGGTGGCGCTGAGGGTGGAGCACCTCGCGTATTCCCCCGACGAGAATCTCCCCCATAGCGCCAAGCTGAGCTTGTTCCTCAGAGGAGTGGCGCCGGCTCTCGCGTGGTTACGGGAGAAGATCCCCGTGCAGCTGGCTGACGAGGCGCGCCGGCTTTGCACGGGTACCATGGAGCGGGTGTTGTCGAAGATCGTCTACCGCAACCCCGGGATCAACCTCGTCAACGTCCTCCGGACCCTGCCGCCCGAAGCTGACCAGGAGGCGTTGAAGGCAAAAGTTGCCCACATCGTAGCCAAGGTGGGCAAGATCCAGAGGATTGACGGAGACCGCAGAGACTAGGCACCTTGCTTCCCTCGCCGCTGTCGATTAAATCATAGGTAGCAGTTGTTTAGAACAGCGGCAAGTTATCTCTGTAATATATACTTTCATTTTGGGTAACCAATGCAATGTTATCTCCCTTGCTTTAGTCCCTTCACTTTGTATGCTTTCCACCCTACGCTTTTAGGGAACTTGCCGGCAAGGGGCCCTTGCCGCGAGCGCTGAGTGCGGGACTCTTAGCAGCCTGCTAGTAAAGCCCTTGTCGGCAAGAAACCTTGCCGCAGCTAGTCGCAGCACACTTAGATTGCTGAGCAAACTCGAAAACGAAGTAAGGGCGCGACACTTGTCGCAGCTCACTTAAGCCGTTGAGCGTGCTCGAAACAAAGTAAGGGCGCGGCTAGCCACGGGTAGGTTCCTCCGCGCACAGGTTTTCCATACAAAGTGTGGTTGTTCAAGGAAGATAACAAAAAATTTAAAAATTTGAATGCTCAAACTTTGGTAACTTAGCTTTCATGGATTGTTTGTTTCCCGGCAAGACTTTTCTTTCTTGAACAACACTTGGTTCATACTTCTATCTCCTTCCCCCCCGGCAAACTTGTGCGCGAGGAATACTCCTTCTGTTTCAGAGAGAAAGGCAAAAGAGGAGGAAATACAAGTACGGAGCCTTGCGGCTTGTTACTGCTTACCGGGGGTGTGTGCTGCACAAAATGTCAGATGACACATGCAAATAAAAGGAAAAGCACGAAATGACAAATGGTGCGAAGCACAAAAGTTTTACTGATGCACGGGGTCTGCGCCCGGCTTTGTACAAAGGTTTACATGCAACAGCGGCAAGACTTGTACAAAAGGTGGTTGCCGGAGCGGATCACGGCAACCGCGCCTTACAGGTGAAACTTGCGAAGATGCTTTATGTTCCAGGAGTTGCTCACCGGTAAGCCTTCTTCGGTCTCAAGGCGGACAACGCCAGGCCTTGTGACTTGTCTCACCCGATAAGGGCCTTCCCACTTTGGCGTCAACTTGTTGGAGCCCTTGGCGGACTGAACGCGCCGAAGAACAAGGTCGCCTTCCTCGAGACTCCTGGCCTTGACCTTGCGGCTATGATAGCGACGCAAGGCTTGCTGGTATCGAGCAGCTCGTACAGCAGCCTGGAGACGTTCCTCCTCAAGGAGCAATGCATCATCTTGTCGCAGTTGCTCTTGCTCGAGCTCGTCGTAAGCGAGCACTCGAGAAGACCCGTATACGAGTTCCGTGGGGAGAACTGCCTCTGCTCCATAGACAAGAGCAAAGGGTGTCTGTCCGGTGGCTCGATTTGGTGTCGTCCTGATTGACCAAAGAGCCGCCGGCAACTCCTCTATCCAGTTTCTTCCACACTTGTGCAGCCTGTCAAAGGTTCTTGTCTTGAGTCCGCGCAGCACTTCAGCGTTTGCCCTCTCCGCTTGACCATTGCTCCTTGGGTGAGCAACAGAAGCGAAGCAGACCTTGGCGCCAAGGTCTTGGACGTATTGCATGAAGGTGCGACTTGTGAACTGTGTGCCGTTGTCGGTGATGATCCTGTTAGGGATTCCGAAACGGCAAACTATTGATCTGAAGAACCTGACTGCTGACTGTGCTGTCACCTTTCTCACTGGTTCCACTTCTGGCCACTTTGTGAACTTGTCGATTGCGACGTACAAGTACTCAAAGCCCCCGACAGCGCGGGGAAAGGGGCCGAGGATGTCGAGCCCCTAGACCGAGAAGGGCCAGGACAAAGGGATCGTCTGGAGAGCTTGAGCTGGCTGGTGAATTTGTTTGGCATGGAACTGGCACGCTTCACACTTGGTTACTTGTGCAGTTGCATCTTGGAGGGCTTCTGGCCAAAAGAAACCTTGCCGGAACGCCTTTCCGGCAAGCGCTCTTGCACCAATGTGGTGACCACATATGCCTCCGTGTATCTCTGCCAACAGCTTCTGTCCATCTTCCCGGGAAATGCACTTCAATCTGACACCATTGAGTCTTCTTCTGTACAGTTCGTTGCCAACGAACTGGTACATACTTGACTGCGTGGTTATCCTCTCTATCTCTTCTGGTTCTTCGGGAAGCTCTCCAGTCTGAAGAAAACGGACGATTTGCTATGCCCATGCTGGAGCTTGAGGCTCAGCAACAAGGACTAAAGGCATCAGGGCTGCTGCGGGAACCTCAGCTTCTACGGCAAGAACCTGCGGCTCTGCCGGAGCTGAGGGTTCCCCGGCAAGCCTGCCGGGGCAAGGCTTGTCGGGAACGCCTGCTTCAACTGTACAGACCCTTGGGTCCGCAGGAGCAGACTGTTCCTCAGCATTTTGGTTGCTGATCTTGGGGACCTTGGCGGCGGCTTCGGGAAGATCCGCCGGCAAGTAGTCTCCGGAGACCAACTTCCTCTTCTTGCTCTGCCCAACTGATGGTGTAACGGATGGCTGAGTTAGCTTGAGCACGAAGACCCCTAGTTCCACAGGTAACTTCATTGCAGCACACTTTGAAAGGCCATCTGCGATGTCATTCTGAGCTCTTGGAACGTGCTCCATCTGTAGGCCTTCAAAGTGTTCTTCAAGCTTCCTCACTTCATCGACATAAGCTTCCATCAGAGGGCTCTGGTAACTCTTGTTTACTTGTCGGACCACCAACTGTGAGTCTCCCCGCACAATCAACCTCTTGATCCCAAGTTCGGCCGCAATTCTGAGACCGGCAAGCAAACCTTCATACTCGGCAGTATTGTTTGTCGCTTGCTCCTTGGGAAAGTGCATTTGAACAACATACTTGAGGTGCTCTCCGGTGGGCGCTATGAGTAACAAGCCAGCGCCGGCGCCTTGCAGCGAGAAGGCACCATCGAAGTACATTATCCACTCCTTGCTTGCTTCTTGGACGGGGATGCTTGTCTCTGGAACTTCTTCATCTGGTGTTGGGGTCCATTCCGCTATGAACTCTGCCAAAGCTCTGCTCTGTATGGTTGAAGTACTCTCAATCTTGAGACCAAAGCTTGACAGCTCCAGTGCCCACTCGACGATCCCGCCTGTTGCTTCTGGATTTTGCAATATCCTCTTCAACGGAAAGCGAGTGACTACTGTTATCTCATGTGCTTGGAAGTAATGGCGCAGCTTTCTTGAGGCCATGAGGAGGCCGAAAAGTAACTTCTGCACTCCAGAGTATCTTGATCTAGCCCCCTGCAAGAGGGAACTTACAAAATAAACTGGGCGCTGCACCATCTTCTTTCGCACTTCTCCTTGTTCCTGCGCAGACTTATCCTTGTCGGGGCCAGAGCTTGTCGGGGAAGCCCCCTGCTTGTTGCTGAATGCGCTTGCCGGGGATGTGGGTTCCTCATCTGCCTCCCTCTCTGCTACTAACGCAGCACTAACCACTTGATTGGTTGCCGCTAAGTACAGTAGCAACTTTTCTTGTGGTTTAGGTGCGACAAGTATCGGAGTGGAGGATAGGTATCCTTTCAAGTCTTGCAGCGCAGCCTCCGGTTCCGGAGTCCATTTCATAGGACCTGCCTTTTTCAAGATTTTGAAGAAAGGCAGGGCGCGTTCTGCAGATTTTGAAATGAACCTGCTGAGGGCAGCCACACAACCAGCAAGTCTTCTTACGTCCTTGACGCGCTTCGGGGCTTCAATCTGCTCGATGGCTTTAATCTTGTCGGGATTGGCTTCAATCCCCCTCTGGGACACGAAGAACCCGAGAAGCTTGCCGGAGGGGACTCCGAAGACGCACTTCTCGGGGTTCAACTTGAGTTGTATCTTGCGCAGATTCTCAAAGGTTTCTTCTAAGTCTTGAATCAGGGTATCTTTGCACTTGCTCTTGACCACTATATCATCCATGTAGGCTTCTACATTCTTGTGTATCTGTGGCTCAAAAGCAGTGTGTACCACCCTTGCAAATGTCGAGCCCGCATTCTTCAATCCAAAGGGCATGCTTATAAAGCAATATGTGGCACATGGAGTAATGAACGCGGTCTTCTCCTCGTCTTCCTCAGCCATGAATATCTGGTGGTAACCTAAGTATGCATCGAGAAATGAAAGCAACTCACATCCGGCGGTGGAGTCAACAATCTGGTCAATGCGCGGCAAGGGAAATGGATCCTTAGGACAAGCTTTATTCACATCAGTGAAGTCTATACAAAGTCTCCACTTCCCATTAGCCTTGCGCACGACAACTGGATTGGCCAACCACGTGGGATGTAGTACACCTCTAACCAGGCCTGCTGCTTCCAACTTCTTGATTTCTTCGGCGATGAACACTTGGCGCTCCACCGCTTGCTTTCTGACCTTCTGCTTGACGGGCCGCGCGTGAGGACAAACAACAAGCTTGTGCTCAATTACCTTCCTGGGAACGCCGGGGATGTCAGACGGTTGCCACGCAAACACGTCCACATTCGCCCGCAGGAAGGCAACGAGCGCGCTTTCCTATTTGGGGTCGAGTGTAGCACTAATGGTGAAGGTTCCACCAGTGCCGTCCTCCTTGGCGGACACCTTCTTGGTTGCCGGTGGAGCTGCCATTCCCTTCTTGCACTTGCCGGTGGAGCTCGATGGTGCGTCCTCGACGGCAGCGCAGCACTCCGAAGAGGTGCGTTTGCCGGAGTGGGCTCCAGAGCTCTTGCCGGACTTGGTCTTGGTCTTCCCCCCGGGAGCTTCAGCGGCAAGTGTTTTGCTGCCTGCCGCGGCTGCTGCATCCCGGTAGATCTTGTCGGCGCAAATAAGCGCATCCTTCTTGTCGCCGGGGACAGAGATGACGCTTATCGGCCCTGGCATCTTGAGCATGTTGTATGCGTAGTGGGAAGCTGCCATGAACTTGGCGAGCGCAGGACGGCCGAGTATCCCATTGTACGGCAATGGGATATCGGCAACGTCGAACGTGATCCTCTCCGTCCTGAAGTTGAGCTCTCCACCAAAGGTCACTGGCAGCGTAATCTTCCCCTTCGGCTTGCTCCTTCCCGGGTTGATTCCTTGGAACGTCCCGGTTTCCTCGAGCTCGCTATCGGGGATCTGCAGTTTCTTGATCACAGCGGAGGAAATCAAGTTGAGGCCGGCCCCGCCGTCAACCAACATCTTGGTGACCTTGAGGTTGCGGATAGTTGGTGAAACCAACATCGGCAAGCACCCGACCGCGGTTGTGCGGTCAGGGTGGTCCTCGAGGTCGAAGATGATGGGCGTGCCGGACCATTTCAGCAGCCTGCGCGACTCGACGGGTGGCTCAGCTGCATTCACTTCCCGCACCCATTGTTTGAGTTGGCGGTGGGAAGTGTGCAGAGAGGCACCTCCATCGACGCACAGAACTTATGTGGCCTTCTGGAACTCCTGCTCGCTGTTGTCTCCTTCGTCCATGTCCTCGTCATCGTCTTCGTCTTCGTCCTTGTCGAGGCCCCGGGGAGGTCTGTCTCCTTGCCGCTGCTTGGCCTTGCCGCGGCGTCCTCCCCGACCATTGAACGGCCGCTTCTTGCTGGGCTCTCCTCCGCCTCCTTGGGCCTTCTCCTTGTCGCGACGCTCGTATTCAGCCTTTTGCTGCTCTACGAGGTACTCTACCCTTTTGCAGTCTTGGAGGTCGTGGCCCTTGGTGCGGTGGATCTTGCAGTACTGCTTGTCGGAGCCGTCCTGCTTGTCGGCTGCCGCTACAGGGGCGGCCTCCTTGCCGGAGCCACCAACCTGTGTCTTCTTGGCGGGAGCCTCCTTGCCGGACTGCTCGACAACCAGTACCTCCTTGTTCTTCTTCTTCCTGTTATTCCGCCGCCGGCCTTTCCTTGCCGGGGTGGCATCCTCGCTGTCACTTCCTCCTGCGCCGGTATCCTCTCCGGGGAGTCTCCTCCCCTCTTCAGCACGTGCACATTTGTCAGCCAGAGCGTAAAGCTCGCTAACGTCCCGGATCTTGGTCATCGCCATCTCCTCCCTCATTCGGCGGTTACGCATGTTCTGGTGGAACGCGCTGATAACCGCGGCAGGGTGGACATCGGGGATATTGTGTTGAACACGGCTGAACCTTTGGATGTATTTGCGCAGGGACTCTCCCTCCTTCTGGGCAAGGATGTGGAGATCGCTCTCCTGGCCGTGGGGTTTGTGGCCGCCCGTGAAGGCGCCAACAAACTGCTGGCACAAATCCGCCCATGAAGAAATGGAGTTCTCCGGCAAGTGCATAAGCCAAGACCTGACGTTTGGCTTAAGCACGAGCGGGAAGTAGTTGGCTAGGATCTTCTCGTCGCGTCCCCTGGCAGCCTGCACCGCTATGGTGTAAAT
The DNA here is from genome assembly GCA_902687465.1 of Secale cereale. NCBI lineage: Eukaryota > Viridiplantae > Streptophyta > Magnoliopsida > Poales > Poaceae > Secale > Secale cereale. The sequence continues at coordinate 210,458,302 of LR738711.1, forward strand.
GCTGAGGAACTCCGAGGGGTGTGTCTTGCCGTCGTACTTCTCGGGTACGTCGGGCTTAAAATTCTTCATGCTGGGCCACTGGACTTGCCGCAGCTCTCGGGTGAACGCAGGGCAGCCTGCCGCGTACGGCAAGTCGCATGGTTCACCGGGCACGTGCATGTCGACAGCGGTCCCAGCGCGCTGGTCGGACTGTCTTCTGGCTTCTCGTCGACGCTCGATACGAGTTCGAGCGTCCTCTTGTCGCCTGTCGTCGAGGACTTGGCGCTGATCGCGGCGAGCCCGCGGATCCGACGACACCGTGGAGTCGTCGTCGACGTTGATCCAACGGGGTGGCGATTTCTGCTTCCGCGGCGGGGAGTGCACGGTAGTTGCACCCCCGGCGGTCTTGTCATCGTCGGCCTTCGCTTGGTCGACTTGCCGCGGCCGTGAAGTTGCCGGCTGCTGCGGCGCGTCGTTGTTGGCGAAGGCGATGAGGCTCTGGATCGTCGCCCTCCAGTCTTCGGCCTTGTACGCCGCGGGAGGAAAGTCAAGGAGCAGCTGAGCCCTGGCCAGGGATTCTGCTGGAGAGGAGGGAAACGGTGGCGAACGGTGCGAGGAGCGGGACACGCTCGGACTTCTAACCGCGTTAGAAGGAGCATGTTCCCGTTCCGGCGACCGCGCCTTGCTCGTGCCAGGACGTTGGCCTTGAGCGTCCCGTGACCCGCCGGCCTGGCCACGTCCCAACAAGCGTATGGTACCTCCGGTACCACGTCGCTGCTGGTCTGGCACCTCCTGAGAGGGACGTGGTGCGTGCACGGATACCGAGGCCTTGGAGTTCGCCCGGTCGTCCGTCTTGTCCTTGGACTTGGTGGCGCCGTGAGTCTCCCCACCGGCGTCCACCCTTCCGCCGGCGTCTCCCCCACCAACCGTCGGCCCTGGTGGTGGTGGGATCGACGCGGACGGGCCTCCGACCTCCGAAGCCTTCTTCTTCGGAGGCATGTTGATGTAGTCGATGAGGTTGATGGAGCTGGAGAGGTTGATGAAGACTGCGTCCGCGTGAGGACCGGATCAGGTTCGCACAACCTCGACGCCCCCTACCTGGCGCGCCAAAGATGTCGGGGAAACTGGAGAGCAGATCGAGGAGCACACGCGGGCAGTTTTACCCAGGTTCGGGCCGCGAGGACGCGTAAAACCCTACTCCTGCCTTGGTTGTATCGAGTTTCTGGAGCTCGGGAGCTTGAAGATCTACAGTACCAGCTACACCGAGCGTAGTGGTGATCGAGTTTCTGGGATCGAACCCCCTCTACGTTGTGCATGGGCCTCCTTTTATAGCTCAAAGGGGTCACCGACAGGTGTCAACGTAGAGGAGGGTAAAAATGTAAAATCGGTGGTAGTTGCAAAAGTGCATGAACAGTGGATGAACAGTGGTCTTCACCTAACTCTGATGGTGGGGGACAAGGGCATTGAATGCCCGTCGCCGTCGCCCCAAAAGCGCCCGCCCGGGCGTCTCCGTTCGCCACGGCGATGGCTTCGTCGCAGTGGCTCGCCAGCGTGTCCCTCAGGCTGCACAGCCATCCGCCACGTGCCCCTGGAGGGCCCCAGAGCGACGCGCGGCCAGATGAGCTGGAGCGCAGGCACACAGCATAAGTTTCCCCGGCAAGCACCTTGCCGGGGTCGCAACCTTGCCGGGCCCGGAAGCTTGTCGCTCTCCGGGTCCTGCCGGGGCGCACGATGCGCCACGATATATCTTCTGAAGTGTTTATTCTTTGGCCTTCCTGGCAAGCTCCTCTTGCCAGGGTCTTGTGCTGGAATGATAACTTTGAGCCTGGTGCGGCCTTCCCGGCAAGCTCCTCTTGCCGGGGTCTTGTCTCTTAACTTGAATACTTTGTTCTTGAATGGCTCAAAAGGGGTCTAGAGTGGGCTTTGGCGGGCGCATGGTGAGCCAGACCACGGGACGCTGCTACTGCCCGTGCACAAGTCGGGATACTAAGGTACCCCTTCTTTAGTACACCGACAGCATCAGTCAAAGGGATTTGAAGAAAAAGAGGTTTAATCCACTCAAAAAACTTATTATAATGCTCTTCTTCTTTAGATTTGATGGACTTACCTGGAAAGGACATGGGTTTCTGTACCCATGGTTCTCTCTCCTTCCCATGTTTTATTGCGATGAAGTCTTCTTTAGTGTACCTCTTACGTTTGTCAGGTGCTTCTCCTTCTCGAATTTCAGGCGGATCATTCTTCTCATTATCATTACCTTCAGGTTCAGCACCGTCTTCTGTCTCAGCATCGGAGATAGATACACTGTTGGGATCAATAGCTGGTTCTTCATCTGCAATAGGATCATTAGAATTGTCAGTCTCCTTATGTTTCTTCTTTTTCTTTGGAGAGCCAACAATTTCTTCCTCCTGCATTTGAGAATCCTGCTCGATTCTCTTCGGATGCCCCTCTGGATAAAGAGGATCTTGAGTGCTAGTTCCTCCTCGGGTCTTAATCCCGAAAGCCTGCAAATTATCTTGTTTGGCATTGTTAGCAAGCAAATCTCTTTGCACATTAGAAATTTGATCAAGCCGAGTTTGAACCATATGAAAATGCTTCACAAGACATTGAACATCATTAACTGTTCTATCTAAAATATCAAGCAGTTTTTTGATAGCAAGGGAATTATCATGCAACTGACTTTCTATCCTCTCATTAAAATGATTTTGTTTCATAATAAAATTATCAAACTCATCTAAACATTGATCAGGAGGCTTACCATGAGGGATGTTACTTGCGTTGAAATCTAAAAGAGAGTGTACCTCTACCATAGGAGGGTGAGTAGTAGGCTCACACAGCTTATCAATAGGGGGTAGATTCTTCACGTCTTCAGCTTTAATACCTTTCTCTTTAATAGACTTCTTTGCTTCTCGCATATCCTCGGGGCTCAGAACAAACATGCCCCTCTTCTTTGTTGGTGGAGGTGGTTCAGGGACGGACCAATCTTCATGGTTTTTGGCAATCCTGCCCATTAAATCTTCCGCATCGTCCGGTGTTCTTTTCCTGAAAACACAACCAGCACAACTGTCCAAATAGGACCTGGATTCATCAGTTAGACCAGCATAGAATATATCGATTAATTCATTCTTAGGGATTTCATGTCCTGGTCTAGCCCGAATCAGACCGCAGTACCTCCCCCAAGCTTTAGGGAGGGACTCATCCTGCAACTGTTTGAAGTTATAAATTCTTTGTAAAGCAGCATGTTGCATGTGAGCAGGAAAGTACTTATCAACAAAAGAGTGAGCTAAATCTTGCGGACTCTTAATGGAACCGTATGGGAGTGAATCATACCATGCTTTAGCACCTTCCTTCAACGAGAAAGGAAGAAGCTTGGTCACATAAAAGTCTCGTATCTTTTCATCTGTGGTAAATAGGCCACCTAACTCACCGAGTTTAGTCAGGTGTGCAATAGCATCATCATTTTCTCTGCCATAAAAGGGGTCAGCTTCAACCATAGGTATAAGTGAAAGGTCAACAGAGAAATCATAATCAGGATCATCAATGCATATAGGGGGTGTAGCAAATTCAGGATTAGGAACGGTTTTGTTCTTCAGAGAGTGTTTTTCAAACAGTTTCTTAATAGCTTCAGGGTCAGAGCCAGAAAACTCTGTCAGTTCCCTGCATAAATCTTCATCTAGTATATAGTAATCATCATCAAGGAGCCTCTCTTTAAGTTTACTCAAATCAGGATAATCATAAGTTTCACCAATAGGGTAGCGAGTAACAGGAAGTTCAATTCCAGACTTTTTAGCAGCAGCAGCAATTTGTTTCTCAAGAGCATAACCAAGCGAATTAAAATCATCATCAAAAGTAGTAGAAGCATCATCTAGAGTATCAGACATAGTAACAGATTCAGTAGGAGCATCATGTGGTGGTGGTGAGGCAAACTTACTCATAATGGAAGGTGAATCAAGTGTAGCACTAGTGCTCAGAGCAGTACCTCTTCTTGTAGTAGATAGTAAGATCGGAACCTTGGGGTCTCCTTTCTTACCCATAGTAAATAAAGTGCAGCAGGTAGGATACCTCAAGTAGACTTGTAAATATTGCTATGCTCCCCGGCAACGGCGCCAGAAAACGGTACTTGATAACCCTCAACCGTAAGGGATCGAGATAGTCTTCACGGGTAAGAATAACCCAATTTATTGATTCGACACACGGGGAGCCAAAGAGTATTTATAAGCTTTGACAGTTGAGTTGTCAATTCAACCGCACCTGAAATATACTTACTTGCAACAAAAGATAAGTGGTAACAGTGATATGATAGTGATGATAGTAATAGTAAAAGTAAACAGCAAAAGTAAATAGCAGTAGTAAATGGCAAAAGTAGCAACTAGTGACAAGCAGGGTTTAAAACACTGTAGGCTAGGGAGATGGATGGTTGGGCGCTGCATGGATGAGATAGATTTAACTTGGGGCACGACACACGGAAAAGTAATGATCATCTAGGCAAATATCAGACATTAGGCATGTATCCCGTAGGTAGTTGTACGTGCTTGCAATAAGAACTTGCACAACATCCTTTGTCCTACCATCCCGCTACGAACGGGGCCAAAAGGAACTAATGGATATTAAGGTGCTCCTGTCAAAGAGCACCGGAACAAAGCAATGAACTCAATGGATACATGTAATCCTCAAACTACGGACCATCCCCTTTGGTGTCCCAAGCTGTCACTTTTGGGATCGCCGGTTCCGGACCGTAATAGGTGCAAACAACTCATAGATAGGATCACGAACACAAATATATTCATGCAAACACATATGGTTCAGATCTGAAATCATGGCACTCGGGCCCTAAGTGTCAAGCATTAAGAGTAATAAGTTGAAGCAAAGATGATAAACACCATAGTAGATGATAGGCAACATGCCCCCAACAATCTGATAAACTATTACATGATCTAACTCATCCAATCCCTACCATCCCCTTCGCCTACAGCGGGGGAATTACTCACACATGGAAGGGGAAGTCATGGAGGGATGATGGAGTGGTGGTGATGATGACGATGGCGACGATCTCCCCTCTCCGGAGGCCAATTCAGCCTCCAGATTAGCCCTCTCGAGGAAGAACAGAGGGTGGCGGATACATGCCTAATGTTTGATATTTGCCTAGATGATCATTACTTTTCCGTGTGCCTTGCCCCAAGTTAGATTCATGATATATCTCATCCATGCAGCGCCCAACCATCCATCTCCCTAGCCTACAGTGTTTTAAATCCTGCTGGTTACTAGTTGCTACTTTTGTTATTTACTTTTGTTGTTTACTTTTACTATCACCACCATCACTATCATATCACCGTTACCACTTATCATTTGTTGCAAGTAAGTATATTTCAGGTGCGGTTGAATTGACAACTCAACTGTCAAAGCTTATAAATACTCTTTGGCTCCCCGTGTGTCGAATCAATAAATTGGGTTATTCTTACCCGCAAAGACTATCTCGATCCCTTACGGTTGAGGGTTATCACGTGCCGACACCCTGACAGTAGCCACGCGTATCTAGTCTCAGGCCACGACCGGATGGGACATCCTACAGGTGTATACCAGACCTCGGGTATCCCCGTGGTGGCCCCGCAGTCTGCCCAGTTTGGACCAACACTCATGAGGAGCACTGGCCTGGGTTGTTAATTAAGAACTCGGGTTTGCAACGCCCTATGCAAGTTTTAGTTATTAGGCAAATGTAAAACCAATGTTGGGCCTTGCTGGAAAAGCTTTAGCACTGAGCGAATTATCAAGGGGGGCCCATTAACCCCAACCGTGTTATGGACGCGAAATCAAGGAACATAACACCGGTTTATCGGTTCCTAGGGTGGCATGAGTGGAACAAAACACCAAGCAAGAGGCTTAGCCTTCCACCCATTACCAATATATAGGTGATTTAGTTTAATAGATTAAATAAATTGTGATATCCCAGCAAAACTTCACCACGGGGCAAAATCTTCAAATCCTCACCTGCAACTAACAACGCTATAAGAGGGGCTGAGCGATGCGTACTTAGCCAAACAACGGTTTGCTAGGAGGGTGGTTAAAGAGTTTCATGGCAACAATAGGAGGGCTGACAATCAGGAATAGGCATCGAGGCAATATCTAAAGAGCGAGACATCTAGCATAGGCAAAGATAGTAGTGATATCTAGGAATGATCATCTTGCCTGTTGATTCCACGGAGGGATCGTAACCTTGCTCCTCAAACTCAGCCTCGGTAGGAACCTCGTACTCCGAATCGTCACCAGGCTCTAACCAAACACAACAATGTAACACCGGAACACAATTGAGACGTCTCCAATGTATCTATAATTTTTATTTGTTCCATGCTATTATTTATGAAGTCTTGGATGTTTAATGGGCTTTATCATTCACTTTTATATCATTTTTGGGACTAACCTACTAACCCAAAGGCTCGGTCCAGATTCCTGTTTTTTTGCCTATTTCAGGGTTTTTGCAGAAAAAGAATATCAAACGGAGTCCAAACAGAATGAAACCTTTGCGAGATATATTTTTGGAGAAAATCACACCCAGGAAGCTTGAGAACCACGTCAGAGGATCAAGGAGCCGCCCTCGAGGGTGGGGGGCGCGCCCCCCTTCCTAGGGCACGCCCCCTGCCTCGAGGCCTCCTCAAGTGGCCCCCGGTGCCCTCCTTCTTCCTATATAAGTCCACGTACCCCAGAAACTCCGTGAACAGAGAGAAAACCATAATTCCACTGCCGTAGCTTCTGTTCCCGTGGAGATTCCATCTTGGAGCCTGTTCCGGAGCTCCACCGGAGGGGGGTCCATCACGGAGGCCTTCATCATCATCATCATCGCCCTCACCATGAGTTGTGAGTAGTTTACCACAGACCTTCGGGTCCATAGCTAGTATCTAGATGGCTTATTCTCTCTCTCCGGATCTCAATACAAAGTTCTCCTCGGTCTTCGAGGAGATCTATTCGATGTAATCTCTTCTTGCGGTGTGTTTGTCGAGATCCGATGAATTGTGAGTTTATGATCAAGGTTATCTATGAAAGATATTTGGTTCTTCTCTGAACTTTTTATGTGTGCTCATAATATCCTTGCAAGTCTCTTCGAATTATTGGTTTGGTTTGGCCTACTAGATCTATAGTTCTTGCAATGGGAGAAGTGCTTGGCTTTGGGTTCAATCTTGCGGTGTCCTTTCCCAGTGATAGTAGGGGCAGCAAGGCACGTATTGTATTGTTGCCATCGAGGATAAAATGATGGGGTTTATATCATATTGCTTGAGTTTATCCCTTAACATCATGTCATATTGCTTAAGGCGTTACTCTGTTCTTATGAACTCAATACACTAGATGCATGCTGGATAGCGGTCGATGTTTGGAGTAATAGTAGTAGATGCAGGCAAGAGTCGCTCTACTTGTCTCGGATGTGATGCCTATATACAATGATCATGCCTAGATAGTCTCATAATTATTCGCTTTTCTATCAATTGCTCGACAGTAATTTGTTTACCCGCCGTAGAATATCGCTATCATGAGAGAAGGCACTAGAGAAAACTATGGCCTCGGGTCTATTCTCAACATATCAATCTACATCTACTTTATTTTTACCGCTTTTATTTTATATTTTATTAAACTAAAAATACCAAAAATATAAACTATCATCTCTATCAGATCTCACTCTCGTAAGTGACCGTAAAGGGATTGACAACCCCTTATCGCGTTGGCTATGAAGTTCTTATTTGTTTGTGCAGGTGCGAGGGACTCGCGCGTGGTCTCCTACTGGATTGATACCTTGGTTCTCAAAAACTGAGGGAAATACTTACGCTACTGTGCTGCATCTCCCTTCCTCTTTGAGGGAATACAACGCAAGCTCAAGAGGTAGCAACAATCAATCATAATGCAATGCTCAAACACATGATGCATGGATATGAAGCATATGGGCATGGCAGGACATGATGCATCGCCTAGGGACACAAAGAATGCACAAGCATCCTAGCAAACAAGATCACAACACATGAATGAAAACAAGCAAAAGAACAAAACTAACAAGGTTATGTAGATTATTCAAACAAGCACCCAACAAGTTTAAAGGAGTTGATTAACATGGCAAGGGTGCAACTAGGACTACAACAACATGCTAGCATATTTAAAAGGGCTGGAAATAACAAACAGCAATTTCAGAAACTCCCATAATTATTTAAATGCACTTGGGACAGATCTGAAAAACTACTGTTTTAAAGTTGTTAAACATGCAAAACAACAGCACCACATTATTGTACACATTTTTTCACCCCAAATGCATATAAAGTTCGTTAAATTTGGAGTTGTAGATATTTAGTTATGACTTTTACAAGTTTAAGCATATTTAAAACACAAATTAATTCAAACAGCATTTTAAATGTTTTAAACATGGCAACAAACATCATATTAATAATCTACATGAAAAACTAAGCAAGTTTCATATATAACTCAAAACCATCAGATGCATATATCGACAGATATTAAATATAAAAAGTATATGCTGAAAAAGAAAAAAAAACAGAAAAAGAAAAATAGGCGCAAAGGTCAAACTGACCCAGGCCAAACCTAGCCGCAACCACTGACCTGTGGGGTCAGGGGTGCTGAGGTGGCGGCGGCTGTGTTCGCGCGGGGGTGCAGAGAGCGGTGAGGCTGGCAGGTGGGGCCTGCGTGTTAGTCTCACACGAGGTAAAAATGGGGGAATAAATCCCACTGCCCCCTATAGGATTCGAACTCGGGTCTCTCTGCTAACTGACGTAGAACCAGACCACTGAGCTGAGCGAGTGTTCTTGACAGAATACAGGTGCAACGCTTGAAGTGTTAACTGAAGAAGCTAGCAGCAGGGAAAAGCAGAGGCTCGTCGGAGCTGCTCCGGCGACCTAAACGAACGGCGGAGGGGTGCAGGCAGTTCCTGGGGGAACACCACATCCACTCCATGCGCTTGCAGAGCCTAACAAACACTACAACGCCGGCAACCAGCTCACGTCAGAACGGTGGCGACGGACCTCTTCGTGACAAAGCAAGGCCTAGGCGGAGCGGCGAGTAGCTGCGGGCGTGCGGGATCGAGCGGCGGAGCTGCTGCGGATCCAGAGCGCCGAAGCGCAGGGCCTACGGCGACTACTGACGAACGCGATCGCGGCAAGGTTCAGAAACGACGGGGCGCCGAGAGCACGAAGAAGACATGGCTCCAGCGACGCGTACAGAGGACCACAGATGGCGAAGAAGAAGCAAGGAGGAGTGGGAGTACCTCCTTACCCTAGGACAAGAAGAGGTCGACGGAGACGCGCCGGAGAGGAGGAAGACGGGCTCTGAACTTGGCGCGGTTGCTGTCCGTGGAAAGAGGAAGAAGAAGAAGACGGCGTGGCCGTCGGGCTTGTCGTCCTGGGCCCCGGATCCGCTCCAGAACGGCTCAGGGAGGCGTTGCGCTGCTCGTGGACGACGGAGAGGAGTCCCGCGATGACTCCTACGCCGGAGAGGAGCTCTCGATCGGGCCGGCCATGGCGAGCGGTGCGGGTGTGCGTGGGTGTCACCTGGGCGGCGCGCGAGGGGAAAGAGGGAGGAGGAGGAGGAACCCTAGGGGCTGCAGCAGCTCGGGTTTAAAAGGGAGCGCCAAAGCGTGGCCTCGACGTCTGTGATCATGGCGCGACGGCGAACGCGGGCTCTGCCTCGGCACCAGAGTGACGGAGGAAGACGGAGAAGAGGGGTGAGAGGCTGACGAGTGGGACCACACAGGCGAAAGGGGATGGTGTGACTGCACGCGACGTTGCGCACTGTTGGGCCGCTGCAGGAGACGAAGCAGGCCGAGGCGTGCTGTGGAGGAGTTGGCTGGGCCTGGTGGAGGAGGGATGTGGCCCAAGCCACTGCTGCCCTTTCTCTTTCCATTTTTCTTCAGCCAAAAAATAAAATGAAAAGTGCAGGCTCAAAGAAAAGGAGTTAGGATATAAATAAAATATCCCCATGCTCCTGGATTTATGCCCTATTTAATAAAATTGGTTTGGATATTTTTGAAGGTAGAAAAATAAAATGAGTTTGAGTATGGTTCAAACTCTTGTCATTTTTGAACCCAACCAAATCACTTCTAAATGGGGCATGGCTTGACACCAACATCAACAAGGTGGCCTCACAACACAAACAAAACAAGTAAGAGACTAAGATGATTAAGATGCCATGATGATGAAGCAATGCATGGATGCAAAATAAAATAAAATGACAATGCAAAAAATAGAATAAGCTCAAAAGACAAAAAACCCCAAGGATAAGGACAAGGATCAAAATGAGAATTGCTTTATTGCCATAATTGGAAAGTATCACATATGGGGTGTTACAAACTCTCCTACACTACAAAAAGATCTCGTCCCGAGATCTAGGACCGAAAGAAGGAAGGATACTCGGAACGAAGGTGATCTTCTTGTTCCCACGTAGCTTCTCGGTCGGTATGGTGTGACCACTTCACTTTCAAGAACTTGATGGACTTGTTGCGGGTCTTGCGCTTAGTTTCTTCAAGAATAGCAACGGGGTGCTCACGATAAGACAAGTCTTGTTGAAGATCAATCTCCTCGAACGAAATGGTGCGTTCAGGCGTCTTGAAGCACTTGTGGAGTTGAGACACGTGAAACACATCATGAACATTTGCAAAGTTGGAGGGAAGCTCGAGTTGGTAGGCTAGATCGCATCTCTTGCCAAGAATCTTGAAAGGGCCCACGTATCTTGGAGCAAGCTTGCCCTTGATACCGAACCTCTGAGTGCCCTTCATGGGAGAAACACGGAGATAGACTTGGTCTCCAATGTCGAAAGCCAAGTCATGATGCTTGCCGTCATAGTAGCTCTTTTGACGCGATTGCGCGGCTTTGAGATTCTCACATATTACTTTGCACATTTCTTCGACTTTTGAGATCAAATCATTTCCAAGAAGTTGACGTTCACCAGTCTCGGACCAGTTGAGAGGGGTACGGCACTTTCTGCCATAGAGGATTTCAAAAGGAGCTTTGCTGGCACTTGCTTGGAAGCTGTTGTTGTAGGAGAATTCGACAAATGGAAGGCAATCTTCCCATTTCATACCGAAGGAGATGACACAAGCTCTTAGCATATCTTCGAGGATCTGGTTCACTCTTTCGACTTGACCACTAGTCTGAGGGTAAAACGTAGTGCTAAAGCGAATCTTTGTGCCCATGGCTAACTGAAAAGAATCCCAGAACTTGGAGGTGAACAAACTTCCATGGTCTGAGGAGATCACTTGAGGAATGCCATGCAAAGAAACAATCCTGGAGGTGTACGGCTCTATAGCTGAGCTACGTTGATGGATTCTCTGACGGGAAGAAAATGAGCTACTTTAGTTAGCTTGTCAATCACCACAAATATAGCATCATTTCCTTTATTGGACTTAGGAAACCCAGTGACGAAATCCATTTCAATGTGATCGAATCTCCACTCGGGAATAGGTAGAGGTTGAAGGAGACCGGCTGGACGTTGATGATCTGCCTTCACTCTTCTGCAGACATCACATTCATTCACAAATTGGGCAATCTCCCTTTTCATGCGAGTCCACCAATATGATTGCTTGAGGTCTTGGTACATCTTGGAACTTCCGGGATGAATCGAGAGGAGGGAAACATGTGCTTCATTCATTATGAGCTTCCTGAGATCACCCTTGGGAACCACAATTTTGTCCTCAAAGAACAAGGTGTCTTTCTCATCAACGCGATAACACTTGTACTTGGGAGTATCCTTAGCAATACCATGTTTCACTTTCTGCACCATAGCATCACTGAGTTGGGCCTCACGGATTTGATCTTCCAATGTAGGAGCAACTTGAAGGTTTGCGAGAAAGCCTTGTGGAACAACTTGGAGGTTGAGCTTCCTGAATGATTCACAAAGTTCAGGCTGGAACGGTTTGAGAAGGAGACTGTTGCAATACGCCTTTCTGCTCAAGGCATCTGCAATGACATTGGCCTTGCCAGGAGTGTACTCAATGCTTGGATCGTACTCTTGAATCATCTCAACCCAACGAGTCTGGTGAAGGTTAAGGTTTGGTTGTGTGAAGATGTACTTCAAGCTCTTGTGATCGGTGAAGATATCCACTTTCCTGCCCAACAGAAGGTGTCTCCACGTGATCAAGGCATGTACAACTGCTGCTAGGTCAAGATCATGTGTGGGGTAATTCTTCTCATTTGGTGTTAGCTGACGTGAAGTGTATGCCACAATCTTCTTGTCTTGCATGAGAACACCACCAAGAACTTGCAATGAAGCATCACAAAAGACTTCATAAGGCTTGGACTCATCCGGAGGAGTAAGAACCGGAGCAGAAATGAGCTTCTCTTTGAGTGTTTTGAACGCCACATCACAATCAGGAGTCCACGAGTACTTGACATTCTTCTGCAACAGGTTGGAAAGAGGCTTGGCAATCTTGGAGAAGTTCTCAACGAACCTTCTGCAATAGCTAGCGAGACCAAGGAAGCTTCGGAGTTGCTTGACATTCTGCGGAGGTTCCCAGTTGACAATAGCTTCAACCTTCTCGGGGTTCACAGAAATGCCCTCGGCAGAGATAGTATGGCCAAGATAAAGGACTTTATCCGGATAGAATTCACATTTGGAGAACTTCGCATAGAACTTGTGTTCACGGAGCCTATCAAGGACCAAACGGAGGTGCTTGGCATGGTCTTCTTCATTCTTGGAGAATACCAAGATATCATCCAGATAGACGAGAACAAATTCATTGGTGTAGGGGTTGAATATGAAGTGCATCATCCGAGAGAAGGTGGGTGGAGCATTTGCAAGGCCGTAAGACATGATCGTGTATTCATAAGAGCCAAAACTCGTTCTGAATGTGGTCTTAGGAGTATCCTCTTCACGTATACAGATCTGATGGTAACCCATCCGGAGATCGAGCTTCGAGAACACCTTTGCTCCTTTGAGCTGCTCGAACAATTCATTGATATTGGGGAGCGGATACTTGTTCTTTATTGTCTTCTTGTTCAATGGCCGGTAATCAACGCAAAGGCGTTCCGTGCCATCCTTCTTCTTAACAAATAGAACACCACAGCCCTAAGGAGAAGTACTAGGCCAAATTAGACCCATACGTTCTTGCTCATCGAATTGTTTCTTCAGCTCCTTCAACTCATCAGGGGAAAGCTTGTACGGACACCGACATGCTGGCTCGGTACCGGGCTCGAGTTCAATGACGAATTCAACTTGACGATGGGGAGGCATGCCTGGAAGCTCTTCGGGGAAAACATCTTCATATTCATTAACCACCGGAATATGAGAAATGGCATTAATCTCGCCCTTGTCATTGAGAGAGAATAGCATGATTGTGTTATCTCGAGAGGCGAAGATAATCACGTCTTCGTCAGGATGAGTAAGCTTGACTTCCTTATTTGCACAATCAATGTTTGCATCATGCTTGGAGAGCCAATCCATCCCAAGAATAAGATCAATGTCGGAGTTGCCGAGAATAACCAGAGAAACCAGAAAACTGTAATCACTCGTGTGAATAGATATATGCGGAGCCACCATACTAGAAGTCATGTGTTTACCCATAGAAGTAACTTGCAACTTTTGAGGTAAGGCCACTGTGTCCACATTATGCTTAGATGCAAATGGATATGACATGAAGGAATGAGATGCACCAGAATTGAACAAAACTTTAGCAGGTTTAAGGTTAACTGGAAGGTTACCAAGTATCACATCTGAAGAATGTTCTGCTTGAGCTGCATTCATCAGATTCACTCTTGCTGCCTTGGGATTGTGCTTGACAATAGCAGTGCTGACAGGTGGAGGAGGCGGAAGGCGCCTTGGGTTGGGACACTTGTTGGCATAGTGACCCTTCTAAGAACACTTGTTGCAAGTAACTTCTGAGAGAGGCCGGTGATAAGGACCACTTGATCTTGAAGCTTGAAACTGAGGCTTGGACTGATTGCTTGGGTTGGGTGGGTGGGAGAAACCACGGCCACCTGAGTGCTTGTTGTTGTTTGGAGGACGGAGCACTGGAGGAGGCGGTAGCCAGAACTTCTGCTGCTTGGCAACCACTTGAGAGGAAGAGGAGGAGTGAATAGCATCTCTGATCCTCTTTTTGGAAGCTTCACTCTTGAGCTGAGCTATCTCTTGCTTGAGAGCCATATTGTAGAATTGGTCAAATTCATCCGGCTCGAACAAGGTGAGAGCTACTTGGAGTTTATCTTTCAGACCACCACGGAATTGATAAATCTTGCTCTTGGCATCGGGAATGTCTTGCTTCACATAACGGGCAAGATTCTGGAACTTGACATTGTATTGATAGACAGACATGGTGCCTTGCTTCAGGTTGCGGAATTGCTCACGCATGCCTTCAATGACACTGGTTGGAATGTGGTGAGAGCAGAAATATTTGCAGAAGTCAGTCCACGAGATCTCACGTTCACCTCTGGAATCTTTGTAGTGTTGCCACCAATCGGCAGCTTGATCCTTGAGTTGGAAAGTGGCAAACTTGACATAATCCTCAGGTCTCACGTTACTGCATTCAAAGTGCTTTTTGATGCCTGTGATCCAGTCTTCAGCATCTAGCGGGTCCACACAGTAACTGAACGACTTCGGTTGGTTTGCCAGGAATTGGTTCAGAGTCGCAAAGTGAGGTTGATTGAAAAGATTGCCTTGGCCTTGGTTCCCATGATTGCCTTGATTTGCTTGGTTGGCTTGAAAGTTCTGCATCATTTGCATGAGCATCTGGGTGTTCTGGTTGGTCGCTTGCATAATTGCTCTCCATGCCTTAGCCGGAGGAGGAGGGGAAGGAGGACGTTCATGAGGACGCTCTTCATCGCCCTCTTGGTTAGGGTTGGGAACCCTCTTAGGAGCCATCCTGAATTTGATGACAACCATTAGCCATTGATGGAAAATATATAAGTTGAATCAACGGCTAGAAATTTGCAACATAAGCCTTCACAAGAACATTCGAACAAAATGAACGAATGAATTCCACCGTTTAAAGGTACAAGAATCTTCTCGAGAAGCCACTTGGGAGAACAAAAGAGCAAGGAGCAGATGGAACAAATACATGATAGAAGCTTCGTTCCCCATGTTCGTGCTGACTGCCCCATGGAACGTGTTACAAAGGGTGTTGCAATCCCCGGATCAGCATAGCCAAGGACCCTTTAAGATGCAACTCCCAATTGGAACAACGCCCATGAAACCTCTTCACTCGATGTTGAACCCCAAACCTCATACCATGCACTCATTGGAAGAATGCCTACGAGCTACTTGAAGAACCCACCTATTAATTCCCGAAGGTTTCCGGTTATGCAATCTGGTGTTGGGGATACAGGGGAAGCACCGCGCACTCAACTCTAATCCTACATCCAGATGTATCCATCCGTCAACACATAACCAGTCATCCTCGGAAACTGTTTACCTCGGACCTTCGAAATGCATCCGCTATACAAGCTGTGGCAATACTCCCGAACTATCTCCCCAGTACTGGGTGGCGTCGGGGTTATCTCACCACTAACCGCATAGAAGAGTTTTCGATGTCGGCCATCTTAAGTATTCCAAAACCGCTGCGATACATTTGTGATGACAACACCTCGGAGCTCAACTCCCCGGGACACTGCCACAACCCCTAAATGACAGGAGGCATCGAGAACAATGTTCTCGTCACAAAGATATCGAAACAATACAAACAATACTTGCGTGATCCTAAAAAAGATTTATTGAATTTTTGAGAGTAGAGGAGATAGAACAACGTTAGGAGTCCTCACCAGAGCGATGAAGGGATGAGGAGTAAAAACAAATCCTACTCTCCGATATATCAGGGGGCTCCTAGGTCGGAGAAGGCTCTGAATACCAACTTGTAATGCCCAGTATGCGGCTATGTCCCCCACGTGTCGAGGCACGACTTAAGGACATAAACACATACTAGAATGATCTCAAGTATGGTATATTTGCACAACTCATGTAAAATCAGGGATGAAAGTGTAAAATGATAGTTGGCTTACACTCGCCACGTCACACAATGAAATACATTAACATACATCATCCAAATAACATCAGAGTCCGACTACGGACAAAATCCAAACGAAAAGATACCATAAATAACACATGCCCGGATCCTCCTAGTAAGAACCACTACTGATCGTCGGGATAAGACACATAGTAACGTCCACGCTCTTCATCGAACTCCCAGTACAGCTCTGAACCACCTCCTGTATAGTTCTCAATGGTACTTGCATCTGTTGTGTGTTGAATTTGTGAGCCACAAAGGACTCAGCAATCCCGTTCTCGGGTAACAAGACTATCAAAACCTTAGGTGTGGACAGGCTGAAAACAAAGGTTGCAGCAAGCACTAAGCACTAGCTTACGAGTTTAGAGCGAGGATAGAACAAGTGCCAACGATCGCCAAGTTGATCACGAAGTGATCCTAACTACTTCTCGAACCCCTTCGGAAAGAGACCGTCACGGTTACTCACGCAGTAGTGTATTCAAGAACATGGTGTCAAGTTATCTACAACCGGATATTAAAAAATTCCCATATGCCACATAATCGCGGGCACGGCTTTCGAAAGATCAAACCGTGCAGGGGTGTCCCAACTTAGCCCATCACAACCTCACGATCTGCGGAGTCGCAACTCCAAAGTGGGAAGACCCGAGTGTTCTCGGAATCCCGTGCTCAAGATATTTCGACAAAGGTAAAACTAATCCAGCAAGACCTCCCGGTGTGCCGACACCCTGACAATAGCTACGCGTATCTAGTCTTAGGCCACGACCGGATGGGACATCCTACAGGTGTATACCAGACCTCGGGTTTCCCCGTTGTGGCCCCGTAGTCTGCCTAGTTTGGACCAACACTCATGAGGAGCACTGGCCCGGGTTGTTAATTAAGAACTCGGGTTTGCAACGCCCTATGCAAGTTTTAGTTATTAGGCAAATGTAAAACCAATGTTGGGCCTTGCTGGAAAAGCTTTAGCACTGAGCGAATTATCAAGGGGGCCCATAAACCCCAACCGTGTTAGGGACGCAAAATCAAGGAACATAACACCGGTTTATCGGTTCCTAGGGTGGCATGAGTGGAACAAAACACCAAGCAAGAGGCTTAGCCTTACACCCATTACCAATATATAGGTGATTTAGTTTAACAAATTAAATATATTATGATATCCCAACAAAACTTCATCACGGGGCAAAATCTTCAAATCTTCAAATCTTCACCTGCAACTAGGAATGCTATAAGAGGGGCTGAGCGATGCGTACTTAGCCAAATAACGGTTTGCTAGGAGGGTGGTTAAAGAGTTTCATGGCAACAATAGGAGGTCTGACAATCAGGAATAGGCATCGAGGCAATATCTAAAGAGCGAGACATCTAGCATAGGCAAAGATAGTAGTGATATCTGGGAATGATCATCTTGCCTGTTGATTCCACGGAGGGATCGTAACCTTGCTCCTCAAACTCAGTCTCGGTTGGAACCTTGTACTCCGAATCGTCACCAGGCTCTAACCAAATACAACAATGCAACACCGTAACACAATCAATCATAATGCAATGCTCAAACACATGATGCATGGATATGAAGCATATGGGCATGGCAGGACAAGATGCATCTCCTAGGGACACAAAGAATGCACAAGCATCTTAGCAAACAAGATCACAACACATGAATGAAAACAAGCAAAAGAACAAAACTAACAAGGTTATGTAGATTATTCAAACAAGCACCCAACAAGTTTAAAAGAGTTGATTAACATGGCAAGGGTGCAACTAGGAATACAGCAACATGCTAGCATATTTAAATGGGCTGGAAATAACAAACAACAATTTCCAGAAACTCCCATAATTATTTAAATGCATTTGGGACTGATCTGAGAAACTACTGTTTTAAAGTTGTTAAACATGCAAAACAACAACACCATTCTAGACATTTTTTTCACCCCAAATGCATATAAAGTTTGTTAAATTTGGAGTTGTAGATATTTAGTTATGACTTTTACAAGTTTAAGCATATTTAAAACACAAATTAATTCAAACTACATTTTAAGTGTTTTAAACATGGCAACAAACAACATATTAATAATCTACATGAAAAACTAAGCAAGTTTTATATATAACTCAAAACCATCAAATGCATATATCAACAGATATCAAATATACAAAGTATATGCAGAAAAAGAAAAACAGAAAAAGAAAAATAGGCACAAAGGTCAAATTGACCCAGGCCAAACCTAGCCGCTGCCACTGACCTGTGGGGTCAGGGGTGCTGAGGTGGCGGCGGCTGTGTGCGCGCGGGGGTGCAGAGAGCGGTGAGGCTGGCAGGTGGGGCCTGTCTGTGAGTCTCACACGAGGCAAAAATGGGGGAATAAATCCCATTGCCCCCTATAGGATTCGAACTCGGGTCTCTCTGCTAACTGACGAAGAACCATACCACTGAGCTGAGCGAGTGTTCTTGACAGAATACGGGTGCAGCGCTTGAAGTGTTAACTGAAGAAGCTAGCAGTAGGGAAAAGCCAAGGCTCGTCAGAGCTGCTCGTCGGAGCTGCTCCGGCGACCTAAACGGACGGCGGAGGGTGCGGGCAGTTCCTGGGGGAACACCGCATCCACTCCATGCGCTTGGAGAGCCTAACAAACACTACAACACCGGCGACGAGCTCACGTCAGAACGGCGGCGGCGGACCTCTTCGCGACAAAGCAAGGCCTAGGCGGAGCGGCGACTAGCTGCGGGCGTGCGGGATCGAGCCGTGGAGCTGCTGTGGATCCAGAGCGGCGAAGCGCAGGGCCTACGGCGACTATTGACGAACGCGATCGTGGCAAGGTTCAGAAACGACGGGGCGCCGAGAGCACGAAGAAGACATGGCTCCGGCGACGCGTACAGAGGACCACAGACAGCGAAGAAGAAGCAAGGAGGAGTGGGGAGTACCTCCTTACCCTAGGACAAGAAGAGGTCGGTGGAGACGCGCCGGAGAGGAGGAAGACGGGCTGTGAACTTGGCGCGGTTGCTGTCCGCAGACTGAGGAAGAAGAAGAAGACGGCGTGGCCATCAGGCTTGTCGTCCCGGGCCCCGGATCTGCTCCAGAATGACTCGGGGAGGCGTTGCACTGCTCGTGGACGACGGAGAGGAGGCCGGCGACGACTCCTATGCCGCAGAGGAGCTCTCAATCGGGCCGGCCATGGTGAGCGGTGCGGGTGTGTGTGGGTATTACCTGGGCGGCGCGCGAGGGGAAAGAAGGAGGAGGAGGAGGAACCCTAGGGGCTGCAGCTACTCGGGTTTAAAAGGGAGCGGCCGAAGCATGGCCTCGACGTCCGTGATCACGGCACGACAGCGAACGCGGGCTCTGCCTCGGCACCAGAGTGACGGAGGAAGACGGAGAAGAGGGGTGAGAGGCTGATGAGTGGGCGACTTCGCGCGACGCTGCACACTGTTTGGGCCGCTGCGGGAGACGAAGTGGGTCGAGGCCTGTTGCGGAGGAGTTGGCTAGGCCTGGTGGAGGAGGGATGTGGCCCAAGCCACTGCTACCCTTTCTCTTTGCATTTTTCTTCAGACAGAAAATAAAATGAAAAGTGCAGGCTCAAAGAAAAAGATTTAGGAGATAAATAAAATATCCCCATGCTCCTGGATTTATGCCCTATTTAATAAAATTGGTTTGGATATTTTTGAAGGTAGAAAAATAAAATGAGTTTGAGTATGGTTCAAACTCTTGTCATTTTTGAACCCAACCAAATCACTTCTAAATGGGGCATGGCTTGACACCAACATCACACAACATCAACAAGGTGGCCTCACAACACGAACAAAACAAGTAAGAGACTAAGATGACTAAGTTGCCATGATGATGAAGCAATGCATGGATGCAAAATAAAATAAAATGACAATGCAAAAAAATAAAATAAGCTCAAAAGACCAAAAAAAAACCAAGGATAAGGACAAGGATCAAAATGAGAATTGTTTTATTGCCATAATTGGAAAGTATCACATATGGGGTGTTACAACGAGCTCAAGAGATAAGGTTTATTGGGGAAGAAGACCCCCTTTTATAGGGCCTCCCGAATCCAACCGTTATGTGCTCAGCCCGCACACGAGCGGTACTACCGCTCGGGCGGTAGAAGCAGGAAAATGGAGCAACAACATGAACCTTGGGGCGGTAGTGCCGCTTATAAGCGGTACTACCGCTCCCCTAGCGGTATTACCATTGGGGAAGCAGAACATGGGACCAAAGGAGGCAGGACAGAGCAGAGTACGGCGGCAGTAAGGTTGTAGCAGTATTACCGCCCGACCTGGGCGGTACTACCGCCCAATCGGGGCGGTACTACCGCTTATAGGCTGAACTGCCATGCCTTACTGTCGTGCAACTACTGCTGAAGCCGACACAGAAAGTGCAAGACCCAAAATCGAGGCGGTAGTGGAGCGATACTTGAGCGGTACTACCGCTGCCGACCGCGGTACTACCGTAGGGAGAAAAAAAGAACTGCCATAACTTCTTCATATGAGCTCCGAATTGAGCAAATTCAAGCTTGTTGGATAGAGGAAGACAAGTAGCATCAAAACAATGAAAACATCAGAAAAGAACCAGCATAACCTCCATCATCGAAAACATCATAGAAGATGCATGAGTGAACTCAGTTTTCGATGAACTCGAGCTTGTCATCAAGATGACCATAAGCTACTCATGAGACCGTTAAATATGATGCAAGGACGCAATGGTTTGAGCTCTCTACGAATGATACAATCAAGCTACTCATCGAGAGCCCCCCTTGATAGTACGACAATCAATCCTATAACCAGGTCTCCCACAACTACTATGAGACCGGTAAAATAGAAAACCTACCAAGGGCAAACCTTTGCCTTGCACATAGTCCACTTGAGCTGGATGATGACGATCTTGACTCCCTCAAGCTAGACCACCTTTTTGATTGTGTTGGCTCGGTGAAGACTAGTAGCTTGCTCCCCCATACTCCACTATGGGTGAGCCACTCTTCGGCACATCTTCACAAGTCCATTTCCACCAAAATGGACGGCAAGCTTCAAGCATATGCTCTCTTCATAATGATCCTACTTAAACTTGCACACGGCAACCTAACCCCACAAAGAACTCTCACGAAGACCATGGGTTAGTACACAAAGCGTAATTGACAATGCTTACCATACCATGGGATTGCTTGATCCCTTTCGGTACATCTTCTATGCTTTGTGTGTTGATCAACTTGATTCACTCTTTGACTTAGTCTTGATCAACCTTTAATCTTTTCCAACTCTCTTCATTTGGATGATGTATTGAAGGTAACATGAATGATCACACACTATTCTTATTCAAGACATGCTTGCAATAAGCTCAACACTCACAAGACCAATCTTTGGATAATTCCTTAATAGCACCTTGGTCATCACAAACTCTCCTTGAAACCAACAAATGGACTCCAAGAAAAGCCTATGGACAAACCCTTAAAATATAACTCAAGGCAACCATTAGTCCATAGAGATTGTCATCAATTACCAAAACCAAACATGGGGCACCGCATGTTCTTTCAAAGACGGTCTCAGATCTGCAACAACGGGATGGGGAGTTGGAATATTGGGCACAAAGGGAGGTGTATCCGGAACGTAAGAAACGAGATGTCCTCCGTGGAAAAGGCCGAGGAGGATGGACGCGGTAGAAGGGACGAGACTCATCAAAGGTAACATCCCTGGAAATACGCATCCGGCGACCGACAGGATCCCAACACCGATAGCCCTTGTGCTCATCACTATATCCGAGAAAGACACTCAATAGACTGAGCGGTCAGTTTGGTGCGTTCACGAGGAGCAAGTAAAACATACCAAACACAACCAAACAAACGAAGCGCCGAATAATCAGTAGAATGACCAGAAAGATGCTCAAGAGGAATACCACCCTGTAGAGCAGCAGATGGCTGAATGTTGATGAGATATATGGAAGTGGTAACAACCTCAGCCCAGAAGTGAGGCGGTGATCATCATCGCACGCGCTGTCTCAAGAAGGTGACGATGCTTGCGCTCAGCCACACCATTCTGAGCATGAGCACCAGGACAAGAGAACTGAGCAAGTGTACCTTGCTTAGCAAGGAATCCTCGCAGCGCATGGGAGATATACTCACCAGATGAATATGGACGAAAAACACAAATATGAGTGGAAAACTGGGTATGAACCATGGCAGCAAATTTTTTGTATATAGACAAGACCTCACTATGAGAAGACATAAAGTAGATCCAAGTGTACCAGGAAAAATCATCTATAAAGATAATGTAGTAGCGATGACCCCCTTTCGAAGCGAAGGGACCCGGACCCCAAACATCAGAGTGAATGAGGTCAAAGGGGCGCTCGGACACCGACTCACTATGAGGATAGGCTAGTTGAATCTGCTTACCAAGCCTGCAACCCAGACAATCCAACGAAGCGTTACTGGAGACACACCCCAAAACACCACGATGAACCAAAGACGAGAGACAAGAACCGCATAAATGGCCAAGACGATGATGCCACTGTTGAAAAGAGCTGGTAGTTGCAGCAACAGGGGTGGTGAGACTGGCGACAGTGGCATCGGAGGGAAGATGAAGCCAGTCAAGCTCCTAGAGACCATCAGAGCATCGAGGGCTAGCACCAAGCAGAGCGCCCGTGCGACGATCTTGAACAGAACACGAATCAAAGTCGTGAATGACCCTACAACTAGAATCAACAATCTAATCACCAGATATGAGCTGCATGGTAAGTCGGGAACATGAGCTACATAGGGAACATGAAACGAAGAAGTGTTAAGAGTGCCTTGACTATCTACAGGGAGGTGAGTGCCGTCAGCTGTAAGAACACGAACATGAGACTCGATAGGTCGAAGGAAGGTCAAAGTGGAAGAATCATAATTCATATGAAAAGTTGCTCTAGTATCAAGAATCCATGGGGATGAACCTGAATGGGTAGAAGGTGGTTTCTCGGTGCCAGAAGGGTCAGTCACAAAACCTGCAAAACCTGCCAGTGAAGAATCCCAAGCAGCAAGCAGGCATCATAGCTGCGCAATGCGCAGACAGGAACGGTGCGAAAGGGGTCGAGGTAGAAACACCTGCCGACGATGAGCAGTTGCCACCACCTGTGAAAGCCGTGTGTAGAGTCGACGAAGAGCGGTCACTGGCATGCGCAGAAGCCACGAGAGTAGCCGACGTAGAGCGATCACCGCCATGGGCAGAAGCCGCGAGAGGAGTCGACGTATAACGACCATCACAGCTTGCCGAAGATACCATAGAGGGCAACATCAGAGGCGGACAAGCACCAAGCATCAAGCGACATCGCATATGCGAGACGAGATCAATATATGACACACCATCGGTAGTCGGTGGGCAGCGACGGAAATGCAGGCCCGACAAAAACGACATGTTTTTTTTACTTTCTCCTTCTCTCTCTCTCTATATATATATATATATCTATCTATCTATCTATCTATCTCTCTCTCTCTCTCTCTCTCTCTCTCTCTCTTTAACACTAGAAGATAACCGGTGGAATTAGCCAATAGGGGCCAATGTGATCCCAGTGGGCCGAATGAAGCAATAGTAGCCAGCGCTCACGCGCGAGGCACGCAGCCAGTGAGCCGAACCAGAAGCAGCAATGGTGGCTTGGGCGCACGCACGGGGAGCGCAAGGATCCAGGGCGGCGAAAACAGGAGCGCTTCCTAATCTGGGCGTCGGCGGCTGAAAGTGCAACTATTCCCCGGGTGGTTTTGGTAATTAATAACACCATATAGCTCATTGAACTACTATCCTTTTAAGATAAATATTTCAGGAAGTTCAATGGTTGGCATGGCATGGATTAGAGATGTGGACCCCTCAAAAAGCTAAGGAAAAAGATTGGCAAAAGCTCAAGACTCTACATTTTCATTTTAGTGATCCAAGATCACATTGAGTCCATAGGAAAAGCCAATACTATTAAAAGGGGATGAGGTGTTTATTAATGGTCTACTTGCTCAAAATGCTCAGTGATAAGCTCCATATCCCTCAACCACTTTCTCATTTCCACATACGTCCTAAACCTAAAAGTCAAACTCGGCCCCACCGATTTGATCTACCCGGCGCCACCGATTTTACATGACATAGCCACTGCCACAAACCCTAATCAGTTTGGTCTCACCGATATGGGAATGCAAACTCTCTGTTTCCTCTTCATAACGTTTCGGTCTAACTGAGATGAGCGAATTGGTCCCACCGAGTTAGCATTGCAAACTCTCAAATTCCTCTTCATAACAATTTCTGTCTCACCGAGTTTGCCTGGCCAACTCTCCGTTAGCCTATTACCAAAATCGGTCTCAGCGAGTTTGTGTAATCGGTCAAACCGAGTTGAGGTTTTTCCCTAACCCTAACGCATCGGTCTCACCGAGTTGATAGTATCGGTCCCACCGAAATGTCTAACATTCACATTTTGAACTGCTTCGGTCTGACCGAGTTCGTTTATTTGATCTGACCGAGTTCGTTTATTTTGTCTAACCGAGTTCGTTTATTCGGTCTGACCGAGTTGGGTCAAATGTGTGTAACGGCTAGATTTTGTGTGGAGGCTATATATACCCCTCCACCCCTTCTCCATCTGAGAGAGAGCCATCAGAACGTGCCTACACTTCTACTATTCATTTTCTGAGAGAGAACCACCTGCTCATGTGTTGAGACCAAGATATTCCAATCCAACCATAAGAATCTTGATCTCTAGCCTACCCCAAGTTGATTTCCACTCAAATCATCTTTCCATCATATCCAAATCTGTGAGAGAGAGTTGAGTGTTGGGGAGACTATCACTTGAAGCACAAGAGCAAGGAGTTCATCATCAACACACCATTTATTACCTTTTGGAGAGTGGTGTCTCCTAGATTGGTTAGGTGTCAATTGGGAGCCTCTGACAAGATTGTGGATTTGAACCAAGGAGTTTGTAAGGGCAAGGAGATCGCCTACTTCGTGAAGATCTACCCTAGTGAGGCAATTCCTTCATGGGCGATGGCCATGGTGGGATAGACAAGGTTGCTTCTTCGTGGACCCTCCATGGGTGGAGCCCTCCGTGGACTCGCGCAGCCGTTACCCTTTGTGGGTTGAAAGCTCCATCAATGTCGATGTACGATAGCACCACCTATCGGAACCATGCCAAAAACATCCATGTCTCCAATTGCGTTTGCACTCTCCAACCCCTCCTTTTACCTTCATACGCAATGATTTACTTTCCGCTGTCACAACTCTAGAATTGCATGTGTAGGGAGATTGCTTGACTCGTGCTAAATTGCTAAAAACTATCAAAACTTAAAATTGGGGAAAGGCTAAGTTTTTATTTGGTCAAGTAGTCTAATCACCCCCCTCTAGACATACTTTCGATCCTACAAGTGGTATCAGAGTTGTGGTCTCCATTTGCCTTGATTTCCATAGCTTTGGTGATCATAGCCTTGGTTTCACAACCTAGGAGAGTATGGTGTCTAGCGAGGGAAGTTACCACCATAGAGGTCCTTACTTTGATGGTACTAATTTTGCTAGTTGGAAGCATAAGATGAAAATGCATATTCTTGGACATAACCCCGCCGTTTGGGCAGTTGTGTGTATTGGTTTGCAAGGTGAATTCAGAAGGAAATATGTCCTAGAGGCAATAATAAAGTTATTATTTATTTTCTTATATCATGATAAATTTTTATTATTCATGCTAGAATTGTATTAACCGGAAACTTCGTACATGTGTGAATACATAGACAAAATAGATTGTCCCTAGTATGCCTCTACTAGACTAGCTCATTGATTAAAGATGGCTATGTTTCCTAGCCATAGACATGAGTTGTCATTTGATCAATGGGATCACATCATTAGGAGAATGATGTGATGGACAAGACCCACCCATTAGCTTAGCACTATGATCGTTTAGTTTTACTGCTATTCCTTTCTTCATGACTTATACATGTTCCTATGACTATGAGACTATGCAACTCCCGAATACTGGAGGTACACCTTGTGTGCTATCAAACGTCAAAACGTAACTGGATGATTATAAAGATGCTCTATAGGTTTCTCCGAAGGTGTTCGTGGTGTTGGCATAGATCAAGAACATGATTTGTCACTCCGAGTGTCAGAGAGGTATCTCTGGGCCCTCTCGGTAATACACATCATAATAAGCCTTGCAAGCAAATGACTAATGAGTTAGTCACGAGATGATGTATTACGGAATGAGTAAAGAGACTTGTCGGTAACAAGATTGAACTAGGTATTGAGATACCGACGATCGAATCTCGGGCAAGTAACATACCGATGACAAAGGGAACAACATATGTTGTTATGCGGTTTGACCGATAAAGATCTTTGTAGAATATGTAGGAGCCAATATGAGCATCCAGGTTCCGCTATTGGTTATTGACCGGAGATGAGTCTCGGTCATGTCTACATAGTCCTCGAACCCGTAGGGTCCGCACGCTTAACGTTTGATGACGATCGGTATTATGAGTTTATGAGTTTTGATGTACCGAAGGTAGTTAGGAGTCCCGGATGAGATCACGGACATGACGAGGAGTCTCGGAATGTCCGAGACATAAAGATTAATATATTGGACGATTATATTCGGACGCCGGAAGTGTTCCGGGTGTTATCGGGTAAAACTGGAGTGCCGGAGGGGATTACCAGAACCCCCCCCCCTCCCGAGGGAGTATGGGCCATAGTGGGCCAATGAGGGAAAGAGAGGGGCAGCCCATAGGGATGGCCGCACCCCACTAGGGTTCCTAGTTGGACTAGGAAAAGGGGGGAGGCACCCCCTCTCCTTTCATTCTCCTCTCCCCATTCCTTTCCTACTCCTAGTAGGAATAGGAAAAGGGGGTTCCTAATCCTACCAGGAGTAGGAATCCTACTCCCTTGGCGCGCCCCTTGGCCATTCGCACCTTCCCCCTTGCTCCTTTATATACGGGGGCAGGGGCACCCAAAGACACACAAGAAACATTGTTCTAGCCGTGTGCGGTGCCCCCCTCCACAAAAACACACCTCGGTCATACCGATGCAGTGCTTAGGCGAAGCCCTGCGCCGGTAGCTTCATCATCTTCGTCACCACGCCGTCGTGCTGACGAAACTCGCCCGTGAAGCTCAACTGGATCAAGAGCTCGTGGGATGTCATCAAGCTGAACGTGTGCTGAACGCGAAGGTGTCGTACGTTTGGTGCTTGATCGGTTGGATCGCGAAGACGTTCGACTACATCAACCGCGTCACTAGACGCTTCCGCTTTCGGTCTACGAGGGTATGTAGACACACTCTCCCCTCTCGTTGATATTCATCTAGTAGATAGATCTTGCGTGATCGTAGGATTTTTTTGAAATACTAAGTTCTCCAACAGTGGCATCATGAGCCAGGTCTATGCGTAGATGATATGCACGAGTAGAACACAATGAGTTGTGGGCGATAATAGTCATACTGCTTACCAGCATGTCATACTTTGATTCAGCGGTATTGTGAGATGAAGCGGCCCGGACCGACATTACGCGTACGCTTAGGCGAGACTGGTTTCACCATTACGAGCACTCGTTGCTTAAAGGTGACTGGCGGGTGTCTTTCTCTCTCACTTTAGTTGAATCGAGTGTGGCTATGCCCGGTCCTTGTGAAGGTTAAAACAACACATAATTGATGATAAATCGTTGTGGTTTTTGTATGCGTAGGTAAGAACGGTTCTTGCTAAGCCCGTAGCGGCCACGTAAAACTTGCAACAACAAAGTAGAGGACGTCTAACTTGTTTTTGCAGGGCATGTTGTGATGTGATATGGTCAAGATGCGATGAGTTATATGTTATTGTATGAGATGATCATGTTTTGTAAAGTTATCGGCAACTGGCAGGAGCCGTATGGTTGTCTCGTTATTGTATGAAATACAATCGCCATGTAATTGCTTTACTTTATCTCTAAGCGGTAGCGATAGTCGTGGAAGCAATAGTTGGGGAGACGACAACAATGCTACGATGGATATCAAGGTGTCGCGCCGGTGACAGTGGTGATCATGACGGTGCCTTGGAGATGGAGATCAAAAGCACAAGATGATGATGGCCATATCATGTCACAAATTTTGATTGCATGTGATGTTTATCTTATTATGCTTCTTATTTTGCTTAGTACGGCGGTAACATTATAAGATGATCCCTTACGAAAATTTCAAGGTACAAGTGTTCTCCCTGAGTATGCACCATTGCGAAAGTTCGCCGTGCCGAGACACCACGTGATGATCGGGTGTGATAAGCTCTACGTTCACATACAACAGGTGCAAGCCAGTTTTGCACACGCAGAATACCCGGGTTAAACTTGACGAGCCTAGCATGTATAGACATGGCCTCGGAACACTGGAGACTGAAAGGTCGAGTGTGAATCATATAGTAGATATGACCAAAATAAGATGTTCACCATTGAAAACTACTCCATCTCACGTGATGATCGGACATGGTTTAGTTTATTTGGATCACGTGATCATTTAGATGACTAGAGGGATGTCTATCTAAGTGGGAGTTCTTTAGTAATATGATTAATTGAACTTTAATTTATCATGGACTTAGTCCTGATAGTATTTGCAAATTATGTTGTAGATCAATAGCTCGCGTAATAGCTCCCCTATGTTTTTGATATGTTCCTAGAGAAAAACTAAGTTGAAAGATGTTAGTAGCAATGATGCGGACTAGGTCCGTGATCTGAGGATTAACCTCATTGCTGCACAGAAGTATTATGTCCTTGATGCACCGCCAGGTGACAGATCTATTGCAGGAGCAGATGCAAACATTATGAACGTTTGGCAAAGCTCAATATGATGTCTACTAAATAGTTTAGTGCACCATGCTTTAGGGCTTAGAACCCAGACTTCAAAAACGTTTTGTACGCCACGGAGCATATAAGATGTTCCAAGAGTTGAAATTAGTATTTCATACGCATGCCCATGTCGAGAGGTATGATACCTCTGACAATATTGTGCCTACAAGATGGAGGAGAATAGTGATGACCCACAAGTGTAGGGGATCTATCGTAGTCCTTTCGATAAGTAAGAGTGTCGAACCCAGCGAGGAGCAGAAGGAAATGATAGGCAATTTTCAGTAAGGTATTTTCTGCAAGCACTGAAATTATTGGTAACAGATAGTTTTGTGATAAGGTAATTGGTAGCAAGTGACAAATAGTAAAAGTAAATAAGGTGCAGCAAGATGTCCCAATCCTTTTTGTAGCAAAGGACAAGCCTGGACAAACTCTTATATGAAGGAAAACGCTCCCGAGGACACATGGGAATTATCGTCAAGCTAGTTTTCATCACGATCATCTTATTCGCATTCGGTACTTTGATAATTTGGTATGTGGGTGGGCCGGTGCTTGGGTGCTGTCCTTACTTGGACAAGCCTCCCACTTATGATTAACCTCTAATGCAAGCATCCGCAACTACAAAAGAAGTATTAAGGTAAACCTAACCATAGCATGAAACAAGTGGATCCAAATCATCTCCTTACGAAGCAATGCATAAACTAGGGTTTAAGCTTCTGTCACTCTAGCAACCCATCGTCTACTTATTACTTCCCAATGCCTTCCTCTAGGCCCAAATAATGATGAAGTGTCATGTAGTCGACGTTCACATGACACCACTAGAGGAGAGACAACATACATATCATCAAAATATCGAACGAATACCAAATTCACATGACTACTTATAGCAAGAATTCTCCCATGTCCTCAGGAAAAAAAGCAACTACTCACAAGACATAATATTGTTCATGATCAGAGGGGTATTAATATGCATAATGGATCTGAACATATGATCTTCCACCAAATAAACCAACTAGCATCAACTACAAGGAGTAATCAACACTACTAGCAACCCACAGGTACCAATATGAGGTTTGGGTACAAATATTGGATACAAGAGATGAACTAGGGTTTGAGAGAAGATGGTGCTGGTGAAGATGTTGATGAAGATAGCCCTCCCCAAGATGGGAGAGTTGTTGGTGATGACGGCGGTGACGATTTACCCCTCCCGGAGGGAAGTATCCCCGGCAGAACAGCTCTGCTGGAGCCCTATATTGGTTTCCGCCAGGGTTCCGCCTCGAAACGGTGGCGTCTGGTCCCGAAAGCCTCCTTATAATTTTTTCCAGGTCAAAACACCTCATATAGGAGGAGATGGGCATCGGGGGGCCATCGGGGGGCCCACGAGGCAGGGGGCGCGCCCCCCACCCTCGTGGATAGGTGATGGCCCCCTGGTGATCTTCTTTCGCCAGATATTTTTTATATTTTCTAAAACGGTGTCCTGTGGAGTTTCGGAGCTTTTTGAGTTGTGCAATAGGTTTCCAGAGTTTGCTTCTTTTCCAGCCCAGAATTCCAGCTGCCGGCATTCTCCCTCTTCATGTAAACCTTGTAAAATAAGAGAGAAAAGGCATAAGTATTGTGACATAACGTGTAATAACAGCCCATAGTGCAATAAATATCAACATAAAAGCATGATGCAAAATGGACGTATCAACTCCCCCAAGCTTAGACCTCACTTGTCCTCAAGCGAAAGCTGATATTGAAAAATATGTCCACATGTTTAGAGATAGAGGTGTCGATAAAAAGTAAAATACGGACATGAGGGCATCATGATTTATCTCATAACAACAACATATATATATTGTCATATGATTCTCATGCTAAAGTAACAATTCATTCACAATGTCAAGTATGAATCAGAAACTTCATTGAAAACCAACAAACTATAATCTAGTCATTGAAGCAATTGCAATTTATTGTAACATCGGAAAGAGTCAACATAAGAGCTTTTCAGCAAGCCTACATACTCAACTATCATATAGTCTTTCACAATTCCTCACACTCATGCAATACTTATGGTTATGGAGTTTTAATCAGACACATAGAAAGATAGGGGCTTATGGTGTTGCCTCCCAACCTTTTACCTCGAGGGTAATGTCAACAGTAATAGACCATGATAACTTACATCCAAGTGGATATATATGTCAGGATCTTTCCAACACAATGTGCTTGCCAAAGGATAAAATGTAAAAGGAAAGGTGATTTTCACCTTGACTCTTATAAGGCAAGAATAATAGATAGGCCCTTCACAGAGGGAAGCAGAGGTTGTCATGTGCTTTTATGGTTGGATGCACAAAGTCTTAGCGCAAAAGAACGTCACTTTATATTGCAACTTGTGATAAGGACCTTTATTATGCAGTCTGTCGCTTTTATTACTTCCATATCACAAGATCGTATAAATCTTATTTCCTCCACAGTAATAAATCATACATATTTTAGCGAGTTTGCAACATGACAACTTACTTGAAGGATCTTACTCAATCCATAGGTAGGTATGGTGGACTCTCATGGCAAAACTGGGTTTAAGGATGTACGGAAGCACAAGTAGTATATCTACTTGGTGCAAGGAGTTTTGGCTAGCATGAGGGGGAAAGGCAAGCTCAACATGTTGGATGATCCATGACAATATACTTTATTTCAGATATAAGAAAACATAACCCTTTATGTTGTCTTCCTTGTCCAACATCAACTCTTTAGCATGTCATATTTTAATGAGTGCTCACAATCATAAAATATGTCCAAGATAGTATATTTGTATGTGTAACCTCTCTTTCTTTATTACTTCCTATTAATTGAAACGATGACCAAAACTATGTTTGTCAACTCTCAACAACTTTTATTCATCATACTCTTTATATGTGAAGTCATTACTTCCCATAAGATCAATAAGATCTCTTGATACTTTTTATGTTTTCTTTTATTCCATCATGACCAAAGTGAGGAAATCAAGCCCTTGACTCAACACTAATCTTTATTATATAGCTCACGGACTCGATTACAAAGGGTAAAGATCATAAAGCAAAAGCTCACAACTAGATCATGCTAACTTTATTCTACTAGACCAAGATACTACCAAAAGGATCGAACTAAGAAAAATGGTAAAGATAGGAGTGTGATGGTGATACGATACCGGGGCATTTCCCCAAGCTTCGCAGTTGCCAAGGGGAGTGCCCATACCCATATGATTATGTCTCCTTTTTCGGAAGTGGTGATGATGGAGTTGTTGATGTAGGCTTACCGTCCATCTTCCAAGGCATGGGCTCACCATCGTCGAAGGATGATCGAGTCTCTGGGATGCTCAAATCTGCAACCAAACTCATCTTCTTGAATCTATATTCATACTCATAGTTTTGGTTTTGCAGGTCATAGATCCGAGCTTGGAGGTGTTCGATTTTCTCTTGAAGATTGGAGATAGCTTCCCCGAAGATCCTTGAGTCCAACTTGAAGTTGTTGGTGAGCTCCATGATCATCATGTGGTTGGCGTTGAGTCCTCGCTCCACCATACCTTGGCACTTGAAAACTTGAAAACTTGCTGCTCCATTGCGTCTAGCCTTCTCTCCACGCTTCCGGTCCTCATTGGCCCCTCAACATCGCGGATGTGTAGCACCCCCTCATGCAACTCCATGGTTTGAGGATGATGCAGCACCTCCACAAGGTAGGGGTTGATGACCTTCTCGAAGAACTTGTCCTTGGGGGTGTTGGAAGACGCCATGATGATCTAGATCTATCAAAAACAACAGCTCAAAACGAAAACAGAGGATTTTTGCGTGATACAGAGGTCAAAACCTTCAGGGGTATATATAATGAATTTTACCGACCAAAAGGAGTAACATACAAGAAATCGGAGCCCGAGAGGCACACGAGGTGCCCACGAGGCAGAGGGCGCGCCCTCCACCCTCGTCGACGGCTCGTGTCTCTTCCGGACTGCCACTTATTTTTCTATTTTTCAAAATATTCCAAAACGGTGAAAAATTGCCTTTAGAATTGTTTTGGAGTCGGTTTACTTACCGTACCACATACCTCTTCCTTTTCGGAACCTGAATCGTTCTGGAAAGTGTCCCTTATGTATTCCTCCGGGGTTACAGTTTCAATAACATTGGTTTCAACATTTATAGGGTTACCTGAGATATAATGTTTGATTCTTTGACCGTTCACCACCATCGGATTTGTGCCTTCGAAGTTGTTGATTTTTATGGCACCGAAGCGATAGACCTCCTAGATAACGTAAGGTCCTTCCCACTTAGAGAGAAGTTTTCCTGCAAAAAATCTTAAACGAGAGTTGTATAGCAAGACATAATCACCTAAGTTAAACTCATGCTTTTGTATCCTTTTGTCATGCCATCTTTTAATTTTTTCTTTAAACAGCTTGGCATTCTCATAGGCCTGGGTTCTCCATTCATCAAGAGAGCTAATGTCAAATAACCTCTTCTCACCGGCAAGTTTGAAATCATAATTGAGCTCTTTGATAGCCCAATATGCCTTATGGACCGAACCTCGCGGCGAGATCCGATCTGCTGTTGCGGTCCGATCTTTCACGACACTCCTCCACCAATAGTAGATACCTCTTGCCCGCGCACGCGATGTACACGAAGTATAGGGTTTGAACCTTGCGGCCCAGCACGAGAAAACCAATCTCAACGAAGGTACTCACGCGCAAAACAATTTCCACGAAGAGAAATCGCAACACAGAGGTTTTCTAAAGATCCCTCCAAAACTTGATACGGGTGTCTACCCTGAAAAACACATCGTGTCTATTTCATAAAAATAACCCGCCTCTCACATGGATGCACCTGGCTTTATATAATAGCCGACTAAACCTAGACTTAGGAAACAAGAAAACACCTATGCGTAAACAAACTGGACAACTCTATATTTGCCTTTTACATCTCGGCAGAATTTTATTATATAAACTAAAATCTGGTATGCCATGTTGATCTTATTTGATGTAGGTGGACCCCAGCCCAAGTCGCACAAAGAGAACCTATCACGTAACAATTTACAAGTCTTCCCTGGTGCAAACTCTTTACATGGCAAAAATAGAAATAGAATACAACGACTGCTGCTCCTCCTTTTCCGTTTGAACAAAGGGACAATTACATTTGAGCCCCTAGTTGTGTCACACCCGTGTGTTTTGCCCCTAAATTCAAAAAACCCTCGTTTCTATCCAAGCTCGTTTGCTCCTCTTATGCTTTTGCCCTTTGACCGTTTGACCGCAACTTTGAAAACTTCATAACCAATTCATACTAACTTAGAAAATTGCAAATAAGATATCAAAATGTTTGAAATAACATCACCCAGAAGTGCATGTCATTTGCATTCTGACAACAGTGCTGAAAAGTCTATACCTCAGTTTGAGCTCAAATGATTTTTTTTTGGATTTTAAACACTTTTGTCATGAAGGCAAATGATGTGCACATATAAGTGCCGTTTTTACGAACATTTTGATATCTTATATGCATTTTTCTGAGTTAGTATGAATTCGTTATGATGTTTTCAAAGTTACGGTGAAACGGTCAAAGGGCAAAAGCATAAGAAGAGCAAACGAATTTGGGCAGAAACGAGGGTTTTTTAAATTTAGGGGCAAAACACATGGGTGTGACACAACTAGGGGCTCAAATGTAATTGTCCCTTGAACAAACGTGATGATATCTTCTCGTAATACTCAAACTGAAATCCTTCCAAATTATCTCCATCGACGTGTCTGGCCATGTTAGCTCCACCATCGTAACTTAAGGCTTCAAGTTTCTTATGCATGCGTGGTTGTACGCACATGTACCTCTCCTCATGTAATACATGCACGTCCCACATCTTATTTCCTCTTTCTTAAACGAGTGCGTCACTGCCAATACCATAGTATGCATGCATGTAACTTCAACTAATTCTGCAATCTTTTTTGTGTACTGTTTATCAACGGCAGTATAGTTTGGCACATATACATCCTTAACGGTAACTAATGGAACAACGGTAACTTGATCCTGGTGGGTAGCTTGTACGTCGTCGTTGCCATTGGTTCGACTACAATTGAAACTGGTCGTATCAAGGCCAATAAAAACCAGATTGCAATACCTTATGTGCAGTCCTATCTCCAGCATGGTGTCCTCCATAAGCTTCGGAGTGGCACTTGCGTAGGATCTGTTCCTGTTCATGCTCAGGTACACAACGTCTAATAATACCACCTACTCCTTCTTTATATAGATGTGGGTCATCCTAGAAGTAATGTCTCAAATCATAGAATAAATTTCTCTTTTGCTGGTATGTGAAGCTAGGAGGTATAAACTTAGCAACAATGTAATTAGCATAATCAGCATACCATGGAGCAGTACGAGAAGTATTTATGACAACTAATTGTTCATCATGAAAGCTATCATCAATAGGTTGTGGGTCATCAAGTATATTCTCTAGCCTAGACAAGTTGTCTGCAACGGGGTTCTCATCTCCTTTTCTATCAATAATATGCAAGTCAAATTCTTGCAGCAAGAGAACCCATCTAATAAGTATAGGTTTAGCATCTTTCTTTTCCATAAGGTATTTGATAGCAACATGATCAGTGTGAATAGTTACTTTAGAATCAACAATATAAGGTCTAAACTTATCACAAGCAAATACAACCGCTAAAAATTCCTTCTCAGTAGTAGCATAATTTCTCTGGGCACTGTCTAGGGTTTTACTAGCATATTGGATAACATTTAACTTCTTATCAACTCATTTCCCTAAAACAGCGCCTATAGCATAATCACTAGCATCGCACATAATCTCAAAGGGTAAATTCCAGTCAGGACGGTGGACAATAGGTGTAGAAATCAATGCTTTCTTAAGTATTTCAAATGCTTCTAAACAATCATCATCAAAGACAAAAGGAATATCTTTTTGCAACAGATTAGTCAGAGTCCCGGAGATTTTGGAGAAGTCCTTGATGAACCTCCTATAAAACCCGGCCTGACCAAGGAAACTTTGTATACCTTTGATGTCCTTTGGGCACGGCATCTTTTCAATAGCATCAACTTTAGCTTTGTCAACTTCAATACCTCTTTCAGAAATTTTATGTCCCAAGACAATGCCTTCATTAACCATAAAGTGGCACTTTTCCCAATTCAAGACAAGATTAGTGTCTTCACATCTATGCAATACTCGATCAAGGTTGCTTAAGCAATCATCAAAAGAAGTTTTGTAAACGGAGAAATCATCCATGAAAACCTCAACAATCTTTTCACAAAAATCAGAGAATATAGCCATCATGCATCTTTGAAAGGTAGCAGGTGCATTACATAAACCAAAAGGCGGTCTATAAGCAAAGGTACCGAAAGGACAAGTAAAAGTGGTCTTTTCTTGATCCCCTTTTGACACATGTATTTGAGAGAAACCAGAATAACC
The DNA here is from genome assembly GCA_902687465.1 of Secale cereale. NCBI lineage: Eukaryota > Viridiplantae > Streptophyta > Magnoliopsida > Poales > Poaceae > Secale > Secale cereale. Next base: position 210,494,411 of record LR738711.1, read on the forward strand.
ATCTAGAAAGCAAAAATGAGTATGTTTGGATAACCTTTCTAGCATTTGATCAATAAAAGGCAAAGGGTAATGATCTTTCTTAGTAGCTTTATTTAATTTGCGGAAATCAGTTACCATCCTATGGCCTGTAACAATTCTTTGTGGGATCAATTCATCTTTATCATTAGGAACAACAGTCATACCTCCCTTCTTAGGGACACAGTGGACATGACTTACCCACTAGCTATCAACAACTGGATAGATAATACCTGCCTCTAGAAGCTTTAGTATTTCCTTCCTTACCACTTCTTTCATCTTAGTATTTAACCGTCATTGATGATCAATAATCGGTTTAGCGTTTTCTTCCAATTTTATCTTATGTTGGCATAAAGTGGGACTAATGCCCTTAAGATCATCCAGAGTATATCCAATAGCAACGCGGTGCTTCTTCGGAGTTTTCAATAATTTTTCTTCTTCCTACTCTGAAAGGTTAGCACTAATAATAATAGGATATATCTTCTTTTCATCAATATAAACATACTTAAGATTACCAGGTAAAGGTTTAAGTTCAAACACGGGATCACCCTTGGGTGGAGGAGGATCCCCTAGGATTTCAACAGGCAAGTTGATTTTCAATATGGGTCCCTGATTAAAGAATATTTCATCTATTTCCCTTCTTTCATTCATATACATATCATTTTCATGGTCTAGCAAATATTGTTGTAAAGGATCATTAGGAGGCACAACAATAGAAGCAAGACCAATAATTTCATCCTTACTAGGTAATTCTATCAAGGGGTTGCCTACGAAATTTAGCAAAGTTAAAATCATGAGACATATCCCCTAAACCAATAGTGACAATATCTTTCACGCAGTCTATCTTAGCATTAACAGTATTCAAGAAGGGTCTACCAAATATGATGGGACAAAAATCATCTTGTGGGGAACCAAGAACAAGAAAATCAGCAGGGTATTTAACTTTCCCACACAAGACTTCGACATCTCTAACAATCCCAATTGGTTAAATAGTGTCTCTATTAGCAAGTTTAATAGTAACATCTATACCTTCTAGTTCAACGGGTGCAATATCATGCATAATTTCATCATATAAGGATATAGGTATTACGCTCGCACTAGCACCTACGTCGCATAAACCATGATAGCAATGATCTCCTATTTTAACAGAGATAACATGCAAGCCTACAACAGGTCTATGTTTATTCCTAGCACCGGGTTTGGCTATTCTAGCAGCTTCCTCTTGGAGGTAAATAACATGTCCATCTAAATTTTCTACCAAGAGATCTTTAACCATAGCAACACTAGGTTCAACTTTAATTTTCTTAAAGGGTGTAGGTGTTCTAGTACTACTCTTACGAACCATAGTTGAAGCTTTAGCATGATCCTTTATTCTAACAGGGAAAGGTGGTTTCTCAATATAAGCTGTATGAACAATATGATCAGAATTATAAGTGATAGTCTTTTCTTCAACTTTAACAAGTTCAGCTACTTTTACTTCAATGGGAGGATGGTATTTAAACCACTTCTCCTTGGGAAGATCAACATGAGTAGCAAATGATTCACAGAAAGAAGCTACTATCTCAGAGTCAAGTCCATATTTAGTGCTAAACTCACAGAAAACATCGGTATCCATAAAAGCTTTAACACAATCAAACTTAGGGGTCATACCTAACTCCTTATCTTCGTCGAGATCCCAATCTTAAGAGTTGCGTTTAATTCTCTCCAATAAATCCCAATTGAATTCAACAGTCTTCATCATAAAAGAACCAGACCAAGAAGTATCGAGTATGGAGCGATTATTAAGAGGAAGTCGAGCATAAAATTTTTGAATGATCATTTCTCTTGAGAGCTCGTGATTGGGGCATGAATATATCATTGACTTAAGCCTCCCCCAAGCTTGAGCGATGATTTCTCCTTCGCGAGGCCAAAAATTATAAATATAATTACGATCACGATGAACCTGGTGCATAGGGTAGAACTTCTGATGAAATTCCAACTTTAGACGATTATACTTCCATGATCCAATATCATCACATAGCCTAAACCATGTCAATGAATCTCCCTTCAAAGATAAAGTAAAGACCTTCTTCTTGATAACATCCTCGGGCATACCTGCAAGCTTAAATAATCCACAAACTGCATCCACATAGATTAGGTGTAAATCAGGATGCAGTGTTCCGTCTCCTGTAAAAGGATTATCTAGCAGTTTCTCTATCATACCCGAAGGAATTTCAAAGCAAACATTTTCAGTAGGTGCAGTAGGTTGAGGAGCAACTCTTTGCTCCTCTGGTCAGGGTGTAGATACCCCGAACAAGCCCCTCAAAGGATGATGAGCCATAGTTACAAGTGACAGTAAATTTCAGCACACTATATAAATTTTTCCTTACCAAATTCCACTTACCAAAGGCGCTTCACTCCCAAGCAACGGCGCCAGAAAAGAGTCTTGATGACCCACAAGTGTAGGGGATCTATCGTAGTCCTTTCGATAAGTAAGAGTGTTGAACCCAACGAGGAGCAGAAGGAAATGATAGGCAGTTTTCAGTAAGGTATTTTCTGCAAGCACTGAAATTATCGGTAACATATAGTTTTGCGATAAGGTAATTGGGAGCAAGTGACAAACAGTAAAAGTAAATAAGGTGCAGCAAGATGGACCAATCCTTTTTCTAACAAAGGACAAGCCTGGACAAACTCTTATATGAAGGAAAACGCTCCCGAGGACACATGGGAATTATCGTTAAGCTAGTTTTCATCACGATCAGCTGATTCACGTTTGGTACTTTGATAATTTGGTATGTGGGTGGACCGGTGCTTGGGTGTTGTCCTTACTTGGACAAGCCTCCCACTTATGATTAACCTCTAATGCAAGCATCCGCAACTACAAAAGAAGTATTAAGGTAAACCTAACCATAGCATGAAACAAGTGGATCCAAATCAGCCCCTTACAAAGCAACACATAAACTAGGGTTTAAGCTTCTATCACTCTAGCAACCCATCATCTACTTATTAATTCCCAATGCCTTCCTCTAGGCCCAAATAATGGTGAAGTGTCGTGTAGTCGACATTCACATGACACCACTAGAGGAGAGACAACATACATCTCATCAAAATATCGAACGAATACAAAAATTCACATGACTACTTATAGCAAGACTTCTCCCATGTCCTCAGGAACAAAAGTAACTACTCACAAGACATAATATTGTTCATGATCAGAGGGGTATTAATATGCATAATGGATCTGAACATATGATCTTCCACCAAATAAACCAACTAGCATCAACTACAAGGAGTAATCAACACTACTAGCAACCCACAGGTACCAATATGAGGTTTGGGTACAAAGATTGGATACAAGAGATGAACTAGGGTTTGAGAGAAGATTGTGCTGGTGAAGATGTTGATGAAGATAGCCCTCCTCAAGATGGGAAAGTTGTTGGTGATGACGGTGGTGACGATTTCCCCCTCCCGGAGGGAAGTATCCCCAGTAGAACAGCTCTATCGGAGCCCTAGATTGGTTTCCGCCAAGGTTCCGCCTCGAGACGGCGGCGTCTGGTCCCGAAAGCCTCCTTATGATTTTTTTTCCAGGTAAAAACACCTCATATAGGAGAAGATGGGCATCGGGGGGCCATCGGGGGCCCCACGAGGTAGGGGGCGTGCCCAGGGAGGGGGGCGTACCCCCCACCCTCGTGGACACATGGTGGCCCCCCTAGCGATCTTCTTTCGCCAGATATTTTTTATATTTTCTGAAATGGTGTCCTGTGGAGTTTCGGAGCTTTTGAGTTGTGCAGAATAGGTTTACAGAGTTTGCTTCTTTTCTAGCCCAGAATTCCAGCTGCCGGCATTCTCCCTCTTCATGTAAACCTTGTAAAATAAGAGAGAAAAGGCATAAGTATTGTGACATAACGTGTAATAACAGCCCATAGTGCAATAAATATCAACATAAAAGCATGATGCAAAATGGACGTATCAAATAGCTCAACCAGTGAGCATGTGCTCAGATTGTCTGGGTACTACAATTGCTTGAATCGAGTGGGAGTTAATCTTCCAGATAAGATAGTAATTGACAAAGTTCTCTAGACACTATCACCAAGTTAGTAGAACTTCGTGGTGAATTATAATATGCAAGGGATGACGAAAGTTATTCCCCAGCTCTTCGCGATGCTGAAATTGGCGAAGGTAGAAATCAAGAAAGAGCATCAAGTGTTGATGGTTAACAAGACCACTTGTTTCAAGAAAAGGGCAAAGGGATAGAATGGGGAACTTCAAGAAGAAGACAAGCAAATTGTCACTCCCGTGAAGAAACGCAAAGCTAAACTCAAGACTGAAACTAAGTGCTTCTACTGCAAAAGAAATGGTCACTAGAAGCGGAACTGCCCTAGATACTTGGCGGATAAGAAGGATGGCAAAGTGAACAAAGGTATATTTGATATACAGATTATTGATGTGTACTTTACTAGTGTTCATAGCAGCCCATGGTATTTGATACCGGTTCAGTTGCTAAAATTAGTAACTCAAAATGAGAGTTGCAGAATGAACAGAGACTAGTTAAAGGTGAAGTGACGATGTGTGTTGTAAGTGGTTCCAAGATTGATATGATCATCATCGCACACTCCCTATACTTTCGGGATTAGTGTAAAACCTAAATAAATGTTATTTGGCATTTGCGTTGAGCATGAATATGATTTGATCATGTTTATTGCAATACGGTTATTCATTTAAAGTCGTAGAATAATTGTTATTCTATTTACATGAATAAAACCTTCGATGATCATACACCCAATGAAAATAGTTTGTTCGATCTCGATCGTAGTAATACACATATTCATAATACTAAAGCCAAAATATGCAAAGCTGATAATGATAGTGCAACTTATTTGTGGCACTGCCGTTTAGGTCATATTGGTGTAAAGTGCATGAAGAAACTCCATAATGATGGACTTTTGGAATCACTTGATTATGAATCACTTGGTGCTTGCGAACCGTGCCTCATGGGCAAGATGACTAAAACTCCGTTCTCCAGAACAATGGAGCGAGAACCTGGTTTGTTGGAAATCATACATACTGATGTATGTGGACCAATGAGTGTTAAGGCTCGCGGCGGGTATTGTTATTTTCTGACCTTCACTGATGATTTGAGCAGATATGGGTATATCAACTTGATGAAACACAAGTCTGAAACATTTGAAAAGTTCAAATAATTTCAGAGTAAAGTAGAGAATCATTGTAAATAAAGTTTCTACGATCTGATCGTGGAGGCGAACATTCGAGTTACGAGTTTGGTCTTCATTTAAAACAATGTGGAATAGTTTCACAGCTCACGCCACCCGGAACACCACAGTGTAATGGTGTGTTCGAACGTTGTAACCGTACTTTATTAGATATGGTGCGATCTATGATGTCTCTTATCGATTTACCACTATCTTTTTGGGTTATGCATTAGAGACAGCTGCATTCACGTTAAATAGGGCACCATCTAAATCCGTTGATACGACGCCTTATGAACTGTGGTTTGGCAAGAAACCAAAGTTGTTGTTTCTTAAAGTTTGGGGCTGCGATGCTTATGTGAAAAAGCTTCAACCTAATAAGCTCGAACCCAAATCGGATAAATGTGTCTTCATAGGATACCCAAAGGAGACTGTTGGGTACACCTTCTATCACAGATCCAAAGTCAAGATATTCGTTGCTAAAAATGGATACTTTCTAGAGAAGGAGTTTTTCTCGAAAGAAGTGAGTGGGAGGAAAGTGGAACTTAATGAGGTAATTGTACCTTCTCCCGAATTGGAAAGTATCACATCACAGAAACTAGTTCTAGTGATTCCTACACCAATCAGCGAGGAAGCTAATGATGATGATCATAAAACTTCAGATCAAGTTACTACTGAACCTTGTAGGCCAACCAGAGTGCGTTCCGCGCCAGAGTGGTACGGTAACCCGGTTTTGGAAGTCATGTTACTAGATCATGATGAACCTACGAACTATGAGTAAGCGATGATGAGCCCAGATTCCGCAAAATGGCTTGAGGCCATGAAATCTGAGATGGGATCTATGTATGAGAACAAAGTGTGGACTTTGGTTGACTTGCCCGATGATCGGCAAGCCATTGAAAATAAATGGATATTTAAGAGGAAGACTGACGCCGATGGTAATGGTACTGTCTATGAAGCTCGACTTGTTGCGAAAGGTTTTCGACATGTTCAAAGTGTTGAGTACGATGAGATTTTCTCACTCGTAGCGATGCTTATGTCTGTCCAAATCATGTTAGCAATTGCCACATTTTATGATGCAACTAGAAGGTTTTGTCAATCCTAAAGGTGCTAACAAAATGCGCAAGTTCCAGCGATCCATCTATGGAGTGGTGCAAGCATCTCGGAGTTGGAATATGCGCTTTGATAAGTTGATCAAAGCATATAGTTTTATATAGACTTGCGGTGAAGCCTGTATTTGCAAGAAAGTGAGTGGGAGCACTACAGCCTTTCTGATAAGTATATGTGAATGACATATTGTCGATCAGAAATGATGTTGAATTTTCTGGAAAGCATAGATGAATGTTTGAAAGGAGTTTTTCAAAGAAAGACCTCAGTGAAGCTACTTATATATTAGGCATCAAGATCTATAGAGATAGATCAAGACACTTAATTGGACTTTCACGAAGCTCATACCTTGATAAAGTTTTGAAGAAGTTCAAAATGGATCAGTCAAAAGAAAGGGTTCTTGCCTGTGTTACAAGGTATGAAGTTGAGTAAGACTCAAAACACGACCACGACAGAAGATAGAGAAAGAATGAAAGTCATTCCCTATGCCTCAGTCATAGGTTCTATGAAGTATGACATGCTGTGTGCCAAACCTGTTGTGTACCTTGCCATGAGTTTGACAAGGAGGTATAATAGTGATCCAGGAGTAGATCACTGGACAATGGTCAAAATTGTCCTTAGTTTCTGGATTACTAAGGAAATGTTTCTCGATTATGGAGGTGATAAAGAGTTCGCCGTAAAGAGTTACGCCGATGCAAGCTTTGACACTAATCCAAATGACTCTAAGTATCAATCTGGATGCGTATTGAAAATGGGAGCAATTAGCTAGAGTAGCTCCATGCAGAGAATTGTAGACATAGAAATTTGCAAAATACATACGGATCTGAATGTAACAGACCCACTGACTAAACTTCTCTCATGAAGCAAAACATGATCACATCTTGGTACTCTTTGGGTGTTAATCACATGGCGATGCGAACCAGATTGTTGACTCTAGTAAACCCTTTGGGTAGTGGTCACATGGAGATGAGAACTATGGGTGTTAGTCACATGGTGATGTGAACTATTGATACGTCTCCAACGTATCTACTTTTCCAAACACTTTTGCCCTTGTTTTGGACTCTAACTTGCATAATTTGAATGGAACTAACCGAGAATGATGTTGTTTTCAGCAGAACTGCCATGGTGTTGTTTTTGTGCAGAAATAAAAAGTTCTCGGAATCGCCTGAAAATCAATGGATATTTATTTCAGAAAATATAAAAAATACTGGCAAGAAGATCCACACCTGGGGGCCCACGGGCTGTCCTCGAGGGTGGGGGCACGCCCCTTGCCTCGAGGGCAGCCCGGTGCCCCACCGACGTATGCCCAGGTCCTATATATTTCGTTTCGTGGAGAAAAAAAGTCAAGAAGAAAGAATTATCGCGTTTTACGAGGCGGAGCCGCCGCCAAGCCCTAATCTCTCTCGGGAGGGCTGATCTGGACTTCGTTCGGGGCTTCGGAGAGTGGAGATCGTCGCCATCGTCATCATCAACCTTCTTCCATAACCAATTCCATGATGCTCACCGCCGTGTGTGAGTAATTCCATCGTAGGCTTGCTGGACGGTGATGGGTTGGATGGGATCTATCATGTAACCGAGTTAGTTTTGTTAGGGTTTGATCCCTAGTATCCACTATGTTCTGAGATTGATGTTGCTATGACTTTGCTATGCTTAATGCTTGTCACTAGGGCCCAAGTGCCATGATTTCAGATCTGAACCTATTATGTTTCCATGAATATATGTGTGTTCTTGATCCTATCTTGCAAGTCTATAGTCACCTACTATGTGTTATGATCTGGCAATGTCACATCCCTAGCTAGCACTTGCATTAGGGTTAGTTGGTGTGTGCATCATGTTACTTTCAAAGAAACTTGAAATGGGATTAACAGAAACCCCAGCACCCCCCCTCCTAACAACTAGGGTTTGTTAAAATATTTTCCAATGTACCCAAAATGCCCTTCAAAAATGTTCATCATTTCTGCCTTGGTCTCAAACCTTTGCTAAAAATGGTGCACAATTTTCTAGGACACTCAAGGGCTTTGGATTAAACCATATGGTATTTGTATTTGGGCATTTAAATACTTTTAAATATTTTAAATGCTCAAATAATCATGAACTATAATGTTTCCTACTGTTCATATTATATACAGTGGGCATGACAAGTTTCATGAGTAATAAAAATGTTTTGGCATTTTTAATAATTGAACAAAGTTGCAAAACAAATGAAACAGAAAAGAAATAGAAAAAAAAAGAGAGAGAAGAAGCTTACCTGGCGCCCCACCCGGCCCACCTGCCGGCCCAGCCCAGCTGCCACTCCAGCGAGCTGCTTGGCTCGGCCAGGCAGGCAGGCAGGTGCTCGACGGCGACCGCACCGCGCGCCATGCAGCTGCCCGCCGCCCTGCTTCCTCCCCTCGCCGTCCTGGAAGCCTGGATCGGTCACACACGTCGCCCCCGACCTCGCAGACACCTCCCCCTCTCCCCAGCTCCTCTCCCTCGCTCTCCCCGCGCCATGGCCGACGCCGTCGTGCTCGCACCGTCGTAGAAGCCGCGCCCACCGTCGTCCCTGAGCCCCGCCTTGGTGTCCGTCGTCTTCACCGTCCTCGACTACTTCGAACAGGCCGAGCCCCGAGCGCTCGCCCGCCCTGGAGACGCCCCCGACCTCTTCTTCCCCAACTCCGGCCGCGGAGATCCCCCTCGCCGTCCCGCTCATCTCCGACCACCCCCGAGCTCGCTCCGGCGCCTGCTGCAACCCCTGTGAGCCCAGCTTCGTCCTCCCCCTCTCCGTTGGCTCTCTACTCCCCTGTAACGCACCGCACGAAGCTCACTTGCACGCACCGCCGCGGAGCTCGTCGCCGACGAGGCTCCGGCCATCCATTGGTCCGGCCACCATGCCTATCAGCTTCACCATCACACGTAGATGTTGTAGGACTACTTCACGCTCCTCAACGAGCACCGCACCGTCGTTTTCGACTTCGCCGAACTCCGGCCACCGCTGGACTCGTCGCCGGCGTCATCTCCGGCGACCCCGAGGCCAGCCACCACCTCCACTCGATGCGGTTTGCCTCCAGCTACCCGTAGGTGTGCTCCGCCGTCGATATGGCAGCCGGAGCACGAAACCCGCACCCCACCGCCGTGTTTGGCCTCGCCGGCGGCTAAACGCCGGCGAGTTGGACCTGTTTTGACCACGGGTTTGACCCCCTGGGTCACTGACATGTGGGCCCTGCCCGCAAGTCAAACCTAGTTTAGGTGTTAATTTAATTCTAATTAGTTAATTAGCTAACTGTGACACTGACCAGTGGGTCCCACTGGTCAGGTTTGACTTGGACTGGCTCTGTTGACTGCCTGACGTCAGCATGATGTCATGCTGACGCAGTAAAGGATTTTCTGGGATTTTTAGATTAAAAATAATTCAGGAAATTCCAGAAAATACCCAAAACTTCTAAAAATCATATAAAATCAACCATAGCTCAGATGGAAAAGATTTATATATGAAAAATGATCAGAAAAATCCAATCTTTCCAATGGCACTGGTTTCATGCATGTTTGAACAAGTTAACTTGTTGTATACATCAAAAACATGATAATTCACTTATTTAAATAATAGTTTGTACTTCAATTTGAATCTTGGATTCAGATAGGTCCAAACCCTTCTGGTTTTAGTTGCATTAGCCAACACACATGCATCTTGCCATGTCATGAGCATGCATCATATTGTTGCATTTGTTTGTTAATGATTGTATCGCCGGTATTCTCTGTGTTAGGTCCTGCTCCCGAGGATACTGCTGCGTATCCAGTTGAAGAGCAGTACCCGACAACTACTTTGTCAGGCAAGCAATCATTGATCATTCCGATACAAACCCAATCTTCTCGCTCCTGCTCTCTTTTACTGCATTAAGGCAACAGCGTGTGAACTGCTACTTGCTGCGGTAGTTGAACCCTATCCCTTGCATGACCTGTCATTGCCACAGTAAATAGTTGAAACCCACTAGCATGTGTAGGAGTTGATTGAGCCATGTGATGTGTGATCCACCATGCTATTTGTTTATGTTGCCTGCTATGCTTAGAGTTGTGTCTGGTCTGATTCATCTGGGTGATGGATCAGAGTGAAATGATCATACCGATAAAGAGAGGGAAGTGTGGAACACGCTTGGTAAAGGTATCGATGAAAGGCCATGTAGGAGTACATGGTGGGTTGTTTCATTGGAATCGTCCATAGGACCCGAGATCTGTATGTGTGGTTCAAGTCACAGCTACTACCACACATTGGGATCCTTAATTGACCCTCTCGGCTTATTAATTACCCTTGATCTCTGTCCAGGAGTTGCAACTAGTTTCTGGTGTTTATAGCTTACTGGAGGTCGTGCACAACGCTGACCCTCGGGGTGGGTTGTGATGCGACAGGTACGTGGCACGGTGTACCGGTTGCCCGTTTGGTGACTCGGGAACCCTGTACACATCGTTTGGGGCCGTGAGCGACACCCCGGCCGGATCTCCCCACGGATGGAACCCAAATAGGCGATAAACCTGGACGAGAGACTTGAGTAGTTAGTCAGGTCGTGGCCGACACCCCCGCTGGGCTTCCGCTTGAAGGTTGCCGAGTACACGCCGAGTAAACGGCGATAAGTGGTGAAAGCGTGTGTGAAGAAGTACACCCCTGCTGGGTTATCAAACTATTCGAATAGCCGTTGTTTGCGGTACGGACTACTTGGTTGCTCTTACAGTTCATAGACCAAGTTGATGGATACTATTAAAAGCCTCAAGATAAGTGTGAGTGCCGTGGATGGCCCTTCCGTAGGATGACGGAAGAGGGTCCTCGCTAGTGTATTGATATGGTGAGTAGTGGACTCGTATTTGTAATAACATCTTGCGATCTGTTGAGAGTTGTAGTATAGGTTAGCCAAGGTCAAAGCTGGCATCCTACTATGAACTCCACTACCCCCTTTGATAATGTTGCATGTATGATAGGTTCTGTGGTAAGACTTGCTGAGTACCTTTGTACTCATGTTTGCTTAATAACCGTTGCAGAGGAGAACCCTGCCCCTGCTGATGGGTTCTACATAGACGTTGACGTCGACGAGTAGCTTGACACCCAGACGGAGATCTGGAGCTTGTGAAGGGCCTTATAGATAGTCAGGCTACACCAAGCCTGTTTTATTTTCTAAGTTGTCTGTACTCAGACATGTAGCTTCCGCTTGTGCTTGTATGACTGTATGACTTGAGTGTTGGGTCATGTGACCCCTACCTGTATGGATATGTTATGTATGGCTCTTGGAGCCTTTTAAATAAAGTACTTTGAGTCATAGAGTTCTGTTGTGATGCAATGTTGTATTTGCACATATTGAGCATATTGCGTGTATGATTGAAATGCTTGATATGTGTGGGATCCGACACCTAGTTGTTTTCCTTTGGTAGCCTACCTTACAGGGAAATGCCTCCTAGTGTCTCCAATGAGCCTTGGTAGCTTGCTACTGCTCGGAACACGTAGGCTGGCCGGCATGTGTCCTTCTTCGTTCCTGTGTCTGTCCCTTAGGGGAAATGTCACGCGTTGTTCCTTTAAGTCCATGTAGCTTGCTACGACTTGGGTTCATACATTGATGACCGACACGTTCATTGTTGGGTCATGGATGCATGTCTCTGTAATTTAGTGCCACTTTTGGTTTATAACTAACCATGTCGGCCCGGGTTATCTGTCATATGGATGCTAGCGACACTGTCATATACGTGTGCCAAAATGGGCAAATGGTCCCGGGCCAGGTAAGGTGGCACCCGTGGGGTTACCGTGCGTGAGGCCGCAAAGTGATATGACGTGCTACAACTAGATCGGTGTGACTTAGGATCGGGGTCCTGACAGGCAACCCCGAAGTGACAATAATCGGGACCACTCCCGGTGATGACCATAGTTTGAGGAGTTCATGTATTCACTATGTGTTAATGCTTTGGTCCGATACTCTACTAAAAGGAGGCCTTAATATCCCTTAGTTTCCATTAGGACCCCGCTGCCACGGGAGGGTAGGACAAAATATGTCATGCAAGTTCTTTTCCATAAGCACGTATGACTATATTCGGAATACATGCCTACATTGCATTGATGAACTGGAGCTAGTTCTGTGTCACCCTAGGTTATAACTTCTACATGATGAATTGCATCCGACGTAATTTCCCATCACCGATCCAATGCCTACGAGCTTTACCTATATTGCTAGTTGCTATTTACTTTTTCGTTGCTATTATCACAAAAACCACAAAAACACTATCTTTACTTTTATTGCTGCTACCACCACTATCATATTACTGTGCTACTAAACTATCTTGCTGCAGATACTAAGTTTCCAGGTGTGGCTGAATTGACAACCCAGCTGCTAATACTTAAGAGTATTCTTTGGCTCCCCTTGTGTCGAATCAAAAAATTTGGGTTTAATACTTTACCCTCGAAAACTGTTGCGATCCCCTACACTTGTGGGTTATCAAGACTATTTTCTGGCGCCGTTGCCAGGGAGCATAGCTCTATTCTTTAAGTCACTTGGGATTTATATCTGCTTATCACTATGAAGAATTTGAAGGACTCAAAAACCAAGATCTTACCCTCAACTACGAGGGGAGGTAAGGAACTGCCATCTAGCTCTGCACTAGCTCTGCACTAGATTCTCCTTCTGTTATGAGTAAACTTGCGACACCTACTCCTGCTATTGAATCTGATATGTCGTATGTTCTTGATGATGCTACTTCTGCTATGTATGATGAAACTACCTCTATGCCTGGTAATGTGCCACTAGGTGAATTTCTAGATGAACAAATTGCTAAGGTTAGGGAGAGTGCAAATGTTGATGATATTTATGAAAGTGATGATGAAACTACTCCCAATAGATTTGAATTGCCTGTTGTGCCTGAGGGTTATGTTATGGATGAAGAAACTGCTAGAGACTTTCTTGCTTGCAATGATAGATATGATCTTAAGAAGTTATTACCTAAGTTGAAAGAAAAGTCCTTGAATGCTAGAATGAAACATGACCCTGCTTTTGCTACTTCACCTATTTGTGTTACTGATAAGGATTATGAATTCTCTGTTGATCCTGAGTTAATTACTTTGGTTGAATCTGATCCTTTCCATGGCTATGAGTCTGAAACTGTTGTGGCACATCTTACCAAGTTGAATGATATAGCCACCCTGTTTACCAATGATGAAAAGATTCGCTACTACTATATCCTTAAGCTATTTCCGTTCTCGTTAAAGGGTGATGCTAAGACTTGGTTTAACTCTCTTGATCCTGGTTGTGTGCGTAGTCCCCAGGATATGATGTATTACTTCTCTGTTAAATATTTTCCCGCTCATAAGAAACAAGCTGCCTTTCGGGAAATATATAACTTTGCTCAAACTGAAGAAGAGAGTCTCCCACAAGCTTGGGGGAGGCTTCTTCAGTTACTTAATGCTTTGCCTGATCACCCTCTTGAGATGCATGATATACTTGATCTCTTTTATAATGGACTAACCGATGCTTCCAGAGACCACCTGGATAGTTGTGCTAGTTGTGTTTTCAGGGAAAGAACAATGGAACAAGCTGAATTACTGTTGAATAATATGCTAGCCAATGAAAATAATTGGACACTTCCTGAACCAGACCCTAAGCCAACTCCGAAGAAAAGAGGTGTTCTATTTCTTAGTCCTGAAGATATGCAAGAGGCAAAGAAATCTATGAAAGAAAAAAGGTATTAAAGCTGAAGATGTTAAGAATTTACCGCCTATTGAAGAAATCCATGGTCTTGATAACCCGACACAGGTAGTAAAGGTAAATTCTCTTTATAGATTTGATGAAGGTGATATTCCTCGTTATAAGTCTGCTAGTCAATGCTTAGATGAGTTTGACAATTTCATTGTGAAACAAGAAAACTTCAATGCTTATGTTGGTAGACAATTACAACACAATGCTCATATGATTGAACGCTTGAGTGATTATCTGTCTAGTGCTAAGGATGAACTGAAACTTATCAATATACATGCATCTATGGTCACCACTCAAGTAGAACAAGTACTTAAGGCTCAGAATGATTTGCTCAATGAATTAAATAGTAAGAATAAGGATAATGCCATTAGAGTTGTGACTAGAGGTGGTAGAATGACTCAGGAACCTCTGTATCCTGAAGGCCACCCTAAGAGAATTGAGCAAGATTCTCAGAGAGATGATATAGATGCACCTAGTTCTTCTAAGAAGAAGAAAAAGAATACTGATAGAAATTTGCATGCTTCTAGTGAACCTGTAGCTCACCCACCTGAGAATCCCAATGATATATCTGTCTCTGATGCTGAGACACTATCTAGTAATGAGCATGAACCTAGTGATAATATTAATAATGATGTTCATATTAATGCTCAACCTAGCAATGATAATGATGTAGAGATTGAACCTGCTGTTGATCTTGATAACCCACAATCAAAGAATCAACGTTATGATAAGAGAGACTTTGTTGCTAGGAAGCACGGTAGGGAAAGAGAACCCTGGGTTCAGAAACCCATGCCTTTTCCTCCAAAACTATCCAAGAAAATGGATGATGAGGACTTTGAGCGCTTTGCTGAAATGATTAGACCTATCTTTCTGCGTATGCGTTTGACTGATGTGCTTAAGACAAATCCTTATGCCAAGTACATGAAAGATATTATTACCAACAAAAGAAATATACCTGATGTAGAAATCTCCACCATGCTTGCCAATTACACTTTTGAGGGTGGAATGCCTAAGAAATTAGGAGATCCAGGAGTACCTACTATACCTTGCTCCATTAAGAGAAATTATGTTAAAACTGCTTTGTGTGATCTTGGAGCCAGTGTTAGCGTTATGACTCTCTCTTTATATCGTAGACTTGACTTGAGTAAGTTGACACCTACTGAAATATCCTTGCAAATGGCTGATAAATCAACTGCTATACCTGTCGGTATTTGTGAGGAGGTGCCTGTTGTAGTTGCAAATGTTACTATTTTAACGAACTTTGTTATACTTGATATTCCCGAGGATGATAGTTTGTCTATTATTCTTGGAAGACCTTTTCTGAATACTGCAGGGGCTGTTATTGATTGCAACAAAGGCAATGTTTCTTTTCATGTCAATGGTAATGAGCATACGGTGCACTTTCTGAGGAAACAACCTCGGGTCTTCAGTATCAATTATATTGGAAAAACTTCAACTATTACTATTGGAGGTTTTGAGTTTCCTATTCCTACTATCAAGAAGGCATATGACATACTTATTGTTGGGGACATACATATCCCCATTGAGGTAACATAGTGTTATTTGAAAATTCTCCGGTTTCATGTCACTCGGAAAGAGTTTATTAACAAGACCTGATCAACCTTGTTAATGGATTCCTTTTGATGAACATGGGATAGGTGAATCTAGATAGCACAAACCTCCTGTACCCTTCTTTTACTTCCTATTAATTAGGTTAAATAAAAGAAAAATAGCATTATCTGACTGTTTCTAGACTTATCCGTGCAATAAAATATCCTGAAAATAAAAGTTCTCCAAATGCCATGAAAATGAAATATGATTTTTTCTAGAATATTTAAGAAAATATGGCACTGAACACACAGCGAGGGGAGCCAGCACCTGGCCTCGAGGGCACAGGGCACGCCCCCCTGCCTCGAGGGCCCCACGTGGCCCCCCCTCCACTTATCCTTCCACCCATTCCGTTCTTCTTCCTCCCAAAAGAATCCCCAGCCAGCTCAAACCCGAGTTATAGCTCATTTTGCTGCCATTTTCGATCTCCTTGCTCAAAGCACCATTCACCAAACTGTTTGGGGATATTGTTCCTTGGTATGTGACTCCTCCATTGGTCCAATTAGTTTTTGTTCTAGTGCTTTATTTGTTGCAAATTTGTGCTGCTGTGGTGACCTTGTTCTTGAGCTTGCATGTCAAATTTTCTTGGTCCCAAGTATCTCTAATGCATGATATAGCCCTAGGCACTTATAGGAGTTGTTGCTATCAATCTTGTTGAGTTTGGTTAACTTTTATTGTGAGTTACTAATTTTTTTAGAAAATTTCAGAAAAATGTCTAGGAAAAACTTCCAAGGTGGTCCTTCAAGGAAGAAAGGACCAAGGCTCGCGTTCCGTGAGCCGGATGATGAACCACGTCATGCAGACGTCAAAGGGTTTATTGATATGATAGTTGTAGGTGAAACTAGACAAGTTTCAGGGGAAAGAATCACCAGTATACACTTCCCTGTTCTGCGTTACTTTGCTTTATTTGCTAGTAGGTGTTTAATTGGTCGTGGGAACAGTGGGAATCTCAGTGCCCCTGATATTATCATTTTACGCCATGCTTTGTTTCGTGACACAACTTTTAGCTTGGGCGTCGTCGTTGCCAAACGATTGAGTCTGAACTGCTCAAAGGGGCCCGTCTTTGGAGGCATCTTTGCTTTTCGCCTTGCTGAACATTTTAATATACCTATTAGGCATCATGAGAAGGAAGAAAAATTGCTTGCCCCTGTTTATCTAGACTACAAGAGCATGGTAGCTCATGACTTTATTGTTAAAGATAAAAATATGCAGCTACTTTACAAATTGAGGTTTGATGAAATATACTGTGAAATTGTTACCATGCCTGCACCATCTCTGTTTGATCTGTCCACAGGCAAGTACCTCATTACATCAGACGCCTTCTACCAGTACCAAGGCCAGGCACAAGCTTCAGAGCCTGAGCAAGAACCACCATTTGATCCTTCCCGTCAATCTGTTTATGGGTGGGATCTGGACGAGCTCGCCAACCAGTGGCATCCAGAGGACACATCTCAGTACACTGGAGGGAGTGGCTTCGATCCGTGGCCATAGACCAACTTAGGCCAAAAGCCTAAGCTTGGGGGAGTACGTGTTTCTCACCGACTTACTTTCATGTTCACACTTATTCTAGTTGTCGATGCTCACACTCTTTCACTATACCATCCATGCTTAGTTTAAATTTCTTTTTCTTAGTCTTTTTCGTGTGTCCTAGAAAAACCCAGAAAAACAAAAAAATATTAGTTGTAGCTTATAGCTAGTTTGCTTTCTTTGCTTGCAGTAGCAACTAAAAAAACAAAAAGATTTCCCGTTCTTCTATTGCTTGTTGGGAGCTTTCCCGTGTAAATAGTTTCTTTTCTTTAGGGGTTAAAAGTAGAAGACCGTGATTGAAAATGCTTAGTGGCTCTCATATGCTTTGTTGTTGATTTAACCTTGAGCCATATTACCTTGTCTTCTCTCTTGTGTTAAATGCCTGCAGATTCCAGCTTAGTCCAATGCACGTGCACTATTATTATTATCCACACCGTTCGGTCGTGCGAGTGAAAGGCAATAAGGATGATATATGATGAACTAATTGAGATGAGAAAAGCTGGTATGAACTCGACCTCTCTTGTTTTTGTAAATATGATTGCTCGTCGTTCTTGATTCAGCTTGTTATGAATGAAACATGTTTGCAATGACAATTAGAGATCATAGCTGCTTATGCCATGCTTAATTAGCTGAGAGTTTATAATAGTCTATCTTGCGTGACAACATGATATTAAAATGGTTGTGATGTGGTATGATGGGTGGTATCCTCCTCTGAACGATTTAAGTGACTTGACTTGGCACATGTTCACGCATGTAGTTGAAATAAATCAACATAGCCTTCACGATATTTATGTTCATGGTGATCTATATCCTACTCATGCTTGCATTCATTGTTGATTAATTTTAATGCATGTTCATGACCGTTGTTGCTCTCTAGCTGGTAGCTTCCCAGTCGTATTCTAGCCTTCACCTGTACTAAGCGAGAATACTGCTTGTGCATCCACTTCCATAAACCCCAAATTTATTCCACATGAGTCCACTATACCTTCCTATATGCGGTATTTACCTGCCGTTCCAAGTAAATTTGTATGTGCCAAACTCTAAACCTTCAAATGAAATTCTGTTTTGTATGCTCGAACAACTCATGTTTCAACTAGGGCTGTCTATATCTTCCCTGCTAGGTGGGTTATTCTCACGATGAGTGGACTCCGCTCATCATTCACGAGAAAATGGCTGGTAATCGGGATGCCCAGTCCCATGCTCAAAATCATAATAATTAAACAAAACTCCCCCGGGGTTGTTGCTTGTTTGGACGGTAACCCATGGATTCGGCTGGCCGTGGAGTGTGCTTGTTGGTGGTTGGGGGAGTATAAACTTTTACCATTATGTTTGGGAACCGCCTATAATGTGTGTAGCATGGAAGATATCGAGATTCTTGGTTGTTATGTTGACAATGAAAGTATACCGCTCAAAATGTTATTCAATCTCTATTTAAAAATCGAGCTCTGGCACCTCTACAAATCCCTGCTTCCCTCAGCGAAGGGCCTATCTATTTACTTTTACGCAGAGTCATCATCCTCTTATCAAAAAGCACCAGTAGGAGAGCACCTCTGTCATTGCATGTATTACTATTAATTTGCATTGAGTATGCATGACTGGATCTCTTTTACCATGAATTACAATGTCTAGTCAGTCCTTGATCTTTAAAGGTGCTCTGCATTTATGTTTTGCGGTCTCGGAAAGGGCTAGCGAGATACCATCCTGTTATATCATATCATGATTGTTTTGAGAAGTGTTGTCATCCGAGGTTTATTATTATTGCTCGCTAGTTGATTATGCCATTGATATGAGTAGTATTGAGACCTGAAAGTTATTGTGACTATGGTTAGTTCATGATCTTGTTGAAAACCTGAATGCTAGCTTACATATTTACAACAACAAGAGCAAACAGAGTTTGTCAAAGTTTTTCTTTATCACTTTCAGTTTATCAACTGAATTGCTCGAGGACAAGCAAAGGTTTAAGCTTGGGGGAATTGATACGTCTCCAACGTATCTACTTTTTCAAACACTTTTGCCCTTATTTTGGACTCTAACTTGCATAATTTGAATGGAACTAACCCGGACTAACGCTGTTTTCAGCAGAACTGCGATGGTGTTGTTTTTGTGCAGAAATAAAAAGTTCTCGGAATCACCTGAAAATCAACGGAGATTTATTTCAGAAAATATAAAAAATACTCGCAAGAAGATCCACACCAGGGGGCCCACGGGCCGTCCTCGAGGGTGGGGGGCGCGCCCCCCTGATACGTCCAAAACGTATCTATCATTTATGCTTGCTCCATGCTTCTTTTGTGTGATATTGCTATGATATTGATGCACTTCCATGCACTTTTGATCATATTTGGACTAACCTATTAACTCAGTGCACCATAGTGCCAGTTCTTGTTTTCTGCTATTTTTCTATTTCAGGTTTCCCCCATATTAAAAGTGCTCCAAAAATTCCAGGAAAAATATAGGAAAAATCAGCGTACAGGAAGCTTCGCGAAGAACCAAAGATGGGCCAGAGGGGAGACAGGGGAGGCCCAGGTGGCCACCTGGCGCGGCCCCACCCCTGGCCGCGCCAGGGGCGCCTGGGGCCCCTGCTCCGCCTCTGGCTGCCCCCCATTCGCATATATATCCCTCTCGTCCCGAAACCCTCGAGGACAGAACCCTTTTCGCGATCTCGCCTCTGTTCCGCCGCCGCAGCGCTTCCAAGATCGGGAGCATCAGGAGAACTCTTCCCAGCACCCTGCCGGAGGGGAGAACCACCACCGGGAGCTTCTCCACCACCATGGACGCTTCCCAGATGAGTCGTGAGTAGTCCACCTTGGACCATGGGTCCATGATCAGTAGCTATGTGATGTTCTCCTCCCCTCTTTGCTCTTCATGGTTTAGACCTGGTGAGCTGCCCTACATGATCGAGGCACATATGTAATCTTTCTGATGTTGCTTTGCTGAGTTTGCTGGGATCTGATGGATTATGAGACTATGTTCAGATTGTGTTTGAGTAATATATTTGATTCACCTCTTTTATATCTTTGTTCTTGAGTAATTCTTGCATGTTCTCCGTTGCTGTTTATTGCTTTGGCCAAGTAGTAGGTAGTAACTCCAAGAGGGAGCGTTATGCTTGATTGTGGGTTCATGCCCCCTAATGACTAGCTTGAGTGACAGAAACATGAGTCTAGGGGATGTGTTGTTGCCACAAGGGAGAAAACAACGGTGCTTGTACTTGCGGGTGCAAGGATTGTTTACTTTACGCAAAGTTCTTTTAATACAGTTGTTTGTTGCTTTGAGTTTACACTTTGGGTGGGATTCACAACTTAATACCAGCGAGATGTTCTGGATAGATATCTCAAGGTGGATGATTAGTAGTAGATGCAGATGGATTTCGGTCTACTTGCCTTGGCGTACCGCCCATGCTTTTGAGCCTCTACCTTTCTTTGCAGCATAGTTAGCATTGGTTTGCGCACATAATCCTGTCAAGTGCCCAGCTGTAATTTGTTTACCTCGCTTTGCTGTTTTATCGTCTTTTGGGAGAGATACATCACTAGTGAACATCATGGGACCCCGGTCCATATTACCACCGCTGATCACACCTTCTATTTACTTCCTGTTTTTATTTCCTAGTTGCAGTCATAGCTATCATTATTATCTCTTGTGTTTGATCCTTTGTAAACAACAAGGCCGGAGGGATTGACAACCTCTCTGTACTCGTTGGGAGCAAAGTTATCTGTATCTGTGTGCAGGTCTCGTCAACCGCTAAGTTTCTGGCGCCGTTGACACCTAGTTGTCGACCCTCGTGCTCACGGGATTCGATCCTTGGTATCTTTGCCAAGGGAAATTTGCCGCTACGCTACATCTCAACCTTCCACTTGGGGTAACCAACGAGGGGCGAGAAGCCATCAAGCAAGTTTCTGGCGACGTTGCCGGGGACTCCACTCTTCAAGATAGGGGAGTTGCACGCTATCTTATATCTTTGCTTTTTAGTCTTGTTAGTTTACCTTTCAGTTTTTGCTTTAGTGTCCCTTACCAAAAATCACAAAAATAGTTATCTTGCTTTTAGTTGGCATTATGTCTGGTCCTTTTGCCTTTGGTGAGGCAGAAGTGCTCACCTTTAAACAAAGAGGTGGTGAAAGTCTAAAAGATGCTTGGTATAGAATTAATGATTCTCAAAAAAGAGACACCAAGAAGCAATCTACTACTATCCTGCTTAGAAATTTTTATGTTGGAATTACTTCTTGGAATAGGTTTATTCTAGATTCTGCTATCAATGGAAATTTCCTAGAAGCCCCAGTTTGGGAATCTCTTAGTATTATGGAAAATCTTGTTGGAAATCCCCCTGTTGTTAGCATTCAAGAGGACATTACCCTAGCTCACATTATGAAAAAACTTGAAAAGATAGAGCTAGAGATGCCAAGCATTAATAAGATAAATGAGTTGGACCGTAAGATCCAAGGGAATTTGAATAGGCTTGATAGCTCCATGCATAAAATTCTCAAAACTTTGGAGACCATCAAATCCCATGACTTGGATTCTTCTAGGATAGACAAGATTGAGGAAATCTTTGACACTTTAGGAACTACTTTCTCCTCAATCAAAGCCAAAAAGGTAGAAACTCCGGCAAAGAAGGAACCTAAGTTCGTTTACGTTCCAAAGGCTCCTCGTTCCAAAAGTAATCCATCTATTGCCATAGGGGTTGAAACTGTGAAGACTTTGGAAGAAATACCTCTCTTTGATAAATTTATAAATGAATCTTCCATTGACTTTCCACCTTTTGGTTTCCTCCCTAGAAGTATCTTTATTAGGCCTTTATTTGAAAGTCCTCTTAAGACTAGTTGTACTATTGAAGAGCTTTTTGATGATCTTGATGATGGTTTAATTGATACAACTTGATCTTTTTGCATCATGCCTAGCTTAAAGGCATAAAAGAAAGCGCTTTTGGGAGGCAGCCCACAACGAATTAGGTTTTATTTTGCTTTTGTTGTGTCTTGATGTTTTTTACTACAGTAGCATAATCATTGTATCTTTTCTTTTCAGCTTTGTGCCAAGTTTAGCCGCCGATTGCAAGAATGTTCAAAAGTTGTGACGTGCTGTCCAGAAAACAGATTCTATCCTTGGACAGAAAAATTCGAATAAAATCACCAGATCATCTTTTTGATCTGAATTTTTTTGACAGCGTGCTCTATACAATTGGCTTTCGAGCGTCTGTTCTGAGTTTTTTGATTTGAGTTGCAGAAGTGCCCCGAAAAAATTATTTACTACCTGCTGGTATGTTTTTCACAGATTCTGTCTTGTTTTGCCTTTTCTTCGTTTTGCAAACCTTGAGCTTGCTTTTTCTTTGCAAAAACCTTTTGGCAATCTTGAGAAACAGTAGCTCTTAAAGATTATTTTTATTTCCAGTAGGGAAAAATTATTTTATTGTGGGTACTAACCTCGCTAATCAGATTATGATGAGTTATGTATGAAGGGAGTTTTCAAGTGTGCGAGGGAAGATGATAAAAGAAGATTCAGGAGGGTCAAACGCTCAAGCTTGGGGATGCCCCCGTGCACCCCCAAGAAATATTCAAGAAGACTCAAGCGTCTAAGCTTGGGGATGCCCCCATGCATCCCCTTCTCCATCAACAATTATCAGTTCGTCTTTCGTTCCACTATAATTTTATCACTTCATGCGTTATGTGCTATGCTTGGAGCGTCTTGCTCTTAGTTTCTTTTTTTTAGTTTTCTTTAGCTTTGCTTGCTGTTCATAACAAGTTAGAACCCAGCTTTCTTTGTGTGGGAGAGAAACACGCTCCACTTCAACCTAGAACACAACATAGGATTTTCATGCTTATCTTTGTTGTGTGTGTTCTTTGTCTTTCCATAGCTGCTGTCATGTTTTGCTCTTAGTTTTCATGCTTTTCTTTTTAAAGAGCTTTTGTTTAGTTGGTTGCTGAACTCTCTTGAGTTTTCATGTTTATCTTGTTAAGAGAGTTTGCCTGTTGCACTGAGTTGTGTGTCTTAACTTAAAGTAGGTAATTGAGGTTGCTATTTAATTTTAGTAGTAACTTGCAATAGTTTTGAGGTATTGCCATGAGTAATGTCTGAACTTTTGGTGTCAAGAGCTTTAGCCTATTAGTGATAGATGTCGTATTTTGGGCAATCCGTGTTTATTTTCGAAAACCTACAAAATAGTTGAGAACTTTAGCTACTAGATGGATCACTAATCTTTGGAGGGATCGAATATTAGAGTACACTAACGTACCATGAGTCGAGGATGCGCAAGGATAACCAAACCCCCATACACTCCTTCTCGGGGTACTTGTCTCTTTGTGAACCTCCTAATTAGATTGATAGATACCGATAATAAGTGCATGAGTTCTTCGGACTAATGTGAGTATTCGAAAGTTGACACTTCCACCTAGCCATATTTTTCTAGCCTCTTCGGTACCGTGCATTGCCCTTTCTCACCTCGAGAGTTGGCGCATACTTCGCCGGTGCATCCAAATCCTTGGCACGTACGCTCTGTCATCATAAGCCTCATTATATCCTTCCTCAAAACAGCCACATACCTACCTATCAAGGCATTTCCATAGCCTTTCCGAGATACATTGCCATGCAACATCCATCTTCTCATGACTTGATCTTCATGTCATACATGCTTTTTGCTTGATCGATGAGCCGCATGCTAGTTGGGCCTTGCCCTAATCATTGCTACATGACGCGCTAGTATCATTGCATATCCTGCTACACCGGCAGAGGCATACATTTGCATACATCATGATAGTTTCATCTTCTTTATGTTGAGTACTTTTGTAAAGTGTGAAAGATCTTCTATACTTCTTGTAATATATAGAGTGTTGCCCCTAAAGTGAGGAAAAGATCCCAAAGAGGACAAAATCAAAAGATCCCAAAGAGGACAAATGAGAGTTAAATAGAAAGAGCCATTGAGGCCACAAAAAAATAAAAAAATATATAGAAAAAAGAGAAAAAGAAATAAAAAGAGAGAAGGGGGCACACTATTATTCCTTTTGAGAGATCCACACTCGTACTCCATCTTATACCTTGTACTCCATAGAGATTATCATTCATGCATATAGCTATGTGGGGACCTTCACACTATAGAACTTGGCTTGTATATTCCAATGATGAGCCTCCTCAAAAGAGCTCTAGGTCTTCTTGAGCGAGCAAGTTGGATGCACCCCCACTAGTTCCATTGGAGAGCTTACCTTAGCTCATATGTGCATCCGCTGCATGGCAATCCCTACTCCTCACATCATATCTATCATTTGGCTTTCTCTCGCCAATGATTGTCCTCATTGATGTGAGCCTTTCACACCTTTTTTGTCTTCCCCCTCCATCATTTTTCTCTCTTTGCCATCCTAAGTGTCAACTTTCTTGCTTACGCTCATCCATTGCATGAGTGCTCAAAATATTGAAAGGGAGTGGATCATTTTGACTTGTACCTGGCTAGTGGTCTGGGGATGAGTCAAGATAAGATTCCAAAGAAGACCAAGTGTGAAACTTTAGTAGATTAAGTTCTCAACAATACAAAAACTATGTTTTACTCTCTCGTATATCCCTATCCCCTTTCTTGCACGCAAACACCATTTGGAGACATTCGAGTCACGGACAGCGAGAGCTCTTGCACCTTTATGTTCTTATGTTGCTTGTTACAATGCTAATATAGACTCTTGCTTGTTATGACTTGAATTGAATTACATGCCTTGATTGATTTACTTAAAAAGTTCTTATATGGTTAGTAGCATGTCACCACAGAAATTATGCTTGTTATCATTTACCTACTCGAGGACGAGCAGGAATTAAGCTTGGGGATGTTGATACGTCCAAAACGTATCTATAATTTATGCTTGCTCCATGCTTCTTTTGTGTGATATTGCTATGATATTGATGCACTTCCATGCACTTTTGATCATATTTGGACTAACCTATTAACTCAGTGCACCACAGTGCCAGTTCCTGTTTTCTGCTGTTTTTCTATTTCAGGTTTCCCCCATATTAAAAGTGCTCCAAAAATTCCAGGAAAAATATAGGAAAAATCAGCGTACAGGAAGCTTCGCGAAGAACCAAAGATGGGCCAGAGGGGAGCCAGGGGAGGCCCAGGGGGGCGCCTGGGGCCCCTGCTCCGCCTCTGGCTGCCCCCTTCGCATATATATCCCTCTCGTCCCGAAACCCTCGAGGACAGAACCCTTTTTCGCAATCTCGCCTCTGTTCCGCCGCCGCAGCGCTTCCAAGATCGGGAGCATTAGGAGAACTCTTCCCGGCACCCTGTCGGAGGGGAGAACCACCACCGGGAGCTTCTCCACCACCATGGACGCTTCCTGGATGAGTCGTGAGTAGTCCACCTTGGACCATGGGTCCATGATCAGTAGCTATGTGATGTTCTCCTCCCCTCTTTGCTCTTCATGGTTTAGACCTCGTGAGCTGCCTTACATGATCGAGGCACATATGTAATCTTTCTGTTGTTGCTTTGCTGAGTTTGCTGGGATCTGATGGATTATGAGACTATGTTCAAATTGTGTTTGAGTAATATATTTGATTCACCTCTTTTATATCTTTGTTCTTGAGTAATCCTGGCATGTTCTCCGTTGCTGTTTATTGCTTTGGCCAAGTAGTAGGTAGTAACTCCAAGAGGGAGCGTTATGCTTGATTGTGGGTTCATGCCCCCTGATGACTAGCTTGAGTGACAGAAACATGAGTCTAGGGGATGTGTTGTTGCCACAAGGGAGAAAACAACGGTGCTTGTACTTGCGGGTGCAAGGATTGTTTACTTTACGCAAAGTTCTTTTAATGCAGTTGTCCGTTGCTTTGAGTTTACACTTTGGGTGGGATTCGCAACTTAATACCAGCGAGATGTTCTGGATAGATATCTCAAGGTGGATGATTAGTAATAGATGCAGATGGATTTCGGTCTACTTGCCTTGGCGTACCGCCCATGCTTTTGAGCCTCTACCTTTCTTTGCAGCATAGTTAGCATTGGTTTGCGCACATAATCATGTCAATTGCCCAGCTGTAATTTGTTTACCTCGCTTTGCTGTTTTATCGTCTTTTGGGAGAGAGACATCTCTAGTGAACATCATGGGACCCCGGTCCATATTACCACCGCTGATCACACCTTCTATTTACTTCTGGTTTTTATTTCCTAGTTGCAGTCATAGCTATCATTATTATCTCTTGTGTTTGATCCTTTGTAAACAACATGGCCGGAGGGATTGACAACCTCTTTGTACTCGTTGGGAGCAAAGTTATCTGTATCTGTGTGCAGGTCCCGTCAACCGCTAAGTTTCTGGCGCCGTTGACACCTACTTGTCGACCCTCGGAGTCTCACGGGATTCGATCCTTGGTATCTTTGCCAAGGGAAATTTTCTGCTACGCTACATCTCAACCTTCCACTTGGGGTAACCAACGAGGGGCGAGAAGCCATCACCCCCTTCCCAGGGCGCGCCCCCTGCCTCGAGGGCAGCCCGGTGCCCCACCGACGTATGCCCAGGTCCTATATATTCCGTTTCATGGAGAAAAAAATCAAGAAGAAAGAATTATCGCATTTTACGAGACGAAGCCGTTGCCAAGCCCTAATCTCTCCCGGGAGGGCTGATCTGGAGTCCATTCGGGGCTCCGGAGAGTTGAGATCGTCACCATCGTCATCATCAACCTTCATCCATCACCAATTCCATGATGCTCACCGCCGTGCGTGAGTAATTCCATCGTAGGCTTGTTGGACGGTGATGGGTTGTATGGGATCTATCATGTAACCGAGTTAGTTTTGATAGGGTTTGATCCCTAGTATCCACTATGTTCTGAGATTGATGTTGCTATGACTTTGCTATGCTTAATGCTTGTCACTAGGGCCCGAGTGCCATGATTTCAGATATGAACCTATTATGTTTCCATGAATATATATGTGTGCTCTTGTTCCTATCTTGCAAGTCTATAGTCACCTACTATGTGTTATGATCCGGCAACCCCGAAGTGACAATAATCGGGACCACTCCCGGTGATGACCATAGTTTGAGGAGTTCATGTATTCACTATGTGTTAATGCTTTGGTCCGGTACTCTATTAAAAGGAGGCCTTAATATCCCTTAGTTTCCATTAGGACCCCGCTGCCACGGGAGGGTAGGACAAAAGATGTCATGCAAGTTCTTTTCCGTAAGCACGTATGACTATATTCGGAATACATGCCTACATTGCATTGATGAACTGGAGCTAGTTCTGTGTCACCCTAGGTTATAACTTCTACATGATGAATTGCATCCGACGTAATTTCCCATCACCGATCCAATGCCTACGAGCTTTACCTATATTGCTAGTTGCTATTTACTTTTCCGTTGCTATTATCACAAAAACCACAAAAACACTATCTTTACTTTTATTGCTGCTACCACCACTATCATATTACTGTGCTACTAAACTA
Organism: Secale cereale; assembly: GCA_902687465.1. Lineage (NCBI taxonomy): Eukaryota > Viridiplantae > Streptophyta > Magnoliopsida > Poales > Poaceae > Secale > Secale cereale. The sequence continues at coordinate 210,521,938 of LR738711.1, forward strand.
TCTTGCTGCAGATACTAAGTTTCCAGGTGTGGCTGAATTGACAACTCAGCTGCTAATACTTAAGAGTATTCTTTGGCTCCCCTTGTGTCGAATAAACAAATTTGGGTTTAATACTTTACCCTCGAAAACTGTCGCGGTCCCCTTCACTTGTGGGTTATCAACTATTGGTGTTAATCACATGGTGATGTCATCTAGATTATTGACTCTAGTGCAAGTGGGAGACTAGAGGAAATATGCCCTAGAGGCAATAAGAAAGTTATTATTTATTTCCTTATATCATGATAAATGTGTGTTATTCATGCTAGAATTGTATTAACCGGAAACTTAGTACATGTGTGAATAAATAGACAAAACAGATTGTCCCTAGTATGCCTCTACTAGACTAGCTCATTGATCAAAGATGGTTATTTTTCCTAGCCATAGACATGAGTTGTCATTTGATCAACGGGATCACATCATTAGGAGAATGATGTGATGGACAAGACCCATCCGTTAGCTGAGCACTATGATCATTTAGTTTTACTGCTATTGCTTTCTTCATGACTTATACATGTTCCTATGACTATGAGATTATGCAACTCCTGAATATCGGAGGAACACCTTGTGTGCTATCAAACGTCACAACGTAACTGGGTGATTATAAAGATGCTCTACAGGTGTCTCCGAAGGTGTTCGTGGTGTTGGCATAGATCAAGAATAGGATTTGTCACTCCGAGTGTCGGAGAGGTATCTCTGGGCCCTCTCGGTAATACACATCATAATAAGCCTGGCAAGCAAATGACTAATGAGTTAGTCATGAGATGATGTATTACAGAGCGAGTAAAGAGACTTGCCGGTAACGAGATTGAACTAGGTATTGAGATACCGACGATCGAATCTCGGGCAAGTAACATACCGATGACAAAGGGAACATCGTATGTTGTTATGCGGTTTGACCAATAAAGATCTTTGTAGAATATGTAGAAGCCAATATGTGCATCCAGGTTCCGCTATTGGTTATTGACCGGAGATGAGTCTCGGTCATGTCTACATAGTTCTCGAACCCGTAGGGTCCGCACGCTTAACGTTTGATGACGATCGGTATTATGAGTTTATGAGTTTTGATGTACCGAAGGTAGTTCCGAGTCTCGGATGAGATCACGGACATGACGAGGAGTCTCTGAATGTCCGAGATATAAAGATTAATATATTGGACGACTATATTCGGCCACCAGAAGTATTCTGGGTGTTATCGGGGTAAACAGGAGTGCCGGAGGGGGTACCGGACCCCCCCCCCCCGAGGGAGTATGGGTCATAGTGGGCCAATGAGGGAAAGAGAGGGGCATCCCATAGGGCTGTCCGCACCCCCCTAGGGTTCCTAGTTGGACTAGGAAAAGGGGGGAGGCGCCCCCTCTCCTTTCCTTCTCCTCTCCCCCTTCCTTTCCTACTCCTAGTAGGAATAGGAAAAGGGGGTTCCTATTCCTACTAGGAGTAGGAATCCTACTCCCTTGGCGCGCCCCTTGGCCAGCCGCACCTCCCCCCTTGCTCCTTTATATACAGGGGCAGGGGGCACCCAAAGACACACAAGAAACATTGTTCCAGCCGTGTGCGGTGCCCCCCTCCACAAAAACACACCTCGGTCATACCGTTGCAGTGCTTAGGCGAAGCCCTACGCCGGTAGCTTCATCATCTCCGCCACCACGCCGTCGTGCTGACGAAACTCTCCCGTGAATCTCAACTAGATCAAGAGCTAGTGGGACGTCATCAAGCTGAACGTGTGCTAAACGCGGAGGTGCCGTATGTTCGGTGCTTGATCGGTTGGATCGCGAAGACGTTCGACTACATCAACCGCGTCACTAGACGCTTCCGCTTTCGGTCTATGAGGGTACGTAGATACACTCTCCCCTCTTGTTGCTATGCATCTAGTAGATAGATCTTACATGATCATAGGAATTTTTTTGAAATACTATGTTCCCCAACAAATTCTTTGACGGGAAGGAACCAAATCGTGAAGCTACCGCTGAAGAATTGAAGATGTTGCAATACAATGCTCAAGCTTGCGACATCCTCTTCAATGGATTGCGTCCCGAAGAATTCAACTAAATCAGCCGTCTTGAGAATGCAAAGGAAATTTGGGATAATCTGATTGATATGCACGAAGGTACCGACTCCGTCAAGGAATCCGAGTTTGATGTGCTTCAAAAGTCAACTTGACAAGTTCAAAATGAAGGATGGTGAAGGTTTCGCTGAAATGTACTCTAGGCTTGCTCTCATCACAAATGAGATTGTCGGCTTAGGAAGCGAAGAAATGACCGATAAATTCATCATCAAGAAAATCCTAAGGGCCTTGGATGGAAAATATGACACCGTGTGCACATTGATCCAAATGATGCCCAATTACAGAGATCTCAAGCCAACAGAAATCATTGGTAGAATTGTTGCTCATGAGATGTCACTTAAGGATAAAGAAAAGCTTCACAACAAGTCTAGTGGCGCTTACAAAGCTTCATGTGATGCTCCTACATCATCCAGTGAGAAACAAGTCTTCAATGAAGAATTGAGCTTAATGGTGAAGAACTTCAACAAGTTCTACAAGAGTAGAAGCAAAGAGAGAAGTTCCAAGTCAATGTCCTACAATGACAAAAGATCTTCTAGTCGTGAAAGCAATTGCTACAATTGTGGAAGACCTAGACACTACTCAAATGAGTGTACAGATCCTCACAAGAAAAGACAAGATTCATCCAAAAGGAGAAGTAGAAGAGAAGAATCACCACCAAGAGAGAGAAGGAGTAGAGATGATCGTTATGAACGAAGACCCTCTCATAGAAGCAAGGATTCAGAAAGGAAGGACAAATCATCAAGGAGCTATACAAGACGAAGACATCAAGCTCATGTTGGTGAATGGGTATCTGGTTCCGACTCCGATAACTACTCCGAGAGAAGCTATCACTCCAACTCAGAAGATACTCAAGATGAAGGTGTTGCCGGAATTGCTCTTGTGTAATCCAACTCCTACGACATATTTGACTCACCAAATGAAGGAATTGGTAGATGCTTCATGGCTAAAGGCCCTAATGTATCACACCCCGAATATCTTGATTTCAATAGTAATGAATATGACTTGCTAGGTGATGATGATTTACTTGTTGGTAGCTATAGTGATGAAAACTATGATGAAATTGCTATTAATCATGCTAATCAAGATAAAACAAATGACAATGATAAGGAGAAGATTGAGCCTCTAACTAAATAATTAAACACTCTCAAGTTAGCTCATGAAACTAGCTTAGAGGATCATTGAGAAATTTTGAGGACTCATGAGAAGCTACGCTTTGAAAAGCTCAATCTAGAGCAAGAGCATGAGTTCTTAAAAGCAACCAATGATGATCTTTGTAAGAAAAGTTCTTCTTACATTGCTAAGCGTTTACTCTTGCCTACCTACATGCCACAAGTAAAATCTAGCAATAGGAACAAGAAAGATTCTTCCTCTAGTAGTAACAATAATCATGATAAATCCATTGTTTTTGCTTCTAGTAGTTCTCTTGATTCCACTACTGATTCTCTTAGCAAAGTTACACTTGAGCAAGAAAATATCTTATTGAAGGGAATTATAGAGAAAGGTGTTTATAAGAGCCTTGCCGGGAGTAAGCAATTCGAGGAAATTGTGCGCAAGCAAGGAAGGCACCGAAAGAATCAAGGTGTTAGTTTTGAACGAAAGTTGAATGCCAATGGAGTTGAATGGGAAGAAGGTCAATACCCCAAGACAAAGTTTGTTCCTCAAAAAGAGAAGTATGATCCTACTTCCTTCAAGGGGACACAAACCCAAGATGATCTTCCACCACAAGACCATAAGCTAAAGGGCAAGGACAAGCTTCAAGAAGAGATTGGTGTGAAGGCAATATGCCCTAGAGGCAATAATAAAGTTGTTATTTATATTTCCTTATATATCATGATAAATGTCTTTTATTCATGCTAGAATTGTATTAACGAAAACTTGATACATGTGTGAATACATAGACAAAATAGAGTGTCCTTAGTATGCCTCTACTAGACTAGCTCGTTAATCAAAGATGGTTTCGTTTCCTAACCATAGACATGTGTTGTCATTTGATCAATGGGATCACATCATTAGGAGAATGATGTGATGGACAAGACCCATCCGTTAGCTTAGCACAATGATCATTTAGTTTTATTGCTATTGCTTTCTTCATGACTTATACATGTTCCTCTGACTATGAGATCATGCAACTCCCGAATACCGGAGGAACACCTTGTGTGCTATCAAACGTCACAATGTAAATGTGTGATTATAAATATGCTCTATAGATGTTTCTGAAAGTGTTTGTGGTGTTGGCATAGATCAAGATTAGGATTTTGTCACTCTGAGTGTCGGAGAGGTATCTCTGGGCCCTCTCGGTAATACACATCATAATAAGCCTTGCAAGCAAATGACTAATGAGTTAGTCCCGAGATGATGTATTACGAAACGAGTAAAGATACTTTCCATTAACGAGATTGAACTAGGTATGATGATACCGACGATCGAATCTCGGGCAAGTAACATACCGATGACAAAGGGAACAACGTATGTTGTTATGCGGTTTGACCGATAAAGATCTTCGTAGAATATGTAGGAACCAATATGAGCATCCAGGTTCCGCTACTGGTTATTGACCATAGATATGTCTCGGTCATGTCTACATAGTTCTCAAACCCGTAGGGTCCGCGTGCTTAACGTTCAATGACGATTTGTATTATGAGTTATGTGTTTTGATGACCAAAGTTTGTTCGGGGTCCCGGATGATATCACGGACACGACGAGGAGTCTCGAAATGGTTGAGACATAATGAATGGTATAATGGACGACATTATTCGGACACCGGATGAGTTTCGGGGGTCACCGGAGAAATATTGGAGTGCCGGAAGGGTTATCGGAACCACCGGGGAAGTAATGGGCCTTATTGGGCCTTAGGGGAGAGAGAGGAAGGTAGCCAAGGGCTGGCCGCGCGCCCCCCATGGGTCTAGTATGAATTCGACTATGGGGAGGGGCGGCGCCCCCTCCTTCCTTCTATTCTCCCTCCCTTCCTTCTTCTCCTAGTTGGACTAGGAAAGGGGGGTTCCTACTCCTAGTAGGAGTAGGATTGCCCCCCTTGGGTGCACCCTATAGGGCCGGCCGGCCTCCCCCTTGCTCCTTTATATACGGGGGCAGGGGGCACCCTAGAACACACAAGTTAGCAGTTGTTTAGCCGTGTGTGGTGCCCCCCTCCACGGATTCCACCTCAGGTCATATTGTCGTAGTGCTTAGGCGAAGCCCTGCGTGGATCATATCATCAACATCGTCTCCACGCCGTCGTGCTGACGGAACTCTCCCTCGTCCTTAATTGGATCAAGAGCTCGAGGGACATCATCGTGCTGAACGTGTGCTGAACACGGAGGTGACGTACGTTCGGTACTTTGATCGGTTGGATCATGAAGACGTTTGACTACATCAACTGCGTTACTAAACGCTCCCTCTTTCAGTCTACGAGGGTATGTGGACACACTCTCTCCGCTCGTTTCTATGCTTCTCCTAGATAGATCTCGCATGATCGTAGGATATTTTTTTTTGAAATACTACGTTCCCCAACAATGGTATCAGAGCTAGGTTTATGCGTAGATGATATGCACGAGTAGAACACAAAGAGTTGTGGGCAATAATAGTCATACTGCTTACCAGCATGTCATACTTTGATTCGGCGGTATTGTTGGATGAATCGGCCCGGACCGACATTACATGACCGCATTCATGAGACTAGTTCTACCGACATGCTTTGCACATAGGTGGCTGGCGGGTGTCAGTTTCTCCAACTTTAGTTGAATCGAGTGTGACTACGCCCGGTCCTTCTTGAAGGTTAAAACGACACACTTGACAAAAAATCGTTGTGGTTTCGATGCGTAGGTAAGAATGGTTCTTACTAAGCCCATAGCAGCCACGTAAAACTTGCAACAACAAAGTAGAGGACGTCTAACTTGTTTTTGCAGGGCATGCTGTGATGTGATATGGTCAAGACGTGTTGAGTTATACGTTATTGTATGATATGATGATGTTTTGTAAATTATGGGCAACCGTCAGGAGCCTTATGGTTGTCCCTTTATTGTATGAGTTAGCGATAGTAGTAGTAGCAATAGTTGACGAGATGACCACAACGCTACGATGAAGATCATGGTGTCAAGCCGGTGACGATGGAGATCATGACGATGCTTTGGAGATGGAGATCAAAAGCACAAGATGAGGACGGCCATATCATGTCACATATTTTGATTGCATGTGATGTTTATCTTATTATGCTTCTTATTTTGCTTAGTACGGCGGTAGCATTATAAGATGATCCCTTAAAAAATTCAAGGTACAAGTGTTCTCCCTTAGTATGCACCGTTGCGACAGTTCGTCGTGCCGAGACACCACGTGATGATCAAGTGTGATAAGCTCTACGTTCAAATAGAACGGGTGTAAGACAATTTTGCACATGCAGAATACTCGGGTTAAACTTGACGAGCCTAGCATGTACAGACATGGCCTCGGAATACTGGAGACCGAAAGGTCGAGCGTGAATCATATAGTAGATATGATCAACATAAGATGTTCACCATTGAAAACTACTCCATCTCACGTGATGATCAGACATGGTTTAGTTGATTTGGATCACGTGATCATTTAGATGACTAGAGGGATGTCTATCTAAGTGGTAGTTCTTTAGTAATATGATTAATTGAACTTTAATTTATCATAAACTTAGTCCTGGTAGTTTTTTTGCATATCTATGTTGTTGTAGATCAATGGCCCGTGCTACCTTTCCCTTGAATTTTAATGCTTTCCTAGAGAAAGCTAAGTTGAAAGATGATGGTAGCAACTACACGGACTGGGTCCGTAACTTGAGGATTATCCTCATTGCTGCACAGAAGAATTATGTCCTTGAAGCACCGCTAGGTGACAAGCCCCCTCCCGCAAATGTAGACGCTCTGAACGTCTAGCAGACGCGGTCTGATGACTACTCGATAGATCGGTGTGCCATGCTTTACGGCTCAGAATCGGGACTTCAAAGACGTTTTGAACGTCATGGAGCATATGAGATGTTCCAAGAGTTGAAGTTAATATTTCAAGCAAATGCCCGAATTGAGAGATATGAAGTCTCCAATAAGTTCTATAGCTGCAAGATGGAGGAGAACAATTCTATTAGTGAACACTTACTCAGAATGTTTGGGTACTACAATCATATGACTCAACTTGGATGCAAAGTTGATGAAGATAGTGTTATTGATAGAGTTCTTCAATCACTGCCACCAAGCTATAAAGGCTTCGTGATGAACTATAATATGCAAGGGATGCAGAAGACAATTCCCGAGCTCTTCGCTATGCTCAAAGCTGCAGAGGTAGAAATCAAAAAGGAGCATCAAGTGTTGATGGTTAACAAGACCACTAGTTTCAAGAAAAATGGCAAGGGAAAGAAGGGGAACTTCAAGAAGAATAGCAAGCCAGTTGCTACTCCCGCAAAGAAACCCAAGTCTGGAGCCAAGCCTGAAACTGAGTGCTGCTACTGCAAAGGGACTGGTCACTGGAAGTGGAACTGCCCCAAGTATTTGGCGGATAAGAAGGATGGCAAAGTGAACAAAGGTATATTTGATATACATGTTATTGGTGTATACCTTACTAATGCTCGTAGTAGCACCTGGGTATTTGATACTGGTTCGGTTGCTAATATTTGTAACTCGAAACATGGGCTATGGATTAAACGAATATTAGCTAAGGACGAGGTGACGATGAGCGTGGGAAATGGTTCCAAAGTCGATGTGATCGATGTCGGCACGCTACCTCTACATCTACCATCGGGATTAGTTTTAGACTTAAATAATTGTTATTTGGTGCCAGCGTTGAGCATGAACATTATATCTAGATCTTGTTTGTTGCGAGACGGTTATTCATTTAAATCAGAGAATAATTGTTGTTCTATTTATATGAGTAATATCTTTTATGGTCATGCACCCTTGATGAATGGTCTATTTTTGTTGAATCTCGATCATAGTGATACACACATTCATAATATTGAAACCAAAAGATGCAAAGTTGATAATGATAGTGCAACTTATCTGTGGCACTGCCGTTTAGGTCATATGGTGTAAAACGCATGAAGAAACTCCATGTTGATGGACTTTTGGAATCAGTTGATTATGAATCATTTGGTGCTTGCGAACCATGCCTCATGGGCAAGATGACTAAAACTCCGTTCTCCGGAACAATGGCGCGAGCAACTGACTTATTAGAAATCATACATACTGATGTATGCGGTCCAATGAGTGTCGAGGCTCGCGGTGGGTATCATTATTTTCTGACCTTCACAGATGATTTGAGCAGATATGGGTATATCTACTTGATGAAACACAAGTCTGAAACATTTGAAAAGTTCAAAGAATTTCAGAGTGAAGTAGAGAATCATCGCAACAAGAAAATAAAGTTTCTACGATTTGACCGCGGAGGCGAATATTTGAGTTACGAGTTTGGTCTTCATTTGAAACAATGTGGAATAGTTTCACAACTCACGCCACCTGGAACACCACAGCGTAATGGTGTGTCCGAACGTCGTAACTGTACTTTATTAGATATGGTGCGATCTATGATGTCTCTTACCGACTTACCACTATCGTTTTGGGGTTATGCTTTAGAGACGGCTGCATTCACGTTAAATAGGGCACCATCTAAATCCGTTGAGACGACACCTTATGAACTGTGGTTTGGCAAGAAACCAAGTTGTCGTTTCTTAAAGTTTGGGGCTATGATGCTTATGTGAAAAAGCTTCAACCTGAGAAGCTCGAACCCAAGTCGGAGAAATGTGTCTTCATAGGATAACCAAAGGAAACTGTTGGGTACACCTTCTATCACAGATCCGAAGGCAAGATATTCGTTGCTACGAATTGATCCTTTCGAGAGAAGGAGTTTCTCTCGAAAGAAGTGAGTGGAGGAAAGTAGAACTTGATGAGGTAAGTGTACCTTCTCCCGAATGGGAAAGTAGTTCATCACAGAAACTAGTTCCAATGATTCCTACACCAATCTGTGAGGAAGCTAATGATGATGATCATGAAACTTCAGATCAAGTTATTGCTGAACCTCGTAGGTCAACCAGAGTACGTTCCGCACCAGAGTGGTACGGTAACGCTGTTCTGGAAGTCATGTTACTAGACCATGATGAACCTACGAACTACGAGGAAGCGATGATGAGCCCAGATTCTGCAAAATGGCTTGAGGCCATGAAATCTAAGATGGGATCCATGTATGAGAACAAAGTGTGGACTTTGGTTGACTTGCCCGATGATTGGAAAGCCATTGAAAATAAATGGATCTTTAAGGGGAAGACCGACGCCGATGGTAATGTTACTGTCTACAAAGCTCGACATGTTGCAAAAGGTATTCGACAAGTTCAAGGAGTGGACTACGATGAGACTTTCTCACCTGTAGCGATGCTTAAGTCTGTCCGAATCATGTTTGCAATTGCCGCATTTTATGATTATGAAATCTGGCAAATGGATGTCAAAACTGCATTCCTTAATGGATATCTCAAAGAAGAGTTGTATATGATGCAACCAGAAGGTTTTGTTGATCCTAATGGTCCTGACAAAGTGTGCAAACTCTACCGATCTATCTATGGACTGGTGCAAGCATCTCGGAGTTGGAATATACGCTTTGATGAGGTGGTCAAAGCATATGGTTTTATACATACTTTTGGAGAAGCATGTATTTACAAGAAAGTGAGTGGGAGCTCTATAGCATTTCTGATATTATATGTAGATGACATATTGTTGATTGGAAATGATGTAGAATTTCTGGATGACATAAAAGGATACTTGAATAAGAATTTTTCAATGAAAGACCTCGGTAAAGCTGCTTATATATTGGGCATCAAGATCTATAGAGATAGATCAAGACGCTTAATTGGACTTTCACAAAGCACATACCTTGATAAAGTTTTGAAAAAGTTCAAAATGGATCAGTCAAAGAAAGGGCTCTTACCTGTGTTAGAATGTGTGAAGTTGAGTAAGACTCAATGCCCGACCACTGCAGAAGATAGAGAGAAAATGAAAGTCATTCCCTATGCTTCAGCCATAGGTTCTATCATGTATGCAATGTTGTGTACCAGACCTATGGGTGTTAGAATCATTACTATGTAATTTAGATTATTGACTCTAGTGCAAGTGGGATACTAAAGGAAATATGCCCTAGAGGCAATAATAAAGTTGTTATTTGTATTTCCTTATATATCATGATAAATGTCTTTTATTCATGCTAAAATTGTATTAACCGGAAACTTGATACATGTGTGAATACATAGACAAAACACAATGTCCTTAGTATGCATCTACTAGACTAGCTCGTTAATCAAAGATGGCTGTGTTTCCTAACCATAGGCATGTGTTGTCATTTGATCAATGGGATCACATCATTAGGAGAATGATGTGATGGACAAGACCCATCTGTTAGCTTAGCACAATGATCGTTTAGTTTTATTGCTATTGCTTTCTTCATGACTTATACATGTTCCTCTATTCATGAGATTATGCAACTCCCAATTACCGGAGGAACACCTTATGTGCTATCAAACGTCACAACGTAACTGGGTGATTATAAAGATGCTCTACAGATGTTTCCTAAAGTGTTTGTGGTGTTGGCATAGATCAAGATTAGGATTTGTCACTCCGAGTGTCGGAGAGGTACCCCTGGGCCCTCTCAGTAATACCCATCATAATAAACCTTGCAAGCAAATGACTAATGAGTTAGTCACGAGATGATGTATTCCGAAACGAGTAAAGAGACTTGCTGGTAACGAGATTGAACTAGGTATGATGATACCGACGATCGAATCTCGGGCAAGTAACATACCGATGACAAAGGGAGCAACGTATGTTGTTATGCGGTTTGACCGATAAAGATCTTCGTAGAATATGTAGGAACCAATATGAGCACCTAGGTTCCGCTATTGGTTATTGACCGGAGATATGTCTCGGTCATGTCTACATAATTCTCAAACCCGTAGGGTCCGCACGCTTAACGTTGGATAACGATTTGTATTATGAGTTATGTGTTTTTGATGACCGAAGTTTGTTCGGAGCCCCGGATGAGATCACGGACATGACGAGGAGTCTCGAAATGGTCCATACATAAAGAATGGTATTTTGGACAATATTATTCGGACACCGGATGAGTTTCGGAGGTCACCGGATAAATATCGGAGTGCCGGAAGGGTTATCGGAACCACCGGGGAAGTAATGGGCCTTATTGGGCCTTAGGGGGGGAGAGAGGAAGCAGTCAAGGGCTGGCCGCACCCCCCCCCCATGGGCCTTGTCCGAATTGGACTATGGGGAGGGGCGGCGCCCCCTCCTTCATTTTCTTCTCTCTCCCCTCCTTCTTCTCCTAGTTGGACTAGGAAAGGGGGTTTCCTACTCCTAGTAGGAGTAGGATTGCCCCCTTGGGCGCGCCCTATAGGGTCGGCCGGCCTCCCCCCGTGCTCCTTTATATACGGGGGCAGGGGCACACGAGAACACACAAGTTAACAGTTGTTTAGCCGTGTGCGGTGCACCCCTCCACAGATTCCACCTCAGGTCATATTGTCGTAGTGCTTAGAGCATCTCCACCCACGCCCCCAGGAACGCCCCTAGGAGTTTTTTTACCGCCAGCGGACAAAAATGAGCCCAGTCACGCCCCCAGGACGTTGATTAGCGCCGGATTTGAGCAAAAATACGGCCGGCGATCCCAGGACAAACCCGGCGCGCTGGGGAGCGCTTGGGGACGCCGGCAGGAATCTTTTGCATGCAAAATGGGCCCAGGGCTCTCTCTCTCTCTCCTCCTTTTCTCCCCCACCAACCGTCCATCTCTCCTCATTTTCTCCCCCACCAACCGTCCATCTCTCCTCCTTTTCTCCCCCAACAATGTTGGGAGGACAAGTGGCGGCGAGGTGGCTCCTTGGGGAGGCCATTGCTGCGAGATTTTGCTCCACAAGGTCAAATTACTACTGGCGCAGGCTTCATCCGGCGGGGAAAACGCCCCTGGGGGCTCCAACGAGTGGAGATGCTCTTAGGAGAAGTCGTTGATACGTCCAAAACGTATCTATATTTTCTGCTTGCTCCATGCTTCTTTTGTGTGATATTGCTATGATATATATGCACTTCCATACACTTTTGATCATATTTGGACTAACCTATTAACTCAGTGCACCACAGTCCCAGTTCCTATTTTCTGCTGTTTTTCTATTTCAGGTTTCCCCCATATTAAAAGTGCTCCAAAAATTCGGGGAAAATACAGGAAAAATCGGCGTATAGGAAGCTTCGAGAAAAACCAAAGTAGGGCCAGAGGGGTGCCAGGGGTGGCCCAGGCGGCCACCCGGCGCGGCCCAACCCCTGGCCGCGCCAGGGGGGCGCCTGGGGCCCCCTCTCCGCCTCTGGTGACCCCCCTTCGCATATATATTCCTCGCGTCCCAAAACCCTCGAGGACGGAACCCTTTTTCGCGATCTCGCCTCTGTTCCGCCGCCGCCGCGCTTCCAAGATCGGGAGCATCAGGAGAACTCTTCCCGGCACCCTGCCGGAGGGGAGAACCACCATCGGGAGCTTCTCCACCACCATGGACGCTTCCCGGATGAGTCGTGAGTAGTCCACCTTGGACCATGGGCCCATGATCAGTAGCTATGTGATGTTCTCCTCCCCTCTTTGTTCTTCATGGTTTAGACCTCGTGAGCTGCCCTACATGATCGAGGCACATATGTAATCTTTATGCTGTTGCTCTGCTGAGTTTGCTGGGATCCGATGGATTATGAGATTATGTTCAGATTGTGTGTGAGTAATATATTTTATTCACCTCTTTTATATTTATGTTCTTGAGTAATTCTTGCATGTTCTCCGTTGCTGTTTATTGCTTTGGCCAAGTAGTATGTAGTAACTCCAAGAGGGAACGTTATGCTTGATTGTGGGTTCATGCCCCCTGATGATTAGCTTGAGTGACAGAAACATGAGTCTAGGGGATGTGCTGTTGCCACAAGGGGGAAAACAACGGTGCTTGTACTTGCGGGTGCAAGGATTGTTTACTTTACGCAAAGTTCTTTTAATGCAGTTGTCTGTTGTTTTGAGTCTACACTTTGGGTGGGATTCGCAACTTAATACCAGCGAGATGTTCTGGATAGATATCTCAAGGTGGATGATTAGTAGTAGATGCAGATGGATTTCGGTCTACTTGCCTTGGCGTACCGCCCATGCTTTTGAGCCTCTACCTTTCTTTACAGCATAGTTAGCATTGGTTTGCGCACATAATCTTGTCAATTGCCCAGCTGTAATTTGTTTACCTCACTTTGCTGTTTTATCGTCTTTTGGGAGAGAGACATCACTAGTGAACATCATGGGACCCTGGTCCATATTACCACCACTGATCACACCCGCTATTTACTTCCTGTCTTTATTTCCTAGTTGCAGTCATACCTATCATTATTATCTCTTGTGTTTGATCCTTTGTAAATGACAAGGCCGGAGGGATTGACAACCTCTCTGTACTCGTTGGGAGCAAAGTTATTTGTATCTGTGTGCAGGTCCTGTCAACCGCTAAGTTTCTAGCGCCGTTGACACCTTCTTGTCGACCCTCGGAGTCTCACGGGATTCAATCCTTGGTATCTTTGCCAAGGGAAACTTGCTGCTACGCTACATCTCAAACCTTCCACTTGGGGTAACCAACGAGGGGCGAGAAGCCATCAAGCAAAGTTTCTGGCGCCGTTGCCGGGGACTCCACTCTTCAAGATAGGGGAGTTGCACGCTATCTTTTATCTTTGCTTTTTAGTCTTGTTAGTTTACCTTTCAGTTTTTTTTGCTTTAGTGTCCCTTACCAAAAATCACAAAAATAGTTATCTTGCTTGCTGCTGCTATGGGTTCCACCGAGAACACCAAGTTGTGTGACTTCACTAGTCATAACAACAATGACTTTATCTGCACGCCTATTGCTACACCTGCCACTTCAGCACCTTCTTATGAGATTAAACCTGCTTTACTGAACCTAGTTATGAAAGATCAATTCTCCGGTGCTGGAGATGATGCTGCTTTGCACTTAAATAATTTTGTTGAGCTCTGTGATATGCAAAAGTACACAGAAATAGATGGTGATATTGTTAAGCTTAAGCTTTTTCCTTTCTCCTTGAGAGGAGGAGCTAAAATCTGGTTTCAATCCTTGCCTAGGAATAGCATAGATTCTTGGGACAAGTGCAAGGATGCCTTTATTGGGAAGTACTATCCCCCTGCTAAAATTATCCAATTAAGGAGTAACATAATGAATTTTAAACAATTGGATAATGAACACGTTGCCCAAGCTTGGGAACGCATGAAATCTCTTGTCAAGAACTGCCCTACTCATGGTTTGACTACTTGGATGGTTATCCAAACTTTTTATGCAGGCTTGAACTTTACCTCGCGGAACTTGTTGGATTCGGCCGCGGGAGGAACCTTTATGTCAACTACACTTGGTGCTGCCACGAAGCTTCTCGACGAGATGATGACCAATTATTCCCAATGGCACACCGAACGCGCTCCAACAGGTAGGAAGGTAAACTCTGTCGAGGAGATTTCCTCCCTAAATGAAAAAGTTGACTTGATCATGTCTCTACTTTCCAAGCAATCTTCTATTGATCCTCATGATGTTCCTTTAAATTCTTTGATTGCTCGAGATCAAGTAGATGTGAACTTTATCTCTAGAAACAACTTCAATAACAATGCTTATAGGAGTAATTTTGGTAGCAACCCTAGACCGTTCCCCTCTAATTCCTATGGGAACAACAATGCTTATCCTAGCACCAAGAACTCCACTTCTGAACTAGAGATTATGCTTAAAGACTTCATCACTACCCAAAAGGCCTTCAATAAGAGTGTAGAAGAAAAACTAGACAAACTAGATAATCTCTTTTCAAAGGTAGACAATTTAGCCCATGAGGTAGAGTTGCTTAAAATTAGAACTTCTCCTCTTGAGGAGAGGAAGACCACTCCTATGAATGCTATTCAAGTGCCAATTAATGAAAACATTAGGATGATGGCTAAACTTAAAGAGAGATGGGCTAGAGAAAAGAAGGAAGAAGATAGAATTAAGAGCCTTCCTACCCACCACACTGTTGCTACTATCCAAGTTGTTGAGGATATCCAAACTCTTAGCACCCAATGCACTCCTAGTCCCATTGGACCTATTAATGGTGATGCTATGACCTCAACCATAGAAGAAGAAACTCCTATAACCATAGAAGCCACCAAACAAGTGATCCTAAAGGACACCACTACCACTTTACTTGATAGTAGTGACCTTGATTTTGATAATTGCACCCTTTCTGAAGTTATTGGTTTTCTTCACAAGATGTCTAGAGATCCCCACACTAGCACACTTAATCTTGCCTTCACGGAGCATATCACTAATGCTCTTACCAAAGCTAGGGAGGAGAAGCTTAGGGTAGAAGGCTCCATACCTAGAAAGCTAGAAGATAGTTGGGATCCTATGATTAAAATTAAGTTGAATAACTTCTCTTGCTATGCTTTATGTGATGTTGGAGCTAGTACCTCCGTTATGCCCAAAAGAATATATGATATGTTTAAATTGAAATCTTTTGATCCTTGTTCTTTTGGTGTTCGTCTTGTTGATTCTTCCGTAAAGAAACCTTTGGGGAAGATCAACGATGTTCTTATCATTGTCAATAACAATTATGTTCCCGTTGATTTTACTATTATGGATATTGAATGTGAACCTTCATGTCCAATTATTTTGGGACGTCCTTTTCTTCGCACCGTTGGTGCTATCATTGACATGAAAGAGGGGAATATAAAATTCCAATTCCCTCTCAAGAAAGGAATGGAACACTTTCCTAGAAAGAAGATTAAGTTGCCTTTTGAGTCCGTTATACGGGCTAGCTATTCTCTTACTCTTGATAAAACTTGATCTTCTCTTTTTGCATCATGCCTAGCTTAAAGGCATAAAAGAAAGCGCTTTTGGGAGGTAGCCCACAACGAATTAGGTTTTATTTTGCTTTTGTTGTGTCTTGATGTTTGTTACTACAGTAGCATCATCATTGTATCTTTTCTTTTCAGCTTTGTGCCAAGTTTAGCCTCCGATTGCAAGAAAGTTCAAATGTTGTGACGTGCTGTCCAGAAAACAGATTATGTCCTTGGACAGAAAAATTCGAATAAAATCACCAGATCTGATTTTTGATCTAATTTTTTTTACAGCGTGCTCTATACAATTGGCTTTCGGGCGTCTGTTCTGAGTTCTTTGATTTGAGTTGCAGAAGTGCCCCGAAAAAATTATTTACTACCTGCTGGTCTGTTTTTCACTGATTCTGTCCTGTTTTTCCTTTTCTTCGTTTTGCAAACCTTGAGCTTGCTTTTTCTTTGCAAAAACCTTTTAGCATTCTTGAGAAACAGTAGCTCTTCAAGATTATCTTTATTTCCAGTAGGGAAAAATTATTTTATTGTGGGTACTAACCTCGCTAATCAGATTATGATGAGTTATGTATGAAGGGAGTTTTCAAGTGTGCGAGGGAAGATGATAAAAAAGGATTCAGGAGGGTCAAACGCTCAAGCTTGGGGATGCCCCCATGCACTCCCAAGAAATAGTCAAGAAGACTCAAGCGCCTAAGCTTGGGGATGCCCCCATGCATCCCCTTCTCCATCAGCAATTATCAGTTCGTCTTTCGTTCCACTATAATTATCACTTCATGTGTTATGTGCTATGCTTGGAGCGTCTTGCTCTTAGTTTCCTTTTTAGTTTTCTTTAGCTTTGCTTGCTGTTCATAACAAGTTAGGACGCAGCTTTCTTTGTGTGGGAGAGAAACATGCTCCACTTCAACCTAGAACACAACATAGGATTTTCATGCTTATCTTTGTTGTGTATGTTCTTTGTCTTTCCATAGCTGTTGTCATGTTTACCTCTTAGTTTTCATGCTTTTCTTTTTAAAGAGCTTTTGTTTAGTTGGTTGCTGAACTCTCTTGAGTTTTCATGTTTATCTTGTTAAGAGAGTTTGCCTGTTGCACTGAGTTGTGTGTCTTAACTTAAAGTAGGTAATTGAGGTTGCTATTTAATTTTAGTAGTAACTTGCAATAGTTTTGAGGTATTGCCATGAGTAATGTCTGAACTTTTGATGTCAAGAGCTTTAGCCTATTAGTGATAGATGTCGTATTTTGGGCAATTCGTGTTTCTTTTCGGAAACCTACAAATAGTTGAGAACTTTAGCTACTAAATGGATCACTAATCTTTGGAGGGATCGGATATTAGAGTACACTCACGTACCATGAGCCGAGGATGCGCAAGGATAACCAAACCCCCATACACTCCTCCTCGGGGTACTTGTCTCTTTGTGAACCTCCTAATTAGATTGAGAGTTACCGATAATAAGTGCATGAGTTCTTCGGACTAATGTGAGTATTCGAAAGTTGACACTTCCACCTAGCCATATTTTTCTAGCCTCTTCGGTACCGTGCATTGCCCTTTCTCACCTCGAGAGTTGGCGCATACTTCGCTGGTGCATCCAAATCCTTGGCACGATACGCTCTGTCATCATAAGCCTCATTATATCCTTCCTCAAAACAGCCACCATACCTACCTATCAAGGCATTTCCATAGCCTTTCCGAAATACATTGCCATGCAACA
Source organism: Secale cereale (assembly GCA_902687465.1). Classification (NCBI taxonomy): domain Eukaryota; kingdom Viridiplantae; phylum Streptophyta; class Magnoliopsida; order Poales; family Poaceae; genus Secale; species Secale cereale. The sequence goes on from LR738711.1 coordinate 210,539,593, forward strand.
TCCATCTTCTCATGACTTGATCTTCATGTCATACATGCTTTTTGCTTGATCGATGAGCCGCATGCTAGTTGGGCCTTGCCCTAATCATTGCTACATGACGCGCTAGTATCATTGCATATCCTGCTACACTGGCAGAGGAATACATTTGCATACATCATGATAGTTTCATTTTCTTTATGTTGAGTACTTTTGTAAAGTGTGAAAGATCTTCTATACTTCTTGTAATATATAGAGTGTTGCCCCTAAAGTGAGGAAAAGATCCCAAAAAGGAAAAAATCAAAAGATCCCAAAGAGGACAAATGAGAGTTAAATAGAAAGAGCCATTGAGGCCACAAAAAATAAAAATAAAGAGAAAAAAGAGAAAAAGAAATAAAAAGAGAGAAGGGGGCACACTACTATTCCTTTTGAGAGATCCACACTCGTACTTCATCTTATACCTTGTACTCCATAGAGATTATCATTCATGCATATAGCTATGTGGGGACCTTCACACTATAGAACTTGGCTTGTATATTTCAATGATGAGCCTCCTCAAAAGAGCTCTAGGTTTTCTTGAGCAAGCAAGTTGGATGCACCCCCACTAGTTCCATTGGAGAGCTTACCTTAGCTCATATGTGCATCCGTTGCATGGCAATCCCTACTCCTCACATCATATCTATCGTTTGGCTTTCTCTCGCCTATGATTGTCCTCATTGATGTGAGCCTTTCACACCTTTTTTTGTCTTCCCCCTTCATCATTTTTCTCTCTTTGCCATCCTAAGTGTCAACTTTCTTGCTTACGCTCATCCATTGCATGAGTGCTCAAAATATCGAAAGGGAGTGGATCATTTTGACTTGTACCTGGCTGACGGTCTGGGGATGAGTCAAGATAAGATTCCAAAGAAGACCAAGTGTGAAACTTTAGTAGATTAAGTTCTCAACAATACAAAAACTATGTTTTACTCTCTCATATATCCCTATCCCCTTTCTTGCACGCAAACACCATTTGGAGACATTCGAGTCACGGACAGCGAGAGCTCTTGCACCTTTATGTTCTTATGTTACTTATTACAATGCTAATATAGACTCTTGCTTGTTATGACTTGAATTGAATTACATGCCTTGATTGCTTTACTTAAAAGTTCTTATATGGTTGATAGCATGTCACCACAGAAATTATGTTTGTTATCATTTACCTACTCGAGGACGAGCAGTAATTAAGCTTGGGGATGTTGATACGTCCAAAACGTATCTATAATTTTTGCTTGCTCCATGCTTCTTTTGTGTGATATTGCTACGATATTTATGCACTTCCATACACTTTTGATCATATTTAGACTAACCTATTAACTCAGTGCACCACAATGCCAGTTCCTGTTTTCTGCTGTTTTTCTATTTCAGATTTCCCCCATATTAAAAGTGCTCCAAAAATTACGGGAAAAATACAGGAAAAATCAGCGTACAGGAAGCTTCGAGAAAAACCAAAGCAGGGCCAGAGGGGTGCCAGGGGTGGCCCAGGCGGCCACCCGGCGCGGCCCCACCCCTGGCCGCGCCAGGGGGGCGCCTGGGGCCCCCTCTCCGCCTCTGGTGACCCCCCTTCGCATATATATTCCTCGCGTCCCGAAACCCTCGAGGACGGAACCCTTTTTCGCGATCTTGCTCTGTTCCGCCGCCGCCGCGCTTCCAAGATCGGGAGCATCAAGAGAACTCTTCCCGGCACCCTGCCGGAGGGGAGAACCACCACCGGGAGCTTCTCCACCACCATGGACGCTTCCCGGATGAGTCGTGAGTAGTCCACCTTGGACCATGGGTCCATGATCAGTAGCTATGTGATGTTCTCCTCCCCTCTATGTTCTTCATGGTTTAGATCTCGTGAGCTGCCCTACATGATCGAGGCACATATGTAATCTTTATGCTGTTACTCTGCTGAGTTTGCTGGGATCCGATGGATTATAAGATTATGTTCAGATTGTGTGAGAGTAATATATTTGATTCACCTCTTTTAAATTTATGTTCTTGAGTAATTCTTGCATGTTCTCCGTTGTTGTTTATTGCTTTGGCCAAGTAGTAGGTAGTAACTCCAAGAGGGAACGTTATGCTTGATTGTGGGTTCATGCCCCCTGATGACTAGCTTGAGTGACAGAAACATGAGTCTAGGGGATGTGTTGTTGCCATAAGGCGGAAAACAACGGTGCTTGTACTTGCGGGTGCAAAGATTGTTTACTTTACGCAAAGTTATTTTAATGCAGTTGTCTGTTGTTTTGAGTCTATACTTTGGGTGGGATTCGCAACTTAATACCAGCGAGATGTTCTGGATAGATATCTCAAGGTGGATGATTAGTAGTAGATGCAGATGGATTTCGGTCTACTTGCCTTGGCGTACCGCCCATGCTTTTGAGCTTCTACCTTTCTTTATAGCATAGTTAGCATTGGTTTGCGCACATAATCCTGTCAATTGCCCAGCTGTAATTTGTTTACCTCGCTTTGCTGTTTTATCGTCTTTTGGGAGAGAGACATCACTAGTGAACATCATGGGACCCCGGTCCATATTACCACCACTGATCACACCCGCTATTTACTTCATGTCTTTATTTCCTAGTTGCAGTCATACCTATCATTATTATCTCTTGTGTTTGATCCTTTGTAAACGACAAGGCCGGAGGGATTGACAACCTCTCTGTACAACCTCTCTGTACTCGTTGGGAGCAAAGTTATTTGTATCTGTGTGCAGGTGCTGTCAACCGCTAAGTTTCTGGCGTCGTTGACACCTTCTTGTCGACCCTCAGAGTCTCACGGGATTCGATCCTTGGTATCTTTGCCAAGGGAAACTTGCTGCTACGCTATATCTCAAACCTTCCACTTGGGGTAACCAACGAGGGGCGAGAAGCCATCAGCCGTGCGCGAGCACCAATGTATCCCTACCCCACCAAGGTTAAGTCCTAGACTTACATTGATGCTCGCATTATTTCTGAATTTATTTCAGTCTTTCGAGAATGTTTGTTCTAGAGGTGAGCGACTTCGATGTACTGTGTTTAATTATTATTTAAAAAAATACTAAATCTTACTCCATTAAGTTAGGCAGATTGATTAGAAATGACATTTTTCTAGAGGAGCAAAAGTACTCGTGCCGTTTACGGCCTATAACTTTTGGCTCCTCTATACCACCCTACTTTGTAACCGTGGAAAGAGCTGCTACTGCCGTCAAGTAGTTCAAATTGAGAACACGTGATGTCGTGATCTATTAGCACTATCGTCTGCCCCGGGAAACCTTCTATCTCCGAAGTTGTCATCTCAGGATCAGGTTTTACCGATGAAATCACAATGCACAAGCACCCAGAAGGCAAATAAAATTAACTGCCAAATTGACGAGTCCTGGAAGGCCGAAAGGATTTACTGATCAGGTCAAAGTGCACAAGCAACCCAGAAGCCAAATAAACGAATTCTGGGGAGCTGAAATGCTCGTCGGGTAACGTCAGACGTAATGTAAAGGGCTGGAGGAAAAAAAATACATGCTCATAAAAATATAACATAGGATGTCACTTCGTCTGAAAGATTACTTGAGATCCAAGTAAAACCGAAGATATCTTGATGCAAAAACGGTTCAAGGTGTCAGCTTAATGCCTCTTCTTCCTGCATATATCTTGGCACAAACACTACGAAGGTGTTCCATCAACGTCTGTTCCTTCGGCCTCCCTTCTGCTTACCCTTCCCCTTTCCCTTTCCTTTCCCTTTCTTACCCTTTCTCATCTCCCGCTCTGGCACATCTCTGAATGATGAAGATGATGATGGTTTTGGTCCTCCCATAAGGTGCTTCACATCGAGTATACCGTTCTTGAAGCGCCCTTGAGTTGCCCTGAGTACTCGGTCCTCTGGTCTAGTCTTCTCAAATTTCCTGTTCTTATTTTGTTTCCTAAATATCCCAAGCAGTCTTTCCTGTATAGAGTTATCATGCGTCACTCACTATTCCAGAGCAAACCAGAACCAGAGTAATTGAGAAACATACCTCTTCAATCTTCTTTTGTTCTCTTTTCTGTTGATTCTTCATAGCTGGGATTGCCACAGATAATGGTGTACGCTGCTTCTTAATGGCCTATTGCAGACAGATGAAACCTTTTGAGATAGTGCAAAGTTTCAAGTCAGGATATACAAGGAAACAAAGATTACCTTTCCACCCAGTTCAACTACTTTGCGGTTCTGTATTTTATTCTTGTCCTTCCATGTAGTGGCACCTGTGAATATAGCACCGAGTGAATGTTTGAGCCTGAATACAAACTCGAGATCAAAAGGTAAGCGTACAAGGAGAGATGAGCTCACTATTAGTCTGTTTAGTTGAAGAAACACTAACATATTAGTCTGTTTAAGAATATAAGCAAAATCTGAAACAATTAGAAATTTATTCTGTTGTATCTTGTATACCTATGCAAAATGTTAATCCTTTTTAATACTCCCTCCGTCCCATAATATAAGAACATCTTGGAAGCTGTATTAGCTTGTAATAAAACGTTCTTATATTGTGGGACAGAGGGAGGAGCTCGCTAATTGGCTAAGACAGGATCTTCTGCAGTTCTGTTGAGGAAACATTGATATGTGCTTTCATTTGAGAATGCTGTTCTTTCTGCTGGATGTGCCTATAGGTTGTAGGAAATAATGTGCATTTTGTTCCATATTATAGTTTGGGTTTGAAGACATAATGCTTTTCAACTGCGTCTATGTTTCTGGACATGCTCCAGAAAGAACTTCACTTCTTTTGGGGGAAAGAGTAATATTACTGTTACCATTGTTTCGTTTATGAGTAATTATTATTCAATGTTATGTTTTGCCCAAATGTTTCAGATTTTGCTTCACAAATACGAGATCTTGAATTACAATGTATCCACTACGGTAGTCTTCAAATATAGCTAGACCAAAGGACAAGCTCCTTCTTTGACATGGTAGTATACTATGCAGCTATGCCAAATGCTGAAATTGAAATAAGCAGAACAAAACAGTTCACAACGCCCGAGGATGCAGCATGGGATAATTACCGAAAAGCTCAACATCTTTCAACAACTTCTCAATATCAATGTCAGGCTCATCATCAGACATGTCAGTAGATTTCGCCGGAGCTGGCTTGTGGTACATATTTGAAAGACTCGACCCCTAGAGGAGAAAATGCCATGACAAAATTAGGAACTGATGATGGCGCGGAACAGACGTGCTCCAGAAAAAAAAAACAGGGACAAACCATGAAGTGGTGATACTCGCTGCTCGACGAGGGCGCCTCGGCGCGGCGCGGCTTCCGGGGGCCAGAGACGGACGGGTCGAAGACCACCTCGGCCGCCGCTTTGATAGGTCTTGATTTGGGCATCCCCTTCACCATCTTCTTACCCGGCTCGTGGTGGCGCGAAATTTAGCGGCTCTCGGAGAGGACGGCCGCCAGTACTGGAAGCGGCGACACGGCCGGCAGCAGGAGAATTCGGTGTGGACAAAGCGGGGGTTAGGGGCGGCGGCGGCGGGGGGCTTGGGGAACCTGAGGGAGCTGGCTTGGTTGTTTGTGAGTTGGGCTACTGGGCCTTGTTGTGGTTAGCATGTTTAAACATGACTATATCTGTTAACGAGGCGAGTATGTTCATAATAGTTAAGCCATAGTCTCAACTCTCAACTCCGCGTCCCGCACGCCCCGGGTCGCCCCTCCTCGGGCGACTCGGGCGGGATCTCAACCCTAGCCGTCGAGGGTTCCCCGTCCTTCCATCCCTCCCTCCGCCATCGCCGAAGGACGCCGCCGGCCTATAGCCCGGGGGCTGACGGCGGTTGCGGGGGCCTTCCCTCTCTCCCGCGCCATGGGGGGGCGGTGCGGAGCCCTGCGGCGTGTGGTGGCACGGCCGATCTGGCCTTGGTGGCGTGGCGAACCTGCCTTTCGACGGCGGCGCGGCGAACGCCTCGGCCTAGGGCGGTGGCGGGTGTGGCGGTCGGTCCTGCTTCGGGCAGCGGCCTTGGCTGCGTTCGGCGCGGCAATCGGGTCTGCGACGACGGATCGTCTGACCTCGGATCGGCGGTGGCGGCATGGAGGGCCTGGTGGTTGGGTCGGCGCCATGCGTAGTTTGCCCTTCGGACAGATCTGATCTGGCCGGTGCGGCCTGCTCCATGTGCGGTGGCTCAAGATCGTGGGCGACCCGTGCACACTATGCTTGATGGAGGTTCTTCGAGCGGATCCGGGTGAAAACCTAGTTCTCGGCTTCATGCCAAGACCGGCGTTGGCGCACTCTTCTGTGTCATTACCTTCTTGAAGGCATCGCCGTGGAGAAGCTCCAGACCTCTATCCGCTACCTCCGGGGAAAACCCTAGATCAGTAGATCGGATGACGGCGGCGTGTTGGTGTCGTTTCCTCCTTGGGGGCGTCATTCTTGGAGGCGTACAAGGGATCGAGGGACCAGTGAGCGGCTTTTTCGGTGGATCGGTGCTTCATCCTACACATTGATGACGACGGATCTCGGCGGCGTGGCGCAGTGGAGACTCGACGCCTGATGCGCGGTGATGGACTCGCATAGGACGAGGTAGTTGTCTGGCGTCATGGTGGCGTCGATGGCAGAGTGGCCTGACAAGGTAGAAGCCTCAATATCTACTCTGAAGATGGACCTGTGGAAGATGGCGGCGACGACACATGTGAGTGCGTCAGATCAGTTTATGCCCCAGATCCGGTATGTGGCTCGGCTGGGGCTTCTGGCTTTTGATGATTGGCTTAGGTGAGTGGTTTGGGTATTTGGCCCAGCTAGCACCCCTTTATCATATGGATAGGAGTAGTGGCATATGTTGCCAAGATGACGGATTCACACATATTGTTGTAATACTTTGTATGGTCCTCGAGAATAATCAATAAAGTGGCCGCATGCATCTCCCAGATGCAGAGGCCGGGGGTCATCCTCCTTTTCTAAAAAAAATATATCTGTTAACGAGGCCCAAGAACTTTCTTCGAAGAGGGAATTAGGGGGAGCAACTAGTTAACGAGCGCTCGTTCGGGAGCCTCCCAGCGATCAGCGCCACTTGGCGCGCTCTAGGTCATTCGTCACGTGTCGTGCTCTGGACGCTTCCTCCGATTTTTTTTAACTTTTCCGCACGCGTTTTCGGCTTATTGAACGGTTTATTTCCCGGGTTTTTTCGACGTTTTGGTTTTTCATCGGTCTTCCTTAACTTTTCGGCGATTTTTTTTAAAAAAAATAGCGAAAAAACATGTATTTCCCGCGAGAGTCACGGTTTTGCTTCCGCGAGAGGCACGGTTGTGCTTTCGCAAGAGTCACGGCCGTGCCTCTTTCGGAAAGGAAAAAAAACGCGCTTTTTCTTTTTGTTTTCTTTCGCGAGAGCCACGGTTTTGCTTCAGTGAGAGGCACGGTTGTGCTTTCGCGAGAGTCACGGCCGTGCCTCTGTCGGAAAGGGAAAAAAACCAGGGCGCCCGGTTCGGTTTTTTTGTCCGGTTTTTTTCGTGAAAAATGGTACGTCAAAACCTATCAACATGGGATCTAGTTTTGAAGATCTCGACGCGAGAAATTCAACGATGAAAACGGTTCGAGATTTGGACGCACGGTTTAAGTGATAAAACATTTTGAATAAACGGATCTAAGAAAAAAAGGGAAAACACTCAGGTTACGACAAGTGACGCACATGCAGCGCGCCACTTGTCACAACATGGGGTTTTGAGGTAATCTTTGCAACGAGTACTCCTCAATTAGTGATTTCGGAATTAGGGAGGTCCTATACACGGAAAACCCTATTTGACGCGTTTTGCATCAAACAGTCGGCATACCGCACAGAGGGGCGACCTAGCGAGAGGTTTGGGCCGGCCCATCTATACCGCATGTACAGGTTCTGGTTTTGGGAACCTTCTAGAGGATTCCCAGCCGGTTTTTGCTGGTTTTGGGAATCTTATAGAAGTTCCTGTACCGGTTTTTATTTCTCTTTTCTCTTTTCCTTTTTCCATTTTCCCATTTTCTGTCGTTTTTGTTGTTTCTTTTTTTCTTTTTCTTTTTTTTTGGTTTTCATTTATTTGTTTTTTATTTCTCTTTTTTATTTTCTCCATTTCTTTTGTTATTCTTAATCTACTCGTTTTTTCTTTATTTTTTTATTTTTCGGAATTCCAAAATTTATTCAAAAAAAAACTGAAGATAAGAATTGTTCCTGTTTTTTTTTTCATTTTGTTCAGAAGGTCCAAAAAATAGTGATTTTTACAAAGTGTTTGTATATTTGAAAAAGTTCGTCTTTCAAAAAATGTTCATAAGTTCAAAAAATGTCCCTATTTCCAAATATGTTCTTAATTTAAAAAAAATGTTCATCTTTCAAAATATGTTCATAACTTCAAAAAATGTTCTGCTTTTCAATTTTTGTTCACAAATTCCATTAATTATCATAATGTTCGACTTTTCTAAATTTTGTTCAGAGTCTCAATTTTTGTTCACAGATGCCAAAAATATGTTTCCCTTTGTCCAAAAAGTTCCTATTTTAAATTTGGTCGTGGGTTGAAAATTTGTTCACATCTTTTTCAAACTTGTTCGTGATTCTAAAAAAATGTTCCCATTTTAAACAAAAAGTCAACAATTCAAAAATGTTCCTGTGCTCAAAATTTGTGCACAAATTCAAAAGTGTTCACTTTTTGGAAAGTTATCAAACATTCTAAAATTGTTAGCATTTTGTCAAAACATATTCTTTATTGTCAAAATGTTCCTGTTTTTTCAATATTTGTTCACAAGTTCAAAAAATGATGATGTTTTTAATACAAGTCGCTATTGAGAAAATTGTTCACATTTTCTATTAATAAATCGTTTTTATAAAAAATTAATCGTAATTTTATAAAAATGTTCATGTTTTTCAACGGTTGTCCACCACTTCAAAATTGTTCCTGTTTTCCAAATTTGGTTACAAATTCGAAAAATTGCTCGCATTTTTTTAAAACTTGTGTGTGTTATGTAAAGAACATTTGTAGTTTTGAAATAATATATTCGGAATTTACAACAAAAGATAGGAAAAGGAAAAATAATCAGATATGCCGGTGTGACTGTCTAAATCCATCGCATTGCAGTTTCAGCATGAAACTCAGTCAGTCGTGGTGGCTAACTACGCCTGTGTATAGGCTCGCGGTCATGGTTTGAATCCTAGGTGAATCGGTGCGGTAGGTAGTCTTTCCTTTTTTACACTGCTCGCCGCCTTCCTGGAACGGCCCAGTCGAGGGACTACCCTATGCGAAGCCTCCGCATTCTGCCGCACAATGCGGCAGATAGGAAGTCCCCCTATATACGGCGACCTACGCGCCAGAAAGCAAGCAGGCGCGCGTAGGGGGGCAGTTCGTGCGGGCGTCAATGGGCTGGCCCATTTCGTTAGCGGAAATTTTGTCGGTACGGTACGTTGGAGCGGACGAGACTTGCCTGCTCCTCATGGGTGTGCCCATCCGTACTTCCGCGTACGTTGCTTGATTTGATTGGAACAAAATAAGGTCCGGCCTCACCCTCTTAAAATCAGGGGGGAGATGATTAGATTAGAAAGAAAAAAGAAAAAAAGACAGCCGTAGGATGAAGTGAAAGCACGGATGGGAGCATGGGGAGGGAGCAGGCAATCCGGATCCCGTTCGAGCTTGCTTTATTGTTTTTGGTTCTTTCTTTTAGTTTGAACGTTCCAGACTGCCGCTTTCTTGATGCCTTCAATACAATTTTTTTCTGTGTGTTCCTAATTGGAAAGGAAAAAACAAATTGAAAAAAAATGTACAAAATAAATATCCAAAAAAATGTATTGACGCTGATGTCAGGTACACTTTCTGTTGCCTGTCTTTCCCTAATAATAAAGCATGATTGAGTCTATCGGGTTCACCGTCGCGCCCTTTTTGCGGAAAAGCCCCTGTGGTTTTTAGGAATTAAACCCGTCGTCCCTATTTTACCAAATATGGAAAAATGTTTCAATTTTGCAAACTAACCCCTATACTTTATAATAATTCCGCCCGCGCTCCTCTATTCATCTTATCCGCTGGCAGAGAAGTTGGAAAGAGGGACAGCTTCGACTGGGCTCTCATCGGACAGCTCATCGATGAGGAAGTTGCAAGAGGTGGGGCAGCTGGACGTGGGCAGAGGAGAGACGCAGCGAGGTGGAGGCGGAGGCTTGAGGCGGCGGGGACTGCGAGCTCACGCGCAAGGAAGGAGTCAACGCGGAGGAGTATGAAGGTGCGACGACCGGAGGAGGTTCAGGCGGCGGGGAAGGTGGCCGGAGTGGGGCAACAAGGCACTGGATCGAGCAGGCGCGTGAGGATGCGCCTCTGACCCATGCGTGGCGGCGCGCAGCGGAGAATGAGGGGGAGAGATGACGGGAACATTTGAGTTTTTTTTTGTGGCAAAGGTGTGACACCCCGAGATCGATGCGCCAAGTGTCAGCCAGTTATTCGTCTTCGTTGCCATGTCATCTGTTTGCGTGTTGCATCTTTGCCTTGCCATCATGTGTGTTGCATCAGCATGTTTTCAAAACTTGCATCCGCCCGAGCCCCCTCGTCCTTTCCGTTGTCCGTTCTGAGCCCAGACACACTTGCACGCGCCCGCGGCGTCTCCGGATATTTATTTTTTATGAGTGACCGGAAAATGTTCTCTGAATGGGGTGAAACTTGGCGTGTGGTCTTATTATAGTGTAGACAGGCCGCCTGCCAAATTTCATCGCATTCGGAGCTCGTTTGATAGCCCAACTAATATATATAGCGGCACTAGTCGCCGGTTTAAACGTCGGATGTTTTCGGTCTCCGAAACCCCCGCGGGCCTCTCCCTCTCTTCTCTTCCCTAAGCCCAAGGCCTTCTACACAGCCCACCTAAGTCACCTACCTCCCCCCTCCGCTCGGAGCCGCACGATCGAGATCGTACGGCTCGAAACGGAGCAAAACCCCCAAACCCTAGGCTTTTCCCTATATAAACACCCCCAATCTGCCATTTTTGGCCTAACCAACCCCTCCACCCACCTCTAGCCTCCCTCCTCCATCAAATTCCGTGCGGAACAACCCCGCGGCCGCCACTTGGCGCCTTCCTAGTGGCCACCGCCATCCAGTCAGCCGCCCTGGCCACTCCCTGCGCGCCATCTGGCCTCCCCACGTCGACCCCGCCGCCAGCCAGCGCCCTGGCTTCCCTCCACCGCGCGAGGCCCGCGAGGCCCGGCCGCGGCCCGCTTCGGGCCGATCTGGGCCGAGGCGCCCGACCGCCCCGCTCCTCCCTTCGTCGCCAACCGCCGCTCGTCTGCGCGACCTCCCGACTCCCGCTCGTCCCCAGCGCCGAGCGCCGCCGTCCGCTCCTCGCCGGCCACATGCTCTGTCGTGCGCTACCGCAGCTCCCGAGCCTCCCGCTCGCCTCGCCCCGAGCCCTGCGACCGCACAGCGCCGCCGCGCCCGAGCTGCTGCTCCCTCCGCCCGCCGCCGTTTCAACCTCGCCGGGCGCCACTCCGGTGGCCGCCTCCGGCCGGATCCGCTGCTTCCTCGACCTCCCCGGTCTCCTCCGACCGCGTCGTCGCCGGAACCCCCGCCGCCGGCTGCCTGCTTCACGGGATCGAGCAGGCGCTCGATCCACTTCCTTCGCCGCCGCCTGGGCCGACCGCGCCGCCGCCTGGGCCCCGGCCCGAGGCCAGCTCCTCCAGCCGCAAGCCAGGCCAGCGCCGTGTGGGCCACGGCCCAGTCCGGCCAGCCCTCGGGCCCCCTCTTCCCCAAGGCCCAAGCCGGCCAGCCTCCTCTTTGCTCCTGGGCCGAAGCCCACGAGGTGAAGGCCACATCCCCCTTTTGCCCTGTTTTTTACCAAGTCCTCAGAAAATCATGATTTAATGTTGCATCTTTGACTGCTGGTAACTATTTGTGTGCTTATCCAAATGATGAAAATGATATGTCAAAATGATCGTGGTGATATGCTCTACACTTTGTTCCATTGTGCCATGATCATTTGAGTTCATCTAGATGCTCTAATCTCTGTTGCAAGAGTGCTACTTGTTATAAACTGCTGCTACTTGTTATTTTGATGCCATGTTTGAGATATGATAACTTGGTGCATGTTTATCCAAATGGTGCATATGATATGTCAAAATGTTCATTATGAAGTGTACTACATGATGGTTGCTGTAGCTTGCTTGTTTGAGTCCATATTGCCATGTTAATCCCTGTTGCAAAAGTGCATTTGGCTGTTAAGTGCTGAAACTTGTTATGAGATGCTGATTTCAATTGATCTTTGCTATTGTTGTGTTTGTCTTCATGCCACATGTCTAGATGTTTTAGAAGCAACATTATATGGTCTTTGGTGTGGTGCATTTAACTTTCCATGATATGCCTTGAGGTGACTTAAACATGCTTGTAAACATGCCATGCCAACATAACTGTTTTATACTCAGTGAAAATTCTGCTAAGTCTGGAATCTGTCTTATCCTGATGCTATGTTTGCTTGATGCCCTAGACAAATCCATGCTAGTTTTGGAGTGGCAATGATCATGTCTTGTTGTCCATGTTATTGTCTATCCATTCATGCCCTTACTTGCACATATGACCTGTTGTAGCTTATTTATTTCTTGCTCTCAAGTTGCTATAAAATATAGCTGTCAGGTTTTTAACAGCATATTCAATTTGGTGAAGCTTGTTGCTATTGATCCATGCCTCCTATGGAGATGCTCCAATGGAGTTGTTTGCTGTAGGATATGTCTACTACATGTCCATGATCTTTATATACTTGTTAGAGTTGATATGCTTGTTGTTTTGTGCCTCCGAAGGCAGCATCATGATGATGTTTTTGCCTTCCCAGATTTTGGCTAAGTCTGGATAATTTTATTGCAACTTGCCATGCTTGTTTAAATGTGTTCCAACAAGCTTTTGGGTATGTTCAAAGTTCATACTTGTTAAGTAACATGTCTACTTCATGTCCATGCTTCTTGTCATCATGTTTGGGTGCTGTAGCTTATATATATCTTGCTCCAAAGTTGCTATGTGGCTGTTAACTTCAGCTTGTTGTTATATCTTGTTTCATGTGTATCTTTTAGCCCGTTTCTCCATTTTGAGTGTGCCTTATATGAAACTTGTGTGATTTTGCATGTAGAATCATAATATCATGTTGTTTTCATGTTTGGAGTGTGTTTGCTTCATGTTTGGGTGCATCTTGCACCGTTGCCATGCTTGTCTTGCTTTGCTCATATCTTCTAGGCCGTAGCTCTGAATTAAACAAACTTTGTATGAAACTTGACTAGAATTTCGTGTAGATCATCATGGTGCATGTTAAATTGCTGTTTAACAACTTTAACTTAAGGTTTGTTCAGATCTGGACTAATTTCAAACTATGCATATGAGGACTTACCGGATTTGTTATAAGTAGTTTCCGGCCTCATTTAAACTTGTTGACTTGTGTTGTTTTTCTGTGCTTCCTACCTTGCCATCTATTGCATCATATATAGACTTGTCTTGCATCATACTTGCTTGAGCATATTGCATGTTCTTGTGTTGTTTTTCTGTGCTCCTTACCTTGCCATGTATTGCATCATATATAGACTTGTCTTGCATCATACTTGCTTGAGCATATTGTCATGTTCTTGTGTTGTTTTTCTGTGCTTCCTACCTTGCCATGTATTGCATCATATATAGACTTGTCTTGCATCATACTTGCTTGAGCATATTGTCGTGTTCTTGTGTTGTGTGTTTACCGTATTGCTGTTTCTTCTCGTTAGTGCTTGTTCCGTTGCGATCGTGAGGATTCGTTCGTCTACGCATGGTTCGTCTTCGAGGCTTCTTCTTCATCTTCTTCATGGATCCGTTCTTCTTCCTTGCGGGATCTCAGGGAAGATGACCATACCCTTGGATACCTTTACTATCATTGCCATGCTTAGTTGTCTCGATGCTATCGTTATATGTCGCGCTACCCATCTTATTATCAGCCCCTATCCTTGTTGCCATGAAACCTCTAACCTTTGACACCTTCCTAGCAAAACCATTGTTTGGCTATGTCACCCGCTTGCTCAGCCCCTCTTATAGCGTTGTTAGTTGCAGGTGAAGATGAAGATCGTTCCTTGTTGGAACTTGTTGTTGGAATATCACAATATCTATTATTACTATTAACACACCTATATATTGGGCATGGGTGGAAGGCTTGGCCTTTTGCTCGGTGTTTTGTTCCACTCATGCCACCTTAGGAGCCGATAAACCGGCATTATGTTCCTTGATTTTGCGTTCCTTACACGGTTGGGTATATGAGGACCCCTTGACACTCCGTCTTTGAATAAAACTCCTCCAGCAAGGCCCAACATTGGTTTTAATTTGCCTCATAATAAAAACTTAATTAATTAATTGCATAGGGGGTCATGTCCCCGGGTTCTTAATTTTACATAACAGGGGGGCGAGTGCTGATGGTGTTGGTCCCAAACGGGGGTTATGCGGGGCCACCACGGGGAAACTCGAGGATTGGTTTTACGTGTAGGATCGCCCATCCGGTCGTGGCCTAAGACGAGATACGCGCGGCTACTATCAGGGTGTCGGCACGCCGTGAGGTCTTGCTGGACATGTTTTACCATTGTCGGAATGTCTTGTGCACCGGGATACCGAGCCTGATCGGATTTCCCTAAGATAAGGGGTAATAATTATTATTACTTCAGCTGATCGTGAGAGCTTGTGATGGGCTAAGTTGGGACACCCCTGCAGGGTTATGATCTTTCGAAAGCCGTGCCAGAGGTTATGTGGCAGATGGGATTTTGTTAATGTCCGGTTGTAGAAAACTTGACAGAGGATCCGAAGTAAAACACACAACTGTGTGAGTAACCGTGACTGTCTCTTTTCACTTTGAGAAGAGAACACGGTGGGGTTATGTTTGACTCGTAGGTAGTTCAGGATCTTTAGCGATCGTTACTAGTTTGCGACCGTTTGCGTAGATGCTCATCTTATTCTTGTACTCGTAAGTTAGCCACCATACATATTGCTTAGCCGCTGCTGCAACCTCACCACTTTACCTCTTCCTACCCATTAAGCTTTGATAGTCTTGTTACCCATGGTTATGGGATTGCTGAGTCCTCGTGGCTCACAGATACTACAACAACAGTTGCAGGTGCAGGTTTCCGATGTCTTGACGTGAGAGCGATGATTGTTGTGTTGGAGTTCTTTCTTCTTCTTATCTTCAGTCTTGGGTTAGGTTCCGGGTCGGCAGCCTGGGATAGCAGATGGATGTCTTTGAGCTTTTCATGTTTGCATCCGTAGTCGGATGCCTTGTATTGATGATGTTGTATTCATGTGACTTGTATGTATTGTTGTATCCCCCATGTATGTATGTAATGGTACGATGTAATGATATCCATCTTGCTAAGCGCCCGAAATGCGGTTGTGCCCCAATCACGTAAGTGTCACCTGATCGGGATAGAATCGCATCTTGGGCCTGACAAAAGGGGAACGATCGAGTGGGAGATGAGGATCGACCACATGCTGGCTGCGCTAGGGATCCGATGGGCTGGAAGGTTGGGCCGGGCCACGCTCTGGGCAAAAGAGTGAGAGAGAAGAGAGTTGGCCGGCCTTTTCTCTATATTTCCCCATACAGAAAATACAACCACGTATGAGCTTCTCCATAAGAATGATTTATGTTGGAAATATGCCCTAGAGGCAATAATAAATTGGTTATTATTATATTTCCTTGTTCATGATAATTTTTTATTATCCATGCTAGAATTGTATTGACAGGAAACTCAGATACATGTGTGGATACATAGACAAACACCATGTCCCTAGTGAGCCTCTAGATGACTAGCTCGTTGATCAATAGATGGTTACGGTTTCCAGACCATGAACATTGGATGTCTTTGATAACGAGATCACATCATTAGGAGAATGATGTGATGGACAAGACCCAATCCTAAGCCTAGCACAAGATCGTGTAGTTCGTATGCTAAAGCTTTTCTACATGTCAAGTATCTTTTCCTTAGACCATGAGATTGTGCAACTCCCGGATACCGTAGGAATACTTTGGGTGTTCCAAACATCACAACGTAACTGGGTGGCTATAAAGGTGCACTACGGGTATCTCCGAAAGTGTCTGTTGGGTTGGCACAAATCGAGACTGGGATTTGTCACTCCGTGTGACGGAGAGGTATCTCTGGGCCCACTCGCTAGGACATCATCATAATGTGCACAATGTGATCAAGGAGTTGATCACAGGATGATGTGTTACGGAACGAGTAAAGATACTTGCCGGTAACGAGATTGAACAAGGTATCGGGATACCGACGATCGAATCTCGGGCAAGTACTGTACCGATAGACAAAGGGAATTGTATACGGGATTGATTGAATCCTTGACATCGTGGTTCATCCGATGAGATCATCGTGGAGCATGTGGGAGCCAACATGGGTATCCAGATCCTGCTGTTGGTTATTGACCGGAGAGTTGTCTCGGCCATGTCTGCATGACTCCCGAGCCCGTAGGGTCTACACACTTAAGGTTCGATGACGCTAGGGTTATAGGGACAGTATGTACGCGGTTACCAAATGTTGTTCGGAGTCCTGGATGAGATCCCGGACGTCACGAGGAGTTCCAGAATGGTCCGGAGGTAAAGATTCATATATGGGAAGTCACGTTTTGGTCACCGGAAAAGTTTCGGGCGCTATCGGTAGCGTACCGGGACCACCGGGAGGGTCCCGGGGGTCCACCGGGTGGGGCCACCGGCCCCAGAGGGCTGCGTGGGCCAAGTGTGGGAGGGAACCAGCCCCTGGTGGGCTAGTGCGCCCCCCCACCAGGGCCCAAGGCGCCTCCAAGAGGGGAGGGGGCAAACCCTAGGGCAGATGGGCCCTTGGGCCCAATCTGGTGCGCCCCCTCTCCCTCTCCCCCTTGGCCGCCCCCTAGATGGGATATAGGGCTGGCCGCCACCCCTAGGGGTGGAAACCCTAAGGGGGGCGCAGCCCCTCCCTTCCCCTATATATACTTGAGGTTTGGGGCTGCCCAACATACGGTTTGACCTCTCTTGCTTGGCGCAGCCCTACCTCTCTCCCTCCTCGTCTCTCGCAGTGCTTGGCGAAGCCCTGATGGAGTCCTGCGCTCCTCCACCACCACCACGCCGTTGTGCTGCTGCTGGACGGAGTCTTCCCCAACCTCTCCCTCTCTCCTTGCTGGATCAAGGCGTGGGAGACGTCACCGGGCTGCACGTGTGTTGAATGCGGAGGTGCCGTTGTTCGGCGCTTCGATCGGAATCAATCGCGATCTGAATCGCAGCGAGTATGACTCCTTCATCCGCGTTCTTGTAACGCTTCCGCATCGCGATCTACAAGGGTATGTAGATGCACTCCCCTCTTTCTCGTTTCTAGATTACTCCATAGATTGATCTTGGTGATGCGTAGAATTTTTTTGATTTCTGCTACGATTCCCTATAGTGGCATCATGAGCTAGGTCTATGCGTAGTTACTATGCACGAGTAGAACACAAAGTAGTTGTGGGCGTCGATTTATCAATTTACTTGCCGTTACTAGTCTTATCTTGATTCGGCGGCATCGTGGGATGAAGCGGCCCGGACCGACCTTACACATACTCTTACGTGAGACTAGTTCCACCGACTGACATGCACTAGTTGCACAAGGTGGCTAGCGGGTGTCTGTCTCTCCCACTTTAGTCGGATCGGATTTGATGAAAAGGGTCCTTATGAAGGGTAAATAGAAATTGGCATATCACGTTGTGGTTTTGGCATAGGTAAGAAACGTTCTTGCTAGAAACCTATAGCAGCCATGTAAAAACTGTTGGGGAACGTAGTATTTTAAAATTTTCCTATGATCACGCAAGATCTATCTACCAGATGTATAGCAACGAGAGGGAAGAGTGTGTCTACGTACCCTCGTAGACCGGGAGCGGAAGCGTCAAGTGACGCGGTTGATGTTGTCGAACTTCTTCGCGATCCAACCGATCAAGCACCGAACGTACGGCACCTCCGCGTTCAGCACACGTTCAGCTTGATGACGTCCCACGAGCTCTTGATCCAGTTGAGCTTCACGGGAGAGTTTCGTCAGCACGACGGCGTGGTGACGGATATGATGTGTTCACCGGCGCAGGGCTTCGCCTAAGCTCCGCGACGGTATGACCGAGGTGTGATTCTGTGGAGGGGGGCACCGCACACGGCTAAAACAATTCAACTTGTGTGTCTTTGGGTGCCCCCTGCCCCCATATATAAAGGAGCAAGGGAGGAGGGCCGGCCAACTCCTCCTGGTGCGGCTAGGGAAGGAGTCCTACTAGGAATAGGATTGCAATCCTATTCCTAGTAGGATTCACCAAAAGAAAGAAGAGGGAAAGGAATAGGAGAGGTGGCGCCCCCCCAATCCTAGTCCAACTAGGAACCCTAGGTGGGGGCGCCGGCCAGCCCTATGGGCTGCCTCTCTCTTTCCCTTTAGGCCCACTATGGACCATCCCCTCTCGTAGGGGGTTCCGGTAACCCCCTCCGGCAATCCCGATAAATCCGAAACTTTTCCGGTATACTTCCGGTGTCCGAATATAGCCGTCCAATATATCAATCTTTATGTCTCGGACATTCCGAGACTCCTAGTCATGTCCGTGATCTCATCCGGGACTCTGAACTACCTTCGGTACATCAAAACTCATAAACTCATAATACCGATTGTCATCAAAACGTTAAGCGTGCGGACCCTACGGGTTCGAGAACTATGTAGACATGACCGAGACTCATCTCCGGTCAATAACCAATAGCGGAACCTGGATGTTCATATTGGCTCCTACATATTATACGAAGATCTTTTATCGGTCAGAACCGCATAACAACATACGTTGTTCCTTTTGTCAACGGTATGTTACTTGCCCAAGATTCGATCGTCGGTATCACTATACCTAGTTCAATCTCGTTACCGGCAAGTCTCTTTACTCGTTCCGTAGCACATCATCTCGTGACTAACTCATTAGTCTTTTGCTTGCAAGGCTTATTGTGATGTGTGTTACCGAGAGGGCCCAGAGATACCTCTCCGACACTCGGAGTGACAAATCCTAATCTTGATCTATGCCAACACCACGAATACTTTCGGAGACACCTGTAGAGCATCTTTATGATCACCCAGTTACGTTGTGAAGTTTGATAGCACACAAGGTGTTCATACGGTATTCGGGAGTTGCATAATCTCATAGTCATAGGAACATGTATAAGTCATGAAGAAAGCAATAGCAGAAAAACTAAACGATCATAGTGCTATGCTAACGGATGGGTCTTGTCCATCACATCATTCTCCTAATGATGTGATCCCGTTGATCAAATGACAACTCATGTCTATGGCTAGGAAACATAACCATCTTTGATCAATGAGCTAGTCTAGTAGAGGCATACTAGGGACATACTGTTTTGTCTATGTATCCACACATGTACTAAGTTTCCGGTTAATACAATTCTAGCATGAATAAAAGACATTTATCATGATATAAGGAAATACAAATAACATCTTTATTATTGCCTCTAGGGCATATTTCCTTCAGTCTCCCACTTGAACTAGAGTCAATAATCTAGATTACAAAGTGATGATCCTCACACCCATGGAGTCTTGGTGCTGATCATGTTTTGCCCGTGGAAGAGGCTTAGTCAACGGGTCTGCAACATTCAGATCCATATGTATTTTGCAAATCTCTACGTCTCCCTCCTTGACTAGATCGCGGATGGAATTGAAGCGTCTTTTGATGTGCTTTGTTCTCTTGTGAAACCTGGATTCCTTTGCCAAGGCTATGGCTCCAGTGTTGTCACAAAAGATTTTCATTGGACCCGATGCACTAGGTATTACACCTAGATCGGATATGAACTCCTTCATCCAGACTCCTTCATTCGCTGCTTCCGAAGCAGCTATGTATTCCGCTTCACACGTAGATCCCGCCACGACGCTCTGCTTGGAACTGCACCAACTGACAGCTCCACCGTTCAATAAAAATACATATCCGGTTTGTGACTTAGAGTCATCCGGATCAGTGTCAAAGCTAGAATCGACGTAACCGTTTACGACGAGCTTTTTGTCACCTCCATACACGAGAAACATATCCTTTGTTCTTTTCAGATACTTCAGGATGTTTTTGACCGCTGTCCAGTGATCCACTCCTGGATTACTTTGGTACCTCCCTGCTAGACTTATAGCAAGGCACACATCAGGCCTGGTACACAGCATTGCATACATGATAGTTCCTATGGCTGAGGCATAGGGAATGACTTTCATTTTCTCTCTATCTTCTGCAGTGGTCGGGCATTGAGTCTTACTCAACTTCACACCTTGTAATACAGGCAAGAACCCTTTCTTTGACTGATCCATTTTGAACTTCTTCAAAATCTTATCAAGGTATGTGCTTTGTGAAAGTCCAATTAAGCGTCTTGATCTATCTCTATAGATCTTGATGCCTAATATATAAGCAGCTTCACCGAGGTCTTTCATTGAAAAACTTTTATTCAAGTATCCTTTTATGCTATCCAGAAATTCTATATCATTTCCAATCAACAATATGTCATCTACATATAATATTAGAAATGCTACAGAGCTCCCACTCACTTTCTTGTAAATACAGTCTTCTCCAAAAGTCTGTATAAAACCATATGCTTTGATCACCTCATCAAAGCGTATATTCCAACTCCGAGATGCTTGCACCAGTCCATATATGGATCGCTGGAGTTTGCATACTTTGTTAGCACCTTTTGGATCGACAAAACCTTCTGGTTGCATCATATACAACTCTTCTTTGAGATATCCATTCAGGAATGCAGTTTTGACATCCATTTGCCAGATTTCATAATCATAAAATGCGGCAATTGCTAACATGATTCGGACAGACTTAAGCATCGCTACAGGTGAGAAAGTCTCATCGTAGTCAACTCCTTGAACTTGTCAAAAACCTTTCGCAACAAGTCGAGCTTTGTAAACAGTAACATTACCGTCTGCGTCGGTCTTCCTCTTGAAGATCCATTTATTTTCGATGGCCTGCCGATCATCGGGCAAGTCAACCAAAGTCCACACTTTGTTCTCATACATGGATCCCATCTCAGATTTCATGGCTTCAAGCCATTTTGCGGAATCTGGGCTCATCATCACTTCCTCATAGTTCGTAGGTTCATCATGGTCTAGTAACATGATTTCCAGAACTGGGTTGCCGTACCACTCTGGTGCGGAACGTACTCTGGTTGATCTACGGCGTTCAGCAGAAACTTGATCCGAAGTTTCATGATCATTATCATTAACTTCCTCACTGATTGGTGTAGGAATCACTGGAACAATTTTCTGTGATGTACTACTTTCCAATCCAGGAGAAGGTACAATTACCTCATCAAGTTCTACTTTCCTCCCACTCACTTCTTTCGAGAGAAACTCTTTTTCTAGAAAGGATCCATTCTTAGCAACGAATATCTTGCCTTCGGATCTGTGATAGAAGGTGTACCCAACAGTCTCTTTTGGGTATCCTATGAAGACACATTTCTCCGACTTGGGTTCAAGCTTATCAGGTTGAAGCTTTTTCACATAAGCATCGCAGCCCCAAACTTTAAGAAACGACAACTTTGGTTTCTTGCCAAACCATAGTTCATAAGGTGTCGTATCAACGGATTTAGATGGTGCCCTATTTAACGTGAATGCAGCTGTCTCTAAAGCATAACCCCAAAACGATAGTGGTAAATCGGTAAGAGACATCATAGATCGTACCATATCTAATAAAGTACGGTTACGACGTTCGGACACACCATTACGCTGTGGTGTTCCAGGTGGCGTGAGTTGTGAAACTATTCCACATTCTTTCAAATGAAGACCAAACTCGTAACTCAAATATTCTCCTCCACGATCAAATCGTAGAAACTTTATTTTCTTGTTACGATGATTCTCTACTTCACTCTGAAATTCTTTGAACTTTTCAAATGTTTCAGACTTGTGTTTCATTAAGTAGATATACCCATATCTGCTCAAATCATCAGTGAAGGTCAGAAAATAACGATACCCGCCGCGAGCTTCAATACTCATTGGACCACATACATCAGTATGTATGATTTCCAACAAATCTGTTGCTCGCTCCATAGTTCCGGAGAACGGAGTTTTAGTCATCTTGCCCATGAGGCATGGTTCGCAAGCACCAAGTGATTCATAATCAAGTGATTCCAAAAGTCCATCATTATGGAGTTTCTTCATGCGTTTTACACCAATATGACCTAAACGGCAGTGCCACAAATAAGTTGCACTATCATTATTAACCTTGCATCTTTTGGTTTCAATATTATGAATATGTGTATCACTACAATCGAGATCCAATAAGAATAGACCACTCTTCAAGGGTGCATGACCATAAAAGATATTATTCATAAAAATAGAACAACCATTATTCTCTGATTTGAATGAATAACCTTCTCGCAATAAACAAGATCCAGATATAATGTTCATGCTTAACGCTGGCACCAAATAACAATTATTTAGGTCTAATACTAATCCCGAAGGTAGATGTAGAGGTAGCGTGCCGACGGCGATCACATCGACTTTGGAACCATTTCCCACGCGCATCGTCACCTCGTCCTTAGCCAATCTTCGTTTAATCCGTAGTCCCTGTTTCGAGTTACAAATATTAGTAACCGAACCGGTATCAAATACCCAGGTACTACTACGAGCATTAGTAAGGTACACATCAATAACATGTATATCACATATACCTTTGTTCACCTTGCCATCCTTCTTATCCGCCAAATACTTGGGGCAGTTCCGTTTCTAGTGTCCAGTCCCCTTGCAGTAGAAGCACTCAGTTTCAGGCTTGGCTCCAGATTTGGGTTTCTTCGTGGAAGTAGCAACTGTTTTGCTATTCTTTTTGAAGTTCCCCTTCTTTCCCTTGCCCTTTTTCTTGAAACTAGTGGTCTTGTTAACCATCAACACTTGATGCTCCTTTTTGATTTCTACCTCCGCAGCTTTGAGCATGGCGAAGAG
This sequence comes from Secale cereale, assembly GCA_902687465.1. Lineage (NCBI taxonomy): Eukaryota > Viridiplantae > Streptophyta > Magnoliopsida > Poales > Poaceae > Secale > Secale cereale. The sequence goes on from LR738711.1 coordinate 210,562,450, forward strand.
CTCGGGAATTGTCTTTTGCATCCCTTGCATATTATAGTTCATCACGAAGCCTTTATAGCTTGGTGGCAGTGATTGAAGAACTCTATCAATAACACTATCCTCGTCAACTTTGCAACCAAGTTGAGTCATATGATTGTAATACCCAGACATTCTGAGTAAGTGTTCACTGATAGAACTATTCTCCTCCATCTTGCAGCTGTAGAACTTATTGGAAATCTCATATTTCTCAATTCGGGCATTTGCTTGAAATATTAACTTCAACTCCTGGAACATCTCATATGGTCCATGACGTTCAAAACGTCGTTGAAGTCCCGGTTCTAAGCCGTAAAGCATGGCACACTGAACTATCGTGTAGTCATCAGACCGCGACTGCCAGACGTTCAAAGCGTCTACATTAGCGGGAGGGGGCTTGTCACCTAGCGGTGCTTCAAGGACATAATTCTTCTGTGGAGCAATGAGGATAATCCTCAGGTTACGGACCCAGTCCGTGTAATTGCTACCATCATCTTTCAACTTAGCTTTCTCTAGGAATGCATTAAAATTCAAAGGAACGGTAGCACGGGCCATTGATCTACAACAACATAGATATGCAAAAACTATCAGGACTAAGTTCATGATAATGTTAAAGTTCGATTTAATCATAATAAATTAAAGAACTCCCACTTAGATAGACATCCCTCTGGTCATCTAAATGATCACGTGATCCAAATCAACTAAACCATGTCCGATCATCACGTGAGATGGAGCAGTTTCAATGGTGAACATCTTATGTTGATCATATCTACTATATGATTCACGCTCGACCTTTCGGTCTCCAGTGTTCCGAGGCCATATCTGCATATGCTAGGCTCGTCAAGTTTAACCCGAGTATTCTGCGTGTGCAAAACTGGCTTTCACCCGTTGTATTTGAACGTAGAGCTTATCACACCCGATCATCACGTGGTGTCTCGGCACGACGAACTTTCGCAACGGTGCATACTCAGGGAGAACACTTATACCTTGAAATTTAGTAAGGGATCATCTTATAATGCTACCGTCGTTCTAAGCAAAATAAGAAGCATAATGAGATAAACATCACATGCAATCAAAATATGTGACATGATATGGCCATCATCATCTTGTGCTTTTGATCTCCATCTTCAAAGCACCGTCATGATCACCTTCGTCACCGGCTTGACACTTTGATCTTCATCGTAGCATCGTTGTCGTCTCGCCAACTGTTGCTTCTACGACTATCGCTACCGCTTAGTGATAAAGTAAAGCAATTACATGGCGATTGCATTTCATACAATAAAGCGACAACCATATGGCTCCTGCCAGTTGCCGATAACTTTACAAAACATGATCATCTCATACAAAACCGTATAACTCATCATGTCTTGACCATATCACATCACAACATGCCCTGCAAAAACAAGTTAGACGTCCTATACTTTGTTGTTGCAAGTTTTACGTGGCTGCTATGGGCTTAGCAAGAACCGTTCTTACCTACGCATACAAAACCACAACGATGTTTCGTCAAGTATGTGCTGTTTTAACCTTCACAAGGACCGGGCGTAGCCACACTTGATTCAGCTAAAGTGAGAGAGACAGACACCCGCCAGTCACCTTTAAGCAACGAGTGCTCGTAACGGTGAAACCAGTCTCGCGTAAGCGTACGCGTAATGTCGGTCCGGGCCGCTTCATCTCACAATACCGCCGAAGCAAAGTATGACATGCTGGTAAGCAGTATGACTAGTATCGCCCACAACTCATTGTGTTCTACTCGTGCAAATCATCTACGCATAGACCTGGCTCATGATGCCACTGTTGGGGAACGTAGTATTTTAAAATTTTCCTACGATCACGCAAGATCTATCTACCAGATGTATAGCAACGAGAGGGAAGAGTGTGTCTACGTACCCTCGTAGACCGGGAGCGGAAGCGTCAAGTGACGCGGTTGATGTTGTCGAACTTCTTCGCGATCCAACCGATCAAGCACCGAACGTACGGCACCTCCGCGTTCAGCACACGTTCAGCTTGATGACGTCCCACGAGCTCTTGATCCAGTTGAGCTTCACGGGAGAGTTTCGTCAGCACGACGGCATGGTGACGGATATGATGTGTTCACCGGCGCAGGGCTTCGCCTAAGCTCCGCGACGGTATGACCGAGGTGTGATTCTGTGGAGGGGGGCACCGCACACGGCTAAAACAATTCAACTTGTGTGTCTTTGGGTGCCCCCCTGCCCCCGTATATAAAGGAGCAAGGGAGGAGGGCCGGCCAACTCCTCCTGGTGCGGCTAGGGAAGGAGTCCTACTAGGAATAGGATTGCAATCCTATTCCTAGTAGGATTCACCAAAAGAAAGAAGAGGGAAAGGAATAGGAGAGGTGCCCCCCCCCAATCCTAGTCCAACTAGGAACCCTAGGTGGGGGCGCCGGCCAGCCCTATGGGCTGCCTCTCTCTTTCCCTTTAGGCCCACTATGGACCATCCCCTCTCGTAGGGGGTTCCGGTAACCCCCTCCGGCAATCCCGATAAATCCGAAACTTTTCCGGTATACTTCCGGTGTCCGAATATAGCCGTCCAATATATCAATCTTTATGTCTCGGACATTCCGAGACTCCTCGTCATGTCCGTGATCTCATCCGGGACTCCGAACTACCTTCGGTACATCAAAACTCATAAACTCATAATACCGATCGTCATCAAAACGTTAAGCGTGCGGACCCTACGGGTTCGAGAACTATGTAGACATGACCGAGACTCATCTCCGGTCAATAACCAATAGCGGAACCTGGATGTTCATATTGGCTCCTACATATTCTACGAAGATCTTTTATCGGTCAGAACCGCATAACAACATACGTTGTTCCTTTTGTCAACGGTATGTTACTTGCCCGAGATTCGATCGTCGGTATCTCTATACCTAGTTCAATCTCGTTACCGGCAAGTCTCTTTACTCGTTCCGTAGCACATCATCTCGTGACTAACTCATTAGTCTTTTGCTTGCAAGGCTTATTGTGATGTGTGTTACCGAGAGGGCCCAGAGATACCTCTCCGACACTCGGAATGACAAATCCTAATCTTGATCTATGCCAACACCACGAATACTTTCGGAGACACCTGTAGAGCATCTTTATGATCACCCAGTTACGTTGTGACGTTTGATAGCACACAAGGTGTTCATACGGTATTCGGGAGTTGCATAATCTCATAGTCATAGGAACATGTATAAGTCATGAAGAAAGCAATAGCAGAAAAACTAAACGATCATAGTGCTATGCTAACGGATGGGTCTTGTCCATCACATCATTCTCCTAATGATGTGATCCCGTTGATCAAATGACAACTCATGTCTATGGCTAGGAAACATAACCATCTTTGATAAATGAGCTAGTCTAGTAGAGGCATACTAGGGACATACTGTTTTGTCTATGTATCCACACATGTACTAAGTTTCCGGTTAATACAATTCTAGCATGAATAAAAGACATTTATCATAATATAAGGAAATACAAATAACATCTTTATTATTGCCTCTAGGGCATATTTCCTTCAAAAACTTGCAACAACAATTAGAGGACGTCTAACTTGTTCTTGCAGCATGTGCCGTGTGATGTGATATGGCCAAAAGGATGTGATGAATGATATATATTTGATGTATGAGATTGATCCTGTTCTTGTAATAGGAATCACGACTTGCATGTCGATGAGTATGACAACCGGCAGGAGCCATAGGAGTTGTCTTATTTTATTGTATGACCTGCGTGTCACTGAAAACGCCATGTAATTACTTTACTTTATTGCTAACCGTTAGCCATAGTAGTAGAAGTAATGTTTGGCGAGACGACTTCATGAAGACGCGATGATGGAGATCATGATGATGGAGATCATGGTGTCATGCCGGTGACGATGATGATCATGGAGCCCCGAAGATGAAGATCAAAAGGAGCAAAATGATATTGGCCATATCATGTCACTATTTGATTGCATGTGATGTTTATCATGTTTTACATCTTATTTGCTTAGAACGACGGTAGTAAATAAGATGATCTCTCACTAAAATTTCAAGAATTGTGTTCCCCCTAACTATGCACCGTTGATAAGGTTCGTTGTTCCGAAGCACCACATGATGATCGGGTGTGATAGGTTCTAACGTTCGCATACAACGGGTGTTAGCCAGATTTACACACGCGATACACTTAGGGTTGACTTGACGAGCCTAGCATGCACATACATGGCCTCGAAACACGAAAGACCGAAAGGTCGAACATGAGTCGTATAGAAGATACGATCAACATGAAGATGTTCACCATTGATGACTAGTCCGTCTCACGTGATGATCAGACACGGCCTAGTCGATTCGGATCATGTATCACTTAGATGACTAGAGAGATGTCTATCTGAGTGGAAGTTCATTAGATGAACTTAATTGTCATGAACAATAGTCTAAGTTGTCTTTGCAAAATATGTTGTAGACTAATAGCTTGCGTTGTAGCTCCCTATTTAATACGATCCTAGAGAAAGACTAAGTTGAAAGATATTGTAAGCAATGATACGGACTGTGTCCGTAGTCCGAGGAGTGTCCTCACTGCTACACAGAAAGCTTACGTCTTTGATGCACCGCTCGATGTGCAAACCCCTACAACGTCGTCTGTGGATGTTGTGAACACCTGACAGACACATCCTGATGACTACTTGATAGTTTAGTGCACCATACTTTACGGCTTAGAATCGGGATTCTAATGATGTTTTGAACGCCATAAGACATATGAGCTGAAATTGGGATTTCAGGCTCATGCCCGTGTTGAGAGGTATGAGACCTTTGACAAGTTCTTTTGCCAACAAGATGGAGGAGAATAGCTCAACTAGTGAGCATGTACTCAGAATGTCTGGGTGCTAAAATCACTTGAACCAAGTGGGAGTTAATCTTCCAGATGAGATAGTGGTTGACGAAATTCTCTAGACACTATCACCAAGCTACTAGAACTTCGTGATGAACTATGACATGCAAAGGATGGAGATGATCCCGGAGCTATTAGCGGTGCTTAAGACCGCAAAAGTAGAAATCAAGAAGGAGCATCAAGTGTTGATGGTTTAACAAGACCACTGGTTTCAAAAGGGCAAGGGCTAGAAGGGAAACTTCATGAATGGCAAACCAGTTCTCGCTCTAATGAAGGAACCCAAGGTTGAACCCAAACCTCGAGACTAAGTGGTTCTATTGTAAGGGGAACGGTCACATGGTAGCGAAACTACCCCAAATACATGGTAGATAAGAAAGCTGGCAACTTCAACAAAGTATATTTGATATACGTGTTATTGATGTGTACCTTACTAGTACTCCTTGTAGCACCTGGGTATTGGATACCGGTTCAGTTGCTATTATTAGTAACTTGAAGCAAAAGCTACGGACTGAACGGAGACTAGCTAAGGGCGAGGTGACGATGTGTGTTTCCAAGGTTGATAAGATCACCATCGCACGCTCCCTCTACCTTCGGGATTAGTGTTGAAACTAGATAAATGTTATCAGGTGTCTACGTTGAGCATGAATATGATTAGATCATGTTCATTGGAATACGGTTATTCATTTAAGTTAGAGAATAATGGTTATTCTGTTTACATGAATAATACCTTTATGGTCATGCACCCAATGGTTTATTGAATCTCGATCATAGTAATACAGATGATAATAATATTAACGCCAAAAGATTTAGAGTTAATAATGATAGTACCACTTTCTTGTGGCATTGCCGCTTAGGTCATTTTGGCATAAAATGCATGAAGAAACTCCATGCTGATGGATGTTTGGAGTCACTTGATTTTAAAACGCTTGACACATGCGAGCCATGCCTCATCGGCAGGATGACTAAGATCTCGTGTTCAGGTACAATGAAACGGGCAAGTGACTTGTTGGAAATCATACATGCTGATGTGTGTGATCCAATGAGAAGTAAGGCGTGTGGTGGATATCGTTATTTTCTCATCTTCATTGACGATTTTAGTAGATATGGGTATATTTACTTAATGAAGTAAAAGTCTGAAACGTTTGAAAAGTTCAAGCAATTTCAGAGTGAAGTTAAGAATCATCATAACAAGAAGATCATGTTCCTACAATCTGATCAAGGGGAGATTTTCTGAGTTATGAGTTTGGCAATCACTTAAGACATTGTGGAATCGTTTCGCAGTTGAAGCCACCTGGAACACCACAGCGTAATGGTGTGTCCGGACGTCGTAATCGAACCTTATGAGATATGGTGCGATCTATGATGTCTCTTACCGATCTACCGCTATTATTTTGAGGTTATGCATTGGAGACAACTGCATTCACTTTATATAGGGCACCATCTAAGTCCGTTGAGACAACGCCGTATGAACTATGGTTTGGCAAGAAACCAAAGTTGTCGTTTCTCAATGTTTGGGGCTGCGATGCTTATGGCTTCAGCCGGAAAAAGCTTGAACCCAAAGCGGACAAATACATATTCATGGGATACCCAAAGGTAACAGTTGGGTATACCTTCTATCTCAGATCCAAGGACAAAAATGTTTGTCTCTAAGAACGGGTCCTTTCTCGAGAAGGAGTTTCTCTCGAAAGAATTGAGTGGGAGGAAGATAGAACTTGATGAGGTTGTCGAACCCTCACTTCAACCGGAGAGTAGTGCAACACAGAAAGATGTTTCTGTGGAACCTACGACTGTTGAAGAGGAAACTAATGATAGTGACCATGAAGCTTCGGATCAAGTTACTATCGAACCTCGTAGGTCGACAAGGATATGTACTACTCCTAAGTGGTACGGTGATCCTGTCTTAGACGTCATGTTGTTAGACAACAATGAACCTACGAACTATGGAGAAGCGATGGTGGGCCCATATTCTGACAAATGGTTAGAAGCCGAGAAATCCGAGATAGGATCCATGTATCAAAACAAAGTATGGACTTTGGTGGACCTGCCCAATGATCGGCAAGCCATTGAGATAAATGGATCTTTAAGAAGAAGACATACGTGGACGGTAATGTCACCGTCTATGAAGCTTGACTTGTGGCAAAGGGGTTTTCACAAGTTCAAGGAGTTAACTACGATGAGATTTTCTCACCCGTAGCGATGCTTAAGTCCGTCGGAATCAAGTTAGCATTAGCTGCATTTATGAAATCTGGCAGATGGATGTCAAAACAAGTTTCCTTACCAGTTTTCGTAAGGAAAGGTTGTATGTGATACAATCAGAAAGGTTTTGTCGATCCTAAGGATGCTAAAAGATATGCTAGCTCCAACGATCCTTCTATGGACTAGAGCAAGCATCTCGGAGTCGGAATATATGCTTTGATGGAGTGATCAAAGTTTTTGGGTTTATACAAATTTTGTTAGAAACTTATATTTACAATAAAGTGAGTGGGAGCACTACAACATTTCTGATAAGTATATGTGAATGGCATATTGTTGATCCAAAATGATGTAGAATTTCTGGAAAGCGTAAAGGGTTGTTTGAAAGGAGTTTTTCAAAGGAAGACCTGGATAAAGCTGCTTACATAATTGGGCATCAAGATCTATAGAGATAGATCAAGAAGCCTAATGATACTTTCAAAAAGAACACACACCTTTGACATGATTTTGAAGGAGTTCAAAATAGATCAATCAAAGAAGGAGTTCTTGCCTGAGTTGTAAGGTGTGAAGTTGAGTAAGACTCAAAGCTTGATCGCGGTAGAAGGAAGAGGAAGGACGAAGGTCGTCCCCTGTGCTTTTGTCATAGGCTCTATACGGTATGCCATGCTAAGTACCGCACCTGATGTGTGCCTTGCCACATGTCTGGCAAGATGGTACAAAGGTGATCGAGCAGTAGATCACTAGATAGTGGTCAAAATTATCCTTAGAGGAATAAGGAAATGTTTCTCGGTTATGGAGGTGATAAAGAGTTCGACGTAAAGAGTTATGTCGATGCAAGCTTAACACCTATCCGGATAGCTTTGTGTAGAGATACCGGATACGTATAAAGGAGCACCATTTGGAATAGCTCCAAGTGGAACCTTGTAGCAGCATCTACGATATGATATAAAGTTTTGCGAAATACATAGAGATCTGAATGTTGCAGACCCGTTGACTACAACCTCTTTCACAAGCATAACATGATCAAACCTAGAACTCATGGAGTGTTAATCACATATTGATGTGAACTAGATTATTGACTCTAGTAAACTCTTTGGATGTTGGTCACATGGCGATGTGACCTGTGAGTGTTAATCACATGGCGATGTGAACTAGATTATTGACTCTAGTGCAAGTGGGAGACTGTTGGAAATATGCCCTAGGGCAATAATAAATTGGTTATTATTATATTTCCTTGTTCATGATAATTGTTTATTATCCATGCTAGAATTGTATTGACAGGAAACTCAGATACATGTGTGGATACATAGACAAACACCATGTTCCTAGTGAGCCTCTAGATGACTGGCTCGTTGATCAATAGATGGTTACGGTTTCCTGACCATGGACATTGGATGTCGTTGATAACGAGATCACATCATTAGGAGAATGATGTGATGGACAAGACCCAATCCTAAGCCTAGCACAAGATCGTGTAGTTCGTATGCTAAAGCTTTTCTAAATGTCAAGTATCTTTTCCTTAGACCATGAGATTGTGCAACTCCCGGATACTGTAGGAATACTTTGGGTGTGCCAAACGTCACAACGTAACTGGGTGGCTATAAAGGTGCACTACGGGTATCTCCGAAAGTGTCTGTTGGGTTGGCACGAATCGAGACTGGGATTTGTCACTCCGTGTGACGGAGAGGTATCTCTGGGCCCACTCAGTAGGACATCATCATAATGTGCACAATGTGATCAAGGAGTTGATCACGGGATGATGTGTTACGGAACGAGTAAAGAGACTTGCCGGTAACGAGATTGAACAAGGTATCGGGATACCGATGATTGAATCTCGGGGAAGTACTGTACCGATAGACAAAGGGAATTGTATACGAGATTGATTGAATCCTTGACATCGTGGTTCATCCGATGAGATCATCATGGAGCATGTGGGAGCCAACATGGGTATCCAGATCCCGCTGTTGGTTATTGACCGGAGAGTTGTCTCGGCCATGTCTGCATGACTCCCGAGCCCGTAGGGTCTACACACTTAAGGTTTGATGACGCTAGGGTTATAGGGAAAGTATGTACGCAGTTACCGAATGTTGTTCGGAGTCCCGGATGAGATCCCTGACATCACGAGGAGTTCTGGAATGGTCCGGAGGTAAAGATTCATATATGGGAAGTCCCGTTTTGGTCACTGGAAAAGTTTCGGGCGCTATCGGTAGCGTACCAGGACCACTGGGAGGGTCCCGGGGGTCCACCGGCCCCAGAGGGCTGCGTGGGCCAAGTGTGGGAGGAGACCAGCCCCAGGTGGGCTGGTGCGCCCCCCTACCAGGGCCCAAGGCGCCTCCAAGAGGGGAGGGGGGCAAACCCTAGGGCAGATGGGCCCTAGGGCCCAATCTGGTGCGCCCCCCTCTCCCTCTCCCCCTTGGCCGCCCCCTAGATGGGATCTAAGGCTGGCTGCCACCCCTAGGGGTGGAAACCCTAAAGGGGGCGCAGCCCCTCCCTCCCCCTATATATACTTGAGGTTTGGGGCTGCCCAACATACGGTTTGACCTCTCTCGCTTGGCGCATCCCTACCTCTCTCCCTCCTCGTCTCTCACAGTGCTTGGCGAAGCCCTGCTGCAGTCCCGCGCTCCTCCACCACCACCACGCTGTTGTGCTGCTGCTGGACGGAGTCTTCCCCAACCTCTCCCTCTCTCCTTGCTGGATCAAGGCGTGGGAGACGTCACCGGGCTGCACGTGTGTTGAACGCGGAGGTGCCGTTGTTCGGCGCTTAGATCGGAATCAATCGCGATCTGAATCACAGCGAGTACGACTCCTTCATCCGCGTTCTTGTAACGCTTCCGCATCGCGATCTACAAGGGTATGGAGATGCACTCCCCTCTTCCTCATTGCTAGATTACTCCATAGATTGATCTTGGTGATGCGTAGAATTTTTTTGATTTCTGCTATGATCCCCAACAGTGGCATCATGAGCTAGGTCTATGCGTAGTTACCATGCACGAGTAGAACACAAAGTAGTTGTGGGCGTCGATTTGTCAATTTACTTGCCGTTACTAGTATTATCTTGATTCGGCGGCATCGTGGGATGAAGCGGCCCGGACCGACCTTACACGTACTCTTACGTGAGACTGGTTCCACCGACTGACATGCACTAGTTGTATAAGGTGGCTAGCGAGTGTCTGTCTCTCCCACTTTAGTCGGATCGGATTCGATGAAAGGGTCCTTATGAAGGGTAAATATAAATTGGCATTTAGAAAATTGTTCACATTGAGAAAATTGTTCAAAAAATGATGATGTTTTTAATACAAATCGCTATTGAGAAAATTGTTCACATTTTCTAAAAAAAATCGTTTTTATCAAAAACTAATCATAATTTTATAAAAATGTTCCTGTTTTTCAACGGTTGTCCACCACTTCAAAATTGTTCCTGTTTCCCAAATTTGGTTACAAATTCGGAAAATTGCTAGCATTTTTTTAAAACTTGTGTTTGATCTGTAAAGAACATTCGTAGTTTTGAAATAATATATTCGGAATTTACAACAAAAGATAGGAAAAGGTAAAATAATCAGATATGCCGGTGTGACTGTCTAAATCCATCGCATTGCAGTTTCAGCATGAAACTCAGTTAGTCGTGGTGGCTAACTACGCGTGTGTATAGGTTCGCGGTCACGGTTCGAATCCTAGGTGAATCGGTGCGGTAGGTAGTCTTTCCTTTTTACACTGCTCACCGCCTTCCTGGAACGGCCTAGTCGAGGGACTACCCTATGCGAAGCCTCCGCATTCTGCCGCACAATGCGACAGATAGGAAGTCCCCCTATATACGGTGACGTACGCGCCAGAAAGCAAGAAGGCGCGCGTAGGGGGGCAGTTCGTGCGGGCGTCGATGGGCTGGCCCATTTCGTTAGAGAAAATTTTGTCGATACGGTACGTTGGAGCGGACGAGACTTGCCTGCTCCTCATGCGTGTTCCCATCCGTACTTCCGCGTAGGTGGCTTGATTTGATTGGAACAAAATAAGGCCCGGCCTCACCCCCTTAAAATCAGGAGGGAGATGATTAGATTAGAAAGAAAAAAAGGAAAAAAGACAGCCGTAGGATGAAGTGGGAGCACGGATGGGAGCATGGGGAGGGAGCAGGCAAGCCCGATCCCGTTCGAGCTTGCTTTATTGTTTTTGGTTCTTTCTTTTAGTTTGAACGTTCCGGACTGCCGCTTTCTTGATGCCTTCAATAATTTTTTTTTCTGCGTGTTCCTAATTGGAAAGGAAAAAACAAATTGAAAAACATGTACAAAATAAATATCCAAAAAAATGTATTTACGCTGATGTCAGGTACACTTTCTGTTGCCTGTCTTTCCCTAATAATAAAGCAGGATTGAGTCTATCGGGTTCACCGTCGCACCCTTTTTGCGGAAAAGCCCCTGTGGTTTTTAGGAATTGAACTCGCCATCCCTATTTTACTGAATCTGGAAAAATGTTTCAACTTTGCAAACTAACCCCTGTATTTTGTAATAATTCCACCCGCGCTCCTCTATTCATCTTATCCGCTGGCAGAGAAGTTGGAAAGGGGGACAGCTTCGGCTGGGCTCTCATCGGAGAGCTCGTCGGTGAGGAAGTTGCAAGAGGTGGGGCAGCTGGACGTGGGCAGAGGAGAGACGCAGCGAGGTGGAGGCGGAGGATTGAGGCAGCGGGGACTGCGATGTAACGCTCCGGACACACCCGCCGGTGGTCGTTACTCCTGGCGGGATCTAGACTGGCCTCACATATCAATACTAGTCTTTTCTGCGCACTTTGTCCTCACTCGTGCGCACCCGGGAGCAACTTCCTAGTCGGTCACCCATCCTGAAACTACTCCAAGCTGAGCACGCTTAACTTTGGAGTTCTATCCGAATGGGCTCCCGGAAAAGAAGGAATTCCTTATTGATATGAGTAGTCTAACATCCCTAATAAGCCGGCTATCACATACACCCTCACTCAGAGGAACCAACGTCCTCGTCGGGCACATGAACGTTCCCTCTTGGCACAACCGTCTGTGCTTCCAGGACAACACATGTGACATGCCGTGTGCCACGACGGGTCACAAACGTCATGCACAACATGACTGCAAACTGTCCGCAAACATCCGTGTAACCGCGAGGGTCGGCTCTGATACCAACTTGTAACGCTCCGGACACACCCGCCGGTGGTCGTTACTCCTGGCAGGATCTAGACTGGCCTCACATATCAATACTAGTCTTTTCTGCGCACTTTGCCCTCACTCGTGCGCACCCGGGAGCAACTTCCCAGTCGGTCACCCATCCTGAAACTACTCCAAGCTGAGCACACTTAACTTTGGAGTTCTATCCGAATGGGCTCCCGGAAAAGAAGGAATTCCTTATTGATATGAGTAGTCTAACGTCCCTAATAAGCCGGCTATCACATGCGAGCTCACGCGCAAGGAAGGAGTCAACGCGGAGGAGTATGAAGGCGCGACGACCGGAGGAGGTTCAGGCGGCGGGGAAGGTGGCCGGAGCGGGGCAACAAGGCACTGGATCGGGCGGGCGCGCGAGGATGAGCCTCTGACCCATGCATGGCGGCGCACAGCGGAGAATGAGGGGGAGAGATGATGGGAACATTTGAGTTTTTTTGTGGCAAAGGGAAACGATCGAGTGGAAGATGAGGATCGACCACATGCTGGCTGCGCTAGGGATCCGATGGGCTGGAAGGTTGGGCCGGGCTACGCTCTGGGCAAAAGAGTGAGAGAGAAGAGAGTTGGCCGGCCTTTTCTCTATATTTCCCCATACAGAAAATACAACCACGTATGAGCTTCTCCATAAGAATGATTTATTGGTGGGCTTTCCCATGAGCTATGGTAAAATTTGCATGATATATTGCATCAGCCAACTAATTCACTAGCATGATTGCTAGCTTTGTGAGGAAAGGTCGATCAACTAAGTACATACATGGTCGCCCGTGTAATGTTGTTTCCGACTGACTAACTAGCATTGCATGGCTATTGAAGAGACATAATCAGAACCCACATATGTATTTTGTTGTGTTCCATCAGGCCACATTAAGGTAGCATCCAGGTACCCTATAGTTTTTTTTACTATTCCATATTTTGTTTTTCTCCTATTCCAATGACCACGCAAGAGTACGGGGTGGATACCGGTGGAGAGGAGGGTCTTTTCATAGGTAGATGTTCCACCAATAAAGAAAAATGTTACAAAAAAGTGGTCTCTTCATAGGGATGGTCTGAAAGGACGTCAACTTATAGCCAAATATGCAGGTGCTGTCTCATCACCATGGATGGTCATCCTTGGTTTTTATAATCAATAATTTGGTGTTACGATTTACAACTTTTTCAGTGCCAAGTAAATATGCATAAGGAACTCCGTTTCCATGCGGTGAAACCCGTGCTATCTCCTCACTAGACAACAATACATCATGAAGTATTGGCTTCTCCCCACACTCCATCTCACCGCATGTACATCTTTAGCGATGTTGTTCCATTGCTGCTCACTATGTCACCGCCATTGTGGCACCACACATCCTCTCCTACAAAAGGGAAGGAGGAACATCAGATCACATCTTGGCGTGTCCTGTCCTACCTCTACAACCTTCCCATTCACTTCGTACACGACGAGCCTTCCATCTCCAGTGATCAACCGTGACCAGGCTCCTTCACCGGACCAACTCTGATTCATGGCGTTGTGTAAAAAGAGTAGAAGTATGAGGGGAGGTGTATGGATTGGGTGCAAGGAGTAGCTCGCAAAGGGCGGCCCACATGTCTGGCTTGCCAAGATTAGCTGTTAAAAGTTTGAACATTTTCTTGCGTGGACACAATGATAGGCATGATATATGCTGGCGAGTTCATCGCCCCAGTATTGACAACATTTGGACGTGTTGTAACCAGATGAACATCATGGTCACCGTGCGGGTGGGAAGGAGGATAAGCAGCTGACATGATATATTTTCTCTCCTGTTGCAATGCACGGGCATGTTTCCTAGTAATATTCTAAAGCAAATGCCTTGAAAAATGTCATACAAGGAATTTGTCCAGAAAAAAAATGTCATACAAGGGATCGAATAACGGCTTGATCCATTCCTCTGTTCTAAAACTGTCTCTTGTTGAAAATGTCTTCAAGTAGCTGTTGCACCTTGTTTAGTAAACAGAAACAAGACTGTTTGTTAGTATATTTTAACATCTCCAAAACACATAGTAAAACATTTTTTGATTTGCAACAATTAGAAAAAAATGAACTGAAACTACTAATATTATTGCTTGAAGATAAAGTGCTACTCCTTATACAATCGAACCTTTATATATTTTTATTTTAAAGTGAACATTCCGTGTTGACCAAAATTGAAAATTTCAATTTCACTCATTCCGAAGAAGTTTAAGATAGTAAAGCATTCCAAAGTGTAATTGAAGGGAAATAAATATAAAAGTTAGTGAAAAAGGAATAATGTTTTGTCGGTACGCGCCAGGAAACATTCCAAAGTGTAACCGAAGGGAAATGAATATAGAAGGTAGTGAAAAAGGAATAATGTTTTGACAAACAAAAAGTGATGTATCACAGATGTTTACTGCAGAGTTAGAGAGCACATAATGCATTTTCATCAAGTAGTTGAAAAGAAAAAGGGGGGAAATTGGTAAACTAATGGTAAACAAGAAAAAAGTTTCTATGGCTAGTATGCCTGCATTTACACCTGATGGAAGTTGTCAAACCGTTTCCTTAAGTTTCTCATTTTGATAGTCGAAAGCCCTGTTAAAAAATACATGTGCACATATCAGGAAAGAAGTTATTGAAGCTAAATAGTTGATGGGACAAGCGGTGAAGAACACGTAAAAGAAGAATGTTGTTACATGTTCTGTAGGAATGTTTTCACCACGTCGAGTTGAATTTCATTTTGACTGGAAGTAACAAGTTCGTAGAAGAATTTTTCTCGTGGTGCTTGTATTTCAGCCTATACAAACTAGTAAGCACAAAAAACATTGTTGATTGCATGTGTTTGCTTGTAGAGAAGCAGTTCATGGCAAAATAAGAAAGCTCACACTTGAGAATCCTTGCAAACCAATTCTTTTGTACCACTTGATGTATTGCAAGACGAAGATCCCAGTGTCATATCTATTTTGATATGAACAACGTAGACAACAATTTAATTGCAACTTGCATAAATTTAGTAAAACCATAAAATAAACTCAGTTCTAAGTAATTAATGGAAGAAAAACTAGGGAGATTAAAAAAATACCTAAATGTGTGCTTAGGTACTTTTATGAACCTATAGTCAAACTGCTTAATATTGAATGCTACACATTGATGATATGATGCATTAAACAGTTGTTTGAAATTGTAGGAAACTATGCTTATTGTATTTACAAATTTATCAGACCCAAAATCAGGATTCAAAATGTCGAAGACCTCGTCATTCATGTTTGCAACAATTAGTAGCCACTGCTTGGCATTTATGCATGGCAAATGAACCTGAAAAAACAGTCATGCATAGGAACAAAACAAAGTTATAAGAAATGCAAGCGGTGTGAAGATACTAATTGAGTTTGCAAATTGCATTTCTATAGTAGCAATTAGCAGAGAAGCACTCTATAAGTTGAAACCAGCTGATTGCTCATCAAACATCGTAATACACTTGGAATGATCAAGCATAGGGTCCATTAGCTTTTTCTGTGGAATTTGAGTTGTTCACAAGATTAGGGATGAAGACACATAAAGAAAATAATGGAAATAATCCAGAATTTGGGAGTACTATTTCTCAACATATCCTCTCTACGACAACATGTGTTATAATGTCATGATTTTGTAGTAGTCCATGTCTTCCTATAAACATTTGTTCTTTATTTATTGATTTTGAGAAACAATCAACAACGTGTGGGCTTATCCAACCTCCAGGCATCAATGATAGGGTTAAAGTTCTTTGGTCAACCCAAATGGTTTCACATTCAAATATCCTTGGGCTACAAAAAAATAAAACAGAAAGATTAATGAATTGAATGCTAATGTCAGAATTCAAAATCGTGGATGAACTTGTGGGATCTTAACCTTGATTCCAATGATGAGATGACAGAAGTCATTATTATGTATAAATCATTCTCTATTGCATTTGAAAAAAAATGAATTGTCGGCTACCAATTGGCTCTAGATGGTGTGCACTTTCGACATGAGATTTTTTTTCTGTAATTACATTGATGTTTTCACATTTCTAGATTTATTCCTCATAGTTGCTTCTGCTTCATGTTGGTCTAGTGCTTGAACTAGAAGTGGGTCCACAACTGGTGTACCGAATGGTTGTGGTGGAGCTTTGGGAGGTTCTAACTCCAGTAAACTCACATGATCTTTGACTCCGAATGAATTTGTTGATGTGGAAACATGCGTGGCTAGAGAAGAGTTTGCGCTCATAATGAACCTTGTTGGATGACTTGCTGTTAGAGGGAAAAGATAACCAGAATATTGTTGTTGTACAACTAGAGTTGGAATCACATCTTGCAAACAACCTGTTATAGCATCGTAGCTTGGGTATTCTGATATCAAATGTTCATCAGTAAAGCAGTGTGCAGTTCTTTTTCCTTGCGCCCGTTCATTGAGAGATAGACCCCAAGATGGAATTTGTTTTCCTCGTTGTAGTTCAGTGGATTGCCTCTCATTGATATGTTCATGGACTACTTCCATTGGTGCTTGCACATTGTTCCGCATGGCTTGGGGAGCAGAATTGAAATCATAGGAACATTTGATATTGCTCACTAAGAGGATGGTTATGTTTGTGAGCAGTATGGTTTGACATGCAGAAAAGAAGTGAGCATGCAAGTAAAGGAAATTATTTATGGGATAAGTGTTTTGAAATTAGAAACACAGAACATAACAAATGGAGTGTTAGAAAATAAAACCTTGTAAATTTTCTCCTGGTTTAAGGAACCTGAAAAGTGGTAGACCGAATTTTGTTTCAGGTGTTGTCTCTTTTATCTTAACTAAATTTTGTATCTCTCTTATGCACAAAGCAAATTCAGTCAAGTTATAATTACAACAGAAAACATACTGTCAAAAAAGTTTCAAACATATCTTGGAGAATTAGAAAGAAGAAATGTAATCTATTGGACTTGTAGTTACCTTGCATGACATACATCAGAAAGTTGGTTGGTTGTTGTTCTTGGATAGTTTGTTGTGGAAAAAAAAATCAACCAAGGCTAATTCCTCGTAAGATGGAAAATTTGTCGTTGGAAACTCAAACTCCATTTCTGCTTGAGTGAAATTAGTTAATGTCAAGAAATTATTAATGATATCTTTGAAAACCTGGTGGGTAGTAGCACATGTGTCATACTCCAGGAAGCTAGGTAACTCTGGAACTGGTAGTACAAAGTTTTCTAGTTGCACATGAGCAATTCTTTCATAGTAGGTGGGTGTAGCTATGCTTGTAGATGGCATAACTGAAACAATGTTGTCGATATAACTCATCAAAGTAGGAGTATGGTTCCGAACTAGGCCTTGGAAGAACTTATGTGTGTTAATTTGAAGGATTAACTTGTCCTGTTTCGGTTGACAGTTGAAGAATTAAACATAATAATTTAGTAAATATGTAAGCAAAAGGACAAATGATTTTGAGTGAATGAAAAAAAATAGATTTGAAAATATTGACATGTGTTTGACCAATGTGTGGGAACTTCTCATGTATGTATTTTTTAATTTGGTCTGGAAGCTTGTAAGAGTAGAAGCTTTCTGTACCATTAAATTGAGTGCATGATATGTGCTGCTGATGTCTACTACGCAACCTTCTTCTTGTAGACTCGTCTTGGGCCTTTGATACGTCTCGAACGTATCTATAAGTTTGGATTATTCCATGCTATTATTTATGAAGTCTTGGATGTTTAATGGGCTTTATCATTCACTTTTATATCATTTTTGGGACTAACCTACTAACCCAAAGGCCGAGTCCAGATTCCAGTTTTTTGCCCGTTTCAGGGTTTTGCAGGAAAAGAATATCAAACGGAGTCCAAACGGAATGAAACCTTCGCGAGAGATATTTTTGGAGAAAATCACGCACGCGGAGCTTGAGAACCACGTCGGGGATCAAGAGGTGGCCCACGAGGGTGGGGGCACGCGCCCTGCCTCGTGGCCCCCTCGAGCGTCCCCCAGTGCCCTCCTTCTCCCTACATAAGTCTACGTACCCCAAAACCTCCATGAACAGAGAGAAAACCCTAATTCCACCACCGTACCTTTTGTTCCCGTGAAGATCCCATCTTGGAGCCTGTTCCGGAGCTCCATCGGAGGGGGATCCATCACGGAGTTCTTCATCATGATCATCATCGCTCTCACCATGAGTTGTGAGTAGTTTACCACAAACCTTCAGGTCCATAGCTAGTATCTAGATGGCTTCTTCTCTCTCTCTGGATCTCAATACAGAGTTCTCCTCGGTCTTCGAGGAGATCTATTCGATGTAATCTCTTTTTGCGGTGTGTTTGTCGAGATCCGATGAATTGTGAGTTTACGATCAAGGTTATCTATGAAAGATATTTGGTTCTTCTCTGAACTTCTTATGTGTGCTCATAATATCCTTGCAAGTCTCTTCGAATTATTGGCTTGGTTTGGCCTACTAGATCTATAGTTCTTGCAATGGGAGAAGTGCTTGGCTTTGGGTTCAATCTTGCGGTGTACTTTCCCAGTGACAGTAGGGGCAGCAAGGCACATATTGTATTGTTTCCATCGAGGATAAAAGATGGGGTTTATATCATATTGCTTGAGTTTACCCCTCTACGTCATGTCATCTTGCTTAAGGCATTACTCTGTTCTTATGAACTCAATACACTAGATGCATGCTGGATAGCGGTTGATGTGTGGAGTAATAGTAGTAGATGCAGAATCATTTCGTTCTACTTGTCTCGGAAGTGATGCCTATATACAATGATCATGCCTAGATAGTCTCATAATTATTCGATTTTCTATCAATTGCTCGACAGTAATTTGTTTACCCGCCGTAGAATATCGCTATCATGAGAGAAGCCACTAGAGAACACTATGGCCCCCGGGTCTATTCTCAACATATCAATCTACATCTACTTTACTTTTATCGCTTTTATTTTGATGTTCTTATAAACAAAAAATAGCAAAATTACAAACTATCATCTCTATCAGATCTCACTTTCTTAAGTGATCGTAAAGGGATTGACAACCCCTTATCGCGTTGGCTGTCAAGTTCTTATTTGTTTGTGCAGGTGCGAGGGACTCGCGTGTGGTCTCCTACTGGATTGATACCTTGGTTCTAAAAAACTGAGAGAAATACTTACGCTACTGTGCTGCATCTCCCTTTCCTCTTCAAGGGAATACAACGCAAGCTCGAGAAGTAGCAAGAAGAATTCTGGCGCCGTTGCCGGGGAGGCTTACGCAAAAGTCATATACCAAGTACCTATCACAAACCCTTATCCTTCGCATTATATTATTTGCCTCTCATTTTCCTCTCCCCCACTTCACCCTTGCCGTTTTATTTGCCCTTCTTCCGCCGTGTGTCTATCATTCGCTTGCTTCTTGTTTGCTTGTGTGTGTTGGATTGCTTGCTTGTCACTATGGCTCAGAACAATACCAAATTGTGTGACTTCTCCAATACCAACAACAATGATTTTATTAGCACCCCGATTGCTCCTATTACCGATGATGAATCTTGTGAGATCAATGCTGCTTTGTTGAATCTTGTCATGAAAGATCGATTCTCCGGCCTTCCCAGTGAAGATGCCGCTACCCATCTAAACAACTTTGTTGATTTGTGTGATATGCAAAAGAAAAGGGATACGGATAACGATATTGTTAAATTGAAGTTATTTCCATTTTCACTTAGAGGTCGTGCTAAAACTTGGTTTTCCTCTTTGCCTAGAAATAGTATTGATTCGTGGAATAAGTGCAAAGATGCTTTTATCTCTAAGTATTTCCCTCCTGCTAAGATCATCTCTCTTAGAAACGATATTATGAATTTTAAGCAACTAGATCATGAGCATGTTGTGCAAGCTTGGGAGAGAATGAAATTGATGATACGTAATTGCCCTACACATGATTTGAACCTATGTATGATTATTCAGAACTTTTATGCTGGCTTGAATTTTGCTTCTAGAAATCTTTTAGATTTGGCCGCCGAAGGCACTTTCATGGAAACTACCTTAGGAGAAGCTACAAAACTCCTAGATAATATTATGGTTAATTATTCTCGATGGCACACCGAAAGATCTACTAATAAAAAAGTGCATGCTATTGAAGAAATTAGTGTTTTGAGTGGAAAGATGGATGAACTTATGAAATTATTTGCTGCAAAGAGTGCTTCTTCGGATCCTAATGATATGCCTTTGTCCACTTTGATTGAGAATCACAATGAATCTTTGGATGTGAATTTTGTTGGTAGGAATAATTTTGGTAACAATGCTTATAGAGGTAATTTTAATCCTAGGCCTTTTCCTAGTAGTTCCTCTAATAATTATGGTAATTCCTACAACAAGTCTTATGGAAAGATGCCTTCTGAATTTGAAACTAGTGTTAAGGAGTTTATGATCTCGCAAAAGAATTTCACTGCTTTGCTTGAAGAGAAATTGCTTAAGGTTGATGAATTGGCTAGAAGTGTGGCCAGAATTACTCTTGATGTTAATTCTCTAAAACTTAGATCTATCCCACCAAAGCATGATATCAATGAGTCTCTTAAAGCCATGAGAATTTCCATTGATGAATGCAAAGAAAGAACCGCTAGGATGCGTGCTAAAAGAGAAGATTATATTAAAGCATGTTCTTCTAGTTATCATGAAAATAAATATGAAGATCTGAAAGTTATTGATGTGTCTCCTATTAGATCCTTGTTTTCTAGTATAAATCTTGATGAAAATAGGATTGGAGATGATTCTGCTTTAAGGTGTCCCAATGATTCGGAGTTTTTAGATCTTGATGCTAAAATTGCTAAAAGTGGGAGTAAAGAGATTAAAACTATGCATAGTGATGAACCCACTACTTTGGATTTCGTGGGATTCAATTATGACAATTGCTCTTTGATTGATTCTATTTCCTTGTTGCAATCCGTACAAAATTCTCCGCATGCTTATAGTCAAAATAAAGCTTTCACCAAACACAAAGTTGATGCTTTGATGCAATCTTACGAAGAAAAACTTGAGTTGGAAGTTTCTATCCCTAGAAAGCTTTATGAGAATGGGAACCTACTATCAAAATAAAAATAAAAGATCATGAATGCTATGCTTTGTGTGATTTGGGTGAAAGTGTCTCCACTGTCCCAAAAACTTTGTGTGATTTGCTAGGGTTCCATGAGCTTGATGATTGTTCTTTAAATTTGCATCTTGTGGATTCCACTATTAAGAAACCTATGGGAAGAATTAATGATGTTCTTATTGTTGCCAATAGGAATTATGTGCCCGTGGATTTCATTGTTCTTGATATAGATTGCAATCCTTCATGTCCTATTATTCTTGATAGACCTTTCCTTAGAACGATTGGTGCAATTATTGATATGAAGGAAGGAAATATTAGGTTCCAATTTCCGTTAAGGAAAGGCATGGCACACTTTCCTAGAAATAAAATCAATTTACCATATGAATCTATTATGAGAGCCACTTATGGACTGCCTTCCAAAGATGGCAATACCTAGATCTATCTTGTATCGTGCCTAGCTAGGGGCGTAAAACGATAGCGCTTGTTGGGAGGCAACCCAACTTTATTTGTTGTTTTTGTTGCTGTTAGGGAATAAATATTGCATATAGCCTATGATTAGATGTGGTTTCATGTTTTGTTTAGTGTTTGTGCCAAGTAGAACCTTTGGGAAGACTTATGTGAAGTTTATGTGATCTTGCTGTGAAAAACAGAATCGTTAGCGCTCGCTAAAGTGGTCTTCAGATTTTACTGGAGCGTGATTTTTAGTTGATTCTTTTTGCAGATGATGGGTAGACAAATTCTGCAAATTTACCAATTTAGTTTGAATTTTTTGGAGCGCAGAAGTAGGCGAAACCCGCAGATTACTACAGACTGTTCTCTTTTTGACAGATTATGTTTTTGTGTGTGTTGTTTGCTTATTTCAATGCATCTATGAGTAGTATTGGAGGATATGAACCATAGAGAAGTTGGAATACAGTAGGTTTAACACAAATATAAACAAAGAATGAATTCATTGCTGCACCTTTGAGTAGTGGTTTGCTTTCTTGTACTAACGGAGCTCACGAGAATTTTTGATTAAGTTTTGTGTTGTGAAGTTTTCAAGTTTTGAGTATTGCTTTGATGTACTATGGAACAAGGAGTAGCAAAGGCCTAATCTTGGGGATGACCATGGCACCACAAATAAATTCAAGATAATCAAAAGCCTAAGCTTGGGGATGCCCCGGGAAGGCATCCCCTCTTTCGTCTTCATCCATCGGTAACTATTCTTGGAGCTATATTTTTATTTGCAACATGATATGTGTTTTGCTTGGAGCGTCTTGTATAATTTGAGTCTTTGCTTGTTAGTTTGTCACAATCATCCTTGCTGGACACACCTATTTGAGAGAGTTAAATATGGCCTAGAAATTGTTAGAACATTCTATGTGCTTCACTTATATCCTTTTAAGTTGAATAGTTTTTGCTCTAGTGCTTCACTTATATCTTTTAGAGCACGGTGGTGGTAATATTTTGTAGAAATTGTTGAACTCTCATGCTTCACTTATATCTATTTGAGAGTCTATTAAAATAGCATGGCAATGTGTTTAGGCTAAAAAACTAGTCTTCACATGATAGACATCCAATGTCAATGTAGTAAAAAAAATCACACTAAGTGCATTGAATATGATGAGATGTTGGATGCTTGATAATTGTTTTGAGATATGAGGATAGTGATATTAGAGTCATGCTAGTGGAGTTATTATGAAATTGATAAATACTTGTGTTAAGGTTAGTGATTCCCGTAGCATGCACGTATGGTGAACCGCTATGTGACGAAGTTAGAGCATGAGGTATTTGTAGAGTGCCAACCTTTGTGTGGAGGTCGGGGGCGCGCGATGGTTAACTCCTACCAACCTCCCCCCTAGGAGCATGCGTTGATTGCTTTATTTTGATGACTCGTATATTTTTGTAATAAGTATACGAGTTCTTATGACTAATGTTGAGTCCATGGATTATACGCACTCTCACCGATCCACCATTGCTAGCCTCTCTTGTACCGCGCAACTTTCGTCGGTACCATAAACCCACTATATATCCTTCCTCAAAACAGCCACCATATTATTCCTCAAAACAGCCACCATACCTACCTATCATGGCATTTCCATAGCCATTCCGAGATATATTGCCATGCAACTTTCCACCGTTCCGTTCATATGACATGCATCATATTGTCATATTGCCATTGCATGCTCATGTAGTTAACATCGTATTTGTGGCAAGGCCACCATGCATAATTTTTATACATGTCACTCTTGTTTCATTGCACATACCGGTACACCGCCGGAGGCATTCATATATAGTCATACTTTGTTGTTGTAGTATCGAGTTGTAATATCGAGTTGTAATGAAAGTGTGATGATGATCATTATTAGAGCATTGTCCCATGGGAGGAAATGCTAAATCTATAAAGCCCCTCTGCAAAAAAAGGCCAAAGAAAAAAAGATAGGTCCAAAAAAAAGAAAAAGAAAAGGGACAATTGCTACTATCTTTTTCCACACTTGTGCTTCAAAGTAGCACCATGTTCTTCATTGTAGAGAGTCTCATGTTTAGTCACTTTCATATAATAGTGGGAATTTTCATTATAGAACTTGGCTTGTATATTCCAACGATGGGCTTCCTCAAATGCCCTAGGTCTTCGTGAGCAAGCAAGTTGGATGCACACCCACTAGTTTCTTTTGTTAAGCTTTTATTCATATTTAGCTCTAGTGCATCCGTTGCATGGCAATCCCTACTCACTCACATTGATATCTATTGATGGGCATCTCCATAGCCCGTTGATACGCCAAGTCGATGTGGGACTATCTCCCTCCTTTTTTGTCTTCTCCACAACCACCTCCATTCCACCCATAGTGCTATGTCCATGGTTCACGCTCATGTATTGGGTGAAAGTTGAAAGGTTTGAAAAGATAGAGTATGAAAACAAGTGCTTGCCTGAAATCGGGGTTGTGCATGATATGAATATTTAGTGTGATAACGAGGGAGCATAGATAAAACTATATGATTTTGTAGTTATAACTTTGTTTAGCCATAGTATTTTGAGAAGACATGATTGCTATGTTAGTATGCTTGAAGTATTAGTATTTCTTATGTCAATATAGACTTTTATCTTGAATCTTTCAGATCCGAACATTCATGCCACAATTAAGAGAATTACATTGAAAAACTATATTGGTTAGCATTCCACATCAAAAATTCTTTCTTTATCATTTACCTACTCGAGGATGAGCAGGAATTAAGCTTGGGGATGCTTGATACGTCTCCAACGTATCTATAATTTTTTATTGTTCCATGCTATTATTTATGAACTCTTGGATGTTTAATGGGCTTTATCATTCACTTTTATGTCATTTTTGGGACTAACCTACTAACCCAAAGGCCCAGTCTAGATTGCTGTTTTTTGCCTGTTTCAGGGTTTTGCAGAAAAAGAATATCAAACGGAGTCAAACGGATTGAAACATTCGCGAGAGATATTTTTGGAGAAAGTCACGCACGCGGAGCTTGAGAACCACGTCAGGGGATCAAGAGGTGGCCCACGAGGGTGGGGGGCGCGCCCCCCTTCCCAGGGCGCGGCCCCTGCCTCATGCCCCCCTCGAGCGTCCCCTGGTGCCCTCCTTCTTCCTATATAAGTCTACATACCCCAAAACCTCCGTGAACAGAGAGAAAACCCTAATTCCACTGCCGTACCTTCTGTTCCCGTGAAGATCCCATCTTGGAGCCTATTCCGGAGCTCCACCAGAGGGGGATCCATCACGGAGTTCATCATCATCATCATCATCGCCCTCACCATGAGTTGTGAGTAGTTTACCACAGACCTTTGGGTCCATAGCTAGTATCTAGATGGCTTCTTCTCTCTCTGTGGATCTCAATACAAAGTTCTCCTCGGTCTTCGAGGAGATCTATTTGATGTAATCTCTTTTTGCGGTGTGTTTGTCGAGGTCCGATGAATGGTGAGTTTATGATCAAGGTTATCTATGCAAGATATTTGGTTCTTCTCTGAACTTTTTATGTGTGCTCATAATATCCTTACAAGTCTCTTCGAATTATTGGTTTGGTTTGGCCTACTAGATCTATAGTTCTTGCAATGGGAGCAGTGCTTTGTGACACCCCGAGACCGGTGCGCCAGGTGTCAGCTAGCTATTCATTGCCGTTGCCATGTCATCTGCTTGCGTGTTGCATCTTTGCCATGTCATCGTGTGCTTGCATCAGCATGTTTTCAAAACTTGCATCCGTCCGAGTCCGCCCGTCCTTTCCGTTGTCCGTTCTGAGCCCACACGCACTCACACACGCCCGTGGCGCCTCCGAGTATTTATTTTATGAGTGGCCGGAAAATGTTCTCGGAATGGGTTGAAACTTGGCGTGTGGTCTTATTATAGCATAGGTAGACCGCTTGTCAAGTTTTGTCGCGTTCGGAGTTCGTTTGATAGCCCAACGGTTAACCGTGTTAACCGCCGGAAGCCTTTCTATTTTGGCCCAGCACCCCTTTCACACAGCCCACCAAGCCCATTCTAACCCCTCCATGCTCTCGGCCGTTCGATCACGATCGCGTGGCCGCGAACCGCTCGTCATTTGGACACTCCTAGCTCCCTCTACCTATATATATGTGTCTCCCCCCGTATTTTCGCAGATGAACCCTAACCTCCTCCCTCTCGCGCCGCCGGACATGTCCATCCGTGCCGTACATGTCCGCTGGACACGTCGCCCGGGCCAATCCCGAGCTGCCACGTCACCTCTCCGCCGCCCGCAGCCAGTCCCCTCGCGACACGTGGCTGCCGCCACCTCCCACCGCCGCCACGGCCCGCGGGACCCGGATCGGGCCCGCGCGAGCCCGCTCCGCCGCTCCGCCTCCGAACCGTCGCTCCTCCAGCGCCCCGCGCCCCGCGCCTCACACCGGCCGGCAACCGTCGCGCCGCCGCGGCCGGCTCCGCCGGCGACCAACGCCGTTCCTCCGCCGCCGCCTCGCGCCCCCGCATCCTCCCATCGCCGCCGCCCTGAGCTCCGTCGCTGCCGCCTCGGCCATAGGCCGCCGCCGCCCTGGAAGGCCACCGTCCCGGCTCCCTCCGTCCGGATCCGGGCCTGGCGCCCCCGGATCCGCCTCGTCTGCCGCGCCTCGAGCTCTCCTCGCCGGAGACCGGCGAGCCGCCCCGCCGCCGCTTCGTTCTCGTGCGGGAGAGCGACGAGGACGACGACCGGCTGGGCCTCGTGCGCCCCGACCCAGCAGATCCTCCAGCGCCCAGCCTCGTGGGCCCCAGCACCGGCCTGCTTCACCCCACGGCCCAGTGCGCCTCGGCCCAGTCTCCTCCTCGTCCCGGGCTCGGCCCGCTCTGGTGATTCCCTGGCCCAGCTCACCCCGTGCCTCTATGAGACGCATGTGCGTAGAATAGTTATATTGCGCCCGTTTGTTTTTTCATAAGTCTAATTTCTGCTAAGTCCTTAAAATTGCATAATAATGTTGCATCTTTAACTGCTGGTAACTATCTGTGTGCTTATCCAAATTGAGTGATTGATATGTCAAAATGATCGTGGTGATATGCTCTACACTTTGTTCCATTGTGCCATGCTTGTTTGAGTTTATCTAGATGCTCTAATATCTGTTGCAAGAGTGCTACTTGTTATAAACTGCTGTTACTTGTTAATTTGATGCCATGTTTGAGATATGATAACTTGGTGCATGTTTATCCAACTGGAGCATATGATATGTCAACATGTTCATTGTGAAGTGTACTACATGATGGTTGCTGTAGCATGCTTGTTTGAGTCCTTATTGCCATTTTAATCTCTGTTGCAAAGATGCATTTGACTGTTAAGTGCTGAAACTTGTTATGAGATGCTGATTTCAATTGCTCTTTGCTATTGATGTGTTTGTCCTCATGCCACATGTCTAGATGTTTTAGAAGCACAATTATATGGTCTTTGCTGTGGTGCAATCATTTTTCCATGATATGCTTTGAGGTGACTTAAAAAAGCTTGTAAACATGCCATGTTGTTGTTACTGTTTTATACTTAGTTAAAAAACTGCTAAGTCTGGAATTTGTTATAACCTGATGCTATGTTTGCTTGATGCCATAGTCAAATCCATGCTTGTTTTGGAGTGGCCAATGGTCATTCCTTGTTGTCCATGTTATTGTCTATCCATTCATGCCCTTACTTGCACATATGACCTGCTGTAGCTTATTTATTTCTTACTCTCAAGTTGCTATAAATTATGCTTGTCAGGATTTTATCAGCATGTTCAATTTGGAGGAGCTTTTTGCTATCGATCCATGCCTCCTATGGAGTTGCTCCAATGGAGTTGTTTGCTGTATGATATGTCTACTACATGTCCATGCTCTTTATGTTCTTCTTAGAGTTGATATGATTGTTGTTTTGTGCCTCCGAAGGCAGCATCGTGATGATGTTTTTTCCTTCCCAGATTTTGGCTAAGTCTGGATAATTTTATTGCAACTTTCCATGCTTGTTTAAATGTGTTCCAGCAAGCTTTTGGGTATGTTCAAAGTTCATACTTGTTAAGTAACATGTCTACTTCAGGTCCATGCTTATTTTCATCATGTTTGGGTGCTGTAGCTTGTATTTACATTGCTCCAAAGTTGCTATGTGGCTGTTAACTTCAGCTTGTTGTTATATCTTGTTTCATGTGTATCTTTTAGCCCGTTGCTCTGTTTTGGGTGTGCCTTATATGAAACTTGTGTGATTTTGCATGTTGAATCATAATATCATGTTGTTTACTTGCTTGGAGTGGGTTTGCTTGATGTTTGGGTGCATCTTGCACCGTTGACTTGTTTTGCTCATATCTTCTAGGCCGTAGCTCCGAATTAAACAAACTTTATATGAAACTTGACTAGAATTTCGTGTAGATCATCATGGTGCATGTTAACCTGCTGTTTAAAAACTTTAACTTAAGGTTTTTTCAGATCTGGACTAATTTCAAATTATGCATATGAGGACTTACCGGATTTGTTATGTGGTGATTCCGGCCTCATTTAAACTTGTTGGGTGATGTTGTTTTTGAGTGCTTCCTACATTGCCATGTTTTGTATTATATATAGACATGTCTTGCATCATACTTGGTTGAGCATCTTGTCATGTTCTTGAGTGGTTTGTTTACCGTATTGCTTGATTCTTTTCGTTAGTGATTGTTCCATTGCGTTCGTGAGGATTCATTCGTCTACACGTGGTTCGTCTTCAAGTCTTCTTCTTCGTCTACTTCACGGATCCGTTCTTCTTCCTTGCGGGATCTCATGCAAGATGACCATCACCTTGGATACCTTTACTATCATTGTCATGCTTAGTTGTCTCGATGCTATCGTTACTTGTCGCGCTACCCATCATTATTGTCAGCCCCTCTCCTTGTTGTCATGAAACCTCTAACCTTTGACACCTTCCTAGCAAACCATTGTTTGGCTATGTTACCCGCTTGCTCAGCCCCTCTTATAGCGTTATTAGTTGCATGTGAAGATGAAGATCGTTCCATGTTGGAACTTGTTGTTGGAATATCACAATATCTATTATTATTATTAAAACACCTATATATTGGGCATGGGTGGAAGGCTTGGCCTTTTGCTCGGTGTTTTGTTCCACTCATGCCACCTTAGGAGCCGATAAACCGGCATTATGTTCCTTGATTTTGCGTTCCTTACACGGTTGGGTATATGGGGACTCCTTGACACTTCATCTTTGAATAAAACTCCTCCAGCAAGGCCCAACATTGGTTTTAATTTGCCTCATAATAACAACTTAATTAATTAATTAAATTAGCATAGGGGGTCGCGCCCTCGGGATTCTTTTCTACATAGCAGGGGGGCCAGTGCTGATGGTGTTGGTCCCAAACGGGGAGCCTGCGGGGACACCTCGTGGAAACTCGAGGGTTGGTTTTACCTGTAGAATCACCCATCCGGACGTGGCCTGAGACGAGATACGCGCGGCTACTATCAGGGTATCGGCACGCCGGGAGGTCTTGCTGGACTTGTTTTACCATTGTCGAAATGTCTTGTGCACCGGGATACCGAGCCTGATCGAATTTCCCTAAGATAAGGGGTAATAATTATTATTACTTCAGTTGATCGTGAGAGCTTGTGATGGGCTAAGTTGGGACACCCATGCAGGGTTATGATCTTTCGAAAGCCGTGCCCGCGGTTATGTGGCAGATTCGAATTTGTTAATGTCCGGTTGTAGAAAACTTGACAGAGGATCCGAAGTAAAACACACAACTGTGTGAGTAACCATGACTGTCTCTTTTCACTTTGAGAAGAGAACACGATGGGGTTATGTTTGACTCGTAGGAAGTTCAAGATCTTTAGCGATCACTACTAGTTGCGACCGTTTGCGTAGATGCTCATCTTATTCTTGTACTCGTAAGTTAGCCACCATATATTTTTCTTAGCCACTGCTGCAACCTCACCACTTTACCTCTTCCTACCTATTAAGCTTTGATAGTCTTGATACCCATGGTTATGGGATTGCTGAGTCCTCGTGGCTCACAGATACTACAACAACAGTTGCAGGTGCAGATTTCCGATGACTTGACGTGAGAGCGATGTCATTGTGTTGGAGTTCTTTCTTCTTCTTCTTCTTCGTCAGTCTTGGGTTAGGTTCTGGGTCGGCAACCTGGGATAGCAGATGGATGTCGTTGTGCTTTTCATGTTTGCATCCGCAGTCGGATGTCTTGTATTGATGTTGTTGTATTCATGTGACTTGTATGTATTGTCGTATCCCCCATGTATGTATGTATGTAATGGTACGATGTAATGATATCCATCTTGCTAAGTGCCTGAAATGCGGTTGTGCCCCAATCACGTAAGTGTCACGGGATCGGGATAGAATCGCATCTTGGGCCTGACATGCTTGGCTTTGGGTTCAATCTTTCTGTGTCCTTTCCCAGTGACAGTAGGGGCAGCAAGGCACATATTGTATTGTTGCCATCGAGGATAAAAAGATGGGGTTTATATCATATTGCTTGAGTTTATCCCTCTACATCATGTCATCTTGCTTAAGGCGTTACTGTGTTCTTATGAACTCAATACACTAGATGCATGCTGGATAGCGGTCGATGTGAGGAGTAATAGTACTAGATGCAGAATCGTTTCGGTCTACTTGTCTCGGACGTGATGCCTATATACAATAATCATGCCTAGATAGTCTCATAATTATTCGCTTTTCTATCAATTGCTCGACAGTAATTTGTTTACCCGCCGTAGAATATCGCTATCATGAGAGAAGCCACTAGAGAACACTATGGCCCCCGGGTCTATTCTCAACATATCAATCTACATCTACTTTACTTTTATCGCTTTTATTTGCTGTTCTTATAAACCAAAAATACCAAAAATACAAACTATCATCTCTATCAGATCTCACTTTCGTAAGTGACCGTAAAGGGATTGACAACCCCTTATCGCGTTGGCTGCGAAGTTCTTATTTGTTTGTGCAGGTGCGAGGGAATCGCGCGTGGTCTCCTACTGGATTGATACCTTGGTTCTCAAAAACAGAGGGAAATACTTACGCTACTGTGCTGCATCTCCCTTTCCTCTTCGAGGGAATACAACGCAAGCTCGAGAAGTAGCAGCCTCCAAGCGCAGAGTTTTGTAGGACAGTAGCAGATTTCGCTCAAGTGGATGACCTAAGGTTTATCATTCCGTGGGAGGCATAGGATGAAGACGGTCTCTCTCAAACAACCATGCAACCAAATAACAAACAGCCTCTTGTGTTTCCAACACACCCAATACAATGGTAAATTGTATAGGTGCACTAATTCGGCGAAGAGATGGTGATACAAGTGTAATATGGATGGTAGATATAGGTTTTTGTAATATGAAAATATAAAAACACCAAGGTAACTAAAGATAAAAGTGAGCACAAACGGTATTGCAATGCTCAGAAACAAGGCCTATAGTTTATAGTTTCACTAGTGCAAGTTCTCTCAACAATGATAACATAATTAGATCATATAACAATCCCTCAACATGCAACAAAGAGTCAATCCATAGTCACTAACAACGGAGAACAAACGAAGAGATTATTGTAGGGTAAGAAACCACCTCAAAGTTATTCTTCCTGGTCGATCTATTGGGCTATTCCTATAAGTTTCACAAACAGCCCCAGAGTTCGTACTAAAATAACACCTTAAGACACACATAAACCAAAACCCTAATGTCACCTAGATACTCCAATGTCACCACAAGTATCCGCAGGTTTGATTATACGATATGCATCACACAATCTCAGATTCATCTATTCAAACCAACACAAAGAACTTTGAACAGTGCTGAAAGTATAAGTGCTCCCTAGCTGATTTTGGTAACTAATGTCAACATATCTCTTGTTGGACTAACACTTTTACCTAGTATATTTCAGATGAGTTCAACAGTGGAGTGGCATGGACAAGAGGATGTGGAACCCCTTCAAGATGCTAAGACAGAAGATTGGCAAAAGCTCAAAGCTCAAGACTCTTCATTTTCATTTTAGTGATCCAAGATCACATTGAGTCCATAGGAAAGCCAATACTATTAAAAGGGGATGAGGTGTTGCTTAATGGCTTGCTTTCTCAAAGTGCTTAGTGATATGCTCCAAAGCCCTAAACCACTTTCTCATTCCACATATGTCCTAAACCTAAAGTTAAACTCGGCCCCACCGATTTGATCTATCCGGCGCCACCGAGTTCACTTGACAAAGCCACTGCCAAAACCCTAATCAGTTCGGTCTCACCGATAGGGATCTCGGTCTCACCGAGATGGGATTGCAAACTCTTTGTTTCCTATTTGAAACATTTCGGTCTAACCGAGATGTGAGAATCGGTCTCACCGAGTTCGCAATGCAAACTCTCTATTTCCCTTTCGTAACATTTCGGTCTCACCGAAATGAGTGAATCGGTCCGACCGAGTTTGCCTGACCAACTCTTTGTGTGCCTATTACAAAAATCGGTCTCACCGAGTTGATGTGATCAGTCTCACCAAGAGTACGTTATGCCCTAACCCTAATGAAATCGGTCCCACCGAGTTGCTCATATCGGTCCCACCGAAAAGCTAACGTTCACATTTTGAACTAAATCGGTCCGATCGAGTTTCATGATTTGGTCCCACCGAGTTTGGTGATTTGTGTAACAGCTAGATTTTGTGTGGAGGCTATATATACCCCTGCACCCACTCTTAATTCGTGGAGAAAGCCATCAGAATGTGCCTATACTTCCAGCATACATTTTCTGAGAGAGAACCACCTACTCATGTGTTGAGACCAAGATATTCCAATCCAACCACAAGAATCTTGATCTCTAGCCTTCCCCAAGTTGCTTTCCACTCAAATCATCTTCCTACCAAATCCAAATCTATGTGAGAGAGTCGAGTGTTGGGGTGACTATCATTTGAAGCACAAGAGCAAGGAGTTCATCATCAACACACCATATATTACCTTTTGGAGAGTGGTGTCTCCTAGAGTGGTTAGGTGTCACCTGGGGGCCTCCGACAAGATTGTGGAGTTGAACCAAGGAGTTTGTAAGGGCAAGGAGATCGCCTACTTCATGAAGATCTACCCTAGTGAGGCAAGTCCTTCGTGGGCGATGGTCATGGTGGGATAGACAAGGTTGCTTCTTCATGGACCCTTTGTGGGTGGAGCCCTCTGTGGACTCGCGCAGCCGTTACCCTTCGTGGGCTGAAGTCTCCATCAACGTGAATGTACGATAGCACCACCTATCGGAACCACGCCAAAAACATCCTTGTCTCCAATAGCGTTTGCACACTCCAATCCCATCCCTTTACTTTCTTGCAACTTGCATGCTTTACTTTCCGCTGCTCATACACTCTTGGCATGCTTGCTTGAAATGTATTGTGAATGTTTGAAATTATGCTAAAAACTCTACCTCAACTCAAAGATCATAAAAACTACTACTTTTCTTTTTGAGTGTCTAATCACCCCCCCTCTAGACACCTCTTCTTCGATCCTTTCAATTGGTATCAGAGCCTCGGTCTCCATTGCTTTAGTTTAATCACCATTGGAGGAAGATGGATGAGTCTACGATTGGGAGTATTAGATGTAGAGTACCTATGCTTGATGGAGAGTTTAAAAAGGAATGAAAAAATGACATGCTTGAGATCATCAATGAATATCATTTGAACAAGTATATTGTTAGTCCTTGTGTGCCCTCCCCCTTGATGCTTCGAATCCTACTTCCGATGAAAATCTTGACATGATTCAAAATCTTAGAACTGTTGGTCTTATCACTATAGGATTGCCTAGAAACTTGCTTGTATGTTTGCTAACTTTGGAGTGTGCTTACACTATATGGAGATTCCTTGAGGAACGATTTTCGGACTACTCTTTGAAAAATCTAGATGTGATCCTTCAAAAGTCCATTGCTTTTAATAAGATGAACTCTAGTGATACCAAGTTTGATGAATGTCTATTTGAGCTTCGTGACCTTATGCATGCCAAAGGAGATGCATGAATCATTAGTAATATCA
This sequence comes from Secale cereale, assembly GCA_902687465.1. Taxonomy (NCBI): domain Eukaryota; kingdom Viridiplantae; phylum Streptophyta; class Magnoliopsida; order Poales; family Poaceae; genus Secale; species Secale cereale. The sequence continues at coordinate 210,596,113 of LR738711.1, forward strand.
TCTTGGAAGTCATTAGAATTCATAAAGATGAAAATTGTCATGATCACATAACTAATGAATTACCCTCTCTAGGTGTTGATCTATCTCAAGAAAATGTTGAACATGGTTATTATGACGAGGATGATGATAGTGACTTTGACCTTGATGAACAAATGAGACATTTTGGTCTTATGGCTAATCTTTGTGGTTACACAGCCGGAGAAAAGGAATGGGTGCTTGATAGTGGATGCACGGATCATATGACCAAAGATAAGGACATGTTTGATGAACTTGCTAGAAATGATGGTCCACGAAAGTATGTTACCTTTGGTGACAACTCTAAGGGTAAAGTTGTTGGCCTTGGTAAGGTGGCCATATCCAATGATAGCTCTATCAAGAATGTCATGCTTGTAGAATCTCTCGGATATAATATTCTTTCCGTGTCTAGATTAGCTGATTTTGGTTTATATGTGCTATTCACTCATGTTGATTGCCAAGTCTTTCGTAGAGATAATCATAATATGGTCTTTACCGGCATTCGTAGAGGTGACCTATACATTGTTGACTTCACTAAGAATGCCCAACCTCGCACTTGTTTTATTGCTAAATCTTCTAAAGGTTGGTTGTGGCATAGAAGGTTAGGTCATGTCGGTATGAGAAATCTTGATAAGCTTATTAAAGGTGATCACATCCTTGGTGTTAAAGATGTTATATTTGACAAGTATAGACTTTGTAGTGCTTGTCAAGCAGGAAAACAAGTTGGAGGAAGTCATCCCGTGAAGAACATCATGACCACGAGAAGACCGCTTGAGCTACTTCACATGGATCTTTTTGGTCCCAATGCTTATAAGAGTCTTGGTGGTAACTCTTTTGGATTGGTCATTGTTGATGATTTTTCAAGATTTACGTGGGTGTTCTTTCTTAATGATAAACCACAGGTCCAAAAGATCTTCAAGAACTTCGCTAGGAAGGCCCAAAACCAATTTGAAGTGAAGATCAAGAAGGTTCGCAGCGAGAACGGAACTGAGTTCAAGAACGCAAATGTGGATACCTTTCTCGACGAAGAAGGGATTTCACATGAGTTCTCGTCTACGTACACGCCTAAAAAAATGGAGTTGTTGAGAGGAAGAACCGGACTCTTATTGAGATGGCAAGAACGATGCTTGATAAGTACAAGACGCCAAAACACTTTTGGGCAGAAGCGGTTGAGACAGCTTGTCATGCAACAAATCACTTGTATCTTCACAAGCTACTCGGCAAGACGACACAGGATCTTCTCACCGATAACAAACCCCAAGTTGGATACATTCGAGTATTTGGCTCAAAGTGCTATATTCTTGATAAGCATCGTCGTTCGAAGTTTGCTCCTAAATCTCATGAAGGTTTCCTACTCGGTTATGGCTCAAACTCTCACACTTACCCTGTCTACAACAGTTTCACACGAAAGGTTGAAGAGACGGTAGATGTGAAGTTTGATGAATCTAACAGCTTGCAAATAGAGCAATTGCCAATTGATGTAGGTGACAAAGATCCTTCAGAAGCAATCCAAGACTTGTCTATTGTTAAGATCTGTCCAACGAAGGTGAAGGAGAGTACCTCGTTCGTCCAAGTGGAAGCTTCTACCTCACGACAAGGTGAACCAAGAGTTGACACGGAGGCATCCACAAGTGGGACACGCCAAGATGAAGAAAACGAGGAAGTACACCAAGATGAACTTAATCAACCTCTTTCTCCACCTCGACAAGAGAATGACAACACCAAAAACGAAGAAGGCCAAGAGGAAGAACAAGATGATGAAGAGGATGTTCCACCCCGACCCAAACAAAAGCTCTCACGAGTTAGAGCAATAATTGCTAAATATCAACCCATAGAGCAAATCTACGGTGATATCCAAACCGGGAGAATCACTCACTCTAAATCTCGCTTAGCTAACTTTTCTGAACACTACTGTCGGTGTCGAAACCGGCGGATCTCGAGTAGGGGGTCCCGAACTATATGTCTGAGGATCGATGGTAACAGGAGGCTGGGGACACGATGTTTACCCAGGTTCAGGCCCTCTCGATCGAGGTAATACCCTACTTCCTGCTTTATTAATATGGATGAATATGAATACAAGAGTTGATCTACCTCGAGATCGTAATGGCTAAACCCTAGGTCTAGCCTGTGGAGATGTTATGATTCTGTTCTCTCTCTACGGACTAAACCCTCCGGTTTATATACACACCGGAGGGGCCTAGGATTTGTACATGTTATCTTATAGAGGAAGGAAAATCTACACCCGAACCTAAAACTTGCCATTACATAAACACAGGAGTCCTATTTGGATACGAGACATGATCTTTGATTATAATCTTCACGGCCCACCAGTTCGGCCCATCAGGAGCTTGTCCGGCCACATGAGGACCCCCCAATCCAGGACTCCCTCAGTAGCCCCTGAACCTGTCTTCAGATGACGATGAGTTCGGCTTCCGTATTGTCTTCGGCATTGCAAGGCGGTTCCTTCTTCCGAATATATCTTCTGCAAAAAGGTATATTGTGTTTGGCTCTGCAAGACTAGTACAACCCTTAGCCTCGAAGGCAAGGCCCTTAAGAGAAAATGAACAGTGTGTCTCTACTAACAACTTTTGGGCGAAGCCTCGCGTCCAACCCACTAACACATCGAACCGCTTTATTTGGTCCTAGTTTCACGTTTCGAGGTATGTCCCAATTGACATGTCCCATCAAAATAGAGATCGTGCCCGCTTAGTGTGGGATCCTTATCAACATGACGTGAGCACCCATGCCGCGCATTACGCACAATCGCTTGGGAACTGGCGAGGTTTATGGCCAAAGTAGGGGGACGTTTTGCATTCGCATCATTATATAAAGGACACTAATCCCTTTCATCAGCCCCATGCCTTCCTCAAGCTCGAGCTCTCCAATCTCCCTTGCCCCCATATTCTCATCTCCTGCGCCCACCGCTCCTCGTTCCTCAACCACTACTCCTCTTCCCAGCAATGGCTGGATCTGGTGCTAGGGGCAAGTGGAAGGCTTCCACGGTCACTGAAAAGACCGGAGAGGATCTATGGAGCGCAGGGTACCTCGCCGGCGACATCGCACACTGAGCCCGCCCTAAGGTCCAGGTGATTCCCGTCCCGAAGGCGGGTGAGAGGGTAGTTTTTACCTCTCACTTTGTTAGGGGGCTTGGGTTTCCACTTCACCCGTTTGTTCGGGGTCTTTTGTTCTTCTACAAGCTAGATTTCCATCATCTAGCCCCGAACTCAGTCCTCCACATATCCGCTTTCATAGTGGTATGTGAAGCCTTTCTCCGCATCTCCCCACACTTTGGTCTATGGCTTAAGACCTTCAATGTGAAGCCGAAGGTGGTGGACGGGGAACACGCGGAGTGCGGGGGTGCTATGATTAGCAAGCTCTCGAATGCAACTTGGCCCAAGGGCTCGTTCATGGAGACGAACAAGGTCTGGCAGCAGGAGTGGTTCTACATCACTGAACCCTGCGACACCAACTGGGCGGCGGAGCCTGCTTTTAGATCCGGACCCGTAGAGAGGCTGACCTCCTGGACGGGTCTGGACTGGGGGTCACAAACTGATGTGACGACTCTCGAGAGTCGTGTGTCCGACGTGATCTCCAAGGGGCACCTGCTCTCCTCCGTGGTCCAGGTGATGCTGACCCGGCTTGTTCTCCCTTGCCAAAGCCGGGACTCCTCCCTATGGGAGTTCGATCCGGCAGGAGACAAGCCGCTGAAGCATGTCTTCGGATCTACGCACAAGGAGATCTGGAAGCATCTCTTCAAGAGCCAGAAGGAATGGCCCGAAGAGACCAAGGATGCGGGCTTCAGCACCGAGGTTTCCGCCCTAGAGGTAATAATAATCCTTGCCGAACACTTACCCTTTCCCTTATTTAATGATAATAGGAATTGGAATTTTTGCGTGACATACATGGCTGGACAAAGAAGGCGACTCGGATCAAGTGTCCGACACCTCTGCCCGAAGACCCAGCATTGCCTCTATTGACGGCGATGCTGGTGCCGGCGCCATATAAGGCACCGACCAAGAAGCCAAAGAAGACGAAGGGCAAGGAGACCGGGGATAGCCCCCGCCCCGCGGGCAAGAAGCCCGAGGACCTCCATATCCTCTGCTCTGACGAGGTGGAGGAAGATGAGGAGGAGGAAGAGGAGGAAGAAGAAATGCCCCCTACGCAAGGCAAGGGGAGGAAGAGGGGGGTCGTCACTGAGGCAGGCACGACTGTGCCCCGGAGGAAACTAAACCCCGAAGCTAGTTTGGATTCATCCGAACATAGCTTTGTGGTGAAGCCCAGGGTTAAACCACTGCCCGAATCGTAAGTTAATCCGGATTCAAGTGCTGCACCTTTGTTTATTCAGTATTTTTGATACTTACTTAATATTTTTCCCTGCTGTCCTACAGCCCTCCCGTTGGACACCCTGATGCTATCTCATCAGAGGGGAACTCTCTCGCGCCAGGAGAGACGAAGAGTGACCCGCCGGTCCGGTCCGAGCTCCATCGCCCGTGATCGGCGGGGACACTGAAGTGTCCTCCCAACGTGTGTCCTCCTCTCTAGGAGGAGAGGGCGGGGCAGGTGACAAGGAGGCCGGGGATAATACCTCGACGGCCACTGATCATGGGGAGATGGCCCCCATGGAGACTGAAGACGTGGGGCCCAATCAGTCCGAGGCCCCACCGAATACTATCCCGGAGCCTAGTGCAGCTCCGGGGGTCCGAAGACCCGACTCCTCAAGCAGAGGAGGATACAGCGGCGCCCGGAGTCAATCCGGAGGTTCCGGACTCTATGATGGGGGCGCTGCAAAGCACTTCCATCATGGAGGAGCACCGCACCGTGATGGGTGCGGTGATGAGGAAGATTCAGTCTGTCAAGGGTGGGCTAAATGAAGCCTTCAACAGCCTTTTAACAGGCTTTGAGGTAACCAATGTAATGCTTTTAAGAAATTTTATTTGTTTTAACTGTACATACATAACCAGTAGCCCCTGATGCTTTGTGTGATTCTAAAAAGAATCGGACGAAGTATCCATAGTGTAGCATACTTACAGAGCTTAACTGATTGTGCACGCTTCACTAGTTGTGGCAACTGCGCGAGACACAGAGGTTGCCGAACTAAACCGGAAGCTCGAGGTGGCGAATGCAGACCTCGACCGCGTCAACCAGCGTTTAGATGAAACGCAAGGTATGCGGATTTTTCAAATGTCAATAAGACCTAATTGATTGATTATTTTTATAAACTCTAATGTTGTATTCCGTGTTACATAGTTGGCGCCGCTGAGCTCGAGGCCCTCAAGGGCGAGGTTGCCAAGGCCAAGAAGGACGCCGAGGCGAACAAGGTAGCCGCTGACTAAGTGGCTGCCGAATTGGAGGCCGAAAAGGCCGAGTGCGAGAGGCACAAATCTCGGGTGTCCGAAGTCGAGATTGAACTTAATGATGCCATCTTGAAGTGTGAGGCGTTGGATAAGAAGACTTCGGCACAAGCATCCGAGCTGTCTACGGCAGTAAAGTCTGCCCAGGACGCATGAGGCGAGGCACGCAACGCATGTGAGGAAATCAAGCAGGAGCGACAGATAGCATATGGTAAGATATTTCTCTTACAGAGCATCTTCGGAGGGCAGAAGTATATTGGGCTGACACGATTGTGGAGTTCTCCAGGCATGTTTGTTGATCTTCCGAGGAGCAGCGCAGATGCCGCTCAATACTTCCGAGCCGAGGAGGGAAACGACACGGAGAAATTGTTCTAGTCGCAGTTCTATGCTCCACAACATCCAGTGCCCCTCAACGACCAGATGAAGCAACTGGTCGAGCTGCACAACATGGCGGGTTCGGCCATGAAGGACTTAATAGTCCGGCTATGGCCCGCTGAGCCAACCCCAAGTAGTTACATCGGATTGGTGAAGCGGCTCATCGAGGCGAGTCCGCGGTTCGATGCATTAACGCGTTCGGCCTACATAGAAGGTGCTCGGATGGCCTTCGCTCGTGTCAAAGTGCACTGGGCGAAGATGAATGCAGTGCATATAGCTACTGCACTTTTGCGCTATTATAATATCAGTGTCTTTTACCTCCTGTGTGACTGTTTATCTAAATCTGAAAGTTTCCAGTCGTCGGCTTCAGCCCCCAAGTACATAGTACTGGGGTGTTCGGTCATATGCATATACACTCTTTATCCAACGTGTTGGTCCGTATAGGAGGTCTATGCGGAGAGAACCAGGCAATCAGACTATGCGCCGTTATTGCTTTCACTTAGTCGTAGGAGTTTGACATGTGGGTCTAGGTACTAACCCCTGGTGCGGATATAGCATTCCTTACTTAAGGCACTCAATTGGACCTGGCTGGGCGAAGAACCAGCCCTTCATATAACACGGGGTAGTTCTCTATCGATCGTAGTATAAAACTAAGTCACCGGAGTGCGGACCAGGTTCTCGCTTATCATGACAGTCAGTTTTCGGCTTTCTCTACCGAGGTACTTAACCGGACTAGCCAGAAGTACTATCGTAGTAGTTCTCCCTTTACACCCTAGCCGAACAATCGGGAACATAGGGGTAAGCACAGGAGCCGGGCAACCCAACTATTGACCCAAGACATGATTCGGAACTGATGCATATAAGGCAAACATCCAGGACGTCGAACACTCCCTATAGGTATTTGGTCTTTTCGACATATACCCGGGCTGAATACAGCCCCTGGTAATAAACTCTTATTGACAAGGCACATATGGCAATCTGATACGGGAGGATAACATTTATGGTGAGTGAATTAAACTCCGAACATAATGCGAAAAAGCTGCTCTATTAATATCCCTCTATTGTGCGGCGAGCCGCAAACTTACAAATAATGTCAAGGACCTTTTTTGGACATTTTACATGCCAAGAAGGTATATAACAGGAAAGAGAAAAAAGGTTTACACATGGTCTTAATCTAAAAAAGAAACCTTAGTGCGGGTCCCTATTGCACGTCTGCGCCATTTCCTCCTCTGTAATGTGTCCTTGAAGGTAATCAATCTAGTGTGGCCATCTGTACGAAAAAGAAAGGAGCATAACTCTGGAAAAGAAAAATCAATCTAGTGTGGCCATAACAAGTTTGGTTCGTTTAACGAACCTAAAGAAGATAAGTTTAGATTCCGAATAGGGTCTAGCCGAACTATGGACTATATGCAGGTGCCCCCGGTCATTGCCCAAGGAATTTTAAGGCATAATTATGTACTCGAGGCACGTATGCTATTACCTTATGGGGCAGTCGACGAGGGCGTAGCTGTCAATCTTGCTCAGGTTCATCTGAGCTACCGCACTGAGGCGTTTGTCGGACACGTTTAGTTGTGTCCATTATTGATAGATTATCCGGCTTGAATATGCCGTTTTGGACTTCGACTGCTAAGGACGCAGTGTCCTCCTCCGTACGGAGAGAGCGCTCCATATTTCCATTGACCATGATAACGCCACGTGGTCCACGCATCTTGAGCTTTAAATAGGCATAATGCAGGACTGCATTAAAGCGGGCGAAGGCCGTTCTCCCGAGTAGTGCATGATAGCCGCTTCGGAACGGAGCTATGTCGAAGAGTAGTTCTTCACTTCGAAAGTTCTCGGGAGAACCGAACACAACTTCCAACGTTAAAGAGCATTTGCAACGAGCTTCAACGCCGGGTATCACTCCTTTAAGGGTCATGCTGCTTGGCTTGATGCTTGATGGGTCGATCCCCATCTTGTGGACAGTATCCTAGTATATCAGATTGAGACTGCTGCCGCCGTCCATAAGGACTCGGGTTAGATGGTATCCATCGATTATTGGATCGAGCACTAAGGCAGCTGAACCCCCATGCCGAATACTAGTCGGATGGTCCCTGCGATCAAAGGTGATCCGGCAGGCTGACCATGGGTTTAATTTGGGGGCGACAGGTTCTACGGCGTAGACATCTCGGAGTGCGCGCTTGCGCTCCCTCTTTGGGATATGAGTGGCATATATCATGTTCACTGTTTTGACCTCCGGTGGAAATTTCTTTTGTCCCCCTATATTCGGCTGGCGAGGTTCATCCTCGTCTTTGCTCTGAGGCTCCTTCCACTTGTGTTCGGCATTTAGCTTGCCGACCTGCTTGAAAACCCAACAGTTGCGGTTGGTATGGTTGGTAGGTTTCTCTGGGGTGCCATGAATTTGGCAGGGCCTATCTAATATTCTGTCCAAACTTGATAGACCATCTTTGTTGCCTTTAAATGGCTTCTTCCGTTGACCTGGTCTGGAGCCACTGAATCCGGCTTTTACCGCTGTATCATCTGGGCTTCCAGAATTGTTTCGACGCTTGTTTTTGTTACGCCGTGGCTTTCCATTGCCATCCCTGACTTCAGATGTTCGAGGGTCGCTGGTACTGCTATGAGCTAACTAGCTATCCCCACCTGCGCAAAAGTGAGTCATGAGTGTAGTTAGGGCTGCCATTGTCCTCGGTTTTTCTTGTCCAAGGTGTCTGGCTAGCCATTCGTCCTGAATACTATGCTTGAATGCCGCTAAGGCTTCAGCATTCGGACAGTCGACGATCTGGTTCTTCTTAGTGAGAAACCGATTCCAAAGCTTGCAGGCTGACTCCCCGGGTTGTTGGATAATGTGACTTAAATCGTCATCGTCCGGGGGTCGGACATAAGTCCCGTCAAAATTGGCCCGAAAAGCATCCTCAAGTTCTTCCCAACTCCCAATGGAGTTCTCTGGGAGGCTGTTTAGCCAGTGCCGAGCTGGTCCTTTCAGCTTGAGGGGTAAATATTTAATGGTGTTGAGATCATCTCCTCGAGCCATGTGGATGTGAAGAATAAACTCTTCTATCCAGACGGCAGGATCTGTCGTTCCATCGTACACTTCAATGTTCACGGGTTTAGACCCTTCTGGGAAGTCATGACCCAACACCTCATCGGTGAAGCACAGAGGGTGTGCAGCTCCTCTGTATCTTGCTATATCGTGGCGTATGTCCGATGGTTGTGGTGTGCGGTATTGACCCCAAACTGGTATGTTACCGGCACGATTGGCTTGATAGCCGCCGTCCCGTGCGGGAGTCCGGTCCCTAGGTCCGTATATAGACCTGGTATTGCTAGCTTTTTTGTTCGGGTCCTCACGTAGATCGTGTTTTCGGACTTGGGCCGCACCCTCCTTTCCTTTACGGAGTGGTGGTGCGGGTTTGTGTACGCCATTGCTAGCTACTCCGTCCCGTCCGCGGGGTGGTCGGTCCGGTATGTCGGCGGTGTTATTCTTCGGTGGGACAGGCGCAACGGCCTCATCGTCGAATTCGGGCAGCAGCTTACGCTTAGGATAGCCTTTGGTTTGGCCGTCAAAGCCATGTTTTTATTTGGCGTCTAGCACCTCATTCCATCTATCATTAAGCGTGTCCTGTGCGGCTCGAAGCCGTCTCTGCTGCTTTTTCAAGCTCCTTGCGGTGGCAATAAGCCTCTGGTGGAAGTGTTCTTATTCTGAGGGTTCTTCTAGGACGGTGAATTCATCATTGCCCAGGCTATCCTCTTCTTCAGAGACTGGTTCATAAGTACCGTCTTCGGCATCGCTGTCATCGGACTATGGCTTCAGACTCTGTTCGCCGTCCTCTCGCTCTTCCTGCTCTATCGCTAGGTCTGCGGGGTCTTTGGCTTGTTCCGGAATGTCACCGTCATTTTTCACGGTGTTGCTGTCCTTTCCTTTACGGGATTTAGTTCAGCATTTTGGACGCCGGCGCTTGGGAGGTTCTTCGGTGGGCTTGTCCACTACGTGATTGTTTTCGCCGTCGCCTTCCACCTCTTTGGGTGTATCCACCATGTACACGTCATATGAAGACGTGGCCGTCCACCTCCCGGTTACGGGCCGGCCTTGATCTGGATCCGCTTCAGTTTTGAGGTCCATCCCTTCGAAGTCTTCGGAAGCATAGTCAAGTAGATCGGTTAGATCTTCGACCGTGGCTATCAAGTGGGTGGTGGGTGGGGAACGAAATTCTCCATCAGCCTCCAGTTCAAACCGGATATAATTCGGCTGGGTGTCCTCCTCTAGGGAGAGGTATCTTAACGACTTTAACATGTCGCCAAAGGGGGAGTGCTGGAAGATATCCGTAGCACTGAATTCGGCGATAGACGCCTGGTCGGGTTTGAAGGGCGCGGTTACGCGCAATTCAGAATCAGAGACCGGAGTGGAGTCAGGGGTTCCGATAACATAGACCCCGCCCGTAGTCGGGTCCATGTGCGGCTCCAACACCGTAGAGTCCGTGGCTCCCGTGGTGGGGTTGAGCTTCCCGTCCTCGGGTGATGTGATTTGTTCTGGATCTAGGGCCAGAACTGTTGCAGGTGCTATTCCCTTATCCGATGACAGATTTAGGTCATGATCATCGTGGTGGCAGAGAGAGGCTGCCGCTGGCTTGAATCCGGCGAAGATCAAGTCTCCGCGGATATCAGCGATGTAGTTCAAGCTTCTGAATCTGACGTGATGGCCAGGGGCGTAGGTCTCGATCTGCTCAAGGTGGCCTTCAGTGTTGACACGGAGCGCGAAGGCGCCAAACACGAAGAGTTGGCCGGGAGGGAAAGTTCCCTCGGCATCGCCGTTGTGGTTGACGACGCGATGCAGCAGTCCTTCCATCGACGACATAGTGGAACTCTCAATGAAAGCACCAATGTCGGTGTCAAAACTGACGAATATCGGGTAGGGGGTCCCGAACTATACGTCTGAGGATTGATGGTAACAGGAGGCTGGGGACACGATGTTTACCCAGGTTGAGGCCCTCTCGATCGAGGTAATACCCTACTTCCTGCTATATTAATATGGATAAATATGAATACAAGAGTTGATCTACCTCGAGATCGTAATGGCTAAACCCTAGGTCTAGTCTGTGGAGATGTTATGATTCTGTTCTCTCTCTACGGACTAAACCCTCCGGTTTATATACACACCGGAGGGGCCTAGGGTTTGTACATGTTATCTTGTAGAGGAAGGAAAATCTGCACTCGAACCTAAAACTTGCCATTACATAAACACAGGAGTCCTATTCGGATACGAGAGATGATCTTTGATTATAATCTTCACGGCCCACCAGTTTGGCCCATCAGGAGCTTGTCCGGCCACATGAGGACCCCAATCCAGGACTCCCTCAACTACTCTTTCATATCTAACCTTGAACATATGAAGGCTGAAGATGCTTTTGATGATCCGAATTGGGTGAACGCTATGCACGAGGAACTACATAACTTTGAGAGAAACCAAGTTTGGACATTGGTTGAGAAGCCCGACAACAACCAAAACATCATCGGTACCAAATGGGTGTTTCACAATAAGCAAGATGAAGATGGACAAGTTATATGCAACAAGGCCCGTCTCGTCACCCAAGGCTATGCTCAAGTCAAAGGTATGGATTATGGTGAGACATATGCCACTGTTGCTAGACTTGAGTCCATACACATCTTACTTGCTTATGCCAATCACCATGATATCACTTTATACCAAATGGACATTAAAAGTGCTTTTCTCAATGATGAAATTGAGGAGGAAGTTTATGTTAAACAACCTCCCAGCTTTGATAATCCCAAGAAACCTAATCATGTTTACAAGCTTCACAAAGCTCTTTATGGTCTTAAACAAGATCCTAGAGCGTGGTATAAATGCTTGACCAAGTTTCTTATTGAAAAAGGCTTTGAAATTGGGAAAATTGACTCAACAATTTTTACAAAAGGGTTAATGGAGAATTATTTGTGTGCCAAATTTATGTTGATGATATTATATTTGGTTTGACTAACCCCCATTTTAGTGAAAAGTTTGGAAGGCTAATGCCGGAGAAGTTTGAGATGTCTATGATGAGTGAAGTCAAGTTCTTTCTTGGTTTGCAAATCAAGCAAACTAAGGAGGGTATCTTTGTCTCTCAAACAAAGTACACCAAGGACTTGTTCAAGAAGTTGAACATGCAAGAATGCAAAGGTATGACTACACCCATTCCTACTAGCAGACATCTTGACTGGACTAAAGATGGTGAACCGGTTGACCAAAAGGTTTACCGCCCTATTATTGGTTCATTGTTATACTATGTGCCTCCCATCCCGATATTATGCTAAGTGTGTGCATGTGTGCACGATATCAAGTGGCCCCCAAAGAATGTCATCTTAAGGATGTGAAAAGGATAGTGAGATACTTAATTCATACATCAAATTTTGGCATTTGGTATCCTAAGAGGTCCTCTTTTGATCTTGTTGGCTACTCCGACTCGGACTATGCCGGTGACAAGGTTGATAGAAAGTCCACTACGGGTACTTGTCAATTTCTTGGTAGATAGCTTATGTCTTGGTCCTCCAAGAAACAAAAATCGGTATCCTTATCCACCGCCGAAGTGGAATACATTGCTGCCGGTTCATGTTGTGCTCAATTACTTTGGATGACCCAAACTCTTAAAGATTATGGGATCTATGTGAAACATGTTCCATTGCTTTGTGACAATGAAAGTGCTATTAAGATTGCTCATAATCCCGTGCAACATTGTCAAACTAAGCATATTGAAGTTCATCATTATTTCATTCGAGATCATGTTGCTAAAGGAGACATCAATCTTAAACATGTTCGTATCGATAAGAAATTGGTAGATATATTTACTAAACCGGTTGATGAGAAAGTATTTTGCCGTTTGAGAGGTGAATTGAACATCATTGATGCCACAAACTTGGAGTAGTAACTCCATTTGGATACATGCAAGGCATGAGCCTTTGACTAATCCTTGATATTTCTCTTATGATGATGATCATATGTCTTGGATATACTTGTACCGTTGCATGTTATCTAACCCTTGTAGGTACTTGGATAAGCCCAACTCTATGAGATTGAAACTCACTCATTTCATGAGCGATCTCTACATCACCAAGTCTCTACAATATGGTGGTTGAAGTCAAGGAAGCATGAAACCCTTCAATATATCCTTTGAATTTTTTTATTATATCAAATTTCATTTGGTATTAAACTTCATGATTATCATTTCAGATACACAAGTGCTCTCCCTTGCAAAACTAACCCATGTAGGTAGTTGAACTCAAACTACAAGTGGTGCTCCCAATTCTTGATGAGCTACATCAACCTTGAGCATTCCACACAAGTTCAACTACATGATCAAGATTAACACCACCACCAAAGGTATGTCATTCCATCTTAGAGAAGCTTTACCCCAAGACATGGGTCAAAGCAGCTCAACAAGATGTGAATACATCAAAATGCTTAAACGAAAAATGGCAACCCCATTTTGAGCTAAAATGATGAGTATGACCTAGGATCAAGTGTCTTCACTTGACTCCTAAGTCAATATACTCTAACATAGGTGACTTTGTCGCCGACCAATTTTAGATGAAGTTCTCTAGTGTTTCTTTGTGCTCTTGCATTTATCTCATGCATACTTGTTTCCCCTTTAAAAAAAAAACTCATCTAGATTTCTTTTCTTTTTCCCTGTATCCAATTCATTGCAAATCTTTTAGTTAATTCCTTGCAAATCTTTGTGAGATCTTATTTGCCTAGTGAGCTGAGATGAAAATTGTTCTCTCTGTGTTGAACTCGGACACACCGATTTGCCTCTTTCGGTCAAACCGAACCACCTCGGTGCCACCGAAGAAAACAACTCGGTGTTACCAATTTCAATACTGAGGAGACACTTTGTCATTTGCATCCTGCATATTTTTTACAGCTCCACTCATTGATTCGTATCCTCTATTAGCATCACATTCTACATATTGCTTTGTACTGTGACTCAAGGACCAAACCTACTTGACTCATAATCCAGAAGAGCCCGTTTTGGAAATTGATGTCAAAGGGGGAGAAAGAGATCACATCAAAGCTTACTTACAACAAATGGAGAGAGAGACCCTATGGGAGAAAGAAATTTCTTAGTCCTCCCAGATGCTTGGTATTGAAAGAGGAGAGAAGTCACATGTCTTCTAGAGGGGAAAGACATGTCAGTATTTGTCATGATTATTTGTCTTGCTCTAATTTTCTTTTCCCTATCTTCTCCCATTATCAAATATAAGATTCAGGGGGAGAAAGACATCTAAGGGAAGGAAATCTTCGTATTCATTGCATATCTTTCTGGGGTCATGTCTATACTTCAATAGAGTACCTAGTACTTACTCACTATATGTCATCCCAATCTTGGTACTCTTGTGGTTTGCTGTTCTTGATCATTTTAGTAGATGTTTCTGTGTTATCTAACCTTGTTTACTCAGGTTCATCTCTTCCTAAGCTAGCTCAAGACCACAAGGTAAGTATATGCATCACACTCATGTGCATAATGATCTCTTGCTAATGTACATATTGTTTGCAAGGACTCATGAACATGAAGGTACATTTCCTGTGTCCATTCACTCTGATGCATACAGCCAAGATACATGTAACTCATTGCCTGCTCTGACATGATTATGCATTCACTTGCATCTATATTCCATATTCACATGATTGCATACATGTAAGGGGAGTCTATGAATGTTACATGTCTTTCCAAAGCTTTACTTGCTATTCTCTATATCTTTATCTAAAGCTTTGATGTATGTTGTCATAAATTACCAAAAAGGGGGAGATTGAAAGCACAAGTGCTCCCTCGGTGATTTTGGTAATTAATGTCAACATATCTCTTATTGGACTAACACTTTTACCTAGTATATTTCAGATGAGTTCAACAGTGGAGTGGCATGGACAAGAGGATGTGGAACCCCTTCAAGATGCTAAGGACAGAAGATTGGCAAAAGCTCAAAGCACAAGACTCTTCATTTTCATTTTAGTGATCCAAGATCACATTGAGTCCATACGAAAGCCAATACTATTAAACGTGGATGAGGTGTTGCTTAATGGCTTGCTTGCTCAAAGTGCTTAGTGATATGCTCCAAAGCCCTCAACCACTTTCTCATTCGATATATGTCCTAAACCTAAAGTCAAACTCGGCCCCAGATTTGATCTATCCAGCGCCACCGAGTTCACTTGACAAAGCCACTACGAAAACCCTAATCAGTTCGGTCTCACCGATAGGGATCTTGGTCTCACCGAGATGGGATTGCAAACTCTCTGTTTCCTATTTGAAACATTTCGGTCTAACCGAGATGTGAGAATCGGTCTCACCAAGTTCTCAATGCAAACTCTCTATTTCGGTCTCACCGAAATAAGTGAATAGGACCCACCGAGTTTGCCTGACCAACTATTTGTGTGCCTATTACATAATTCGGTCTCACCAGTTGATGTGATCGGTCTCACCGAGATTACTTTATGCCCTAACCCTAATGAAATCGGTCCCATCAAGTTGATCATATCGGTCCCACCGAAAAGCCTGACGTTCACATTTTGAACTAAATCGGTCCGACCGAGTTTCATGATTCGGTCCCATCGAGTTTGGTGATTTGTGTAATGACTAGATTTTGTGTGGAGGCTATATATACCCCTCCACCCACTCTTCATTCGTGGAGAAAGCCATCAGAACGTGCCTACACTTCCAACATACATTTTCTGAGAGAGAACCACCTACTCATGTGTTGGGACCAAGATATTCCAATCCAACCACAAGAATCTTGATCTCTAGCCTTCCCCAAGTTGCTTTCCACTCAAATCATCTTTCTACCAAATCCAAATCTGTGAGAGGGAGTTGAGTGTTGGTGAGACTATCATTTGAAGCACAAGAGCAAGGAGTTCATCATCAACACACCATCTATTATCTTTTGGAGAGTGGTGTCTCCTAGATTGGTTAGGTGTCACTTGGGAGCCTCCAACAAGATTGTGGAGTTGAACCAAGGAGTTTGTAAGGGAAAGGAGATCGCCTACTTCGTGAAGATCTACCCTAGTGAGGCAAGTCCTTCGTGGGCGATGGTCATGGTGGGATAGACAAGATTGCTTCTTAGTGGACCCTTTGTGGGTGGAGCCCTCCGTGGACTCGCGCAGCCGTTACTCTTCGTGGGTTGAAGTCTCCATCAACGTGGATGTACGATAGCACCACCTATCGGAACCATGCCAAAAACATCCATGTCTCCAATAGTATTTGCACACTCCAATCCCATCCCTTTACTTTCTTGTAACTTGCATGCTTTACTTTCCACGGCTCATACACTCTTGGCATGCTTGCTTGAAATGTATTGTGAATGTTTAAAATTATGCTAAAAACTCTACCTCAACCCAAAGATCATAAAACCTCTACTTTTCTTGTTGAGTGTCTAATCACCCCCCTCTAGACACCTCTTCTTTGATCCTTTCAAGTGCCCCAAAATTTCTACCAAAGAGTCAAGACGAAAATGTGTGCCAACCCCTATGCATAAGTTCACAAGGTCACTGAACCCACAAGTTGATCACCGAAACATATATCAAGTAGATCACGTGAATATCCCATTGTCACCAGATATAAGCGCATCCAAGACATACATGAAGTGTTCTCAAATCCTTAAAGACTCAATCGGATAAGATAACTTTAAAGGGAAAACCAAATCCATTAAAAGAAGGTAGAGGGGGAGAAACATCATAAGATCCAACTATAATAGCAAAGCTCGCGGTACATCTATATCGTGCCAAATCAAGAAAACAAGAGAGAGAGAGAGATCAAACACATAGCTACTGGTACATACCCTTAGCCCCGAGGGTGAACTACTCCCTTCTCGCCACGCAGACCGCTGGGATGATGAAGATGGCCACCGGTGATGGTTTCCCCCTCTAGCAGGGTGCCGGAATAGGCTCCCCATTGGTTTTTCGTGGCTACAGAGGCTTGTGGCGGAGGAACTCTCGATCTAGGTTTCTTTTTGTTTTTTTGCATTTATAGTAAATTTTGGCGTCGAGAACAAGTCAGGGGGGGTCCACGGGTCAACCACAAGGATGGAGCACCCTCGGGGGGGGGGGGGGG